>CM028379.1:111897566-111991516 GCA_013146195.2 Codonopsis lanceolata | reverse complement strand
ATCAGATAAGCCGCCACAAGTTTTTATTTGGAAAGATTTGAAGCCATACTGGAGATGTGGTCCTTGGGATGGCGGGAGGGTCATAGGCGTACCAGAACAAGCGAGAGGGTATTCAACTGGAATAACCGTGATACCAAACAATCAGCAGGGATCTCCCTATCTCACTATCAGTGAGTTCAGCATCTCATTTTTTCTTAGTAGTAGCCTTAAAACCAGAAGGATATTTGGTGCTGAAGAATCGTAATAGAGGAGTCAAAGAATGGACCACTCTTTGGAAGGCCCAAATAATCCATGTGAATATTATGGAGCTTGTGGGTCTTTTGCGATTTGCAGGAATAACCGTTTTCCAATTTGTGAGTGCTTGAAAGGGTTTGTACCAAAGTCAAATGAGGAATGGGGCAAAAAATTGGACAAAGGGGTGTGTAAGGCGAACTGAACTTTCTTGTGGAAAGAATGCTAGTAGCTTGGCCTCGGGAAGAACTAAAATTGATGGGTTCTTGAAGCTAAGCAAGGTTAACCTACCGGATCTGTTTGAATATTTGTTCAATGAGGTGGATGTCACGAGCTGCCGACAATGGTGCTTGAACAACTGTTCTTGCACAGGATATGCATATGTGGCGGGGATCGGCTGCATGGTTTGGGCAGGAGACCAAACGGACATGCAGCAGTTCTCTCTGGGGAGGATTTTTTCCTGCGTCTTGCTCATTCAGAACTAGGTAATGCAAGTTGTATCTTTATATTTATGGTGCTGACCATAACTTCTTTTCACTTTTCCAATGAGGCTAGCAAGCACTTATCGAGATATTTGTATTGGACTTTTTTGCAGGGAGTACAGATACAAAAGGAAAAATACTTATAGTTGGTCTCACAACAATATTGGGTCTACTGCTCATAGGTGCCATCATCTACGCATCATTCAGGTGGAGAGCATACCAAAGAGGTAAGAAATAATTGTTAAGAAACACTCCTTAAGTGAAACATTTCCAGGACCTGAATTGTTAAGTAACACTCCTTCCACCCCAGATTGAGTGTCCCTTTTTTGAAAGAAATAACTGTCCCAAAATGAGTGTCTATAAAGTTACTAAGTTCACGGTTGTTATCTAGAAGGCATTCATGTATATGTACTACAACTAAAATGGCCTAAAAAGTCGACTTAAATATTTTTTAAAATTGACCTTAAGTCATGGTGAGTGGTTTATTAGATAATGGTTATTTTTGTCTAGACATTATTTTGTAAGAAACAAATCATCCTTTTATATAGAGGAGATTTATTTAAGGAAATAATGTTTTTTCCTATGTACCAGCAGGAATGACTGGTGTTAAGATCAACTCACTAGAAGATGTCTTGAAAGGGGAGCAATCTGAACTACCAATGTTCGACTTTGATACAATTGTGGCAGCCACCAACAGCTTCAGCTATAAAAACAAACTTGGTGAAGGAGGTTTTGGCCCAGTTTATGAGGTATTGTGAATGTCAGTCATTCGTTTTGCTATGTTATTTCAGGCTAGAAACACTGATGTATGCTTGCATGTTCGGGGATCATTATTAGGGAGTGCTAGATAATGGACAACAAATAGCAGTGAAAAGGCTTTCAATTCATTCAGGACAAGGCTCAAAAGAATTCAAGAATGAGATCCAAATGATTTCAGGCCTCCAACACAGGAATCTTGTTAGGCTCTTAGGTTGCTGCATTCAAGGGAAGAAGCTATTGATCTATGAATTCATGACAAACAAAAGCCTCGACACTTCTCTTTGGTTAGTTTGACTGCACTTTCCTCCTCTTTCAGTTGTATTATATAAAGATGCTGACTGCTGAGACCTCTATATAGCAGTTTAAATTGAAACTGATAGAGTGCCATCACTAAGATGAATGGATCTTCTGTAAGAATGATCCAGCAATTGCAACTTGTAAGGCACACCAATGAGTTACAGAACTGACTTTGTAGATTATTTAATATGATGATTGTTTCTTGTCAGATCCAAACAAACAATCGCAGCTTGATTGGACAAAACGATTCGATATAATCCTGGTATTGCTAGAGGAATCCTTTATCTCCACGTGATTCTTGTTTAAGAGTCATACAACGAGATCTGAAGACTAGCAACATTCTGTTGGACGATCAAATGAATCCAAAGATATCAGATTTTGGGTTGGCATACGTGCCTTTCAGATTACAGAAGAGCTATCAAAGACCGCCGGATTGTTGGAACATTGTAAGCGTTATTTCATTTCTTTAAATACATGCATTCTTACTCTCATTTACTATCACCTTCTCCACCAATGTAGTATGACTTTATGGAAGAGTTTGTTGAAGGATTGGGTACTTTTTTAGTTTTCCAAATTGACATCATATATGCTCTAACGGTTCAGGGATTCCTTCACTCATCCTTTCTTCTATTTAGGATCACGAATTAGAAACTCAACTAAGTTGTAAAACCAAAAAATAAGAAAAATGGTTTCCTCCTTTTCCTTGCACTTCTAGTTATCTTGTTTTCCGGGGATACCAAACATTGGAAATTAGATTCCATTCCTATGTATTCCTTTTTCCTCAACATATCCTAATACCAAATAGAGAAATAAGCAGCAACTCTGACATAACCATAAGTATAAAAATTTCTATACCCTGATGACTAACTGCAAGTATTTCACTTAATTTCAATCAAATGCAGTGGCTATATGTCTCCTGAATATGCAATCAGGGGATATTTTCGAGAAATCTGATGTCTTTGGTTTTGGGGGTAATGCTACTAGAGATTGTCAGCGGCAAAAAACTCAAGTTTTTTCATCATGAGCTAATCAACCTTCTTGGATATGTAAGTCCACACCTTCAACTTACGACCATGATAAAACATTCAATTGTATATGCTATTATGATTCTGGTGATGACAAATGAATCGCTGTTTCAGGCATGGGAACTGTGGAACAGTGGGAAAGGAGAAGACTTGATAGATAAGGCAATGGGTGAGTCATACCCCACATCACAAGTATTGAGATGCATACATGTGGGGCTGCTTTGTGTTCAGGATTTTGCTGAAGATAGGCCCACCATGTCAACAGTAGTTCAGATTATAAGCAATGACTCGGATCTTCCACGACCTAAACAACCAATATTTACTTCTCAAAGGTCTCTCGACCTGGGGATTGGATCAGAATGCAACAAGATATGTTCCAATAACCTCACTACATCGATGATTAAAGGGCGATAACAAAGTACGATAATCTGCTCGGTGATTATATGAATAACAGCAACTTTGCTATTAAGTTATAGATGACGTACCTTATTTCAATTCTACTGCACTTATACTTGCCAAGATGGTGCAGCAACAGCAACCACTACAGTACAATCTGACAATCAGAATCCAAGATAACCAGACAGCACAGAAATGGCGCTATATAAGAATCAGTTATGAGCCATCCAACAAACAGCATGATGTATATTCTTTCAAACTCGATTGTAATTAGATAGAAGCCAAATTTTTAAATGAACAGAGCTGTTGACTTACATGTTAAGGTGCTGGAACAGCATCTGATAGAAACAAGTGGCAGCAGCCACTCAAAACATACAAAAGGCGTGGAAAAGATGCCTCTAAGGCTCAAGCTCTGATTTGGGATGCCTTTGATGATATAGGGCCTAGTTGGGAGTTGGCATAATTACTTATGTTTGTTTTCTGAATTGAGTTAGTTTGTCGGTTAGTTAATTGTTGTTAGTTAATTGCTGTTGTGGGGAAAGTAGAATTATTACATCATAAAGCATAACAAAGGATCTGACAAAGAGTAGTTATTTTGGGCAGTTATTTAGGCAGTTATAGGCAGTTATTAGGTAGTTTTTGGGCTGTTAAATAGACATGGCTTTTCCTAGAGATGTTTCTAACTGATGTAACTGTTAATATTAGTGTCTTTTAAGTATTTTGAAGGCTTATAAATAGGCCTTCTGTCTTTGTAACAAAAAAATTGATTAAAGAGTTTAAATAAAAGTTTCCAGCAAATTCTTGCTTTTAAGTGTTGAGTCTGCGTGATTCAAAGTCTTGAGTGCGCTCAAGAAACCTAGGTGCGCCTAAGGTTGCCTCGGTGTGAAGCCGGGTTTTGTTTATTTTATTTTATCTTTTATTGTTTGTAATCGAGTGTGCACACAAATTGCTTCCGTTCGCATCAATTTTGGTATCGAGCCCGAGTTAAACAATGACTACTCGATCCGAAGACCTTACAGACATGAAGTTAGACATGAAGTCGCCGATGAACGCGATGCCATCCTTCTCCGATCCTAGATCGCCTTGACCGCATTGATTTTCGCCTTGATGGTATAGAAGGAAGGAATCCAGGTTGAGGGAGATAATCCAGTGGAGTTGCCTGTAATGGTGAAATTCCGAGATCCTGGAGAGGTTGAACAACCCGCAATACCGGACAATCCATTCGGTCATGAAGATTTGCAGCAAGGAGGAAAGCAACCAGAAGAGGTGCTCGTATTCCGGAAGCAAGGGATCAACCTACATTCAATTGGGCAAGGGAAGTTCTAGAAAGAGGTCGTTGTCAACCACGTGATACATGGAGATATCACAAAGAAAGTGAAGACCGATGTCCCAAATTTTGAAGGAAAATTCGATCCTACAATATTTTCGATTGGCTTGCTGCACTTGAAGAATATTTTGATTGGTTCGACATGTCGGACGAGCGACGAGTCAGGGTTACGAAGATGAAACTTGTTGGTTTGGCTAAAGTGTGGTGGCGTGGAATTGAAGAAAACATGAGGAGGTTGGGACAACAACCTATAGGAACATGGCAAGAGATGAAGACAAAGCTCCTCGAGAAGTACATGCCTATCAATTACCAAGACAAGCTGTGTGAACAACTTGTTAATCTAAAGCAAGGTACCGAGTGTTCGAACAGTGTATATATGCAGCGGTTTGATGAGATTAAAACTTCGAAGTCGATTGTTGAAGATCCTCGTCAAAGCCGAGCACGGTTCAAGGCTGGATTAAGGGCGACATACGGCGAGAATTGCTTAGACAACCTTGTTTATAGTATGGAAGATGCGTATCAAACAGCCGTTGAATTGGAGGAATACCTTAAGCCACTAACTAAAAGGTTTCAGTAACTAATCGAGTATGAGATCACCCTATACGCAACCGGCAAGTGGAGCAAGTGGTTCGAAGACAAAGGCGGATGATCGAAGGGTAAGAATACCATGCCTCCTAGAGATACCGAGAAAGTATAATGATGGTTGTTTCAAGTGTGGAGAACCAGGTCATATGAGTTACAATTGTCCAAAGAAAAATCTGCATATCGGTGCTGAAATAGAGGCGAAGAACAACAACTAGAGAACGAGACTGATGGGGTTGATTATGATTTCGGGACATATAAGGCCGATGATTTAGAAGAACAAGAAGAGGACACTTCGCTTGCTACAGTAGTTAGGCGGATCCTAACAACTCCTAAAGTTCAAGAAGAGGATTGGCGGCATCGCAATCTTTCAAATGTTGGTTCGTTGTGGGACTCAAGCCAAGAAGCTCATAATAGATAGTGGAAGTTGCATGAATGTGGTTTCGGCATCAACGGTGGAGCGTCTCAAACTTCTGTTGAACCACATCCGCATCCCTATAAAGTGGCTTGGATCGACAACTCAACAATCCCGGTAACACAACGTTGTCTTGTTTCATTCTCATTTAAAAACTATCATGGTTCGGTGTTGTGTGACATTGTACCCATGAAAGTTGCCCATATTCTCTTGGGGACGACCTTGGCTCTATGACCGAAAGGTGAAACATTGTGGGGAGAGTAACACCTACAGCTTTTCCTATCGAGAATAAGTGTGTAACTTTACTCCCGATGATTGATGCGGAGATCGATAAGCATAAGGAACCTTCACCAAAACGTCCGTTACAAGTAAAAATACATTCCTCGATTTTGACGAAGAGGCCTTTCATAAAAGAGACTAAGAAGAATAAAGTGGTACTTGTTGTAGTAGTAAAACGCATTGAAGGATCTAAACGCCCACTTGTGAAACACCTCTTGAAGTCCAAACATTATTGGTGAATTCTCGGATGTATCACCCAGAAGAGCTACCAAATGAGCTGCCCCTTTGCGTAACATTCAACATGAGATAGAGTTTGTGCCGGGATCTCAATTACCTAACCTTCCGCATATCGCATGAATCCTACCGAACATGCGAGCTTAAGAGACAAGTGGAAGAGCTGCTAGCCAAAGGGTTTATTCGTGAAAGCTTAAGTCCATGTGCTGTACCGGCCTTACTAACGCCAAAGAAAGATGGAACTTGGCGTATGTGTGTTGATAGCCGAGCTATTAACAAGATTACTATCAAGTATAGGTTTCCTATACCTCGATTAGATGATATGCTAGACATGATGGCTTGGTTCTATGGTCTTTTCAAAGATAGATTTGAAAAGTGGGTATCACCAAATTCGTATCGACAAGGCGAATGAATGGAAAACGGCATTTAAGACAAAAGATGGCCTCTACGAATGGCTTGTAATGCCATTTGGACTCTCAAATGCACCCAAGACATTCACGCAGCTTCATGACACAAGTACTTCACCTTTTATTGGTCGTTTTCGGTGGTATACTTCGACGATATCTTAATTTATAGCAAGAATAAGGAAGAACACTTGGATCACACATCAAGTCTTGAGAACTCTTCGCCAAGAAAAGCTTTATATAAATATGAAGAAGTGTTCGTTTATGAGTACCGAGGTAACATTCTTGGGGTTTGTAATTTCTTGCGAGGCATAGAGGCTGATCCGATAAAGTAAAAGCTATACGTGAGTGGCCGGTTCCCACCTCAATTCATGAAGTACGGAGTTTTCATGGCTTGGCGACATTCTATAGGCGTTTCATACACAATTTCAGCATAATGACACCCATAACAGATTGCATGAAGCAAAAGCTTTTTGGACTAAGGCAAAGAACACAAGCATTCCAAGAAATCAAGAACGAGAATGAGTAATGCTCTGTTTTGCGGCTACGATTTCTCAAAGTTATTTGAAGTAGCATGTGATGCATCTAATGCTTTGGAATCGGAGGAGTACTTAGTCAAGAAGGCCACCCAATAGCATATTTCGAGAAATTGAATGAGGCAAAGCAAAGGTACTCTACATATGATAAGGAATTTTATGCGCTAGTGCAAACATTGAGGTATTGGCGACACTATCTTATTTCTAAGGAGTTTTTACTCTATTCGGACCATGAAGCATTAAAGTACATAAATTCCCAAAGAAAGCTAAACCACGACATGCTAAGTGGGTTTCATTTTTGCAAGAGTACACATTTGTTATTAAACACAAGGCGAGGAGTAGAGAATAAAGCGGCCGATGCGCTTAGTCGTGTGGTGCATCTTCTTTCTTCAATGTCGGTACAAGTAATAGGCTTTGATTTGCTCAAGAGAGACTATCCGAATGCAAAGATTTCAGCACTATTTATGCTGAATTAATGGCTGGACGGAATACAAATTACATTTTCTCTTTACATGATGGCTATCTATTTCGGGCACTCGCTTATGCTTGCCTAATACCTCTTTAAGGGAAGAAGTGGTTGGAGAACTACATTCGGGTGCAGCAGGTCATTTTGGGAGAGATAAGGCGGTTGCAATGGTGGAAGATCGTTATTATTGGCCAAGCTTAAAGCGTGATGTTGCACGGGCTGTTTCTCGATGTCGAACTTGCCGATTTCCAAGGGAAGAAAGAGAAAATACTTGGTTTGTACACGCCTTACCAATACCACATGAACCATGGCAAGATTTAAGCATGGATTTTGTTCTTGGATTACCGAGAACATTCGAGGGCATGACGCGATATTCGTTGTAGTGGATCGCTTCTCCAAGATGGCTCACTTTCACCCTTGTTCTAAAACATCGAATGCTTTACACATTGCGAAGATATTCTTCAAAGAAATTGTTCGACTTCATGGTTTGCCGCTTACAATTGTGTCGGATCGTGATGTGAAGTTTATGAGTTATTTTTGGCGAACTTTATGGAAATTGCTTAATCTGAAGCTGAAATTTTCATCAGCTTTTCATCCTCAAACCGATGGTCGATCAAGTCGTTAATCGCAGCCTAGGTAATCTCTTATTTGTCCTTGTTGGTGATCATGTTTCCTCCGGGATCTTGTACTCCCTATGGCTGAATTTGCATACAATAGTTCGGTAAACAAAACAATGTGTCGCAGCCCATTTGAAATTGTCACGGCTTACAACCAAGAAAGCCTATTGATTTAGTCCTCTACCTATTGAGGCACGCCCTAGTGCTGAAGAGAGGAGTTTGTCACACATCCGCTCGGTGCACAATGATGTTCGACGCAGGATAGCAATCAGCAATGAAGGGTACAAAGCACGCCACGACCTTCACCGAGATTTATGATTTTAACGAAGGAGACATTGTAATGGTACGAATTAGACCTCGAACGTTATCCTAAGGGTACATACAAGAAACTTCACTCCAAAAGTGCTGCCCATACAAGATCCTTAAGAAGATCGGCTCAAATGCTTATGTACTTGACTTACCTACCGAGATGGGTATTAGCAATGTGTTCAATGTTGAAGACCTCACTCTATATTCTGGTCATGACAATGATGAAACGGATGATCCTAACAATGTTCGTCTACCACCAGCTCCAAGATTAGCGTAAGAAATTGAAGATATTGTTGATCATCGTGTGGTTTCAACTCGGGGAGGTGGTTATCGAAGTTTCTAGTCAAATGGAAGGCGCGCCCACTTTCGAATGTACTTGGATTATCGATCAAGAGTTTCAACGTCCTTAACCCTAAGCTTTATGAGCAAGATCACGCCTTTAACTCGTCGGAGTCGAGTTCTTTCAACCCGGGAGAGATGATAGAAACAAGTGGCAGCAGCCACTCAAAACATACAAAAGGCGTGGAAAAGATGCCTCTAAGGCTCAAGCTCGATTTGGGATGCCTTTGATGATATAGGGCCTAGTTGGGAGTTGGCATAATTACTTATGTTTGTTTTCTGAATTGAGTTAGTTTGTCGGTTAGTTAATTGTTGTTAGTTAATTGCTGTTGTGGGAAAGTAGAATTATTACATCATAAAGCATAACAAAGGATCTGACAAAGAGTAGTTATTTTGGGCAGGTTATTTAGGCAGTTATAGGCAGTTATTAGGTAGTTTTTGGGCTGTTAAATAGACATGGCTTTTCCTAGAGATGTTTCTAACTGATGTAACTGTTAATATTAGTGTCTTTTAAGTATTTTGAAGGCTTATAAATAGGTCTTCATGTCTTTGTAACAAAAAAATTGATTAAAGAGTTTAAATAAAAGTTTCCAGCAAATTCTTGCTTTTAAGTGTTGAGTCTGCGTGATTCAAAGTCTTGAGTGCGCTCAAGAAACCTAGGTGCGCCTAAGGTTGCCTCGGTGTGAAGCCGGTTTTGTTTATTTTATTTTATCTTTTATTGTTTGTAATCAGAGTGTGCACACAAATTGCTTCCGTTCTGCATCAGCATCTCCAGTTGGGACCTTCCCTTTGAAGGTCTAACATATAAAATCCTAAGATATGACTGCTGGAAATATATCAGCATTTCTTTCTTCTTATATTATGGATACAGACTTGATTATAGATATAGAATCTAGAAACCTGCCCTATCCTTTATCCTTTAAACAAATAAAAGTACACCCTTTGATACCGGTCGGTATTATCCTTTTCTTCCTCTTTTCTTTTACTACTAAAAGCATAGTAATTTTTATTTCTTCTTATTATTACTTATTCTAAAACAGTGGGCCAAGCTCAAACCAAAATCAGAACAAATCTGACTCTTAAACAAAGTAGATTCGAAATCAATTGGTACAAGCCTAATTACAATTTATTGTTACAAATAAGTAGGGATGGCGATTGGGTGGGTCGGGTCGAAACAGGCCGCGCCTGTGACCCAAATATTAAGCGGGTCAAAATGGGTTGACCATTCTCACCCCACATTTTCCGCCAAAAAACATATATTTTTATAACAAATAAGTATTAATGTAATTAATAGTATTAAAGTAAATTGTAGGTATAATACAACCTTCAGTTTGTAATCAGTGCTAAATAGAAGACAAATCTGGAAATTACAAAAAAAAAAAAATTCCTTCAAATGTTTGGCTTCATACCGTGATCTAATGTAATAGAGAGAAGGAACAATCATTTGTCCATATAGCCAAAGGCCTTGAACAATGAAGGATAACCAAGATTACAGGCTGACGCGCTGTGATTTCCGAAAAAGCTTCTTCTTGACTGAAGTCTAAATGATATCCTATCATTTATAGGTGGCCCCAAATAGTCATATAATCATACAACTTGTGTGAAATCTCCGATAATCTGAACAAAACAGTTCAGCACATATCGTATAAGACTACCTGCATTAGATCATAGCAATCAATCAAATGAGGGATCATTCTATGGACATTCAGATGTTTGACTCTATGTAGTATTGTGAGAGATTGAATTTTATGTTGAGGAACATTACACATTATACAGGAATGAGAGAAGTTGAACCGCAGCTTTAAATACTTTGATGAACAAATTCAAATCATCGTGACGACAGAAAAGAAAGAAAGAATTGCAAATGAAATTAAAATAATCAACATTAACCTCATTTGTTGGACATGGAGAAAGACTTCTCCGCTCCATCAGGTTCCCGCCTAACTTCTAGGAGTCAACTTGCATATGGTCTTTTGCTAAATGGCACGGACACTCCTTCAACCTGGCGTATCCGTGACATAGATACTTCCGGATACAACAAAATCTTCAAGACTCATCGTCACTTGTATCTAATTTATTCGAAAATTACAACTGTTGGAGCAAGGAAAGGGGGATCGACCTTTCTGCTTCATTAAGTATGATACTAAAGGATTATATATTGACGGAGGAGGAAGAAAAGGGCATAAAAGATGCACATGAAACCAGTTTGAATCGCGATGCATTGATTTTGAATCGCGATGCATTGCTGTGAAATCAAAATGACAAATTGGTTTGTGATTCACAAATTTGATTCGCGATGCAAAAAATCTCAACGTAGAAATTGGATTGGTGATGCAAAAAATCCAGATGCACAAGTTGGATTCGCAATGCTTAAATTGTGCAATGAGTTGCTCACATTGTGCATCGCGATGCTCAAATGTTCCTAATGGTTAGAGCGTTTCTAGTTCATTAAGGGTATCATAGTTTTTTCGCCCCAAAAGTGTTTTTTTTTTTTTTTAAACATAGGGTATTATAGCTGTTAGAAATTATCCAAAGTGGACATGCCCGAATTTCACCCATGTTTACAAGGTTGTGGCCCGACGGGCCAATCCGTTTAAACCGAGTAGTGAGGGGAAGGACCGGAGACTTTGACCCATTGAAGTCTAGGGCTAACAGACCGGACCAATAGCTCGACAGGCTATAGGGCTGCCCCAGGAATTAATTATTACTATTTATTTCTTTTATATTTTTAAAATTTTTTTTTATTTTTGTAAAATATGTCTTAACTAAGGAGATTTGAAGTTTCATTGTAATAATATTCCCTGGCAATCCTCTTTGTAGTTAATATAATTAAATCCATCATATACGTTTGTATTGCCCCCACTTATTTAAAGTGTTTGAAAGACTAAAAATGTTTATGGCATTTTTGTGCAAAAAATATGAAGACAAGGCTAACATGCAATATTGTAACTCTTGTAAAAAAAAAATCGAGTATATAACAACGAGTGAGCATGTTATGTGTGTATTAATATTTTAAGAACCTGCTAACTAGATACTTTTATTTCATGTATAAATCCTCCATATATGACGTAAATACCTATTAATAGTTATTAAATACTTGAATTCTATGATTGTTGATGATGTTGTTGAATGAATATTTTTGGTTTATGTTGATTTTAAATTTAAATATATAATCATCTATTTTTTAGTTGCGGCCAGACAGGGCAAGTTCACAAACCGTTTACACAACCTGTTTAGCCCGTGACATGCCAGGTTGATGGGACGTTAGGGCTGGTCCGAAACCGACATGGCTAGCCCGATTAACATCTCTATGAGTCAATGGCAGATGTGCTCAGCAACACAAAACTATATTTAGGAAATGGATTTTCTGGGGTGGACAGCTAGGAGATGGTTGAGTTAAACTAAAGCAAAACCACAGAATAAACTTATTTAGTTTGATTTATTTAATCCATGATGAGGCCAAACCATCATAAGTATATTAAACTATTTGTGCTGGTCATACAAGCTGCTGCTATCTTGTGTAAGCGAAATGGTAAACGGAGAAAAGATGTACACCAGTCTAAAACCTAATACTTCGTTCTTAACTTAATAGTACAATCACCCTAGTCCATGGAATGGCATTTCCTTATATTTTCGCATCTGTTTTTGTGTTTTTTTCCCTGGTTCTTTTCGTGGGTCTTGAAGGTATTCTAGTCAATCTTCAGATCCTTAATGGAACTTTGCATCTTCACATTTAAACGTAGTATACATTTGTTGGGACTCTGTAAAACCTTCAGTTTGTACCTAAGTAGTTTAGTTTAACATGGTATTCGAGCACTTACTACACAAGGCTTGGGTCTAGTCATCGTGCATGCATTTGTCAACCCCAGTACTGTTAGTGCAAGAGTTGATACCTTACTTGGTTTGTGATGCACGTTGGTTTATCTCTCCATGTGTGCTGAGGTACGAGGAGAATTAAAGTTTGATATACATTTTTCAACCTCTCTTTAACTACTTCAGATTTAAGAGGAGTTGGTCATGTAACACTTTGAAACAACTTAGTGTGATCCATGTCGCTTTAAGACGACCTCTCTCGGTTAAGTTGAGGAGCATGGAAACTTCCCCTGGTTTGAGGTGAATCCATTCGTGGAGATCAATAGAAATTTCTTTTGGTTCATGGTTAGATATAAGATTTTGTTTTATCATATCCAAAAGAATTTGTATTACAAAGAAACTTCCCTTGAAACATCATACCCAAGTTAAAGATTACTAAAATGATTTATAATAATTTTGTTGAATAAATATAAATATAAATTAAATAAGCGGCGTAACATTTGATACTTTGTTTATTATTATTTTTTTTAATTTTTTGTGGTGAATTTTTTATACTTCTTTGACAACCGGAAGACATATCAGTGACCAGAAGGAACTGAGGGCAAGACACCTTTCAAATCATAGTAAGAGAGAAGAGTTGACTCATAAATGAAGTTTTATTCTTCTGCCTGAAATATGGAACAAGAGGGGTGATCCTGAGGCAACATTCATAAAGTATTGCGCTTTGGAAGGGGGATATTAATTCAAGCGAATGGATATGGGTATGAGAAGAGGTATAATTTGCTTTATTGCTAGCGAACAAGTTAAGCTTGTACATCATCTTTTTTTTTTTTTTGATAGGTAAGTGTGACCCCTTGTTGGTATGGGGATTGGAACCAAGGACCTCAAGATCATTTCCTGAGTGCCCTTGCCATCTCTCCCACTCCTTGGGGTCAAGCTTGAACATCATAGTGCTAGATTAGAATATTGTTGTACAGCTGATAATCTCAAGGAGTCTCGGTGGTGCAGACTCTCATCTCTGCCCGTCAAATATTTGAGTTGGTTTCTTTTTGTGCAGTAATTGTTGGTAGATAAGTATTTAATTTCAGTTGTTTTGAGTTATGTTCATGGTTCTTTTGAGAATTATACCTGCCAAAGAGAGTTAGGTTCATGGTTCTTTACTTCTTTTCATGAACAATTTCGCTGCAACTCTATTACATTGTTCTATGCTTACTATGACAAGTCTAAAGTCAAGCTTATACTAACTGCATGTGCATAAGGAAAGTTTAAGCTAAAAGAGTACAAGACTAGAGTCATTAGTCACTGGCCCCAAAAGAGTCGTACAAAACTTAGTGGGGTTGCATGTATGAGGACATAAAATAAACTTCTTCTTTTTTTAGTTAGCTATGATCATGTGCATTGTTACTTAAGTCATACCATGGTATTGTACACCTCAGTGACCTCACCAAAGCTCCGCGTCAAGTTTTGTACTTTGTAACTGTAGGTATCTGGGTGGTTGGTGTAATATTACATGCTAGAGAAAGAAGTATACATAGTTTGGCCTAGCCAAATCAAGGTGATGGCTTTTTCACTACTCTGTTTTGCTATTATGTATTAAGAACAAAGTCAACTTGCATAGTGTCTTTTGATTCCTAAAAGAATAGCAGTTAAAAAGGAGCTATTAGAGGAACTAAATCTGCTTACAATGATGCAACAGAGAACATAACATGTTGAGTCAATGGTAGCTGAGTTCAGAAGAGGGCCACAAGATTTAAAATTTACATACCTATGACTAAACACATGCATCAGCAACTCAAAACTATGTTTAAAAAATGGATTTTCTGGTGTAGAGCTAAGAGATGACTGAGTAAACCTAATAAACTTAGCCAACTAGCTTGATTTTTTTAATCCATGATAAGGTCAAACCATCATAATTATATGAAACTAATTGTGCTGATTTACTCCACAGTAATCATAGAAGCTGCTGCTATCTGCAGTAAGAGAAAAGGTAAATGGTGGACTTTCTGTTTTGGTAGTTGAGCGTTTGACGTTGAAGAATGCTACTCTAATGATTTATAAGTACGGAGAACAGTAAGTAAAGATGTATCACCAGTCTAGCCTAACACTCTGTTCTTAAATCAATTGTACAATCACTGAAGTCCATTGAAATGGCATTTCCTTCTCTTTTCACTTCTGTTTCTTAGTTTTTTCCCTCTGGTTCCTCTTTTCTGGGGTCTTGAAAATATTCTAATCAATCTTCAGGTCCTTAATGGAACTTTGCATATTCATAATTTTTAAGCATAGTATAAATTGTTGGGACTCTCTAGACCCTTCAGTTTGTACATAAGTAGTTTAGTTTAACACAGTATTCGAGCACTTACTACACAAGGTTTGGGTTCCAGTCATTCTGCTTGTATTTGTTAATATCATCGAATATAAAACTGTGCTGGCACTTTCTTTTTTCTGTACAATGGTCATCAACGTTTGATTAAAAATAAATTTCGTTGAATATTAAAATTAAATAGGATTATTAAATTTTAAAACTTCATTGACAACTGGAAGAAGGATATTTATCAGTGACCAGAAGGAACTGAGGGTAAGACACCATTCAAATTATAGTAAGAGAGAGAAGAGTTGACTCATAAATGAAGTTTTATTCTTCCACCTGCAGCTAAACAAAGGGGAGAACTTATGTTGTTCGGATTATGAAACCAGAAGGGGTGATCCTGAAGCAACATTCATAAGTATTACATTTTGGAAGGGGGATATTATATCAAGCAAATTGATATGGGTATGAGAAGAGGTATTGCTTTATTGCTAATGTACATGTTAAGCTTGTACACCTTGAATTCTACATTAGAATATTGTTGTGCAGTTGATACCTTAACTCAATCTCAAGAACTCTCGATGGGGCAGACTCTCATCTCTACCAGTCAAATATTCGAGTTGGGCTTCTTCAGTCCAGGTAATTCAAGTAAAACATATGTTGGCATATGGTACAAGGACATTTCTGTTAAGAAAGCTGTGTGGGTAGCAAACAGAGAAAATCCACTCACAGTTACAGACACAGCCGCAAGTTTATATATGGGCAGCGATGGGAATCTGAAAATTCAGGATGGCAAGCAAAATATTGCCTGGTCAACGAATGTTTCTTTCCACACCAATAGCACATATGCTGTGCTTTCGGACAATGGAAACTTTTGTCTTTACGATAGTCCTTCAGGATCGATGTTATGGGCGAGTTTTGATAATCCTGGTGATACCCTTATACCAACAATGACGTTAGGGATCAAAATAAACCAATTAGACAAGCAAAAACAAATGTTGTCCTCTTGGAAAAGCAATGATGATCCATCACCAGGAAAGTTCATAGTTGGGCTTTCATCAGATAAGCCACCACAAGCTTTTATATGGAATGATTTGAAACCATACTGGAGAAGTGGTCCTTGGGATGGCGGGAAGTTCATAGGCATACAAGATCAAGAGAGAGGGTATTCAACTGGAATAACCGTCATACCCGACAATCAGCAAGGATCTCCCTATCTCACTCTCGATGCGTTCAACTTCTCTTATTTCTTAGTACTAGCCATAGAGCCTGAAGGATATTTGGTGGCAAAGAATCGTAGTAAAGGAATCAAAGAATGGAACACTTTTTGGAAGGCACCAGATAATCCATGTGACTTTTATGGAGCTTGTGGGTCCTTTGCGATTTGCAGAAAGAAACTTTCTCCAGTTTGTGAGTGCTTGAAAGGGTTTGTACCAAAGTCAAATGTGGAATGGGGCAAAGGAAATTGGACAAAGGGGTGTGTGAGACGAACTGAACTTTCTTGTGAGAAGAATGCTAGTAGCTTGGCCTTGGGAAGAACTAAAATTGATGGGTTCTGGAGGCTAAGCGGGGTTAGCCTGCCAGATCTGTTTGACTATTTGTTCAATGAGGATGCCACTGGCTGCCAACAATGGTGCTTGAACAACTGTTCTTGCACAGGATATGCATATGTGGCGGGGATCGGCTGTATGATTTGGGCAGGAGACCTAACGGACATCCAGCAGTTCTCAGTTTCTGGGGAGGATCTTTTCCTGCGTCTTGCTCATTCAGAACTAGGTAATGCAAGTTGTATCTTGAAATTTATGGTGCAGAGCATAACTTCTTTTCACTTTTGCAGTGAGACTAGCAGGCACTTATAAGGATATTTGTATTGGACTTTTTTGCAGGGAGTAAAACAAAAGGAAAACAACTTATTGTTGGTCTCATGACAATATTAGGTCTACTGCTCATAGGTGTCATCATGTACGCAGTATTCTGGAGGAGAGCATACCAAAGAGGTATCAGGGCAGACTTGGAGATCTTCCAAAGGCTTCTTGGATATAAAGATACCTGAATTTAAAAGATGGTTGAGAGATGAAAGAAGTTAAAGGAATTACATAGAGGAAGAGAAGTCCCCAATTAGTTAGTTATGCAGGAGGAAATAGGGCAGATAGAAATGGTCCCCATTAAGTTCAAGATCGTTAGTGAAATTAGCCAGTAACTTAAGTGAAAGAATTCCAGGACCTTAGTTGTTATACAATACTCCTTCCGCCCCAAATTAAGTGTCCCCTTTTTGAAAGAAATAATTATCCCAAAATGACTGTCCTTTTTCTATGAAGTTACCAATTCACTGTTGCTATCTTATATGTCCTAGTGTGCACTTGCAATGCTGTTGTGTGGACACTAAGGGCATTCCTGTATATGTACTACTGAAATGGCCTAAAAGCAAACTTTCTAAATATTTGCGAAAAAAATGAAAGGGAAGCTCATTTTGATACAGAGGGATTAATACAGTTATAATTTTTTATATTTCTTGGTATTCAGTAGATGCCTAAGACGATCAACTGCTTGACAGTTTTCACCAAATTTAGAGTCTTCGATATTACTTGGTATTTATTCAGGAAATAATGTTGTTTTTTCCTACGTACTGGCAGGAAGGAGAAGTGGAACAACCGACTTTGGGAAGCCATCTGAACTACCACTGTTCGACTTTGATAAAATAGTGGAAGCTACCAACAGCTTCAGCGATAGAAACAAACTTGGTGAAGGAGGTTTTGGTCCAGTTTATAAGGTAATATCAATCTTTTTTTACTATGTTATCGAGCAATTTCAGGCTAGAAACACTGATGTATATTAGCATATTGGGGGCCAAATTTAGGGAGTGCTAGAAAATGGACAGCAGATAGCAGTGAAAAGGCTTTCGAGTCATTCAGGACAAGGCTTAAATGAATTCAAGAATGAGATCCAATTGATTTCAGAGCTCCAACACAGGAATCTTGTTAAGCTCTTAGGTTGCTGCATTCAAGGGAACGAGAAGCTATTGATCTATGAGTTCATGACAAACAAAAGCCTCGACACTTTTCTCTTCGGTTAGCTTGACTGCGCTTTTCCTCTTTCTATCGTATTATATAGAGAAGTTGAGATCTCTTTATAGCAGTTTATATTGAAATGAATATAGTACCATCACTAAGATGAATTGATCTCCTGTAAGAAAGATCCAACAATTGCAACTTGTAAGGCACACCAATGAGTTACAGTACTGGCTGTATTAGTAGCTGCAAGTCAGTCAGAGGGTATTCATAATTATCATAGAAGCATATGCAGCATTAAGAACAAAAACAGAATAATTATGGATGTTGTCAATCTTGTTATTGGTTATGCAGTCTATACAGAACTGACCTTGTAGGTTATTTTATGATGATCATCAGATCCAAAGAAACGGTCGCAGCTTGATTGGACAAAACGATTTGATATCATCCAGGGTATTGCTAGAGGACTCCTTTATCTCCACCGTGATTCTTGTTTAAGAGTCATACACCGAGATCTGAAGACCAGCAACATTCTGTTGGACGATCAAATGAATCCTAAGATATCAGATTTTGGGTTGGCACGTACCTTTCAGATTACAGAAGAGCAAGCAAATACACATCGGATTGTTGGAACATTGTAAGCATTGTTTCATTCCTTTAATAACATGAACTATTATTCTCATTACAAGTACAACCATCACCTTCTCCACCAGTTTAGTATGACTTTATGGAAGAGTTTGTTACAGGATTGGGTATTTCTTTAGTTTTCCAGTTTGCCTTCATATATGCTCTAATTGGTTCAAGTATTCCATAAGCACGAGAAACAGAAAAGAACATTAGAAATATAAGGTCTGTTTTTGTCTTCCACTCATCCATTCCCTATTTAAGGATCATGGTTTACAAACTCAACAGATTTGTAAAATTAAAAATAGTTGATTAAATAAAATGGTTTCCCTCCTTTTCCTCGTGTACTCCTATGTAACCCGTATTCTAGGAATACCAAACAATGGAAACTGGGATTCCATTTCTACGTATTCATTTTTCCTCAACATATCCTAATACCAAATGGAGCAATAAGCAACTCTATGACATAACCATAAGTACAAACATTTTCTATATTTAAGGCTCTCTCTTAAACCTGATGAGTGATGACAAACTGCAAGTATTTCACTTAATTTTGAATTCAATGCAGTGGCTATATGTCTCCTGAATATGCAATCGGGGGGATATTTTCAGAGAAATCTGATGTCTTTAGTTTTGGGGTAATGCTACTAGAGATTGTCAGTGGCACAAGAAATACAAATTTTAGTCATCATGAACAAATCAACCTTCTTGGATACGTAAGTCCACACCTTCACCTTTACAACCATGATAAAGTATTCAATTGAATATGCTAATATGATTCTGGTGATGACAATTGAATCACTGTTTCAGGCATGGCAACTGTGGAACAATGGGAAAGGAGAAGACCTGATAGATCAGGCACTGGATGAGTCACTGCCCACATCACAAGCATTGAGATGCATACATGTGGGGCTACTTTGTGTTCAGGATTTCGTAGAAGATAGGCCAACCATGTCGACAGTAGTTCTGATGCTAAGCAATGACACGAATCTTCCACAACCTAAACAACCTATATTTACATCTCAAAGGGCTCTGGACTCGGGAAGTGGACCCGAATGCAACAAGATATGCTCCAATAACCTCACTACATCGATGATTGAAGGGCGATGACAAAGTATGATAATCTGCTCTGCGATTTCATGATATCCAGAAACTTCGCTATTGAGTTATAGATTGCATACCTTTTTTTTCTACTCTACTTTGTTAATAGTTGCTAGGATGGTGGAAGTAATACCGGGTGCAGCAACAGCAACACCTACAGCACAATCTGAAAATTAAACTACAAAATAACCAGACGGCACAAAAATGGTGCTAATTATGAATCAATTATGAGCCATCCAACAAACAGCGTGATGTATATTCTTTCAAACTTGATTTTAATTGAATAGAAGCCAAATCTTGTAAGGAACAGAGCTGTCGACTTACATGTTGAGGTGGTGGAACACCATCTCAAGTTGGGGTCTTCGCTTTGAAGGTCTAACATATAAAATCCTAATATATGACTGCCTCAAAAATCTTGTTAGGATGTTAAGAGTGTTGAAGGAGGAGATTTGCTGACACTACATCAGCCTTTCTTTCTTCTTCAGCTTCTTACTTATTAACTAATGGAACTGAGAATCTTCTATAGTAACTACGCGAGCACTCTTATCCCTAGAGTGTTGATGCTTTTTTTCACTCTTGATACTTGAGTTATTTGGTGATAGATGTTTTGGTGTGTTAGTATGCTAGTTCCTAGAAATGATTGAATTATGGGTACAAACTTGATTCTAGATAGTAGATATAGAATCCAAAGAATTGCTCTATCCGCTAGACAATAAGCAAGTAAAAGAAATGGCAATTATAAAATTACAAAGCCATCTTTTGTGATGTTGTAGACACCCCAATGTCAGACCCCAAACAATGAAATTCACATGCTTGATGTTCTCGGTATATTGTAATAACAAGACATTTTATATGCTGAAGAAGGGCCAAGGCATGATAGAAAGAAGTGCAAGGGCCTTGTTGCTAATAGAGGACAGTAGAAGGGGCAAAAAGGTCAAAACTAGCAAGCGAGCCACTATTGGCGCTGCATCAATGGTGCCTAACTACCAGTATTGAACAAACTAAGCACTAGGTGTTGCGGCAAGTGCTCCAGAGCCTACATGTGCAACTTGCTTCCTATCCTTGCCTCTCTTGGTCCATGCCATTATGTAGCAGCTTGGCTACTGATTGTGGAAGAAAATCTCAGCTTTCCTACCTTAATAAACTTCCCTTCATCGAGCAGTAATCTAGACAGTGGTATATTAGCTTTTACCAAGCGATGACCTTAATTGACTTCGTGATGATTGAGGAGACCATTGTGTTTACGTTAAACGATCCAAGAAAAAGATCGTGATCATATCATTATACGTTGATCATATCCTACTTTCTTTCTGGGAATGACATGGATATGAAACATGCCACTAAAGATTGCGTGTCTACACTTTTCGATATGACAGACTTGAGTGAAGCAAGCTACATGCTTGGAGTGAAAGTCATTAGGAATCACTCTAAGAGATTTCTTGGTTTGTCTCAAGAGACTTGCATTAAGAAAATTAAAGAACGGTTTAGCATGACTAACTTAAAACATGTTGTCATTCTCATGGAAGAAAGGTGTGTTTTAAGTACAAACCAATGCCCAAAGAATGTAGAATAAAAGAAGAGGATGGCTACAGCTCCATATGCAAATACGGTAGTGAGCTTGACGTATGTTATGATGTGTACTCGACCTGACCTATGCTTTGCAGTTTGGATGTTAAGTCGATTCCAAAGTAATCCATGGCGTGCACACTGGGTTGCGATGAAAAGAGTTATACATTATTTGGTAGGAATCACAAATTTAGCCTTTTGCTATCAAGGTGAGGATTTGAACTTGAAAGGTTTCACTAATGCAGATTGGGGGAAGATGTAGATGAGAGAAAATCTACATTCGTTTAAACTTTCCTCGTTGGTGGTAGAGTTATCTATTGGAATAGCAAACGACAGGAAAGTACCATCCTACCCAAGATGGAGTCAAAGTACATTGCTTGCTCATATGCGAATATGGAAGCTGTGTGGATGAGGAGGTTTCTTCAACATCTTGATGTAACACCTAATGTGGATCGTCATGTAGTCATTTCTTGTGATAGTATGGCAGCTTTGGGATATGCTAAGGATCCTAAATATCATGGGAGGACGAAACACATTGAGATCAAGTATCGTTTCACTAGAGACATGGTTATAGAAGGAAAATTTGTTCTAGAATACGTTCCAAAAGCATGGTGATTGACCCTACGACAAAGCATCTAGTTAAAGAGATCTTCCAAGATCACATGTTGGGTCTAGGGCAACGTAGGATTTGATATGTTATTTCTAAAAACGTTTTTGCTGCCATTTTTAGTTTTCATTATCGTTTGAATAACTTGCACTTTTATTTCATCCCTTTCACGTGTTAATTGGATGGTTTCTAAAATTCCGTAGCATACATTTTGATTAGAAAGATGTCCGGTGGACCTTGAATTGGCCCCCTCACACGGGTAATTCACCTTGTCGTTATGTGGGAGAGCAAGTTGAAATAGTAATGTCGTTGACACCTAATATCGATGAATCGGGTTACGAATTGGAACGGGGTGATCAAATGACGTTATGACTATCATCTTGGCACACGGCCAAAATGAGACCTATGTTTTCTTAATATGTCCCATGAAAAGCCCGTATGCGAGATCGTTAACGAAGCACTAAGAGAGTAACTACTTTTGAGGATTTAGATTAGACACCAGAAGAGCAACTAGAGTAAGATTCGTATAGTGTTAGAGTATGATAAGCATACTTCGTGTGGGAGTTGTAGCATACACGTCATACTTATGTGACTATGAGCGACCATAAAAGTGATTGAATATATATATAATTCCTCAGTGTGTCACTTTTAGTGATCATACTCTATGATCAAACTTATGCCCGATAAGACGTAGAATTATGTCATGAACTTGAACGTTAATGATACTACTTTGGAGTGCCGACTAATGGGCTATGCACATAGAGCCGCACGGGCAGTTAAGTAATAGTGATTGGCATGAGGGTCTAAGAAAGATAGTATAGAAAACATATATGTTTTTGTTGATCATATCGAATATACAAATCAAAAGATTGATCTTAAGCGTGTAAACATATTGAGGTTTAAGTATCGCTATCGATGAATTAAAGATGCTTAAATTGGTGTATATCTAGACGAGTTTTTTACTTACGATGAAGTTTTATGCTAGTCATATTGTGTTTTGATATAGCGCTCTACCCTTTATCTTTCTTGTCAGGTTGCACGCCTCACTTCTAGTATGAAGAGACGAGTGTTTAACGGGTTTGATAATACAGTGTAGTAAGACTTGTGAGCCCATATGTGTGAGTGAGAGATGTTAGTAAACGGACTTGTAGTCCAGTTTAATATATCAGTGAATCCTAGTTATATTATATTTGGTAGATAGTGTCCTAATCAGACGGGATTTGGAATTGACTTAACTTAACCTACAAGAAATAGGATTCTTGTGGTAATCATAAAAATAAGGAAGTAAAAGGGTAAAACCCTAACACCCGTAGCACGGCTTTTTTCTCTCTCCAAAATTGCTTACCACCAAAATACTCTCTCTTTAAGTCTAACCATCATTGTGATACTAGGATTTAAGGCGTGGAATAGCAATTGATCTCATGTTACGTGATATCAATCTGACAAGAAATAACGGCAGATTATATTGTTTGTTGTGTTCGTAGCACAAGCCGAAAGTATTCCGCTTCCGAGCGAGGTAATCCGTGAACCATCTTGTATAGTGAATTTGTTTCGCTTCGTTCAACTATTAATATAATTAATATTAGTTAAACAAATTTTGGGTATGTTACAACCTTGATTTTGTAATCAGTGGTAAGCAGAAGAAGACAAATCTGGAAATTATAAATTTTGTGCTTCAAAATGTGCACTAGTATATTAGGGTAAGGGAATAAATCTCTTGCCAATATAGTCTGAGGCCTTGAACGATGAAGGAAAACCATGAGTACAGCCCGACATGTTGTGATTTCCAAAACAGCTTATTCTCAAATTGTCAAATTGCAAATTGTCATATAATCAAACGGGTTGTATGCAATCTCCAAAAATTCAATCAAAATTACCTACATAAGTTAGTAGCATTCAATCAAATTGGGGATCATTCTATGGGCATTCACAGGTTTGAATTCCATGTAGTATTGTGAGAGATTGTATTTTATGTTGAGGAACATTTCAAGTTATATCATATAGCAGACAATAATGAGAGAAGTAGAACCCTAGCTAGTTTGATGAACGAATTCAAATCATCATGAAAACAGAAAATACGGAGAAAGAATTGCAAATGAAAACACTAACCTCATCTGTTGGAGATGAAGAAAGACTTCTCCTTTCAATCAGGTTCCCGCCTAATCTTTGAAACAGTTCCAACATGACAAAACTGAACCCGGGGTGACTTGGTAATTATACTTGAAAGAACCGAGTGAGGAGAGAAGGGGATATTATACAAGATTTTAAAAATCGCCAAGCGGACTAGCACCGAGAGGCTTAAGCGAGATACATGCCGGGCCTAGAAATAAGACATAATATCTGATTTTTAATATATTTTTTATTATAATCTAATTATTAAATATATTTTTTAAATATATTAATACTAAATATCACCTAATAATTTAAAAATAATAATTACATTATGATGTTAAATTTTAAAAGTAAAACTAGAAATTTAATATCATCTAAGGTTCAAAATATTACAAAAGTAGTCAATAGTTCAATTATCCATAAGTCCGTTGATAATTACAAATTTACAAAAATAATTTAATAATTTGAAATTGATATTTATTATTATTATTATTTAAAAAAACCCAAAATGACATTGTTTAGGACCAAAATTTAAAAAAAAACTAAAAAATATGAAAAATCAACAGTTGGACTGCCTAGCCCACCTAGAGAGCCTAGGCGGCGCCTAGCCTGCCTAGCTGATTTTTTTGCCAATTTGTCAAATTTCTCCGGGATGACGCCTAACGCCTAAGTCGATTTTTAGAACACTAATATTATATGATTCCAAGGCCCCCAACCACATATTGCCATTTGAGATTGAGACAAACTACTAAAAGTATTTGGGTAAAATTTGAGTCAGTTTACTTTCGACAATTTTTAATAGATATAGTATATTATGTGTTTTTTTTAATTGAAAATGACATTTTTTGTAGCAAAAAAACTACGATACCCTTAATGAATGAAAAATACACATGGGAGTCGCTCAGCTAGATAAAATCATGTATCGCGATCCAAAATCATGCATCGTGATTACACTTGTAAACGAGTAATTATATCACTTTGATTAATCTATACTAACTAGGTTCATTGTCTATATGTAGTCAAAATTTCCCTATTTTTCATTAATATTGTAATCACGGTAGGAATCATTCATAGATAGATTAATTGATTTACGTTAGGGGCGTACAACCGAATCATCGAACCAAGTCGAACCAAACCGAACCATGCAGTTTGGTTCGGTTTCGGTACAAGGCGGTTCGGTTTTTGTTTTTAAAATCTAAAAACTTAGTGGTTCTGTTCGGTTTGTGGTTCCTATCTCCGAACCGAATCTAATCGAATCGAATCAAACCAAACCAAACCGAGGTGAATATTATTTGATTATTAATTTTATATATATATATATATATATATATATATATATATATATATATATATATATATTATTTTATATCCGGTTGTTTAATTGTTTATAAGTGTATTATATATATTGCTATTAATGTTCCATTCTTAATGTTTTCATTTTTCAATTACCTTAGATTCAAATTTTCAATTACCATATTTGATGATATTTGTAAGAAAAGTTTGATTTTTTGTCTATTAATGTTTGATGTTAATTAGTAATTAGCTTAATTTACCGATTAAAATCTATTTGTCTAATTTTAAATATTTTTACAAATGATTAATTTAATTTTTTGTCGAACCACGAAACCGAACCAAACCAAACCAAACCGAGTGGTTTGGTTTGGTTCGGTTCCAAGCATTGGATGGTTCGGTTTGGTTTGAGATTTTTGGAACCAAGGGGGTATGGTTCGGTTCACGATTTTGGCCTAAACCGAACCAAGCCGAACCATGTACACCCCTAATTTACGTAAATATGTAGTCAAAGTTTCTTTATTTTGCTTAATATTGTAATTAAGGTCAAAATTATATATATTAAATCTAAATTGATTAATTGATTTCCGTACATATTTAGTCAAAGTTTCCTTATTTTTCTTAATATTGTAGTTAAGGTTGGAATCAAATAGATTAAATATAAATTGATTAATTGATTTCTGATCTCATTCAATTTGCATTGCAATTGAAATTCGATTCATTTTGTTTGAGTGACGCTCATCGTGATGCACAAATTGATGCATCTTGGTGGACAAATTGATGTTTTGTGATGGACAAATTGATGCATCGTGATGCATTGAATAAGTGATCCTTAGTGCATCTTCGGTTCATTAATGGCAAAGTCGTCTTTTCGCTTCCAAAAATGTTTTTTTCGGGTTAAAAAAACATAGAAGACTGAAGCAGTTAAAAATTTAGGGAATCGCTCGCAATTTCCCCAAAGTTCTACAACTCCCCCCCCCCACAAGTTATATATATATATATATATATATATATATATATATATATATATATATATATTATAATAAAGCTCGGTAGTTAACTACTGGTCGGGATTCATTTTTAACAAACATAACTACTAGTTATGATTAAATCATTTGAAAAGTTAACTATTGGTCAGGGGCCAGGATTAACTCTCATTATCGCCCTAATTGATTCTCTAATTATTTCTGACTTTTGCCTTCCTATATTAGTTTCTTTAATATATTTAAAAGATATTACTAGATTTCATGAATCCTGGTAATAATATAAGAGATATTTGTAAATCATTAACGGTAAGTTATTTCCTTTCTTTTTTTGTTCCTTTAATTTGGTTTATTTATTTTGTTGATTATGTACTCCCTTCAATTTAAATTAAATATCTTTTAATTGCAATTGACCAGTAAATAGAAGGGAAAGACAATGAGGCCTTAGGTAGCATTGAGGAGAACGTACACAAAGAATAATTCAAGGGGGATGATAATAGTAGAAAAAAATGAATAAGAAAGAAGAGAATGAAGTGGAGATGCTGGAACAAAGGGGTTGAAGAAAGAAAGAAAGTAAAATCTATAATATAGTAATAGTTGATTTGAAAACTTTGATTTACAATTTATCAAACCAAAAATAAGTTTCTTCTTTTTTGTTTGTTTAATTTTCTGTGTTTAGTAAATATCATATTCTGAATTTTCTACTTTATCTTTCCCTTCTGTTTAAACTTTACAAATAGTTTCTGTAGACTAACTAGCTAAATGACATATAGTAGCAGAATATAGTTCTTTGGTTAAATGTAAATAATAGACAAAGTTATTGCATATCACGTTTTAAACTCAGTCATTGTTGTGAAGCAAAAAGCTTCCAGAAGAAGTTTAAGTTGTCGTTATTAAGAAAAAAACAATACAATATTGTTTCTACATGTCAAATTTCTTTTTTTTTTCTTTAACAATATTTGATTATTGGTTTTGCTAATCTTACTAGAGACACGGGTATAGATGTCATTTTTTTCTTTATGAGATCTCACTTGTCAATTCACGGAGATATCATTATGGATGCCCAAAGTTTACCTGATATTCAAATTTCTTAGTTTTTATTTGTTGTTAGTATTTCCTTTTCGAGGTCAGGCTCCGCCATTCTTTCTTCTATAAGGGCAAGATTGGTTGTCCCCCTCAAGTTTGTAATTTTATTTTTATTAATAAAATCTAGCAGGGTATCGCCCTTGTTTCCCAAAAAAAAAATTACAAAACTAACTTTTAATTTTTTTACACTATTGGATGATCATATGGGTTTAATTAATTACCAAGAGGTGTTCATTTGAAATTGGTTATTTTGAATACTGACATCGTCTCATACTAACGTCGTGCCATAGGCACGGACACAAAATATAGTATATATTACAAAAGAGCTTATGGTCTAACTGGTGGCCCTGATTGAATTGTGTTAAACACAACTGATGGTCCTGGTTGATTCTTAAGTATGATGAGCCCCTCAGTTATGAGTTATGTTTGAATTACCTCTCTATAATTACATATAAAACCTTCAATTGTAAGTTTTGTTTGAATTACTCCGTCAATTATGAGTTTTGTTTATCTCAACACCGTGCATATGGCATGGGCACGTATATATATATATATATATGAACAATCTACACCATTAGAGTATCACCAATGCAACCGTGGAGATCTTACGTGACCGTGGGTAGTTAACACCATCAATCATGTGTGATAATTTTTCTCTCTTTACTCACATTCAATCAAAATGAACATCTCTAATACAAATGTTGATTTTATCTTATGTGGCATGCATCTCACCACTAAAATGAAATTTGTCAAAGAAATAAAAAATAAAAGAAAAAAAGAACAACAAATAGAAAGAGTTTTTAAAAAGAAAAATGATGACTACGATCTATTTACACCATTAAGTAGGATGTGAAAAATTGACATTGTAATTCACAATGTGAATAAATTTTGTCAACACATCATATCTACACTCATTGTCGATCCACATTTGCATTGAAGATATTTTTTTTTTCAAAAAGTGTGTAAATCCTACGTAGCATTTAATTTTTTTCACATTGGTGATGCTCTAAGTCTATTATCGTTTTTGTATAAATAAATTTACAAAGATTAAATCATTTTATTTGTATAATAAAATGCAATCGATCTATCTATTCAATTTCATTCAAATTTATGTAGACATATGTGCCTTAGAGCAACACCATTGTTCAATTCTTAGCTCTCTTCTTATTAAGAAGTCTAAAAACAACAATGGTGGGTCTTCTTATTTTTCTTCCTAAATTGGGCACATAGGAGAGACAGAGAGAGTAAGAGCTTCCTAAATAGGAAGAAAGCAAGAAGTGAAGAAGAATAGGGAGAGGGAGCAGCGTGTGGTGCACCGCTTCCTTAAATGGGGCGCGTGCACCACACTCTCGGAATAGGGGCGTGAGAGGCGGAGCAGCGGTGAGTCCCGGTGTCTGTTTTTTTTACTACTTTGTTGATTTTCTTTTTTTCTTTTTTTAAAAATTCCAGCCATTGCTTCCTACTTTTGGGGGTTTTGCAATTTTTTTTTAACTAAAAGCAATTGATTGGTGCTTTTTTTATATATAAATTAATTAAGTTTTTTTTTTTTTTTTTCCTTCTTCCCTATAAATTAATTAATATCTTTATTTATAAATTAATTTATTTATACATAATATTTAAATATGAAATATATTAAATAAAGTTAAATAAATTTATTTATTTGAGAAATATAAAAATAAGATTGAAGTATAAAGTTAATGAGGTGGCATTGGGACCCAGTTAAGAAAATGTTAAGAAGTTATACAATGGGAAGATATATTCTTAAATTGAATAAGAAGAGAAAAATGTGTATGTGACAGTGGGACCCAGTTAAGAAAATATATAAGAATATTGAACAATGGAGTTGCTCTTACACATGACTCAACAAGGGATAAAATTGTTTAATTAAAAAGAAGAGTAAAATAATGATATACATTATCACTATAAATAAATATTTGGGGAAAAATACTAAAAAGTCCCCACTAAAAAATTCTTATATCCAGAATATTTTAAAAATTATTCATCTATCTAAAAAGTCTCAAAGTTCATCTATTAATATCAAAAAGTTCAAAACTTAACGTTTCTACTAATATCGTTAGAATATGAGATTTTATTTGAAAGGAAACTTATTTTTAACTCCAATTATTTTAATGATTTAATATTTTAAATAAAATAATAATAATAATAATATAACAACAACAACAAATAACTTACTATTAATAACAACAATAGCATCAAAAAAATTATATTATTACTATTATTGTTATTAATAATAACATTAATAATAATAATATTAATAATAATAATAATAATATTATTATTATTACTACTACTATTACTACGAATATTATTTTTTATAAAATTGTAAGGGTTAACTTGTTGAATTTTTAGTTTTAGATCTTTGTGAATTTATTAAAAAGACTTTTAGTATTTAATAGGATTAATCGCACCATTGGTCCCTTGACTTTGGGACATCCTCACCATTAGTTCCTTAAGAAATTTTTCATAACACTTAGGTCCTAAAATTTTCAAATTTTTACAGCCTCAATCCTTTAGATGGATGTCGTTAGAAAAATACCCTTAAGTTGTCCATGTGCCTTCCACGTGCATTTAGTAAGGGCTAAAATGAAATTTTTTCAAACATAAACTATATCAAAATTTTCAATAAAGTCCCTAGGGTTTGAAAAAAGAACACAAGGCCTTCTTCCCCAAACTATTTCACCTTTTTTTCTAAGACCATCTCCAACAGTTTGAAGTTAAAACTGCATCAAATCTTTAAACTGGTGCAATTTATGCACCAAATTTCTTACACTATCTCCAACAGTTCTACTTCAAAGTTTACTCTAAAAGGAATATTTCAAGTATATTCTTCATTATTTCATTTAATTTGTATTCCAAGTATATGCTTGATTTTATTTAATTTGCATTAATGTATTTTAGCAAAACAAATATATTATTGATTTAATATTAAATTAAATTTATTTATTAATGTCTAATATATATAAACTTTATCATAAATAATTTTAATATTATATATAACTAATAACTAACAATATAAATAAAATAATTGAATTATTTTTTCTATTATTTAAACCAAAACATCTCAAAATGGTATTTAAACTAAACAACTAAACTAACAATAATAATGAAAACATAAAACACACAATAATTACTTAAACCAAAAAAAAAAAAAAAAAAGAGGAGAAGTAAAATGAAGTATGAATAGTATGCTCTGGATTTGAAGTTCAGAATCAGAAACTTCAAATCTGAAGCAGAAATGAAGCAGCTGTTGGAGATAGGAATAGTAGAATTTTTCTTCAAATTTAAAGTTTTGAAGCTTCCCTTGGAGATGGTCTAATATGTGTTAAATTCCTCATTTATTTATTTCGTCTCAACAATTGTGTTCCCGAGCGAACCATCACTTGCCCAAAACCAACTCATCTTTGCTCAATTTTGAATCCCAATTCGTAATGGTTCAACACCAACTTAGAGGTGATTTAAGTATAATTGATTAATACTCTTTTAGGGTTAGCCAGTTATGATCTGAGGTTCCGTTAACTTGCATCGGTGCGGCGCAGTGGGCAATAGCCCAAAGCTTTGATAATCTTACAACTGGGTTTCTCATATTCGATCACAAATTGAATAAAACTTTCAAGAATGAGAGCTTTTGGCTGGAATTCAGCGATACAAAGCTTAAGGGAGTCAGAGATGGCGGTTATTAGCCGAAATTTGGCGAGCTTAGCCAGAGATACTTTTAACTGGGCGGAGAATTGAAGGTCGGCGTCGGAGCACGAAGTACTCGGTCGGCAGGAGAAGATTGAAATTTGGAATTTGGAGGATGAATAGTTGGAGAAGAATTGGCACCGGAGGTGGTGTGGCGTTAGCTGCGGTTAAGGAGGTGATGAGTCCTTCTATTTCGTTGGTGGGCAAAGAGACAAACGAGGGACTAGGAGAGAAACGAAGATGGCAAGTGGTGGAGAAACAAAAAAAATAAAGGAAAGAGGGAAATAAAATGAAATAAAAATAAAAAACATGGTATGTTAATTGTCTCTCTTTTTTTCTAATTTATGTATTTATTTTATGTTTTTCTTGTAGGAATTGTTTTAGGTTTATGTTTTTCTACATTTTGATTTTATGAATTAGGAATTGCTTGGGGTAGAAGGCCTTATGGTCTTTTTACAAACCCTAGGGGATTAATTAAAAAGTGTGATATAGTTTATATTTGGGAAGCTCAAATGCACAACATGGGTAACTTAACGGAATTTCACTAACGATATCCATCAAAATGATTGAGGCCGTGAAAATTTGAAACATTTAGGACTCAATTTTTACAAAAAATTCTTAAAAGACTAATGGTGAGTGTCGAAAGTCAAGGGACCAATGATGCGATTAACCATATTTCATACTAATAATAGTATAATAATAGTATTATTGTTATAAAAATAATAGTATTATTGTTATAAAAACAATAGATATAATATTAACAATAATAATAATAATATTCAATGCAATTCATTGTTATAAATGAAAGGAAAATTAAATATTTTTCTGAATGAAAGCTTTTAACATAACGACGTTCGTATATACGTTAAGTTTTGGACTTTTTGGTATGAAAATTATGATTCTGAGACTTTTTGGATACAAAAATAATTTTTGGAACTTTTAGGGTATAAGAAATTTTTGGGTTGACTTTTTGGTATTTTTCTCAAATATTTTTACAAGCAACATCAACTTTTGCTCAATTTGATATAAAAAAACCTGGAAATGACTTGCAGATTGTGTCTGTATCACATACTCCATGCGTTCCAAAATAAATTACGTTTTAGAAATTTGCACATATAATAAGGAAGCTTATAAAAAGATTAATATACCTTTACTAAAGTGCAATTATTATTAATAAGTTACATGATTTTTTTTTCCTCTTAACATCACTCTTTAAATTACCATACTTTTTCTCAATATTTGAACAATACATTTAAGCTTCGTTTGTTTTACGGAAAATGATTTTCGAAAAACGTTTTCCTAATTTTTCGGTGTTTGGTAGCCTTAGAAAAATGTAATCAACGTAAAAGTTTTTTCGAGTCATGGGAAAATAAAGTTTTATTTTCCGGAAAATGACTTACGGATTCATTTTTCGTAAGTCATTTTCTAAATGTTTGAGTACTCCTCCGCCCCCATAAAAAATGATATTGTAAAAAAATAATTTCCAAAACATTTTCACAAAGTTTACTAAACATCGAAAAATATTTTTCACAACATTTTCATAAGACTTATCAAACAACAGAAAATAAAATGATTTCATTTTTCGAAAATCATTTTCTGGAAAACGTTTTCCCTGAAACATACAGAGCCTACGCGCGCAATATTGCACTCAACAAATAAATTGTTTAGAAATATAAATAAAGTTTGTGCACACTACTATTTTTAATAAATACTCACTACGTCCTAAAATTAGTGTCAATTATATTATTTAGGAACGTCCCAAACATTGTCCATTTTCGTGTTAATTTTTTTTTCATATCAATTATCAATTTTTCTTATATGTATTTGTGAGATTGAAAAAAGATGGACCTTATTGATTTGCCACCACTAATGATAAATTGATGATTTTGAAAATAAAATCACTTAAAGTTTAACATTATGTTATATTCAATATGAGCATTAATATTATAATAAACTTTTAGTATTTATTCATATATTATTTTTCATAACAATTTCCGTGTGTTTGTCAAACACCGAAAATGTTTTCCAACAGATTTACCAAACACCTTAAAATGAAATCTTTACATTTTCCAAAAAATCATTTTCTGGAAATCATTCTCTGTGAAACAAACGAAGCCTTAGTGATTGTTTGGTGAGCGTTTTGACCAAAACACTGACAAAAAATGTAACATTTTCGCTTTAAAAGTGTTTCAATGCATTTTAAAAACACTCCAATTTGGAGAGTTTTAAAAATATGTTGCATTTACAACTACTCTATTTATGAAAATAGCGTTTTGAAATAGTTTCTCAAATGTGTTTACAAGAAAAAGACTGCGTTTTGAAAATGTTGCGTTTAAAAACGTTGCGTTTTGAAAAATCTGCGTTTTCAAAACGTACACCAAATGAGGCCTTAATTAGAGAATAGTTAATAAACACAATTTTGACTGAATGTGGATAATTTTTTCTTCAATTTATATAGGAATAATTGTGACTTGGTACCATTTGCTAAAATTGTAACTGCTCTAGTACCATTTTTTTAAAAACCGCAAAAATCCATTTTCATAGTTTTGTTCCAAAATGTCTGCGACATGTTACTAGGGTCTTCTTTTTCATCTTCGTCTTTCTCCGCTTCTTCTTAGATCTGCTCGCCATCCAGCTTCGTCTCCGTCTCACTTTTCTCCATCGCAGATCTCGTTTCATCTTCTACGACAGCTTTGAAACTAGGGGTGGTTTCCTGTAAGACGGTCTTACGGATCTTTATCCGTAAGACGGAGCCCCATTTTAAGATTTCGCGGGTTAATACCTAAACATATTAATTAAAGTCACAATATTAAGTTTGGCAAGTTGGTCGAAGGTAATGCTTGAAGACTAAGCCAGCCAAAGGTTGGCAATTTGAATCCTCCTAGTTCCGTGATACATTGAAAAAACAAAAGTGACACATTTTAAGGTTGAAAATGACACTATAAGTGAAAATTTATTATAATTCCCATTAAAATTCAAATTAATACTCTTAATGCTAAAAAGTGGCACTATTAATGCTAAAAAGTGACACTCTTAATACTAAAAAGTGACACTCTTAATACTAAAAAATCTCAATGCAACCCCTTACTTTTTTTAAAATTACAGCGCCACCCCTCATCTTTAAATATGCAGAGTGTCACTTTTTACTATTAACAATGTCAGTTTATAGTATAAAATGTGTCACTTTTAGTCTTAGAAGTGTCACTTTGCATTTTTAATGAAAATTATAATTTTTCCTTGAAAAAGTGTTACTTTTTTTGGCTTAAATGTGTTACTTTTAGTCTTAAATGTGTTAATTTCACTTTGAAAAGTGTCTCATTTTTTTATAAATAAAAATCATTACGTTTGACGTTAAAATGTTACTTTATAAAGAAAAATTGTTACTTTTTGGCAAGGTTCTAAAAATCGTTAGGCGGCCGCTAGGCGGCACACTAGTGCCTAGCGCCTAGGGGACTAGTCGGGGTGTAATCGGGGCCTAGAATTAAGGCATAATTACTATTTTTTTTTTTGATAATTTACATCAAATATCAAACACATTGACTACAAATTATTTTTTTTATATTTGTCATTTTATGAAACACTTGTCTCTATTTGTAAAATGAACAAAAATATACAAACCTACCATTAATCTCAATTCCCAACAACCCTCAAAGTAATAAACCAGCCAAGTTTTGGCAGTCAACGTTAGTTTTAAAGTCATACTTTTTAGTATTAAATGTGACACTTTTTAGTATTAAATGTGTCACTTTTTAGTATTAAGAGTGTCACTTTTTAGTCTTAAGAGTGTCACTTTTTAGTGTTAAACGTGTCACTTTTTAGTATTAAGAGTGTCACTTTTTAGTATTAAATGTGTCACTTTTTAGTATTAAAAGTGTCACTTTTTAGTATTAAATGTGTTATTTTTTAGTATCAAAGTTGTTATTTTGTATTTTAATAAGAATTATAATAAATTTTCATTTATAGTGTCACATTTAGTATTAAATGTGTCACTTTTTAATATTAAGAGTGTCACTTTTTAATATTATAAGAGTGTCACTTTTTGGTATTAAGAGTGTCACTTTTTAGTATTAAATGTGTCACTTTTTAGCATAAAGTGTTACATTGTATTTTAATAAGAATTATAATAAATTTTCATTTATAGTGTCACTTTTAACATTAAAATGTGTCACTTTTGTGTTTTTATGTGTTTGGTTTTAAATTTGGTTTTAAATGTATCATTTAATGTCACTTTTAATATTAAATGTGTCACTTTTTAGTATTATAAGAGTGTCACTTTTAGTATTAAATGTCACTTTTAGTATTAAATGTGTCACTTTTTAGTATTAAGAGTGTTACTTTGTATTTTAATAAGAATTATAATAAATTTTCATTTATAATGTCACTTTTAACATTAAAATGTGTCTCTTTTTAGTATTAAAAGTGTTACTTTGTATTTTAATGAGAATTATAATAAATTTCCTTTTATAGTGTCACTTTTAACATTAAAATGTGTCACGTTTAGCTTTAAATGTGCCATTTAGCATTTCGTCAAAGTTCAAGGCATGGGAAACATAAGAAGTTCGGTGAAAATTAAAACAAAACAATGAAACAGAGGGGCTTCAAACCGCCGACCTTCCTTTGCCAAATCTTAAGATAAGGTCACTAACCAACTTAACAAACAGATCATTATGTTTTTAGTTAACATGCTTAGATATTAACCCGTGAGAGCATTAAAAGAAAATATGCTTCAGGGTTTCAAACCGCTGACCTCCCCTCCCGCAAAACCTTTAAATGATGAAGCCAACCAACTCAACTAACATTAATTTATGATATTTTTTAACATGTTTATTTATTAACCCGCAAATTTCTAAATGGGGCTTCGTCTTACGGATTTAGGATGCGTAAAACCGTCCTACAGAAGTTTTTGCCTTTAATGTTTAGGCTCAAATATTTTTGTAATTATGACAAATTTGTGTGCTAGTTATAGATCTCTTAATAATTAGACTTTTCAAATATTGACTCTTTAGGTAAAATAGATGGAGTATTTATATCTCTCCTTGTGAGTTTTTCTATCCTCCTCGTCACCGTGTCTTCTCTCTACAGAATGTTCCTCCATCTTAGTCGCCTTTGGATTTCAATTTTCTTCTAAAAGTTAAATCTCTAGAAGATGATCCGGGCTTGTTATAAAAATTTATCATTTGCTTTAAAATATAATACTTCCTCTGTTTTAAAATTATTGTCTTGTTTAACCCGATAAACGGATTAAGGAAAAACAATTGATTCAATTATTAACATTGGTATAGTGTATAGTTTCTTTAAAGTTAATGTGCATGTGACTCATAATTAAATTACGAATAAAAAAGTAAGGTTATAATGTTAAAAGTGTTGTCCGAAAAAGAAAAATTATAAACAATATAAATATTTTTTAGGACGTACGAAAAAAGAAATAAGACAATAACTGGAACCGGGTAGGGGGTAACTTTTATAAAATTTTATTACTCCCTCTGTTTTCAAGTTATCGTTTTCCTTTCCCTTTTCATCCGTTATAAAATAATTGTTTTTTTTTTCAAAAATTCCCCTTTTAGAAAAACGCATTTACCACTTTACTCTTACTTTTTTCATCTACTTTAATTATGGCTACATATTCAAGGACATTAAAGGAAATCACACACATTTCACCAATATTTATAATACAATCAACTATTTTTTCTTAAGCAATGTGTTAGATCAAAGATGACGATTATTTAAAAATAAAGGAAATATTTTCTTCAAAAGGACCTCAATTTAAAGTTCGTTTTTGGCTGTACATATATCATATCGGCTTTAAAGAATAATTTTTAGGGGTAAATTTGAGCCGGTCTCTTTCTCAAAATTTTCAATCACTCCAATTCATTATTATTATTTTTTAAACATGAAAAAGACACTTTTGAGGGTGAAAAGATTACGATATCCTTAATAAACCAAAAACGAACTACATAAATCACTTACTCAGTGCATTGTGTTACATCAAATTTTGTGCGATGCATCAATTTGAATTACGTTATCTAATTTTACATTGCGCTGCACCAAATTTATGACATGTGATGCATCAATTTAAATTACCTAATCTAATTTATGCATCAAGCTGCACCAAGTCAAGCACACAATTGATGCACCGCACTGTAAATATTGAACCAGACATTCATGTCCTCCGTCTTCTTCTTCCTTCTTCTCCATTGTAACTCGTAAGCCTTCTTCTTCCTTCTCCTCCTCATCCTCCTTCACCTTTGTCCCTACTGAAAAATCCTCCAACTTAGCACAGGTCCATTTAATTAATGAATCAAAAAAATTATTGACCTTTCAGGGACGTTGCCCCCAAACCCCCACGGCGGGGACTCCCACTACCTAATCGAGCAGGTTGATCCCCGTTTCGTTGAACAAAAATCGTGATTTTCGAACTCAAAAGTGTTAGATGAAGCTGCAGAGAAAGATGTTATGAACATTTTAGGGAAACTATTTCAAAAATGGACTTTAGTGATTGAAAAAAAAAAGAGGGAGACTGTAGTGAAAAAATATTTTGGAAAAGGTACCGGCCAACAATTTTTTCCAATTTTTAATTTTAATGCTCAAGTGATTAATTTTTCTTTCTGAGTCCTTACGTTTGGAATAACCAAACTTGATTTAAATAATATCAATACACTTTTTTAAGATCTTAAAAGCAGATAAAATTTCAATTACTATAGCATATGATACATTCAAGTGGGCATTAAATCTAAAATAAAATAAATAAAGAAAGTACAACATATCAAAGTGGAGGGAATTAAGCAAAAGTTCTAAACATCTTCTTTTTTTTCCGTTTACCCTAAAACATAATAATGGACTAATGTGTATGTTCTACTTGCAATATTTAGTACTTTAATATTTGATTTTTGACTTTTTTTTTTCTCTTTGACATCACCGATTTCTTTTTTTCTCCGAGTTTCCTGACAACCTTCAAATGTTTTGTTTGAGTTATGGGAGCGCTCGTCGTTTTACCGGGCTCGAAGATTAGTTTTGAACGTTAAAAAAATCTCATATTTATTTTTTTAAAAATCAAATATACCTCATTATTCTCGCGCAATAATGCAAATCGACAAAACCAGCACAATTAAAATTCCATTTTCAATTACTTGAACTCACCACAGAGTACATGTTCTTTGCACCAAAGTCAACATGCACTGTTTGCTTTTCGCCCAACACACCAACAGATGTGGCATGTTATCCATTTAATCATTTTATTTTATGATGATACCAATATATGGTCAAGACTCAAGAATTTGGGTGCATATATATGATTGTTTATAGTTTTATGAACTCTTTTTCATAGAATCATAGTGAGATCACCAACAGAAAACAACCTACATTCATTATACTCCTTTATTTTTAAATTATTATCTTGTTTGAATTGGTATATCATTTAAAAAATAATAATTAGTTGTATTATAATATTGAAAATTGATAGTGAGAGTATTATTTAGAAAGAGGACAATTATTTTAGAATAGAAAAAAAATGAAAAGAGGACGATAATTTAAAAACGGAGGGAAAGAGTATTATTTATGTTGCAGCCACCCACGTCTTAAAATAAAGGGCTAATTAGAGCATCCAAAGCAGTCACATTCTGTATCACACTCTAACCACCTCGTTTTCTATTTTATTTATACTTTTTTAAAATTCTAAAAAAAATATACTTCAATAAGCACCTTCTATGCAACACTATAAACCTCAAATCTTTCAAAAACTCAACTAATACATCTAACTACAAATATATTTTCCATATTTTTTGTTTCTATATTCCCGCCACAATTATAATAATTACATTTAAATTTTATATTATATGAAATAAATGTTCAATGTTTTAATAATTTCAAAAATCACTTTTATTTCAAAATATATGTCAATCTAAGGGTCAGGCAATTTATGTTTAAACTGCATTTTCATAATCATCAAAAAATTATTTTAATTACTTCAAAACTACTTACTCTTGAAAAATTGACAAGAAAAGAGAAAATATTCAATAAATGATGTGCATCAAATTAAATATATTGATCATAATAACTAGGGTTAATTATTTATTTGGTCACTCTACTTTGCGAAAAGTCCGCTAAACTCACTACTAGCATTTTTCATAGTTTTGTCACCCTACTTTACAAAGCGTATCAATATGATTTAGACAGTGGATGTCGTTAACGGAATATCATGAAAAGTAGGGATGTAAATGGTTCAACTTGGAACAAATTATGTGCTGAACCACATGCCATCGATTTAAGAAAAATCAAACTGGAGCTAAACCGTTTAAAGTCTTGAGCGGAACTGAACCGAACCATGATGATTCAAATTGGTTCGACTCGATTTCGTGGTTCGGTTTCATGGTTCAGTTTTGCGGTTTTGTTTCATGATTCGGTCTAAATTTAGAAAGAGTTTTAGTCATTCAAAATTTAAGTAAACCAAGAAAATATTATAAAAACACGCTAAAGAAAATACTAAAAAATTAAATATAATACAATTATATTCATAAACTCACTTTAAAAAAAATTGCACAAACTTTCAAATAAAATGATTAACATATTTAATTCTTATAATCAATAAACTGAACCCAATATAATAAAAATACAATAACGCACATGATATTAAAAACATTTATATAAATTCAAAAAGTTTAAATATAAATTCGTAAATAGTAATATTAGCCTTATAGTTTATATAGTATAAAAATATTAATAGTATAAGAGTACTAAAGTATAAAGGTTATGAATTCTAAAGAATTTGTTGTTTGATTCGAAGTTTGGGGGTATTGATAAGCTTGTTATTTTCCTTTTATTTTCATTATTTTTCAGAATGTTATTGATTATTTGGAGCTTTGGTTAATGATTTATTGCATTTGAGATACTATTTTTATGTATTTTGTACTTCATGTAGGTATCTCAAACATATTTGAGGTTTTATGGCTCAATACGTGCAAATCGAGGCAATTCCGGACTTCAATGTTGAGTTTTGATACTTGCCGTTAAGTTTCGTCAAGTATTTCAAAGCACAGCAGGCCTAACAGAGGCTAACTGGGCTAACGGTTGGACTTATTTGCGAAGTCTGGGAGCAGAAGGACTTCGTTAGCCAAAATCAGAAAGTCGGGGGCACTGGAGTACTATTCTGGAAGCAAAGGAAGCCAGAGTAAATCTTCAAAATACAGGGGAGGACGGCGCCATTAATGGAACTTTCATTAATGAGATGTCGCTTCATGAGGCAGCCACGTCACCCGCCTCTTGTGGTTGACCCTCGTGTTCCTGCTACCGGATCCGGATCCATCCGACCCATTCCAACCCATACACCCGCTCTGCAGCCCACTTCACCTCTCATCTCCAACCCGTTTCCCCTGGTCCAGACGACCCACGGTCCCTCTTCATGGTTTGCCCCAGCCCCTGCCGCTACCCAGCCGTGACCCAGCCCCCATTTCTTCTCTATTTTGCCCCTAAAATTCATTTGTTCTTCCCTTTTTGCCCCTGCCTCCTTTGCCCTTCATTTTATCCATTCCAGCCGTAATTTTTGAGCAGGCAGCAACCAGTTTTAAGGCAGCAGCCCTAAAACTCTTCCCACAATTCCATTTATCCACCTCTCCATCTCTCCACCAAAAATTAAAAAAATGCATCCATTTTGAAGGCTTGGAATATCAAATCAAGGGTCAAGGGAGCAAGATTAAGTGAAGTCAACCAAGATTGCAACATTAATTGGTTTAATTCTTCCACTACATTATTTATTTTAGTGTTGTAATTTTTGGAGAAACTTAACATTTATCTTGATACCTTGATTAAGAGTTAAATATATTTTTGGATTGTGATTTTTATCTATGTTGAATGTGATGTTTTAATTTAAATTCTCTCTATTTGATGTATTACTCATATATTTTTGGTCATTATCATTGTGTGCTTAATGCTTTTAATGAAGTCATGAATCATTAAATGAACCCTAGAATGATAGGATACGAAGCGAAAACTCTTCCTATTATTTCAAAAATCGTGATAATTGTTTATGTCTCTAAAGCACACCGATTGTCGAAGGCCGTAGATAGTCATTGGGTGCTTGATCTACCACGTGGCTATTTTCTCCCCTAGGTTATGTGTTGCGATGATATGAGCCCGTCGCAAGGATGAGTGATAACTAGGTTTTCTATACGTAGCGAAAGCCCGTAGAAAATATCAGTGTGCACCCGACTACCAAAAATTTGAGTTAAGAAAAATATAGAGAGTTAAATTAAACATTGGCTAGACTAGAAATATCACAATCCTATTTTTTTAACCTTGATTTGATGTTGTCGCCGTTTCATTGTCGCGTTAATTTAGTTTACTTTCTTCCCTTTATTTTGTTTATTTTATTTTTATTTTAAATCAAATTTCCATTAGCTTAGATAAAATTAGGTGTGCCCAATTTTAGTACTTAGGATTTATTTCTAGCTCTATCCTCGTGGGATCGACTCATACTTACGACTTTATTACTTGATACGACCGGGTAATCTTGCCCATGTTGCGTTCGCGCACATCAAGTTTTTGGCGCTGTTGTCGGGGATAGTTTTCTAGAATTTATCTTGATATTAATGCCAAGCTTGCCTAATTTTAATTTAAGCATTTTTTTTCTTTTTTCTCTATTTGCTTTAATTTTAATTGTAGTTAGTTTTTGCTTTCTGTTAGAGTAGTTTTTTTTTTTATATAGTTCTTTTGCATTTGATCTTGTTTGTTTAGTGGGTGTTCTTGTAGCCAGCTTGAAGCGATGACTTGGAACAATGTCAATTGGGAATTTGATCAAGGGGCATGGAATGGAATGCCGGGAATTTATGAGAATGAGATGGCGTCAACCGAGGCTATGAATTATACTCAGCCCCATCCTAACTTAATTTGCGAGAATTGTTAAGGAAATCATTTCCCATATCCATGTGCATTTGGGATGGAGTCGAATTCTTAATTATGCTTCTTCCTCTCACTATCATCATGAAGACCCCCATCATCACCCCTTTGATCCGAATTCCGTGAGCAACAATTACCCTTAGGAAGTTGAGAGACGCTCGCTCACGGAAGAAGAAACAATTCAAAGTCTAAAGGCTCAAGTAGCCTTGTTGATAGAAGCCATTAAGCTCCTAGTCCCTCCTCACAATTGGGAAGCTACAATGCAGGAATTCGATATTGCCCTTGATGAATCGCTTCAAGAAGACCTTCAACTCAATGTCGAGGAAAACCCAATGGAAATGGAGCTTTGCAATGATCTATCTCTCACTAATGAGAGTGGAATTTCTAGTATCTTGGGACAACCTCACTTGGAAGTGCCTCAATCTCATATCCATGTTGCGGTGGAAGACCAAAGTATAGAAGCTTGTGAGTGTGAAGTGATCAATCATGCTCCCCACCCTATGCCGAGTTCTCCCACCCTTGAAGAGTATGTTAGTAATGAGATGGAGCATCTAAGCATTTTTGAAGAGGATGATTCTTTTGGCCCAAATGAAAGCTTCACGGAACCGTTCCCTCATTTCACTCCACCGAGCATTGAGGCTCAAATTTCTTACTTCCACTCACCTCTCGAGCATCAAGAAGAATTCATACACTTAAGTGAGTTGGGTGTGATATTTCCTATTGCCGACATGTTCAAATGGCCTATTTTTGGGAGTCGGCAACTAAGGAGGTGTTCAAGCTTAAAGGACTTCAATTAAAGCACTTCCTTGGTCATGGATTTTATGGGAATGCCATGTGCGCGTTTCTAAATGAACAGGTGCCTCCGTAGGCGAAAAATTGGTTTCTTTTATTTCTTTGGTATTTATATGTCTTGTATTTTGAGTCACTTTTCGAAGCCCTCCCAAGTTTGTGGGCTTGTAGGGAGGTGTACATAGAGTCCCCACACCAAAAATATTTTCTTTTTATTTTAATTTTATTTACAATATAATTGCTCTCATACATTTCTTTTGAGCTTTGATTTGATGTAGGGGTTGAGCAATTATTGAAGTTTGGGGGTGCCTCGCGGAGATTCATGGAGTGAAGTATTCATGGCTTGGAATTTAAGTGAACCGACTTTGCGGGAGTTTTCTCTTCTCTTTTATCCCCCCTTTATATGCATTTTTATGATCATGAACATTATGGGCAATGTCGGTTCTAAGTTTGGGGGTGGGGTCGGCCTTATTTTTGCCCTTGATTATTTGGGAAAATTTTGAAAAATTTTAGAAAATTTCAAGCTAATTTGGATCCCATTAACTATGCTTTGATCATTCATCTCATCACTTTGGCGCTCATTGAGTTGTATGTGCATTATTTTCTTGGATTCGGTCTTGAGATTATTACATGCATAGCTAAGGATATTTTGTGATTTTTGTGCTAGCTTTCCCTCATTCATGTTAAATAGTGCCCATGTGTGGATCTCTTTATAATTTTTAAGCTAAGCTTTAGCTTTGGTTGTGCATGTGTTATGAGTACCTTGTTGTGAGTTTTGATGCCATTAGATGATCTTGAGATTGATGAGTAGTTTGGCTTATGAGTATGACAATAGCATGATATAGACCATGTTTGACTTGTTTGTGCCATATCGACCTACCCATGTTCACATTAAATCCCTACATTCCCATTTGAGCCTTATTGAAAGAATGGTGTGTGCAAGAATACACAATGACCCCCATTCACCTTCATTTTGATCACCCACATTGACTTATCCCACGAGCCTATACACTTTATCCAACCTTTTAAGAGAGCACTTTGTGAAATGAATATCCAAATTTATGTCTTGGAGGGAGTGTGAGCTTCAAGGAAGTATATTGTTCTTCATATTTTGGTGTGGTGTGATTTTATCTTGGTTGATGAGTTGGGGGTTTTTTATCTTGTAAATAGGGGCCCTTATGTAAACAAAAAAAAATCAAAAGTGAAGGGCAACCCAAAATTGTGAACCATTTGTGCTTTAAAATCCTTGAAAAAGGGGAATTTGGGATGAAAAATCATTTGTGAGGTAGTTTGATGCACTCTCAACCCCAAGTTCTTGATATAAAAAGAAAAAAAGAAAGAAAGAAAGAAGAAGCTAAGTTTGGGGTTGTTGAGAAAAATGGTGAGTTATGATGGAGTATGTTGTTTCATGAAGATAGACTTGAGTGTGATTTTGAAGGCTTCACTTGTGCTCTCTTGTCTTGATATCCTTCCCTTTATTTGTAGCTCAACCTTGGCCTAATATTACAAGCTTTGCAAAGTCCTATTGATATTGTCATGCAATGAGTTATTGTCTTGTGAAGCATATCTCTTTCGGTTTCATGGCTTATGCTTGGTATTTCATTGAACGTTCAATCCTAGCTAGAGCAATGATATTTAGTCATGGGTTTGTGTTTCATGTTTTTTTTGAATAAGTGTTTGAGGAAATTTAGCTAGCATTGAAACCACATCATACCTTGGTTATGCATTTTTATAATCTTGAGTTTGATTTCTTTCATGGTAATGCATGTGAGATCTTGATTGAGTGCCTTCTTCATTCCATCTTTGTCTCGAGCTTCTCCATAATCTATATTTCTCTTTGCTCGGGGCGATCAAAGTTTAAGTTTGGGGGTGTTGATAAGCTTGTAATTTTCCTTTTATTTTCATTATTTTTCGGAATTTTATTGATTATTTTGAGCTTTGGTTAATGATTTATTGCATTTGAGATATTATTTTTATGTATTTTGTGCTTCATGTAGGTATCTCAAACATATTCGAGATTTTATGGCTCAATACGTGCAAATCGAGGCAATTCCGGGCTTCAATGTTGAGTTTTAATACTTGCCGTTAAGTTTCGTCAAGTATTTCAAAGCACAGCAGGCCTAACGGAGGCTAACTGGGCTAACGGTTGGACTTATTTGAGAAGTCTGGGAGCAGAAGGACTTCGTTAGGAAAAATCAGAAAGTCAGGGGCACCGGAGTACTATTCTGGAAGCAATGGAAGCCGGAGTAAATCTTCAAAATACAGGGGAGGATGGCGCCATTAATGAAACTTTCATAATGTGTTGTCGCTCCATGAGGCAGCCACGTCACCCACCTCTTGTGCTTGACCCGTGTGTTCCTGCTACCGGATCCGGATCCATCCGACCCATTCCAACCCATACACCCGCTCTGCAGCCCACTTCACCTCTCATCTCCAGGCCGTTTCCCCTGGTCCAGACCCACGGTCCCTCTTCATGGTTTGCCCCAGCCCCTGCCGCTACCCAGCCCCCTTTTCTTCTCTATTTTGCCCCTAAAACTCATTTGTTCTTCCCTTTTTGCCCCTGCCTCCTTTGCCCTTCATTTTATCCTTTCCAGCCGTAATTTTTGAGCAGGCAGCAACCAGTTTTAGGGCAGCAGCCCTAAAACTCTTCCCACAATTCCATTTATCCACCTCTCCATCTCTCCACCAAAAATTAAAAAAATGCATCCATTTTGAAGGCTTGGAACATCAAATCAAGGGTCAATGGAGCAAGATTAAGTGAAGTCAACCAAGATTGCAACATTAATTGGTTTAATTCTTCCACTACTTTATTTATTTTAGTGTTGTAATTTTTGGAAAAACTTTATATTTATCTTGATACCTTGATTATGAGTTAAATATATTTTTGGATTGTGATTTTTATCTATATTGAATGTGATGTTTTAATTTAAATTCTCTCTATTTGATTAATTACGTGTTAAATATATTTTTGGATTGTGATTTTTATCTATGTTGAATGTGATGTTTTAATTTAAATTCTCTCTATTTGATGTATTACTCATATATTTTTGGTCATTATCATTGTGTGCTTAATGCTTTTAATGAAATCATGAATCATTAAATGAACCCTAGAATGATAGGATACGAAGCGAAAGCCCATCCTATTATTTCGAAAATCGTGATAATTGTTTACGTCTCTAAAGCACACCGATTGTCGAAGGCCGTAGATAGTCATTGGGTGCTTGATCTACCACGCGGCTATTTTCTCCCCTAGGTTATGTGTTGCGATGATATGAGCCCGTAGCAAGGATGAGTGATAGCTAGGTTTTCTATACGTAGCGAAAGCCCGTAGAAAATATTAGTGTGCACCCGACTACCAAAAATTTGAGTTAAGAAAAATATAGAGAGTTAAATTAAACATTGGCTAGACTAGAAATATCACAATCCTATTTTTTTAACCTTGATTTGATGTTGCCGCCGTTTCATTGTCGCGTTAATTTAGTTTACTTTCTTCCCTTTATTTTGTTTATTTTATTTTTATTTTAAATCAAATTTCCGTTAGCTTAGATAAAATTAGGTGTGCCCAATTTTAGTACTTAGGATTTATTTCTAGCTCTATCCTCGTGGGATCGACTCATACTTACGACTTTATTACTTGATACGACCGGGTAATCTTGCCCGTGTTGCGTTCGCGCACATCAAGTTTTTGGCGCCGTTGTCGGGGATAGTTTTCTAGAATTTATTTTGATATTAATGCCAAGCTTGCCTAATTTTAATTTAAGCATTTTTTTTTCTTTTTTCTCTATTTGCTTTAATTTTAGTTGTAGTTAGTTTTTGCTTTCTGTTAGAGTAGGTTTTTTTTTTTTTTTTTAATATAGTTCTTTTGCATTTGATCTTGTTTGTTTAGTGGGTGTTCTTGTAGCCAGCTTGAAGCGATGGCTTGGAATAATGTCAATTGGGACTTTGATCAAGGGGCATGGAATGGAATGCCGGGAATTTATGAGAATGAGATGGCGTTAACCGAGGCTATGAATTATAATCCGCCCCATCCAAACTTTATTTGCGAGAATCGTTAAGGAAATCATTTCCCATATCCATGTGGATTTGGGATGGAGTCGAATTCTTATGCTTCTTCCTCTCACTATCATCATGAAGACCCCCATCATCACCCCTTTGATCCGAATTCTATGAGCAACAATTACCCTTGAGAAGTTGAGAGACGCTCGCTCACAGAAGAAGAAACAATTCAAAGTCTAAAGCCTCAAGTAGCCTTGTTGATAGAAGCCATTAAGCTCATAGTCCCTCCTCACAATTGGGAAGCTACAATGCAGGAATTCGGTATTGCCCTTGATGAATCACCTCAAGAAGACCTTCAACTCAATGTCGAGGAAAACCCAATGGAAATGGAGCTTTACAATGATCTATCTCTCAATAATGAGAGTGGAATTTCGAGTATCTTGGGACAACCTCACTTGGAAGCGCCTCAATCTCATATCCATGTCGCAGTGGAAGACCAAAGTATAGAAGCTTGTGAGTGTGAAGTGATCAATCATGCTCCCCACCCTATGCCAAGTTCTCCCACCCTTGAAAAGTATGTTAGTAATGAGATGGTGCATCCAAGCATTTTTGAAGAGGATGATTCTTTTGGCCCAAATGAAAGCTTCACGGAACAGTTTCCTCATTTCACTCCACCGAGCATTGAGGCTCAAATTTCTTACTTCCACTCACCTCTCGAGCATCAAGAAGAATTCATACACTTAAGTGAGTTGGGTGTGATATTTCCTATTGCCGACATGTTCAAATGGGCTATTTTTCGGGAGTCGGCAACTAAGGAGGTGTTCAAGCTTAAAGGACTTCAATTAAAGCACTTCCTTGGTCATGGATTTTATGGGAATGCCATGTGCACGTTTCTAAATGAACAGGTGCCTCCGTAGGCGAAAAATTGGTTTCTTTTATTTCTTTTGTATTTATATGTCTTGTATTTTGAGTCGCTTTTCGAAGCCCTCCCAAGTTTGTAGGCTTGTAGGGAGGTGTACATAGAGTCCTCACACCAAAAATATTTTCTTTTTATTTTAATTTTATTTACAATATAATTGCTCTCATACATTTCTTTTGAGCTTTGATTTGATGTAGGGGTTGAGCAATTATTGATGTTTGGGGGTGCCTCGCGGAGATTCATGGAGTGAAGTATTCATGGCTTGGAATTTAAGTGAACCGACTTTGCGGGAGTTTTCTCTTCTCTTTTATCCCCCCTTTATATGCATTTTTATGATCATGAACATTGTGGGCAATGTTCGGTTCTAAGTTTGGGGGTGGGGTCGGCCTTATTTTTGCCCTTGATTTTTTGGGAATGTTTTGAAAATTTTTAGTAAATTTCAAGCTAATTTGGACCCCATTAACTATGCTTTGATCATTCATCTCATCACTTTGGCGCTCATTGAGTTGTATGTGCATTATTTTCTTGGATTCGATCTTGAGATTATTACATGCATAGTTGAGGATATTTTGTGATTTTTGTGCTAGCTTTCCCTCATTCATGTTAAATAGTGCCCATGTGTGGATCTCTTTATAATTTTTAAGCTAAGCTCTAGCTTTGGTTAATTTTTAAGTTAAGAAAAATATAGAGAGTTAAATTAAACATTGGCTAGATTAGAAATATCACAATCCTATTTTTTTAACCTTGATTTGATGTTGCCGCCATTTCATTGTCGCATTAATTTAGTTTACTTTCTTGCCTTTATTTTGTTTATTTTATTTTTATTTTAAATCAAATTTCCGTTAGCTTAGATAAAATTAGGTGTTCCCAATTTTAGTACTTATGATTTATTTCTAGCTCTATCCTCGTGGGATCGACTCGTACTTACGACTTTATTACTTGATACGACCGGGTATTCTTGCCCGTGTTGCATTCGCGCACATCAGTTGGGGGTACAGAGTTTATGAAATCAAATTGGGGAAGAAGATGAAGGTATGGAAAATAATAAAATAAAAATAATTTCATTGGGGGTATTTTCGGGTTTTCGAAAATATTTTAAACGATTTATCTAAAAAACAGACGGTGTGACTAACGTGATACTTTTGGTAAAGTAGGGTGACCAAACTGTGAAAAATGGTAATCTAGTGAGTTTAGCGGACTATTCACAATAGTAGAGTGTCCAAATTGAGAATTAAGTCTAATAACTAAACAAAAAAAGGAGAGGGAGAGAGAAAATGCATGGGGGAGAAGAAAAGTGGAGTAACTATTCCACTATAACTCCTCCCACATTTGGAGTGAGACTTAAAAGATTTTAGGGGTAGAGGGTGAGGTTGAGTGGTCATTGTGGGCTTAAGTTTGTCAAAAAAGACTCTAAAATGGTTTCAGAGTGTGAGATTGGGTGTCCATTGTGGATGCCGCCCCAAGGGGCCGCGATATAAAGGACTTGCAATAGGCGAAACTGATGAGCGCAAGATTTCCACGAATTTTCTTTTATTTTGTGCTATTTTTGAATTAATTATGCTTTGGAAATATTATTATTTGTGTTTTTGTACTTAATGTAGGTTTCCAAGCATAATCGAGCTTTAATATGATGTTTAGCACGAAATTCGAGACAATTCCGGGCTTAAAAGTTAATTTAGAAATTACTTAGACAAAGTTCGTTAAGCCCGTTAAGAGATCCAAGGCAAAAGGAGGCTAACGGAGGCTGAAAATATTAACGGAGGATGAATTTGCAAACCTGGGAGAATTCTGGAAGGCGGCGCCAATTTCTGAAGGCTTAGGGGTACCGGAGCAACAAACAGAAAATGAAGGGCAGCCGCCGCAATTGCATACAGGCCCCTGTGCGCTGTTGAAGACCCGCTGGCGCCACGTGGCGAATTCTGCCGGCTTCTCTCCACTAAGCGGACTCGCGGTCTTCTTCATGGATTGGGTTGACCCGCGTTTTCCTCCAGCCCATCCTGACCCTCCAGCCCATCATTTCACCCACTACCTCTCACACCATCAACCCACTTTCAACCTGGATCAACCCGCCCTTTCTCCTTGATTTGCCCATGGACAGCCGCGACCCAGCCAGCTTTTTCTTTCCCTTTCAGCCCTTATTTCTCCATTGCTCTGCCGAAAATACCCCTGCTTGTCCGGCCTCTCCATTGCCTTCTCCCTTTTGTTTCCAGGCAGCTCATTTTTGAAAATAATAGCCCCATTTACGGGCATAAGCCCTAAATGGGGCACCATCCCCATTTCACCAAACATCTCTTCCAATTCCTTGAAACTTGATCAACTTGAAGGTTTGGAACATTATTTCAAGGGCCAAGGACGCAAATGCAAAAGATTTCAACCCCGGATTCGAGCAACATTGGTTTAATTCTTTCAACCTATCTTTTGATAAATTGTTGTATATTCTTGGGATGATTTATTTTGTAGTTGTTGAATTGGTTGGTGCTTAAAATATTTATGGAAATGCAATTAATTTTTATGTCCAATGTAGTGTTTTAATTTAATTTATTTCTTTATTTAGTACACAAGCATGTTGGTTATTATTTTGTGAAATTAATGCTTTTAATTATCTGGCCAATAATTAAATGATTTTAGAAATATTTAGGATCCGCGAGAGCTCCCTTTATATTTCGGACCAATCAATTTAGTAGTTGGTGTTTTGTGACACACACCGATAGCCGTAATGAGACTAGATTTGATACGCGGTCGAACCACCTTAGCCATTCGCGAGGTCGGGGAGATTAGGGTTGACTATAAGATGCGAAAGCCCGTAGTTAGCCAATTTAGTTGTCTCGGCTACCAACATGACTTAGTAGAAAAATATAGAGAGTTTCTTTTTGCGAAGTATTACCCATGCGCTTGGTTATTATTGTGTGTGCTTCATGCTTTTAATGGCGTAGCGAACCATTAGATGATCACTAGAATGATAGGATACGAAGCGAAAGCCCTTCCTATTATTCCGAAAATCACAATAGTAGTTTGCGTGGCGTGAGACCGAAAGGAGATTGCGCGTAGATAGTCTTTGGATGCTTGTTTACACATGCAGTTATTTTCTCCCCTGTGTTATGTGTTGCGATGATATGAGCCCGTAGCAAGGTTGAGAGATAGCTAGATTTGCTATACGTAGCGAAAGCTCGTAGCGAATAAAATAGCGCGTCCGACTACCAAGACTTGAGTTAAAGAAAAGCAAAAAGAGAATTAAATTAAAACACCGGCTAGACTAGAAATAATGCGTTCCTATATTTCTATCTTGATTTGTTGTTGCCAAACCACCTCCGCTTTAGTATAGATTTAATTGCTTTCTAGGTTGTTTATATTTTTAGATTTTAATTCATTTTATTTTCGCTTAAATATAATTAGTTAGCATAATTTCGGTACTTAGTTGGAGTGAGAATTACGTGCATTCCTCGTGGGATCGACTCGTACTTACGTACTTTATTACTTAATACGGCCGGGTAATCTTGCCCGAGTTGCGTTCACGCACATCAGAAACATATTTCTACTTGTGTCTTGGTGTAACATATATATATATATATATATATATATATATATATCTTAGACTTGTGGTTAAGCTATGACATATCCTATACATTTAGATTAGAAGAGCCCCCTAGAGGTATGTGCTTGATGATAATATTTTTTAATTTATGATGTTGGATTAAGTTATGATAATAATGAGAAGTAATCTTTTTTTTTTAAATTTATATATTCTCATTTACTGAATATATTGATTTATATATTCTCATTTAGTGAATATATTAACTAGAGGAAAACAACATAATTCAAATTATGTGAACATATTCATTAGTGTAGTACTCCATCCATTCTGGGCAAAAAGTCCCCGTTTGATAGTTAAACTTTTTAAGAAAATATCATGTTTAGTAGCTCTTTAGTAATAAAATGACAATTTTATGCCTTAATTTTTGAAGAGTAGGTCTCCTGTAAGACCATTTTACTGATCTTAATTCGTAAGATGGAGCTTCACTCTCTCACAGCTCAACCCAACAACACACGGTGGATCTGATAAGAATGATCCGTCTAATAAAAAATATCCATAAGACCGTCTTACATAAGTTTTTGTCATTTTTTAAAGTGGATGTTGGGCTCTAAACCAAGTCCAATTAGATAAATGATTTATTTATTTATGTATTAGTTTTTAACCTAGTTGGTTACTATAAATATGTGTATCATTGAGATATTCTAATAAGAGTGAGATAATAATTTCAGTCCTAAAAATATTATAGTGTGCCGCCCCCTTTCTTTCTAATTGGTTTTCTGCTCTTCGACATCTCACAGAAACAACATATTCATCTTCCATAATCCCCTCCTTGGTTTGTGTATATGGTTCTAAGTTCGGATTGGTTCCCTTAACAATTCTATCCATCAAATTCACTGTGCATAATTGTTTTCTTCATACTTCTTAATCTACCAGCTGCCTTCATCATTATACTACTAATTATCTATTAGTATTATTATTATTATCTTCTCTACATTTGGTATCAGAGCTAGTTCGTGGTCAAGATGGTTTATAGCAAGGTTTATATGGGTCCCAAGTTTGATGGAAAAATTAATTTTTATGATTGTTGATGTCAGATGTACAATTTTTTGGTGGTTTGTGATTTAGAAAAATATAAAGATGAGAAACTTGCGGAGAATGTAACTAAATGAGAGAAAATCAAGTCTGTTGAAGCATTTGATTATATTTTTAATGAAGTTGAAGATGATGTATAGAAGAAGATTATTAGTTTTAAATCAGCACGTGATGCGTTCGATGTTTTGACAAAGACGCACGAAGGTGATGATAAAGTTAAGAGAAATTATTTACGAGTTTTGACGAAGAAATTTTGAAAATATAAATATGGAAAAATCGGAGAAAGTTTCAGAGTATATCTCTCGTGTGAGTGATCTTGCTTTAGATATAAAGGCAAACAAAGATAATGTTTCAGATGAATTTCGTTCGATGATGAAAGCTTTTTAAGGTGCTGCAGAAATAAATATGGCGACTAAAGATTTGAAGGCGTTAACGGTAGCAGAATTAGAATCTGCCCTTATTAGTCATGAGTTACTATTTGGTGAAAGATCGGAGAAAACAGAAGAAGTTGCATTGCAAAATCAAGTGAATTTGAAAAACGTGAATGATAGATCAAAGGATAATAGTGGATCAACTCAGGGAAGCCAAAACCATGGTGGTAGAGGTCATGGTTACAACAATAGAGATCATGGTTACAATAATAAAGGTGGTCGCGTTAACAATAATATAGGTGATCGTGGCTACAACAACAGTGGTGGTCGTGGCTACAATAATGGCGGTGGTCGAAGTTACAACAATAGTCGTAATCGTGGTTACAACAATGGTGGTGGTCGTGGTTATAACAATCGAGGCAGAGGCAATTACAACTCAAGTGGTGGACAAGGAGGAAACAATTATTGGCAAGACAGATTAGGTGGATGTAATAATTACGGAGGTAACAATATTAATTGTTGTTATAATTGTGGAAAATCGGGTCATAAAATCGTTAATTGCAGATATAGAAGGGAAAATAATGGAAATTATCATGTTAATAATTATGTTGAAAATAATGTTAAAAATTCAGAAACTTTGTTGTTGGTTAGTAGTAGTGAGAACTCAAGTGATAAAAATACATGGTATTTGGATTCGGGGTATAGCAATCATATGTGTGGGAGCAACGAATTATTTTCAGATTTGAATGAGTTGGTTAGATCTGAGGTAAAATTTGGTAATAATGTGTGTGGGTCCCAACGGACACAATAATAAGCTAGAAGGGGGGGTTGAATAGCTTATTATACACTTAAAAACTTTTTGTTTAAGTTCTTTGAAAGATACTTACAATCTATGAAAAGATTGAAGTAGCGGAAGACTTTCAAAGTAGCTGTTTCAAGTCTGCCGATAAGGACTACCGGTAGACCTTTGACAAGTTACTTAAGTTCTGCTGAAATAAGGTTAAAGATAACTAAAGTAATAAATAGTTCAAATAGTAGATAAACAGTAAAGAAATAACACAAGTAATTTGGGATGGTTCACACTATAAAGAGTGCTACGTCCACCACCAAGCCAGTCAACCTTGGATTTAAATAGTGCACTATATTTTCCACTAGATCTATTACAAAGAATATACCTAATGGATCGTGTACAAAGTATTGACTTGTGTTTGGGGTCTAAGGAATTAAATATCTGTATAAACAAGATATTTAATTTGTGCAGAAGTATAGTTAATGAATGAATAACAACAGAAGTATAGAAATGAATGTTGATGCTCGGCTTCTTGTTGTTGACGAGGACTTCTAGATCTGTTGAGGATCTCTTGAATGCACTGAGTAGTAATACTTGGAGTTGTAGAGTTTCAGAGCAATTCTTCAAGTGTTCGATCGATTCTATACAAGGTTGTTTTTCCAGTCTTTAATGGCAACATTTATAGCAGGTGCACTCAAAAAGATCCGTTGGAGAAGATGAAGACTGTAACAGCTTTGTAAGGTAAAATGCATTAAATGCATGGGGCTGTTAGTCAGGAATTTCGTATTCACGGATATCTAGAGCATGGAATGATTTCTGAGATCTTCTAAAACTTGGGCAATCTAGGTGTCAGATCTGAGAGTTGTTACAAACAGTAGGTGACAGTCTGCTTTCCTGCTTTCACTGTTCAGTTTGCGAAAAGTCTTCATGCTTTTCGGAAAGCTGCTTTCGGCGGGCTTGATGTGTCAGGGAATGTCTTAGATAAATTCAAACAGTGATGAAGATAAATTTGAATTAATCCATTGAGTCATTGCTGGATAGGACACGTCATGAGAGATCAGGTGGACACAAGGTCTGCCGTTTGTAAGCTTTGAGCAGGTCTTCCGATGAAGCTTGTGAAGAGGTCTTCCGCTGAACCTGTAAAGTCCTATTAAAAACTATACTTGGCAAAGTTCTATACACAGTTGCCACGCTAATCGATACGCAGCCCGATTAGCCACTGAAGTATAAAACTAGGGTAATGAATTGAACAGATATAAATCTAGCATAAGAATCAACAATGTGAAAGTATCAGTGATGAGAAAAGGAAGGATCTCAATTTCATTGAAAGATGGTTCTAAAAATTATTTCCGATGTTTACTATGTTCCAAGTCTTCAGAAAAAATTGTTGAGTATGGGGAAACTTTCAAAAAAGAGCTATGATATGAGATTTTTTAATGGAGTTTGAAGTATTGGTGATGGGCAGAGAGAACTAATAGAAAAGGTAAGTATGTCTCCTAATCGTTTATTCCTTTTGATGTTGGATTGTGGAAATTTATATTGCTTTAGTTATGTGATTCATGATGATAATATGGTTGTGGCACATGCGTTTTGGGCACGTTAATTTTGGAAGTCTTAATTATCTTACTTGTAAACAAATGGTTAATGAATTGCCTACGATTGACGTTCCTAATGGAATTTGTGAAACATGTGTTTTGAGCAAGAAACATAGAGATGCTTTTCATACATGCAAATCTTGGAGGGCAAAGAGAACGTTGGAGTTAATTCATTCAGATTTATGCTCAGTTGAAGTTGCTTCTAGTGGAGGTTGCATGTATTTTGTCACGTTTATTGATGTTTTTAGTAGAAAAAGCATGGGCATATATGAGGCTTGTGATATGTTTAAGAAGTTTAAATATTTTTTTTTGGAGAAACAAAGTGGAAATAGAATTAAAACTTTGAGAACTCATAGGGCCTCACTTTATAGTTCGTTTTAGGCTGTACATATATCATATAGGCTTTAAAGAATAATTTTTAGGGGTAAATTTGAGCCGGTCCCTTACTCAAAATTTTCAATCACTCCAATTCACTATTTTTTTTAAACATAAAAAAACATTTTTTAGGGTGAAAAGATTACGATATCCTTAATAAACCGAAAACGAACTACATAAATCACTTACTCAGTGTATTGTGTTGCATCAATTTTTGCGCGATGCATCAATTTGAATTACGTTATCCAATTTTACATTGCGCTGCACCAAATTTATACACTGTGATGCATCAATTTAAATTACCTAATCCAATTTATACATCAAGCTGCACCAAGTCAAGCACCCAATTGATGCACCGCACTGTAAATATTGAACCAGACATTCATGTCCTCCGTCTTCTTCTTCCTTCTTCTCCATTGTAACTCGTAAGCCTTCTTCTTCCTTCTCCTCCTCATCCTCCTTCACCTTTGTCCCTACTGAAAAATCCTCCAACTTAGCACAGGTCCATTTAATTAATGAATCAAAAAAATTATTGACCTTTCAGGGACGTTGCCCCCAAACCCCCACGGCGGGGACTCCCACTACCTAATCGAGCAGGTCGATCCCCGTTTCGTTGAACAAAAATCGTGATTTTCGAACTCAAAAGTGTTAGATGAAGCTGCAGAGAAAGATGTTATGAACATTTTAGGGAAACTATTTCAAAAATGGACTTTAGTGATTGAAAAAAAAAAGAGGGAGACTGTAGTGAAAAAATATTTTGGAAAAGGTACCGGCCAACAATTTTTTCCAATTTTTAATTTTAATGCTCAAGTGATTAATTTTTCTTTCTGAGTCCTTACGTTTGGAATAACCAAACTTGATTTAAATAATATCAATACACTTTTTTAAGATCTTAAAAGCAGATAAAATTTCAATTACTATAGCATATGATACATTCAAGTGGGCATTAAATCTAAAATAAAATAAATAAAGAAAGTACAACATATCAAAGTGGAGGGAATTAAGCAAAAGTACTAAACATCTTCTTTTTTTTCCGTTTACCCTAAAACATAATAATGGACTAATGTGTATGTTCTACTTGCAATATTTAGTACTTTAATATTTGATTTTTGACTTTTTTTTTTCTCTTTGACATCACCGATTTCTTTTTTTCTCCGAGTTTCCTGACAACCTTCAAATGTTTTGTTTGAGTTATGGGAGCGCTCTTGTCGTTTTACCGGGCTCGAAGATTAGTTTTGAACGTTAAAAAAATCTCATATTTATTTTTTAAAAAATCAAATATACCTCATTATTCTCGCGCAATAATGCAAATCGACAAAACCAGCACAATTAAAATTCCATTTTCAATTACTTGAACTCACCACAGAGTACATGTTCTTTGCACCAAAGTCAACATGCACTGTTTGCTTTTCGCCCAACACACCAACAGATGTGGCATGTTATCCATTTAATCATTTTATTTTATGATGATACCAATATATGGTCAAGACTCAAGCATTTGGGTGCATCTATATGATTGTTTATAGTTTTATGAACTCTTTTTCATATATAGAATCATAGTGAGATCACCAACAGAAAACAACCTCCATTGATTGTAATCTCTCTATTTTAAAATTATTATCTCTTTTGAATCGATACATCGTTTAAAAAATAATAATTAACTGTATTATAAATATTGAAAACGGATGAAGAGAGTATTATTTAAAAAGAGGACAATTATTTTAGAACAGACAAAAAATAAAAAGAGAATGATAGTTTGAAAATTGATGGAGAGAGTATTATTTATGTTGCAGCCACCCCCGTCTTAAAATAAAGGGCTAATTAGAGCATCCAAAGCAGTCATATTTTGTATCACACTCTAACCACCTCGTTTTCTGTTCTATTTACACTTTTGATGTGACAAAATCTCAGCTTGGGTCGTCCGTGTGTTGGGTTGGATATCTGCACTTGAATATGCTTTCTTGAACCTAGCTGAAAGCACATAAAACCTGAGTGGAAGTGTAAGGCAGGGCCTCGCAAAACCCCTCCGGCGTGAGAGTAAGTATCGAGTGTCAATGTCAAAAGAGAATTCAACAGAGTTTCTAGGCTCAAGGAAGAGTGTGTACCTTGTTTGTGGCTTGTGAAGGGGTATTTATAGGCCCCTAATTACCTAGAATTCGTGTGGGATTCAGTTTCCATAGATACCCAGTCAATCAAGGAGAGAATCCCTTGATTATAGGCATGATATACGGCTGGCCGCGTGAATGTAGGAATAGATAAGGTAAGTGCCCTGCTCAGTTACGGAAACCTTTGACTTGTCTTGGAGAGCAAGTTTAGGGCTCGATATGTGCCCGGGCGTAAGGCTCGCCGGCTATCGATGTGCTTGATCGAGGTCGGTGTAGATCGAAGGGTTGCCAGTGAGCCGGTGCTCGACTAGGTTTTGACGGGATGAATCTGACTCTTTGCCCGCTGTGAGTGTGGTCCCCGGACATGGCCCCTGGCCGGACAGGCAAGGCCTGTGCCCGACCAGGTTTAGACGGGAATCGCGCTGCTCGTTACTTGATCCCTCGATTACTTTGTCCGCTAGGTCAGCGGGCCCCATATTGATTATGTTCGTGATTGGCACGTGATGCTAGCTCGTGCTTCTCTCATGACCCGGTTTGGGCCGGGCACATCAGTGGCCCCTAGCTCCTTGTCTGGCGAATATTCATGATCGGAGCGGGGAGTGTACATGCTGGATGTTGCTCGTACGGGTCTTAACACTTGTAGTTTTTTTTGAGAAAATGGGAGGATTGAGAGAGCAGACTTGTGGAAGGTTCTAGGGCTTCAATGGGAAACAACTGGAGCGTACTGAGGAATCTTGCTGCTGAGGGTTTACCGGGCGCGTGTGCCGTCAAAGGCTGAGGTGATTTGATGGGGACACGGACCATGAAGCGGCCCGTTTAATGTGTCGTGCCCCTGGTGATGATGGGCCGTCCTCCCAGACGCCGTTTCGGCCTCCCCCTTTTCCCCCCAAAACCGTAAACCCCGGCCTATAAAAGGCGAACCCTTCTCCCTCTTTTCTCTTTTACCGTTCTTGAGTTTTAAGAGAGAAGATTTTCTGGAGAGTTCTTGCTGCCGGTGCCCTGAGCGTTCCAGATTTCGGTGACCTTGCTAAACAATTCCTACCGTTCATTCACTCCTGGTGCTTGCAATCTTTGCATTGGTTTAGTTTCAACACCAACTATTCACAGAGAATCGCTTCAACCCCACAGAACATTAAGTTTCTTGCCCCTTTTCTGATATGCTCTTTGCTTTCCCAATTTGAACGAAGATTTATGGGTTTAATCCCTTCGTCCTCGTGTATTTCTGGTAGGGTTTAGGATTAGAATTGGCCCTTAGGTAGAGATCGAGGAAAAGACCATGTGGTCTTGCTCGCTAGGCGGGCATGACCCCTTTGGTGTACCTAGACTTAGGAGTTTTTCCCCATTTTGTTTTATCGGTTATCCGGGTAGAACATTGATTCCCCTTCCTCGTTCTCTTTGTAGATGTCTGATATTTGGGAGAATGATCGTGAGTCCTTCAGCTACGGCGGAAAGAATGACTCTTTGAGCAACGAGAAGACTCCTCACGTTGACTATGAGTCGGATGAGGGAGCGAGATTCGTGGCGGATCCGACTGTCCGTGGGCACGTGGCTCCCCCATTAGTTTATATGGTTGATTCTTCCAGTGGGAAGGACTCTGGAGAGGAGAGTGTCACTGGTGGCTATGCTGGCGGGGAAGGCCCTGAACAGCGGGTAGCCAACGTCGAAGGTGTGGTCGAACAAGTAAGGGCCGAGCAGGGAGATACGGCTGGAGAGGCCTCAGAGAATGACGAGGCAGATAATATGCCCCTTGCCCGGCGCCTAAAGAAGACATGCCACATTCAAGTGGAAGCCACGCTTGAGGATGAAACAGATGTCCGTGATAACATTCCCCTAGCTCACTGCTACACAATGGTCGGTGGCTCTCAAGTGGAGGTCACACTTGATGAAATTGTTTATGAAGATGAAGAGCCTGACTGGCATGTGAATACAGATGAGGGTCGGTATGCTGCTTACTGGGCTACTCTAGATACGGCGGATAAGGTGACCGCCTGGCTCACTTCCCTTCGCGTCGACTCCGCTTATTACCGGGCAAGTAAGATGGACGTGCCCAGCAGAATAGAACTGTCTCGCGAGCAGGGGAACGAGCTCCTATTTTTTGCCGACTTCTTCCGGGTTGGACTGCGCCTCCCGCTGGAGCCTTTCTTGGTGGACTTTCTGCACGAGACTAAAGTCGTGCCCTGTGACCTGATGCTGAATACTGTCCGGGCAATCACAGCCTTCACGGTGGCGTGCCGTCTGCTGGTGTTCGAGCTAGATATGTATTTACTACGCAAGCTATTTATATTTTCCCTGAGCACAGGCGGGAGGATTGGAGTGGGGTCCAACTCCAACTTTCTGAGGCTGCTGTCCGATGCCCCTGGGAAAGTGAAGGCTTGGGATAGGAGGGTTTTATTTATTGAATCTCGGGTTGGCTGGCCATTTGCGCCCACAGTGACCAGCGAAATAAAGATCCCCAAGGTCTCCAAGCAGGACTTTAGCTCGGGTGAGATTGCCCGGCTAGCAGCGCTGAAGGCTGCCATAGGGTTTGTTGAAGAGAATAAGAAGCGCGTTGGCCAATAATTTCTGCTCGATTGGAAAGAACTGGTATGTAATCTGCGCAACTTGTGCCTGGCCGGAGTGATGCGGGCAGAAGTTCCCGAAGTGGAGCCCTTCTTAGTTCATGTTCCTGAAAGACCCTAGCCATACTGGGGTGACTGCCACGAGCAAATGTTTAAACACAAATGTGTCGAATGCCAACGACTAGGCCCGGGTGCAAACTGCCAACCAGCTTACCAGGATAAGAATGGTTACCCGCTACCCGCGAATCTTTCTTATTTCTGCTTTGATTGTGCTTTGTTTTTCAATAGTGCTGACCGCGTTTTGTCTTGTTTTAGGGATGAAGAACTTGGCGCTGTTAAAAATAAGAAAGAAGCAGGCTGACCAGCGGGCAGCCGATCTGAAGGCCAACGAGCCTGTGGCCTTGACCAAGGTGCCATTTTGTCCGCCCGCTAAGAAGACACCGGGCTCAGGCAGGGCCGCGAGTCCTGTCAAGAAGGTAACGGTGCCGAAAGTCGTCGTGGATGTACAGAAAGAGGCCGTTGTGGCCATTACTGATAAAGCCGCCAAGCCCCCAGCTGCCAACATCTCCGTGGTGCCCGCCGCCAAGGATGCCAAGGCCACGGGGAAAAGGAAGAAGAGTCCTTCCCATCCTCCTGCTCGGAACGTGCACCCCTGCAATTCGAGTTCTGATCCTATAATTTCCATCCTGACTCAAGGCGAGGTGGCAACCTGGAGGCAGACCGGTTTCAAGATGCCCTCCACCACCAGCGCTGCCTAAGCGTTGGTCAAAGAAATTTTTGGGGATGCCCCGTTACTGGGGGGGTATCGATTTGCACGCTCGCGGAAGCCCAGGGGGCCTGGTGGGCAAAGTCATCATAGAGAGGGCCTTGCATGATGACCTTGCCCGGGACCGAGATACTGCCGGCCACGTCTTGGTCGGAAACGTGGGGCTCTGTTTGAGCGAGGTAAATTATTTGACTGTGGCTTGATTTTTTTGTACTCCCTTATTTCCTGTATTGACTATTTGTCCTCTATCTGTAGATCGCCTCCACATGTACCAATCTCTATGATCGGTACAATGAAGAGAAGGATGCTCGCAAGAAGATGGCGGCTAATTACAAGGAACTTGAGACCCTTCTGAAGGAGAAGGTAGAGCAGGCGGCCACTTTAGCCGATCATCTGGAGACCAACGACGCGGCGGCCAAAAAGAAAGAACAAGAGATGCTCGAGTGTAACTTGAAGTTGGTCGCCCAAAACAGCACTCTGGTTGCTGAGAAAACTGAGTTGGTTGGCCAGATAAAGAAGGACCAGGCCGCCTTGGAGAAGGAGAAGACTGCTCTAGCCGCATACACTAAGCAAAAGGAGAATCTGCAGGTGGAGCGGGATGCCCTCAAGATGCAGGTTGTCAAGGACAAAGACCACATGGCCGAGATGACGGGGAAGCTGATGAGTGCTGAGGAGACTGCAATGGAGAATTATAAAAGCTCCCCTGCTTTTAGGATGCTGTGGATACGGCCATCGTGCCCTATTACGCGCATGGCACCAATCATATTCTCTGCTTGCTCGCTGGCCGCAGGGTAGTGGACATGCAGACTATGGTCGAATGGGCTGTGCTAGACCCCTACTCCGAAGTTGCCCGCAAGTTCCACCACTTAGTCCCCTACATCGAGCTGGAGCTGGAGGCTTTTGCCAAGGCTGATGCTGAGGCAAGTCGCCAGCCTTGGGTTTCGCCCACTTCTCTGGTCGAGAACGTGTGCTCCTTGGTTGATGCTTTGGAGGCCACAAAGGCCAAGCAGATGATGGCCGAGGATGAAGCAAAAGCGGTTGAGAAAGAGGCTGCCCGCAAGGCTCTAAACGCTGAATATGCAGAGCAGTTCCGGGCTTCGGCTAAAGGTCTTCCGCCCCCTCCAGAGCAGGCTCCTAATCAGGCTTAGCCTAGGGTCTATCATTTTTGTTCGGCCTACGCGCCACTGTTTGATCTTTGACTGTAATTCCTTCCACATTTATGAATAGAAAACCTTTTTATTTGTCAACTGTTCCTTTCGCTAGTATTCTTTGATTATGTTTTGATTTTGCTCAATAATTGTTTTCTTGCTCGTATTTCTCCTACCATCGATTAGTACAAGTACATGTATTTCCCAGAAGCATGTCGAGCATAAATAACTAGGATTAATCAAACATGCAAACTTGTAACTATCAACTTGAAAATAACAAGGAAAATCAAGCAGACCTATTATTTAAGTTGAGAAGTTACCCGGACAGATGCCCGGTCTTAGTTAGAGATGTTAATCGGTCCAGCCCTAACGGTTTCGGTCCAACCCTAACGGTTCCGGCCCAGAATAGGTTCGGTTTAGTCGGTTATCACTGTTGCCCTGTCAAAAACCTAACGGTTTCGGTCTGGCCCTGTCGGTTTCGGTTCAAACCTGCGGTTTCCAGTCAATGATTAAACTTGTACGTTTTTTCCCAATTTCGAGGCTTGTACTCTTATTTCAGCGTATTATACGCATCCCATATATTATACTAACTATATTAAAGCTGTTAATCGGTCCAACCCTAACGATTTTCGGTATTATACCCGTCCCGTATATTACTAACTATACTAAACCGTATGCAAGTCGGCTTCCGGTTCAACCCTAACGGTTTTCGGACTGGCCCTAACGGTTTCGGTTCCTAAACGGTCCAGCTTAAATTTCAACCCTAATTGTTTCGGCCTAGCCGGTCAAAAACCTAACAGTTTCGGTTCAGACCTACGGTTTTCGACCCTATTAACATCTCTAGTCTTAGTGCTTGGTTCTGGCCAAGGCTTTGTGCGGGCATGGCCCCTATCGCTAAGAGTGAGCATCTTGAAGATTGCCTAGCGGGTAGGGCCCTACTCTGAGCGGCCACCAGCAACCGGGCTCGGCCCTCGTTCGATGTTGGCACATCGAAGCGGTTGCTAGTATATCAACAGGGTATAGAGATATACGACTAACAGTGTTGCTCGGTCACTATAGGAATCCGAGGTAGTTAGCTGCTACCTTACGGGCAGGGTCCCTACCGCCTGGCGAGCATCCTAGTATATGAACCGGGCATGGCCCTATCTTACTCACGGAGAGGATAAGATAAGCTCACTAATACTCGGGAGTAGAGGAAAGTTGACCGGGCATGGCCCTATCTGCTCGCCAGGCGATTAGTTTTCGTCAAACAATCCCAATGCAACTGAAAAATAACCATATAATAACTTGAATGAACAAACATGGAAAAAACTTGCCTTTTATTGATCAATAACAGTGACCTTCAACGGGACTGAGGTCTTGCCCGTTTGTGCACTGGGGGCTGACTTAGGGATAGTATTTTTTCAGGTGATCTGCATGCCAAGGATGCTTCAAGTCTTTCCCTTCCTGAGTCCGAAGCATGTAGGTGCCCTCCCTGACTATACCAGTGACTTGAAAGGGCCCTTCCCAGTTAGGCGATAGCTTTCCCCATTTGCCCGTTGACCCGTTACCTCAATCTTTCTAAGTACCCAGTCTTCGACCATGAAAGCTCTACCTCGAACCCTTTTGTCATGATGAGCCTTTGCTCGCTGCTTGTAGTTGATCATCCTGAGTCGTGCATCCAGCCTTCCTTCTTCAAGCAGATCAAGGTCTATTGCACGGGCAAACTGATTGTTCTGCTCGGTGTAATGGGAAACTCGATAGCTAGACAAGGTCATTTCTACCGGGATCATTGCTTCAGATCCATAGGTAAGTACAAATGGAGTTTCCCCGGTTGGTCCTCGGACAGTGGTTCTGACCGTCCACAAGGCCGACTGCAGCTCTTCTGCCTATTTTCCAGCTTGCCCCTCTAGGTTTATTTTTAGTGCATGTAATACCTGTTTTGTTTCCGGCCTCTGCTTGGCCGTTACCTTGAGGGTAAGTGACAGATGATTGCCAATGTTTGACGCCTAGGCGAGCACACTCAGCTGTGAATTTGTCCGAGAATTGGGTGCCGTGATCGGAGATAATTGCTCAGGGCAGTTCGAACCTACACCATACTTGATCGTGGACAAACTTGATGACATTATCCTCTGAAATTTTAGCCAAGGGCTTTGCTTCAATCCACTTTGTAAAGTAGTCTATGGTGACCACTGCGTACTTATACTTGCATTGTGCTAGCAGGAATGGGCCGATCAAATCGATTCCCCACATGTCGAAGGGCTAGGCCGCAACGATTGGAGTTTGTACGGTGGATGGAAGCCTTGGTATGTCCGCATATCGTTGGCACTTGTCACACTCGCGGACATACTTATCTGCATCCCTTTTAAGGGTTATCCAGTAATACCCCGCGCACAAAACCTTTTCCTCTAGAGCTCGGATGCCCGGGTGGCCGCCACATTCCCCTTCATGTACTTCATATAAAACCCGCTCAGTTAGCTCCGGGGGAACACAGTGAAGCATAGGTTTGACCTTAGATCGCTTGTACAGAATTCCCCCGACTACCGAGTATCTGCAAGCTTGACTTCTGATTGTGGTGGCTTTAACTTTGTCCGCTGGGAGGACTCCTTGTTCGATATAGTCCTTGTAGTCATCAATCCAACTTCTGGTCGCTGGCTCGATCTCCATGACTACTGGTCTATCAATGGTCTGAGTTTCCAAATGTTCAATCATTACTGAAGGATTTAATAGTGCTAGGTTTGCTTCAGCGATCTTGGACAAGTAGTCTGCTCGCATATTGTCGGCGCGATCAATTCTGATGATCTCCCAGAACTTGAAATTCTTCAAGATTTCTTTGACAAGCTCGCAGTATTTGACCAAGGAAGGGTGATGCACCATATATTCCCCCTGGACTTGGTTCACTACTAGTTGTGAATCCGAGTACACTGTGACCGCTTCTATGCCCATGTTAACTGCGAGCTCAAGACCGGCGATCGTTGCTTCATACTCGGCAACGTTATTTGAGGCGGGGAATTTGAACCGAAGTGCCAGCTCGAACTCTGTGATTTTGTCGGGAGCTATGAGAAGGATGCCAGGTCCGCTCCTGACTTTGCTTGCTGCTCCATCCAAATAAAGATCCCAACAGTAGGCCGACCGAGGCTGTGGCAGCTGCCCTTGCCCGGGCTCTGTAAGCTGCTTGGCCTTAGATTCCTCCTGTTGAGTGAAGCTTGTTTTTATCAAGAAATCGGCCAGGGCCTGAGCCTTGATTGCTCGCTTGGGCAAGTAGTCTATGTGGAACTCTGTGAACTCGATTGACCAGTTGAGCAGTCTGCCCGATGAGTCAGGCTTGTGAAGAAATTTGCGCAGTGGTGCGTCTGTGTATACTATGATTACATGTGCAGAAAAATAAGCCCTTAATTTTCGGGCAGCCATGACAAGCGAGTAAGCTAATTTTTCTACATTAAAATAACAACCCTCGACAGGACTGAGGGCCTTTGATACATAATACACTGGTTTTTGAATATCTAGCTCCAGTTTCCATAGATACCCAGTCAATCAAGGAGAGAATCCCTTGATTATAGGCATGATATGCGGCTGGCCGCGTGAATGTAGGAACAGATAAGGTAAGCGCCCTGCTCGGTTACGGAAACCTTTGACTTGTCTTGGAGAGCAAGTTTCCGGAGCTTCTTGCCCGATATGTGCCGGGCGAGCAAGGCTCTGCCCGGCTATCTGATGTGTACTGATATGAGGTCAGTGTAAATCCAGGGGGTGGCCCCTGGTCGGGCAGGCCAGGCTGATGCTCGACCAGGTTTGGACGGGATGAATCTGACTCTTTGCCCGGTGTGAGTGTGGTCCCCGGACATGGCCCCTAGCCGGACAGGCAAGGCCTGTGCCTGGCCAGGTTTAGACGGGAATCGCGCTACTCGTTGCTTGATCCCTCAATTACTTTGTTCGCTAGGTCGGCGGGCCCCATATTGATTATGCTCGTGACTGGCACGTGATGCTAGCTCGTGCTTCTCTCGTGACCCGGTTTGGGCCGGGCACATCAATTTTTTTAAAATTCTAAAAAAATCTACTCCAATAAGCACCTTCTATACAACACTATAAACCTCAAATATTTCAAAAGCTCAACTAATAAATCTAACTACAAATATATTTTCCATATTTTTTGTTTCTATATTCCCACCACAATTATAATAATTAAATTTAAATTTTATATTATATTATATGAAATAAATGTTCATTGTTTTAATAATTTCAAAAATCACTTTTATTTCAAAATATATGTCAATCTAAGGGCCGGGCAATTTATGTTTAAACTACATTTTCATTATCATCTAAAAATTATTTTAATTACTTCAAAACTACTTTTGAAAATTTGACGAGAAAAGAGAAACTATTCAATAAACGATGTGCATCAAATTAAATATATTGATCATAATAGCTAGGCTTAATTATTTATTTGGTCACCTTACTTCGCGAAAAGTCCGCTAAGCTCACTCTACTAGCATTTTTCATAGTTTTGTCACCCTACTTTACAAAGTGTATCAATATGGTTTAGACAGTGGATGTCGTTAACGGAATATCATGAAAAGTAGGGATGTAAATGGTTCGACTTTGAACAAATTATGAGCTGAAACGCATGCCATCGGTTCAAGAAAAATCAAACTAGAGCTAAACCGTTTAAAGACTTGAGCTGAACTGAACCGAACCATGATGGTTCGAATTGGTTTGACTCGGTTTCGTGGTTCGGTTTCATGGTTCGGTTTTGTGGTTTAGTTTCATGATTTGGTCTGAATTTAGAAAAAGTTCTAGTCATTCAAAATTTAAATAAACCAAGAAAATATTATACAAACACGCTAAAGAAAATACTAAAAAATTAAATGTAATACAATTATATTCATAAACTCACTTTAAAAAAATTTGCACAAACTTTCAAATAAAAGGATTAACGTTTTTAATTCTTATAATCAATAAACGGAATCCAATATAATAAAAATACATAACGTACATGATATTAAAAACATTTATATAAATTCAAAAAGTTTAAAGGTAAATTCCTTAATACTAATATTAGCCTTATAGTTTATATAGTATAAAAATATTAATAGTATAAGAGTACTAAAGTATAAAGGTTAGGAATTCTAAAGAATTTGTTGTTTGGCTCGAACGTTCGAATTGGTGGTTCGACTCAACATGGTTTGGTTTGGTCCGGTTTGACTCAACCCGACATGTCAAGCCGCAAACCAAACCAAACCGTTCGACTTTCCAAAATTTCAAACCGAGCCGAACCATATAGCACCAAAAAGCGAACCAAACCGCATGGTTCAGCGGCTCGACTTGGTGGTTTAGTAACTCGGATTGACACCCCTAATGAAAAGACATAAATGCCCTTTACTGTAAAAATATTTCTGAAAACCCGAAAATACCCCCAATTAAATTATTTTTCTTTTATTATTTTCCATATCTTCATCTTCTTCATCTTCTTCCCCAATTCGTCTCATCATCTCCAACCATATGGTAGTGGCACAGAAGAAATCAACATAAAACTTTAAAGATTTGTGTAACCCCTTCTTCCACGAATCAGAATATGGCAATTGACCCGTAAGAGCAATAGAGCTATCATCTTTCCTATTCCCTAGGTTCAACATGAATAATTCATCGGGGAAAACCTCGTGCATTTCTTTCAATGTCTCTTCCATTATTCCTTTCCCATCTCTTCTTGAATACTCAGATTCAACGCAACTCCCACCAACATTCACTATGATTCTCCTACCCTTTTTTTCTTAGGTTTTTCTTAAGTTTTTTCCATGTCCACGGATCTTGTAGCTCCGAAATCAAACAACCTTTATGAAATAAATCAACTACTATGCCCGAAAACTTGTCTTTTAAGCTGGCAGTCTGTGCATTACCAATGAAGATGAAAAGCCTATCCTAGTAATATTTTTCGAGCTTCACAAGGCCAAAATACTCGCTGCCAACTGAAATAACAAAAGGGTCAATCTCCCAACCGTGGATGACCCCTTGTGGGTAGAGGTCCAAGATTAAGCGAGCCGGCTCCAAACCCGAGAATACCTAAGGTTCCAGGGGTAAGATTAGGGGCAATGTTGCGAGGGGTAAATTAGGGGAAACAGATGATGTGGATTGAGCAAGAGGAGTCTTGACCACTGTGGGTGGTCGGCCTATCTGAAACTTCTAGGGCTTAAGTTTGACACAAAAAGACTCTAGGTGTTTGTTTGGGGAAATGGTTTTAGAGTGTGAGATTGGGTGTTGGATTTGGTGGGAAATCAAAAGTAGGGCCGCTATAGACGTTGGGGGTACAAAGTTTATGAAATCAAATTGGGCAAGAAGATGAAGGTATGGAAAATAATAAAATAAAAATAATTTCATTGGGGGTATTTTCCTAACGTGATACTTTTGTGAAAGTATAGGGTGACCAAGGAAAAATGGTAGTAGAGTGAGCTTGCGAACTATTCACAATAATAGAGTGTCGGAACATTGAGAATTAAGTCTACTAACTGCATGGGGAGAAGAAAAGTGGAGTAACTATTCCACTAGAACTCCTTCCACATTTGTAGTGAGACTTAAAGGATTTTAGGGGTAGAGGGTGAGGTTGAGTGGTCATTGTGGGCTTAAGTTTGACAAAAAAGACAAAATGGTTTTAGAGTGTGAGATTGGGTGTCATTGTGGATGCACACAATAGGCACACACACATACATACATACATACATACACACACACACACACACACAAACATATATATATATATATATATATATATATATATCTTAGACTTGTGGTTAAGCTATGACATATCCTATACATTTAGGTTAGAAGAGCCCCCTAGAGGTATGTGCTTGGTGATAATTTTTTTAATTTATGATGTTGGACTAAGTTATGATAATAATGAGAAGTATTCTCTTTTTTTTAAAAAATTTATATATTCTCATTTAGTGAATATATTGATTTATATATTCTCATTTAGTGAATATATTAACTAGAGGAAAACAACATAATTCAAATTATGTGAACATATTCATTAGTGTAGTACTCCATCTATTCTGGTCAAAAAGTCTCCGTTTGAAAGTTCAACTTTTTAAGAAAATATCATGTTTAATAGTTCTTTAGTAATAAAATGACAATTTTATGCCTTAATTTTTGAAGAGTAGGTTTCCTGTAAGACCGTCTTACTGTTCTTAATTCGTAAGACGGAGCTTCGCTCTCTCACAGTTCGACCCAACAACACACGGTGGATCTGATAAGAATGATCCGTCTAATAAAAAATATCCAAAAGACCGTCTTACAAAAGTTTTTGTCATTTTTAAAGTGGATGTTGGGCCTTAAACCAAGTCCAATTAGATAAATGATTTATTTATTTATGTATTAGTTTTTAACCTAGTTGGGTACTATAAATAAGTGTATCATTGAGATATTCTAATAAGAGTGAGATAATAATTTCAGCCCTAAAAATATTATAGCGTACCGCCCCCTTTCTTTCTAATTGGTTCTCTGCTCTTTGACATCTCACAGAAACAACATATTCATCTTCCATAATCCTCTCCTTGGTTTGTGTGTATGTTTCTAAGTTCGGATTGGTTCCCTTAACAATTCTATCCATCAAATTCACTGTGCATAATTGTTTTCTTCATACTTCTTAATCTAGCAGCTGCCTTCGTCATTATAATACTAATTATCTATTAGTATTATTATTATTATCTTCTCTACATTTGGTATCAGAGCTAGTTCGTGGTCAGGATGGTTTGTAGCAAGGTTTATATGGGTCACAAGTTTTCGTCTCTTTCTGTGTTTGATATTTCAATTGGCAGGCGAGGCTATTTGTGTAGCCTTGGCATTTTCTTTCATTTCTCGTGATCAAACAGAGTTGGCAGTGGAGCAGTCGGAGCCCGAAACCAGGATACCAGGCAGCATTGGAGAACAGTAGTGGGGCTTCTGGCGCCACCCATGATGGAAGTGGGCATTACGCCAGGTAAGGCCATGACGCCCATGGCTTTTACTATGCTTTCCTATTTCAGCCACTATTCATGCACTGTGCTCAGAATTCATCTGTTTCTTTGTTTTTCAGTATAAAAGGAGGTCGAGGCTACGTCCACTTTCACCATTCATCTGCTTTCCTTCTTTACTTGAGCCATTTGAGTTCTTTCCTTGTTCAATCTCCCTTTTCTTGTTATATATAATTTTTTGTCCCTTTCCAGAGATGGCCGCACCAATTCACACGGCTCTGGAGATAGAGATTTATGAGAATGCTCTGGACTTTTGGGTACTTTCTTTGCGGGCAGAGGATCGAGAGTGGTTTGAGAACATCTACGGTTATCGATGCCTGCTGTCATGGCGGACCCTTCGCATTAAATAGGATATGCTGAGGGGAGCTTCTAGGTTCTGGTCAGCACAGAGCCACCTCTTTAACTTTTGCTTAAATAAGATGTGCCCCACCTTTGAGGAGTTTTGCAGTATGGAGGGAATGCCTGCCACTGGGCCCATTGTTGTGCCTTCTGCGTGGAGGTGCCCTTTCATGGCAATACGGGAGTTGTTCGGCACGACCCGCGAGGCTACTCCGGGTTTTTACAATGGAGTCAACTTTAATTTGGTTGTGTTTTCCGGTGCTTATACCAAGTACAAGGAAGATGACCCAGTTTATTTGCGGCATTGGCTGGCTGCTCTTTTTCTTTGCCTTATGGGACGGTACCTTCTGGTCAACCCGAATTTATAGATGTGCGAGTCGTGGTCCTGGTGTTGCAGGCTCGGGATCGCCGGGTAAATATCATCCCGGTCATCTTGGCTGAAACCTTGTTTGGCCTGGATGCCTTTGTGTCTGGTGATGAAATGTTTCCCTCCGGTAGCCCTCTTTTGATTCACATGTGGTTGGAGGAGCATTTTAAATGGGTGATGGACCAAGTGCCGATAGGAGGAATGTATGATCCCGGGAGCTATGGCTCTCGCGGCCATTATCACGAGACCAATTTTTCGGAGCATGACTGGATTAAGTACTTTTTGCGCGTCGGCTCCATGGAGATTATCTGGGTCGTCAGCCATTAGCAGATTCACAGCTTCTTTATGCTTGCCGGGGTATATGCCCAGGTCATTTTGTCGGGTCTTGAGCAAACCACTTTTTATCTGGCGTACAGGGTCCTTCGCCAGTTTAGAAGGGAGCAGATTATCCCAGATATGAACCGTCCTTTGACTGAGGAGCTGCAGATGAATAAGGACGTAGATGAGCTTATCCGGGACATGTGGCAGATTGACTTTGATTTGCGGGAGGCAGCTTACGCCTTTTCTGAGTATATGCTCTTGTCCCATGAATATCTATCATGGGTGCTGGTGGCTGCTGAGGGGCATTCCCGTGTCATCAGGTATGTACTGAGACGGATGCTGTGCCGACGAGTGAGAAGTGGCCTAGACGCTCGCCTAATGGAAATTAGCGAGGATCTGGAAAGCTCGGGGCTGGTAGTCCCTCAGACTCTGTAGGAGGACTTTAGGCGAGTACACGACCTTGGCACCCAGATGGCTCCTGATCTAAATGAGGCGGGTCCCAGTAATGCGCCTCCCCGATTGAGCAATGCATGTCGGCGGAGCAATCCCCGGTAGGCAGATGAGGCTGATCTTTCTTAGGCTGGTAGACGAAATACTGCCCATAGAGGTGATGGCGCTGGCCCAAGTCGTCCTGCTGTCCAAGACAACAGCGACGCTGATGATAAGGAAGACGAGGACACCTCTGGTGGTTCTCATGCTGGTGAGACTGGAGACTCTTCTGTGCCTCGTAGAAGTATATGGTCACGGCTGGGACGTCGCAGACGTTGATGGACCGTTCTGAGGCTAAGCTGCAATAAAAAGGATAGTTGGGGGGAACAGGGGATATAGGTAGCAAGTGGTATGTATATAAGCAAATGTACAGAAATAAATGCTAATCTTAAATGTCTTAGACACTTATTCCTAAGTTGCACCTTATGGACTGAATTATGTTATATTTTGATGTTTTTTATGAGCTTTGTCGTGGTTTTTCTCTTTGGTCAGTCAAGACCACCTTTTTTTGAATATGCTGAAGACTCTGGCAGGCCGGAGGTCAAATCCTGAGGATTTGGAAACTGCATTCCCTATTCCTTTTCTCCTGGATTTTTTTTATGCTCTTACTTTTGCCCAGGTTGCCCTTTCGGGTTTTCAACCTAGCGAGCCCTTATTCCTCCTTTTGTTGCTTTTTTTATGCTCTAATTTTTGCCTAGGCCGCCCTTTCGGTTTTCAACCTAGCAAGCTGGAGAGAGAAGCAAATTGCAAGATAATTTTTTTTACGCATAGTACCTCTTGAGCTTGTCGAGGTTGAAGGACTGAACAAGATCTTCCCCATCTTGATTGGTGAGGAACACCGCACTTCCTGACCGGATCTGTTTGACAATGTATGGTCCCATCCAGGGAGACTTCCATTTTCCCCTAGTATCAACATAACTAGGAGGTTTCTCACGAAGTACTTGTGGGTGCCCCGGAAAATTCCGCGCCCCGCGCTCCCTTTTTTAGGGGAACACGGCATGCGGAAGGACATAACTCTTTCCATTCCATCCTCCCTTGTTTAGGGGAAGACAATATTAAAAGTACAGAAAGAATGTTGTCAAAAGCGTGTTGAATACACCTCGGTCACCTGAGTGAGCTTTTGGTCCATTATGAGAGCTTAGGATTTCTCCGTATCTCACCCTCCCTTGTTTATGGGAAGACAAAGCATAGAAAATCCATCACCCTTTTCATTCCCATCATCCCTTGTTTAGGGGAAAACGGAAAAGTGTAAAAAAAGGATGTTGCGAGAGCGTGTGGGAACACGCCTTGCCTCACTATGGACTTTTCGAAAATTGCCTTAGGTCATTATGAGTGCTTGGGGTTCCTCCGTATCTCACCCTCCCTTGTTTAGGGGAAGACAAGGCACATAAAATACATCACCCTTTTCATTCCCATCGTCCCTTGTTTAGGGGAAAACGGGAAAGTGCAAAAAAAGGATGTTGCAAGCCTCACCATGACCTTAGGCTTATTTTGGATCGCTATGAGTGCTTTGGGTTTCCCCGTATCTCATCCTCCATTGTTTAGGGGAAAACAAGATGCAGGAAATGCATCACCCTTTCATTCACATTCTCCATTGTTTAGGGGAAAATGGAAAAGTGCAAGAAAGGATGTTGCGGGCCTCACTGTGATCCAAAATGTTTTAACAGAGTCGCCATCTTTATTTTAAGGAGAAATAAAGAAAAACCAAAAATAAACCAGAGTTTGTAAAAAAGGGTTTCGGAGGCTAAGTTACGAGGTGGGAAGGTGTTAGGCACCCAACTCGCCCTTTCGGTCTCAAAACAGTTTTTGGCTAAAATATGCTTTTTGTTATATTTATCTAGCAAATGAAATTAAGCATTAAAAAGAAAACAGATATATCTGTATTTACATTATTTACAGACTTGCAGCCGTCTCCTTCCAGTAATTACAAATACATTTAAAAATATATGACCATAATAATGACTCTTTTTAATGTTATTTTCTACATAGATCCGGGCAGCATAACAACTTATATTTTTTTACAATGGGCTGGATGAAAATAGCATTTTTATAATAAAAATACTTAAAGGCTCACCTTTAAGAGCGTGGGTGTGCTCGCTCTGTCTTTCAGGAGAGGAGTCTTTTCTTTCTGCGGTTCGGGGCAAAATAACGCTTCGAAAGTTGCTTCGGGCACCGCGAGCAACCGCTATGCTTTTGCTATTGTTTGCTTGTTTTAAATCAGCGAGCAACCGCTTCTAGTGGATTTGGCCTTTGGATTCGGGCAGAGCAACTGTTCTTTTTGGGATTTTTGGATTGGGGAAATATGATGGAATCCTAGCTGGGGGCCTAAGGCTCACTTTGACCGGTTGGTTTTATGTTTGGAGGAGATTTGGCAGAGAGCTTCGAGGCTTTATAGGAGGGGGGGAACTCACTATCTCACGATCGCTCTCTATACGTCGTAAAATAAACGCACAACGTAATAGTAAGAAAAATTCTCGGCCCCTGAAAGTGAAGCCGGAGACCTCTTTTTGTAGGTGAGAGGAGGGACACTGCTGTCTTTAAAATTTATTCTTTGTGCTTCATCAGCTTGTACCGCGCACTTGAGTGCTTGAACTAATTCTCAAATCGTAAAGCACTATTGGGGCTCTGGGCACCGAACCCATGTATTCTGGGCGCCGTCCCCACTTGGCATGTTGGCAGCATCGGGCTTCAATTTTGGCCTCCTTTTTGACACGCTAGCCCATGCATTTTACTGTTTTACACATCCTGCTTTGTCTTTTGCATTTTTTAAACCCTATAACTTGACATTTGTTAAGTTTAAACAGGTCTTGATATCGCATGTCAATGTTACATATCAGGGGTACGAAATTAGAGTGTCTACAGAGCCCCTCGACGATGGAGTTTACGGGTAACCCGCAGCTTACCGAGTAAACCAACATCATTGATAAGAAATAGACTCCCTAATTTCGTGGAAATTATAATGGGGAGTAATGCAATAGGTAGCAGTTATAATGCAACAATTTATAATGCAAACCAAATCTCACATATCCTAGACATATTTAGTCGCTTATAGCAGGTTATCGTAGTTTTTAAGTAGATATTCAAATTAAATGCTTTGATGGTCGAACCTACCAAAGTAGGCTGCCTACGTATCCCTTAAATCAGACCAAACGTAGTTCGGCCTCAAGCAAACAAACAATAACACTAGGTGGGATGGATGGTGCGTTTTGCCCAGCATAGGCAAAACTGGTGGGAACTTTTAAAGTGCGCTTTCCCTATGCTAGGGAAAGCGATGGGGCTTTTGAAAACGCGCTTTCCCCAGCATAGGGAAAGCGATGCCGCTTTTGAAAACGGGCTTTCCCCAGCATAGGGAAAGCGATACTACTTTTGAAAACGGGCTTTCGTCAGCATAGACAAAGCGATGCTGCTTTTGAAAACGGGCTTTCCCCAGCATAGGGAAAGCGATGCTGTTTTTGAAAACGGGCTTTCCCCAGTATAGGGAAAGCGATGCTTTGAAAGCGGGCTTTCCTCAAAGATAGGAAAGCGATGTCGCTTTGAAAATGGGCTTTCCCGGTATAGGAAAGCGATCTTTGCTTTGAAAACGGGCTTTCCCCAGCATAGGGAAAGCAATGCTGTTTTTGAAAACGAGCTTTCCTCAACATAGGGAAAGCGATGCTGTTTTTTTTTCTTCAAAATGCGGGGATGATGACAAGGGTAGTAATATGTGGGAAAAGTTTCAAGATCAGATATGGTGGCGCGAAGCAATGTCGCTGAAATACTTACTTCAACATTTTGCAATTTAGTCTACTGCAGACACTAGTTAATAGTACCTGTACATGATTGATCTTTAAGCAAAACCAATTTGGTTAAACACACTGTACTTCTTGGCTGGTGAGCTGAGGTTGTAGCTCTGTTAGGGTTTATTCGAAGCTTTGGCTACAAACATAGGAGGTATGATGTATATGTCATTTGGTTTCTGGCATCTGATGGGGTTTCTTAATGAGGAAAGGTAATAGAGAGTTTCTGTTTCTTTCTTTTGACTTGATAAGAAAATATCATGGTTTTGGCAAAGAAAGTAAGGATGGGTTTCAAAACCCGGACCCATAGGACGAGATAACATGGCAGCCAAGTAGCAAGATCTGACGGGACTTAGAGAAATCAGCGCAATGCTTGAGCGAAACAAATGGCTAAACCTTATAAATGAAGTTCCCAACCTTTGGTATTCTGGACAGACCGGAAAGTAAGGGCAAAATATATCCAAAATAAACTATCCGACTTGCAGAAATCATGAGGAACCTTATAGTAGTGTATCAATTCTGCAACAGGTTGTCTTGTGATAACCTTGGATTTCAGATGAGGATTAGGCATAATCAGTGATCTTGTCATTCAATCCGAAATAGTCCTTGCCCAATAAGGCCGAGGCAAAACTTTCTCGGTTGATATGTGTTTCCAAAATACCTCTTTCCAAAATGACCAACAATTCACGACCCAGGGAATATGAGGTAGGGGACTGCATGGATAAGACTCATGAGTTTGGTGGGAAAAGCCCAGGGTGGCTTAATTAACAAATTTTTCAAAATAGGATAGAAAGCCCCTAGTATAATTGATACTTTTTTATGGATATAAATGACCTCAGAAGGAAATGGATGGAGGGAAAGCCCCTTGTTTTTCTTATTTCTTTTTTTTTTCTTCTTCTTTCTTTTTCTTTTCTTCCTCTTTTTTTTTTCGAGAAAATCAAGGGTATAGGATATGAGGATGACTCTACAGAGTAAGAAAGAGTGTCGGAGTTAAGAGTTCACTTTATGGTGGTGGACTAAAAATGGGTTTCAGGTTTTCGGAGAAATTTTGGTATATGGTGGAAAGCCCCAGTATGCTACTATAGCTCGGCTGCAATGGGTCGAAGGTGATTTTGGTCAAGACGACTTGCCTGCTTTGAATTTCATGTGTTCTTAATAGTTTGCGGGTCCATATCTTCTGGATGAATCATTATCAACTCGTGTAGATTTAGGTGTTTTAAGGGAGTCAACTTATCATCCATCAGAAGAAAACTTTTCCAGGGATACTCTGAAATAGGTGACCTAAAAAAGAAAAGATATATAGACAATCTATGAAAACTGACGTTGATTTGAAAAAAAGAGTTGTTTCCAGGAGATTTTACTTGGCAAAAGGAGATTCAAAGGTAACAAGGGTTTTTGGAGGCGTATACACAAGGGTATTTTAGGGTTTGACGAGTCTTATTGGCTTTTCCTTGTCTTTCCCTAAGTGGCCAACAACTTCTTGTACTATGTTCAGTCCTATCCGAATTCTTTTCTCAATGTTGTTCCTTTGGGCGATGCTTGATCACTTTTTATCAGAAACAATCATGGGTGCGGCTTCTTAATGATTTTATCATCGATAAGGTCTTGGATATCATTCCTGAGTGAGAAGCATTTTTCGGTGATATGACTACTGGATTGGTGGTATTCACAATACTTGTTGCGGCTCCATTTGGCAGGTAATGGGTTTGGAGGTTTGTAGTTTTCAAGGGGCTTAAGGACTTCTTGTGCTGTTAACCCTTGTAGTATTTGTGACATTGGGGCATACAATTCTGAAGAGGAGTAGAAGTAGAAGCTTTATTTGTACCTGTCTCATCATCATCAGAATCATTAGCAACATTCGGAGCCTTTCGAGGCTCTAATAAATCATATTCATCAAAAGTAACATGCACAGATTCTAAAATTTTTAAAGAAGTTTTGTTAAATATGCGAAATGCTTTTGAATGTTTGGAGTAGCCCAGAAAAACTCCTTCGTCTGATTTTGAATCAAATTTACCTCTATATTCTTTTCCATTATATAGAATAAAACATTTACAGCCGAAGATTTTGAAAAATCCTATGTTTTGGGCTCTTCCTCTCCATATTTCATATGGAGTTTTGTTATGAAACTTGTTTACCAGGGATCTATTCTGGGTAAAACATGCAGAGTTGACAACTTCTGCCTAGAAGTACTTTGGAAGTTTTGCTTCTGCCAGCATAGTTCTTGTTGCTTCAATGAGTGTTCTGTTCTTCCGTTCAGCTACACCATTTTGTTGAGGAGTTCCCGCAGCAGAGAAGTTGTGGCCGATCCCATGGTCATCACAATATCTTTCAACACCGTTGTTCTTGAATTCGGTGCCGTTGTCTGACCTGATGTCACTAATGTCTTTAAGCTTTTGGGTTTGAAGTCTTCTGAAAAGAGCGGTGACCAGATCATATGTCTCATCTTTTGAAGTCATAGTTTCGATCTAGGAGAACCTAGAGTAGTCATCAACTACTACAAGTGTGTACTTGTCTCCAGAGATACAGATTGTAGTGATTGGTCCAATGAGATCCATATGCAGAAGTTGAAGAGGTCTAGTCGTTGACATGACAAACTTTCTTTTGAAGGAAGACTTGGAAAGTTTTCCTAATTGGAAAGCTTTGCAACTTCTGTCATGGTCGGCAGACACCGTAGGTAGACCTTTGACAAGCCCATCTTTAGAGAGCTTAGAAAGGTACTTGAAGTTGAGGTGACTGAGACGCTTGTGCCAAAGCCAACTGTTGTCACGAACGTTGTTAGCAACTAGGCAAAGGCTGGAGGATCTCCCTAGAAGATTTAAGTCCACGACATAGACGTTTCCTTGTCTATTGCCAGTCAATATCGTTGAGCAGGATTCACGATCTTTGATGAGACATTGGTTGGAGGAGAATTGGCAGATGAGTCCTTTGTCGCAGAATTGGGATATGCTCAGAAGATTATGCTTTAAGCCATTCACTAGAGAAACTTTGTTGATGGAGAGACTTCCTCGAGTGATTGAGCCATACCCAATTATTTTTCCTCTTGCATTGTTGCCGAAAATCACCATAGGACCTTTGGCTTCAGCTATATTTGTGAGAAGACTTATGTTCCCTGTCATGTGTCTTGAACAGCCACTATCCAGGTACCAGATTTCCTTATCTTCTGTATCTATAGCCATGAAGCAGATTAGAAAGAGATCAAAGAGACAAGGTCCCCTTTATTTTCTTTTGGGTCCTGAGGATTAGCAACCTTTTGGAACCCATACCTGTCTAACCTTGAGAGAACTAGGTCTCTTAGATTTTGGTGTGAACCTTAGCAGGCATTCTGGGGCCAGATGGCCTAAACAATTGCAAGAATGACATAAATGGAAGTTCCATGGAGGATTGTCAGTAGCTTTAACTGAAGAGTGCTTGTGATTCTCCTTGTTCTTAACAGCAGTCTTGGGTTCAACTGGTTTGTTGACGGTAGACTTAATTGGTTTCTATTGAACCTTCCTTGTTTTGTTACCTACAGACTTAGCCTTGGCTGGTCTGTTGTTAACCTTTTTAGGAGGATTCGGTAGAATACCTTTAAGTTTAATGTCAACAGGTTTAGGTGCCTTGCCCATTTCATAGACAAACTTGATAGGAGCCGGCAGAGATTTCGTAGGTCTACCGCCAGCAGACTTTGCCTTGGCAGAGCTATTGTTGGTAGATTTTGATTTCTCTACCGTTCCTTTCTTAAGCTTCTCATTAGAAGCAGTTACTTTGGCTTTCCCTTTCTGAGCCTTGGGGTAAATGTATGGTACACTTGTATAACCAAGTCCTTGTTTACCCTTGTTTCCGAACGTCTATTTGGAGAAGGAGATATCATAAGCAGTCTCGGAGGTTTCACCTTTCTCCGTGACAGAGGAGTATGCCGAACTGGGCTCATCAGAATATCCTAAGCCAGATTTATCTTTACATGTCTTTTTGCTTGAAAGGATTTCTTCAAAGGTTTCCTTGGAGCTGTTCTAGGAGTCAATTGTCTTTTGCAAGGCAATCTCCTCCAGGTCAAGTCCTTTGATGTGCTCAGTGAGACATTCGACTTTGTCACAAAGGAATTCATTTTCTCCTTTTATCTTGATACTTTCCTGTTGACAGCTATTGAGAGTTTGAATCTCAGCTGCCAGCAGAGATTTCCCATCAGCAAGCTTCTCACAGTTCTTAGCGAGTTTTACATAGGCTACTCTAAAAGAATTGAACTCTTCAAGCATTTCTTGATTATCTTTAAGCAATTCTTCCTTACTGAAGTTATCATAGTTGATCTCACTTTTGTCGAAGGGACTAGGTGAGGCTTCGACTTCATGTTCAGAGTCATAGGTGGGACCTGAATCATGAGCTATTAAGCATATGTTAGTTAGCTTGCTCACAATCATCCTCTTCCTCTTCTGAATCAGTCTCAAACCATGTAGCAACCTGTTTTTCTTCTATGTCTTCAGCCAACATACCTTTATGTTTTTGAAATTTCTTATATGGAGGCTTTCGGTATGCTTCAAATTCTGGCTTTGGACATTTAGAAGCGAAATGACCAGGTTTTCTACAATTATAACACACAAGCTCTTCGTTAGATGAGCTTTCAGCAGTTTTTCTAAAAGGCTGCTGGTGTGTGTCCTTCCTTCCATATTTTGCAAACTTTTTGAAACGTTTTACGAACATAGCAAATTGTTCGTCTGAAAGAAAATCGTTTTCACTGGAGGAAGTGGAAGGTTTGTTTTCAACTGTGGTTTCTACTAGTACCATGCCAGGCAAGGATACAGTTCTGAACTATTTGTCATGCTCTAGAGCTTGATTCACTTCGAGCTTATAGACCTTTAAACTTGCGTAAAGATTACGGAGAGTCATTTCGTTTAAGTTTTTAGATTCTTTCATGGCAGTGGTCTTAACATGCCACAGACTACCTAGAGAGCCTAGAAATCTCATATTCATTTCCTTCTTGTCATAGATTTTACCAAGAGAAAAGCAACTATTAATTACCTCACTGAAGCGATCGTATGCTTGTCTCAAGGTTTCCTTGGGATCCTTTTTGAAGGAGTCAAACTGCTGGATGAAGGTGTATTTTTTATTGTCTCTTGTGTCTTGGTCTCCTTCCAAGCATTCGACAAGAGCTTCCCACATCTCTTTCACAGTGGTACACCGAATCACTTGTTGGTAAGTGCTGGTGTCTAGAGAGCTAGTTATGATATTGATTGCTTTGCTATCTAGCTCTACTAGTTTTCTGTCGTCCTCTGTCCATTCTGATTTTTCTTTGGGTACCTCAGTAGGATTTCCAGTGATGGATGCCAGTCGATTTGCCTTCATGGGTATATGACGTCCTGCTAGTACGCACTTCCATAACCTGTTGTCAATAGAGTTCATAAAGCGCATTACCTTATCCTTCCAAACATCGAAATGGCCTTCGTCCAATATTGGGACGTGGTTCGCATTTGATGTAGGCAGCATGTAGTGTGTTTGTGCCATTGGATCGAGTCTCTCAAGAGTTTAATCTCGGAAAGACTAGTTTTCAAAGAGTTAAGCTCTGATACCAATTGTTAGTCCCAAAGGGCACAATAATAAGCTAGAGGGGGGGGGGTTGAATAGCTTATTAGACACTTAAAAACTTTTCGTATATGTTCCTAAAACAAGCACTTACAATCTATTAAAGAGATTGAAGTAGCGGAAGTCTTGAAAGGAAGACAGTTTAGGTCTGCCGGTGAAGGACTACCGGTAGACTTGGCTGAATACTCAAGTCTACTGTTTGAAGAGATAAGTAAATAGATATGCAACAGTTAAAAGCAGTAATCAATAGAAAAGAAAGAACACAAGTATTTTGAGATGGTTCGCACTATAAAGAGTGCTACATTCACCACCAAGGCAGTCAACCTTGGATTTAAATGTGCACTATATTTTCCACTAGTTCTATTACAAAGAATATATCCAATGGATCGTGTACAAAATATTTGACTTGTGTTTGAGGGTTTGGGAATTGAATGTCTGGATAAACAAGATATTCAAATGTGCAGAAGAATAGTTAAAGGAACAACAATAAGAAGCTTAAGATAAGTGTTGAAGCAGATCTTCTTGATTGTTGTCGAGGACTTCTTAATCAGTTTACGATCTCTTGAATGCACTGAGTATAAAGACTATATGTTGTTGGAGAATTTCAGAGCATTTTAAGACTTGTTCTTCAGTCTTTAATGGCAGTATTTATAACTGGAGCATTCTTGAGATCCGTTGGAGAAGACGAAGTATAACAACTCTATTAGGTTAAATGCATTAAATGCATGGAGCTGACTTGAGGGTTTCGTCTTCACTGATACTGAGCAGGGAGTTGGTGCAGAGATGTTGCAGTAGCTGACAGGTGAGCAATCAGAATTTCAAACCTGCAATAGTTGGTACAGACTGTAAGTGTCAGTCTGTTCACCTGCTCTGTCACTGTTCAGAAGGTGAAAGTCTTCTTGCTTTTCGGAAAGCTGGTCAGGCGTGTCTGAGAAGTCAGGGGATGTTCTAATTCAAATTCAAACTGATAAAGGATGAATTTAATTAATCCACTAAGACTTGGTGACTGGACACGTCATGCTTGAACACGTGTAGACAAGGTCTACCGCTGGATGCTGAATGATGTCTTCCGATGAAGCTTTGCTGAAGTCTTCGCTGAACCTATGAAGCCTATTAAAAAAACTATTCTATGGCAAAGTTCTATACACGGTTGCCACGCTAATTGATACGCAACCCAATTAGCCACTACTGTATAAAACTAATGTAATGTATGAATAGATGTAAATCAAGATACAAATGAGAAACAATAATCTCCTCCTATTTGCATCTGGTCATCATTACTTACAAGTGAGAACTATAAACAACTGTATGATAGATAATAGCATGTCAAATAAATATTTTAGTTTTATAACGGTAGACATGTCTCTATCAAGCAGGAGAACACCTAAAGTGTAAAATCTAATCTAAGTGTTTACAACAGAAGTGAGAAAAGAACAGCACACAGATTAGTAGTAAACCGTTCAAATATGGATTTTAAACTGAGTGTTTAAATTCTAAGAAGATATGAATTGAAACAGCAAGAATTTAAATAGTAGACATTTTTGAAAGACAATAATCTTCTGTATTCAAATGAGAAGTTTAATGTTACAGAGTTTTCAAAAACACTAAGATAGATACAAAGGTTAAGGGAGAAAAAGATACAAAACTACCACGGTCTTTTCCCTTTGCCTTTGTCTGTTGCTTCCTTTTCTTTTCTTTGCCTTCAAGTTCTTCGGCTCTTCTGACGTACTCATCATCGGTAGAGGTAGGAGGTCTGGTGGAGCGAGAATGGTAGTCCAGTTCTTCACGTAGACGGTTGTTCTCTTCCATTAGAGTTTTGTTGATAGATCTTAGTTGTCTCTCCTCCGTGATGGCCAGATCACGATCACGTTCAGCATTGAGCACATCGTGAGACCTGTTGAGAGCCATTTTGTTGAGCTCGAGAATATGCGGGCGGTCGTGGCCGAGATGGAGAGTGATGCTGTGGAAGAGTTGGTAGAACAGAGTGGAGCATAGCTGTACTGTATGCATTCGGTGCGTTGAGCTTCCACGTTGATCTTGACATCAGTGAACTCGTGCTTCATCTGTCCAAACCTTGTCCACACATCATCCTGAAACTGTCGAAGGATGGCAACATTTCTATCCGTTGCCTTGGACGTGGCAGTGGCAGCTGTAGAGATGTTTGTAAGCTCGCCTAGTCTGTTGTATATTGCGTCCATTCCACGTTGATCTTGACATCAGTGGACTCGTGCTTCATTTGTCCAAACCTTGTCCACACATCATCCTGAAACTGTCGAAGGATGTCAACATTTTTATCCGTTGCCTTGGACGTGGCAGCTGTAGAGATGCTTGTAAACTCGCATAGTCTGTTGTATATTGCGTCCAGGCGGGCCAAAATCTCAGAGTTGGCCGGTTGGGAGGGAGAAGGGTCCAGGCCAATATGAATGTGCTCACTGCAGGCAGAAGAGGTGGCTTCGGCAGTGGTGACGGGTCGGAAGGGCTGCTAGAGAGGTGGAGTGGCTGAGTCGGAAGAGGTTGAGTCACGAGAAGGGAAGGTATGGGTAGATGAGGAGTTGGATTTTGGGGGAGAGGGAGGAGGGGTTGGTGGTTTGTCTAGTTTAATGTCAGTGTCTGAGTTGTCACTGACCATTGAAGGTTCTAGGAGGGGGTCGGTAGAGAACCAAAAAGAGGGAGCAGGATAGAAGAAGGATTTGGGTTTGATTAGGGTAGGTTGTTTCTTTTTTTAATGTACATGTAATGGTAACTGGAACGAAACTACTGCAAGAGGAGAATCATATCCACAAATATATACACAAATATATAAGAATGTAATATTTAAAATCCTAAAGAAATATAATAAGCATATTTTAGCCAGAAACTAAAGAAAACTGATTTTTTCTTTTTTTTGTGAAAACTGAGTCTAGCCTTCCATTTTTATTTAAAATAAAAATGACGTCCCCAGCAGAGTCGCCACTGTGGGTGCCCCGAAAAATTCTGCGCCTCGCGCTTCGCGCTCCCTTTTTTAGTGGAACGCGGCATGCAGAAGGACATCACTCTTTCCATTCCATCCTCCCTTCTTTAGGGGAAGACGGAATTAAAAGTGTAAAAAGAATGTTATTAGAAGCACGTTGAATACGCCTCGGTCACCTGAGTGAGCTTTTGGTCCATTATGAGAGCTTTGGATTTCTCCGTATCTCACCCTCCCTTGTTTAGGGGAAGACAAGGTACAGAAAATGCATCACCTTTTTCATTCCCATCGTCCCTTGTTTAGGGGAAAATGGAAAAGTGCAAAAAAAAGATGTTGCGAGAGCGCGTGGGAACACGCCCTGCCTCACTATGGACTTTTTGAAAATTGCCTTAGGTCATTATGAGTGGTTGGGGTTTCTCCGTATCTCACCCTCCCTTGTTTAGGGGAAGACAAGGCACATAAAATGCATCACCCTTTTCATTCCCATCGTCCCTTGTTTAGGGGAAAATGGGAAAGTTCAAAAAAAGGATGTTGCAAGCCTCACCATGACCTTAGGCTTATTTTGGATCGCTATGAGTGCTTTGGGTTTCCCCGTATCTCATCCTTGTTTAGGGGAAAACACGAGGCAGGAAATACATCACCCTTTCATTCTCATTCTCCCTTGTTTAGGGGAAAACGGAAAAGTGCAAGAAAAGATGTTGCGGGCCTTACTATGATCCAAAATGTTTTAACAGAGTCGTCATCTTTATTTTAAGGAGAAATAAAGAAAAACCAAAAATAAACCAGAGTTTGTAAAAAAAGGGTTCGGAGGCTAGGTTACGAGGTGGGAAGGTTGATCGTGTCTTATTTTAAATTTATTCCTTGCAAGTGGACAAGACTATTATAGAATAGCTTGGGAAGCAAGGGTCGAACGACAGAGACAAGAAGATCACAAACAGTAAGACTATCGGTAGCAATTTTATTAAACTAAGGGGGTTTTTATACTCATTTTAATCTAACCTAATTATTATACTAAAGTTAACTATATTAGCAACAATCACAATAGGGAAGATCTGATGATGGAGGGAAATCTAGGATTAAGGTTTCACTTGTATCTCTTCTATAGCTTATTTAAATAAAGTATCATTCAATTTCTTGGGTTCGTTCACGAAAGATAGATATAGCCTGTCGAATTCCCGTTCAGTCTCCATCTCTAAATAATTCGTCCATTCTATATTCTATGCACAGGAACATATGGATCCTAACTGTCACTTAGGTCATATATGGAAGTTGACCCTAACTTATCACTCTCTTGCATTGATAGGTTCAATTTATCATGACGGTGAGCCAGTGTACGACATATGCATATTGGTCATGCAGTTATCCGCACCTCTAGGCCTTTATTACTCACGATTACATTCATTTGTTCAAAGCGAGATAATAACAGGGGTTGATAAACACCATGATCAACAAGAATTGAATGAATAAAAATATAATTAAGCCATAGATTCGATACAAGTTACCTCCCAACTCCTAGATTAATGGATGTTTAGTTCATCCTTGAAGATGAACTGCACACGGAGATGAATGAATACATGGATCGATCTTCAAAATTGTAATTACAACAACTAAACTATGTTATACAAGCTAAATCCTACCTAAAGCTGTTTAAAAACTACTTCTTGGACGTCCTTTGGCTTTGGCTACCGCCCTTTATTTATACCATGGAGTTGTAGGGGATTAAGAATTCCAATATGGCTTGAAAACCCCGATAAGTCGGTTCTGGGTACCTTGCGGTCGCAAGGTCATTACCCCTTGCGTCCACAAGGGTCTTGATTTCGGGAGGCCTTGTTTCTGTCCACCTTGCGAAGGCAAGGTCAAAACACCTTGCGGCCGCAAGGTGACCAGACTATTTTTCTGCTGGATTTTCTTCAATTTACACTTTGGCTGCTTCTTCAAAATCTTCACTAAAAGCTTCATAATTCATATAAATTCACCTAAAACCTTGAAACTCATAAAACATTAAAAAACACATATCAGTAGCCAAAAGCCTCGTGGAATTGCTCAATTTAAGTCATAAAAGTACATGATATCGACGTATAAAATACATCGATCAAATACCCACAAACTTAAACTTTGCTCGTCCACGAGTAAACAATACCTATAAATACAAAAGTAAGCTAACAAAAATAACGAAAATCTTTTTGGAGGGTGACACTATTTACACTCCTCTAGAAACCCACAAACTCAAGGAGACTCTTACGAGTGACTCGACTATGGAGATAAATACAAAAACTAATAAATACAAAAGCAGATAAAAACTATACTAAAAACAATAAAACAAAAATCTTTTTGGATTCAACCTCAAGTCATAATATATGGCATAACAAAGTAGTCTCAGTCAGATGCTCACCACATATGTGCAGACTAGTCACATAAAACAAATTGACTTATACTCAAACTGCTACCGGTCTTAATTTCTCTGTGTGTGTGATCACTAGTCATACATAATATCTCAACTAAAACAGTTGTAACAAGCTAAGGACCACACTCATTTAAAAATTATAGTTCAAATAACACCAATGCAACACAGAATATGGGATCTACCATCCAAACACGATCTATTACAGAAAGAGAGATTACCAAGGATTTAAAAAACTTATACATCAATCCCATGCACTTATATATATGTCATACAATGCTCTCCTGACCCAATTACTTGCAATAGCTAAGATTATGCTAACAAAGTGAGATTGCAGATAATCTGAATATGAAGTGTAGATAAATTACATGCCTTACCATCAAATCAACAAACACAAGCATTGGCAAGAAGATCAATAGGTCTTTAATAACTTGTAATGTAAGGCCATGGTGTAGGCGGATATGATGGAAGGGGAATAGAATACAAAGTGAGAGAGCAAGACTACCCTTTACCCCTAGTACTTCCAAGCAAAAGGAAGTTTTTCCCAATTAAGCTAGGACCTGCAAAGGCCACAAGTGGGGGAGTTCAATTTTTCTTTTTCTTCCCCCAAACTTGTTTTGTACAATATATCTAGCTAAAAATATCTCATCATCTATTTCAGCAGAATTTTTCTATCATTTTTCTCTTGAAAGCTATGCTTTCATTTGAACCTTCTTGCGCTCTTCTTCTTCCGTTTCATTTTTCGTCGATCTACACATATTTTTTTTTTGATCAACGGGAAGAAAGAAGTTTTTGGAAAACTTTCTAGACTGAAAATTTGGTCCCATAAAATTAATTCCCCTCCCACATCCTACTTTCTCAAAGGGCAGGCTAAAAGTGTTTAGGCTTTTAGGGTTTAATGTGTGCTCAGCACACTCCATTCTTTTTAATTAGGCTCAAAGGGGACACTAGGGATATTTTTAGTAAAGGTCGGGAAATATTTAGGCTCAAATGATCCAAAGATGACCTATATTATTTCTTAATGCCAAATACTCATGCAGTTGATAAAACAGTAAAACACAAAAAATATCATGTCAATTATGGAAGTTGTGTAATCGAAGGTTTATCATCACTGGATTTCACATAAGCCTTTGCTAAAACAGATGGTAGGGACAATCCAGACTAACATGCAAACACGGTTTGAAAGTGTGCTTGAGATATATTAGTAAGAAAAAAATCCAAGGGATCTAACTTATCATGCAATTGACCATAAGTTACAATTCAATGCAACAATCATGCTGGGACAACTATTCATCATATTCTTGTGCATATTTTGTTGTTAAAATGAAATGGGTGCTATAAACTTTATAAAAATGTTCTAATCAATCCATAATTATGACTGGTGTAGGTGCACAAAGATTTGGAGAAAATCAAGAATTTTGCAGAATCAAGTAAATTCCAGAATGATCTATGGAAAAGTTATGTGGTTCATTGCATTAACTCCTCATCGACTAATACAACCATACAAAGACTTCGAGGATGAAAATTTTGAATTAAAATATTTTTTTATTTTTTTCATTTTTATAAAAAAAATAGGAGATGATGATGACACAATTGATGATGGGTCCCCATAATGGGTACCCGCAAAAACCAAATGTTATAGTATTCTGGTCACGACAACATCTCCAAAAATAAGAAAAATTAAAAAGTAAGAAAGTCGGGTGAGGAGAAGACACGATAGAGGGAAAAGAAAGTTTTCCCCACCCTAAAAACGTGGCCTAACTCCACTCCTCGTTAGGCTAGGACCTGCAAAGACTATGGGCTTAGAATTCCCCCCCCCCCAACTTAATTTTTATTTTGTCCTCAAAATTGAGGAACATCCTATGAGAGGGTTGATGGAGGAGAAATATCAAAAGGACATAGTAGGCCCACCTAACGAAAGAGGAAGAAACTTGGGCTCCGACTCATGGTGAGTCGGGAGGAAATAACGAAGGAGGACGAAACTCGGGGATCGTGCCAGGTGGCATCCCATAAAATGTGGAGACATTTTGCCCCACCTGGTTAACCCAACCAATGAAGTTAGTCTGGTCGGCACGCATTTGTGCCAACTGCTGACTAACCATCTCATTTTGGAGCATAAGCTCCTCCTGCCTGTTGGAGATCGCCTCCAATGGGTCCTCCTCCTCGGGCACCTCCTCATGAGGGCCTTTCTCTCGCGGCTGGCGAGCGTGCTCAAACAGCAAAGCCCTAGTAATGTCGGGCACCTTCCAAATTCTCTCCGCATCTAGAGCCCACACGACTCTAGCCCCACCACACAGTTCGGTAATCAAACTCGGGAACGCGAATCCCGCGTTTGTAGTACCTCTAATAAGGGTCTGTATTTGGCCGTTGATCAGGCGGCCAACATCAACAGACCCACCCGTAAGGATGGTGTAGATCAAAACAGCCTTACTCCAAGTCACCGTATGTTGGTGGTTGGAAGGCATGAGTCGTGCACAGATGAATTTGAACACGGCCTTGGCCGTGTTCGTAAGATGGGTCTCCTCCATGGTGCGGGCACGAAATGGTGGGTTTTGGTTGTAGGTCCAAACCACACTAGGCATTACGATCATCACATTTACCGCCTCGAGAGAAAGGGGGTCAGAAAGGTGGCGGCTGTACTGGTCGGCACCACTCGCATAGTTGGAGGTGCCAAAATAACGGTTAATGTTTTGGGACGTAAAACTAACACTTCTACCCCTAACACCAACAGTCTATAGAACACTACCATCAATAGAAATTTGCCCATTGGCGTAAAATTCTCGGACTAAGGCCACGATGGCCACGCCCGGAGCAGAAATAAGACTAGCCCATCTACGGTGGTAAAAGTGGTCTGGGAGGGCAAAGTCATGAGCTTGGAATCCCCTCTCAGGGATTATGCTCTTGGAGAGCTTTCTAGTATAGCTCTTCGAAGCTTCGTAGGAAATGAAATGGTGGGCATCGTAATGTTGCTCCTCCTCCTCTTGGGAGTGGGATGTGGATGGTCCGGTGTTTCTACGCTTAGGGGCCATTTTAATTTAAAGCACAAAAATATCTACTTTCTAAAAATTTAAATTATCACAACCTAATTACAACAAATAAAGCATGCAAAAAATAAAATTTAGGCAAAACAAATCTAACACCCTAACATGCAAACATTTTGACACGTCAAAAATTTAGATGAGAGGGTTAGAAACTACTTGGATTGCAAGCTTTAGTCGAAGAAGGAGGTTGTCCGGATTTCTCGATCGAAGCTTTCGCCGGAATTAATGGTGTCCACCGTCTTCAAAGCTTAGTGAAGGGAGATGAGGGTGGAGGAAGTGATGAAACTTGAAGGAGAAGACTTGAGTCTTGAAGCCTTGGCCGGATTTGTGAGAGAGTGAGAGTGATCGGCTGCTGCTGCTTGAGAGAGAGAGAGATGAATTTTCTGTATGACTGCTGGAGGCTGCCCGCGTACTGCTTATAAAGAAGACCTTGCGACCGCAAGGTCTTTAGGCCTTGCGTCCGCAAGGTTCCCAGTCAAACGGCTTGCACGGATTTTGATGGATGTGATGGTCACACTTATTTCATTTATTAGGGCCTTGCGGCCGCAAGGTGTTTAGGCCTTGCGTCCGCAAGGTCACCAGAGCGTTTGATCCATTTTTGCTTTCAGGCTTGTGGCAGTTTTTGCAGTTTAGTCCTTCCGTTAGTTCCGTTAGGTCCGTTTCTTTCCTGCACTCTGAAAATTCTAAACAAACTCTAAACTAAAATATTAGTAACATATAAATAAAATACTATGATGCTTTTCTCCCCCAAACTTGAATTATGGTATATTCAAATTTCAATTAAATGTCCATAAATAAATAAGACGGAGAACAACATGTTTATATTATACTACAAAAGCAATTAAAATTCATCAAAGTGGGTTGCCTCCCACCTAGTGCACTTGTTTAATTTCTTTGGCTCGACCCAACTGCAAACCTAATCTCTTGGGGGTTCATTGTCAGAGAGACGAATGAGTTCTATTGTTCTCTCTACTGACATGGGTTCAAGGTACGGTTTGAGTCGATGACCATTAACTTTAAAAATTTCATTGGTCCTTGGGTTTTTAATAATAATTGCTCCATGAGGATAAATTCGAACTATAATGAAAGGACCAGACCATTTTGATTTTAATTTTCCGGGAAATAATCTGAGTCTAGAATTAAAAAGAAGAACTTTTAATCCTGGATGAAACATCTTGTTAGCTAATCCCATATCATGGTATTTCTTGGTCTTTTCTTTATAAGTTTTAGCATTTTCATACGAATTTAACCTATGTTCTTCTAATTCATTTAATTGGAACAGTCTTTCTTCACCAATCAAAGTTAAGTCAAAGTTAAGAGCTTTAACGGCCCAATAGGCCTTGTGCTCAATCTCAACTGGCAGATGACAAGCCTTGCCATACACCATTCGATAAGGACTCATTCCTATTGGGGTTTTATATGCAGTTCGATATGCCCAAAGAGCATCATTAAGTTTTGGCTCCCAATCTTTACGATTCGGTCTCACAGTCTTTTCCAACACTGTTTTTATTTGACGATTGCTAACTTCTACTTGACCAGAAATCTCAGGATGATAGGGTGTAACTAACTTGTGAGTCACACCATATTTTCTAAGGACTGTATTTAGCAATCTATTAGTGAAGTGTGTTCCTTGATCACTAATTATAGCCCTCGGTACTCCAAACCGAGCAAAAATATCTTCCAAAAATTTGACAACAGTTTTTCCATCATTATTTCTAGTACCAATAGCTTCTATCCATTTAGACACATAATCAACAGCGACTAAAATATACTGACAACCATTAGATACTGGAAAAGGACCCATAAAATCAATACCCCAGACATAAAAATTTCAACAACTATATTCATATGCAAGGGCATTTCATTCCTTTTACCTATCCCACCAGTTCTTTGACATTTATCACAGGTTTTATAAAATATGTCACAGTCTCTAAAAATAGTGGGCCAATATAATCCAGATTGCAGAATTTTTCTAGCAGTTTTATTCCCACTAAAATGACCACCATAAGAGTATTCATGACAGAATGTCATAATACTTTGTTGGTCTTGTTCTGGAACACATCTCCTAATTATAGAGTCTGAACACATTTTATACAAATGAGGTTCTTCCCAAAAGTAATTTTTTGCATCTGTTAAAAATTTCTTTCTTTGATAGAAATCGAAGTCAGGGTTGATGAGATCAGATACATAATAATTGACATAATCAGCATACCGAGGATCCAAATCTTTAACTGCTAATAATTGTTCATCAGGGAAGTCTTATTCACAGGTATTTTATTATCAAGCAATTGACGTTCAAGTAAAGGTAAAAATTCCAACCTAGACAAATGGTCGGCTACGACGTTTTCTGTTCCCTTTTTATCTTTAATAGTGATGTCAAATTCTTGTAATAATAACATCCATCTTATGAGTCTAGGCTTTGCTTCTTTTTTACTCAAAAGATATTTTAGAGCTGCATGATCAAAAAAATATAATAACTTTTGATCCTAACAAGTATGGTCTAAACTTTTCTAAAGCATACACATCTGCTAAAAACTCTTTTTCTGTGGTTGTGTAATTTAGTTGTGCATCATTTAATGTCCTACTAGCATAATGAATCACATGCGGTTTTTTATCTATTCTTTGGCCTAACACAGCTCCAATTGCAAAATCTGAAGCATCACACATGATCTCGAAAGGGAGAGACCAATCGGGGCTGGTTAAAATTGGGGCTGATGTCAATCGTTCTTTTAATAAATTAAATGCATTCAAGCATTCTTGATAAAAAATGAATTCGATATCTTTTTCCAACAGATTACATAAAGGTTTACAGATTTTTGAAAAATCTTTTATAAATCTTTTATAAAAACCTGCATGCCCTAGAAAACTTCTAACACCTTTGACAGAAGTTGGAGGAGGTAGTTGTGATATAACTTCAATTTTTGCCTTATCTACTTCAATTCCTTTGTTAGACACAACATGTCCTAAGACAATTCCATGTTTAGCCATGAAATGGCTTTTCTCCCAACTTAGGGTCAAATTAGTTTCGCAACATCTTTTCAAAACTGATGTAAGATTTTCTAGGCAATGGTTAAAAGAATTCCCAAATACCGAAAATCCATCCTTAAATACTTCAACACATCTTTCTACTAAATTAGAAAATATAGAAATCATGCATCTTTGAAAAGTAGCTGGGCATTACAAAGTCCAAAGGGCATTCTCCTAAATGCAAAGGTTCCAAAGGGACATGTAAAAGTGGTTTTCTCTTGGTCTTTGGGTGCTACTGGGATTTGGTTGTAGCCAGAGAAACCATCAAGAAAACAATAATATTCATGATCAGCTAGTCTTTCAAGGATTTGGTCAATAAATGGCAAGGGGAAATGATCTTTCCTAGTTGCAGCATTTAATTTCCTTAAATCTATGCTCATTCTATAACCTGTGATAGTTTGTGTAGGAACTAATTCATCTTTATTATTTTTAACAACGGTAATTCCTAATTTCATAGGAACTACTTGGACTGGACTAACCCATTTGCTATCAGATATCGGGTAAATTATACCTGCATCAAGAAGCTTAAGTACTTCTTTTCTTACTGCTTCTTCCATGTGAGGGTTAAGTCTTCTTTGTCTTTCTCTAGAATGTTTACTACCTTCTTCTAAATGGATTTTATGCATACACATAGATGGACTAATGCCTTTTAAATGCTTAAGGACCAACCTATCGCTTCTCTATGTGTCCATAAAACTTTTAATAGGCTTGCTTCTTGTTCTTCTGTTAAATCTGCAGCAATTATAACAGGTAAAGTTTTATCTTCCCCTAAAAATGCGTATTTTAAGTGGGGTGGTAATGGCTTTAATTCAACTTCAGGAGGAGATTTGACAGACAGAATAAATTCAGGAATTTCAGGTTGAACTGTTTCTTCTTTCACTCCCTCCTTAATGTTTTCTTCCTTTTCTTCATCTATTTTTATTTCATCAAAAATAGATTTTAGAATTTCCACATCTTCTTCTTTATTATTTTCATCTTCCTCTATTTCTATTTTATCAGAACTAATTTATGATTCAGACTCTTCCATTTAGTTCTCATTTTTACTCTTAAGAGCCTTAAGTCTTTCTCTCTCTTTTCTCTCATCAGTCTCTCGGAGTTCTCTTTCTAACTCTTCAATGTCGAATTTTATATGAGAGAAGGTTCTATCATCATGACTTACATACACATCTTTCTCATAATCATCTTCCTCACAATTTTCTTCAAAGGTTAGGGTTGTCAGGTTTTTCAATTTCATCAATCGAGAAACATGCATTCATGTCACTCGGTCTATTCATTGCATCAGCGAAATTTCCACAGTTTCACCCATTACTAACATTGTGAGTTTACCATTCTTAACATTGATCATTGTGTTGGCAGTGGCCATAAAAGGTCTACCTAACAAGATAGGGACTTCATTGTTTGTGCATATTTTCCTTTCCATCTCTAGAACCACAAAATCAACCGGAATGATTAATTTGTCTACCTGAACTAGAATGTCCTCTACTATACCTAACGGGTGTTTAACCGAACGATCAGCTAACTGTAGAGACATAGTAGTGGGTTTCAGTTCTCCTAACCCTAATTGTTTATAGACTGCAAAAGGCATCAAATTAATACTTGCTCCTAAATCTAACATGACCTTCATCTTTTTAGAACTACCCATGAGACTTGGATATTAAAACTACGGGATCTTTCAATTTAGGAGGAAGTTCGGGTTGTAAAGCTACACTCACGTTTTGAAACAATAATTTTTCATTATTTTCAAATTTGTGTTTCTTAGAGTGAAGATCTTTGAAAAACTTAGCATAAATTGGAATATTTTTAATAACATTAAGCAAAGGAAGGTTAATATTCACTTTGGATAACATATTATAAATTTATAAAAATTATCCATTAAGTACACTCATAAGTCT
>CM028379.1:111832124-111897466 GCA_013146195.2 Codonopsis lanceolata | reverse complement strand
AATAATCGAGTCTAGAATTAAAGGAACTTTTCTGAGGATGAAAAACATCTTGTTAGCTAATCCCCATCATGGTATTTCTTGGTCTTTTCTTTATAAGTTTTAGCATTTTCATACGAATTTAACCTATGTTCTTCTAATTCATTTAATCGAAATAATCTTCTTCACTCATTCAAAGTTAAGTCCAAGTTAATAAGTTTTAACGGCCCAATAGGCCTTGTGCTCAATCTCAACCGGCAGATGACAAGCCTTGCCATACACCATTCGATAAGGACTCATTCCTATTGGGGTTTTATATGCACCGATATGCCCAAAGAGCATCATTAAGTTTTGTCTCCAATCTTTTAGATTCGGTCTCTCAGCCTTTTCTAACATCGTTTTTATTCGACGATTGCTAACTTCTACTTGGCCGTAAATCTCGGGATGATAGGGTGTAAGCTAACTTGTGAGTCACACCATATTTTCTAAGGACTGTATTTAGCAATCTATTAGTGAAGTGTGTTCTTGATCACTAATTATAGCCCTTGCATCCAAACCGAGCAAAAATATCTTCCAAAACTTGACAACAGCTTTTTCCATCATTATTTCTAGTACCAATAGCTTCTATCCATTTAGACACATAATCATCAAATACTAAAATATATCACAACCATTAGAATCGGAAAAGGACCCATAAAATCAATACATAAAAATTTCAACAACTATATTCATATGCAAGGGCATTTCATTCCTTTTACCTATTCCACCGCTTCTTTGACATTTATCACATTTTTATAAATATGTCACGCCTCTAAAAAAGAAGGCCAATATAATCCGATTGCAAATTTTTCTAGCGCTTTATTCCCACTAAAATGACCACCACAAGAGTATTCATGACAGAATGTCATAATACTTTGTTGGTCTTGTTCTGGAACACATCTCCTAATTATAGAGTCTGAACACATTTTATACAAATGAGGTTCTTCCCAAAAGTAATTTTTTGCATCTGTTAAAAATTTCTTTCTTTGATAGAAATCGAAGTCAGGGTTGATGAGATCAGATACATAATAATTGACATAATCAACATACCAGGATCCAAATCTTTAAGCGCTAATAATTGTTCATCGTGGAAGTCTTCATTCATGTATTTTATTATCAAGAAATTGACGCTCAAGTAAAGGTAAAAATTCCAACCTAGACAAATGGTCGGCTACGACGTTTTCTGTTCCCTTTTTATCTTTAATAGTGATGTCAAATTCTTGTAATAATAACATCCATCTTATGAGTCTAGGCTTTGCTTCTTTTTTACTCAAAAAATATTTTAGAGCTGCATGATCAAAAAAATATAATAACTTTTGATCCTAACAAGTATGGTCTAAACTTTTCTAAAGCATACACATCTGCTAAAAACTCTTTTTCTGTGGTTGTGTAATTTAGTTGTGCATCATTTAATGTCCTACTAGCATAATGAATCACATGCGGTTTTTTTATCTATTCTTTGGCCTAACACAGCTCCAATTGCAAAATCTGAAGCATCACACATGATCTCGAAAGGGAGAGACCAATCGGGGCTGGTTAAAATTGGGGCTGATGTCAATCGTTCTTTTAATAAATTAAATGCATTCAAGCATTCTTGATAAAAAATGAATTCGATATCTTTTTCCAACAGATTACATAAAGGTTTATAGATTTTTGAAAAATCTTTTATAAATCTTCTATAAAAACCTGCATGCCCTAGAAAACTTCTAACACCTTTGACAGAAGTTGGAGGAGGTAGTTGTGATATAACTTCAATTTTTGCCTTATCTACTTCAATTCCTTTGTTAGACACAACATATCCTAAGACAATTCCATGTTTAGCCATGAAATGGCTTTTCTCCCAACTTAGGGTCAAATTAGTTTCGCAACATCTTTTCAAAACTGATGTAAGATTTTCTAGGCAATGGTTAAAAGAATTCCCAAATACCGAAAATCCATCCTTAAATACTTCAACACATCTTTCTACTAAATTAGAAAATATAGAAATCATGCATCTTTGAAAAGTAGCTGGGCATTACAAAGTCCAAAAGGCATTCTCCTAAATGCAAAGGTTCCAAAGGGACATGTAAAAGTGGTTTTCTCTTGGTCTTTGGGTGCTACTGGGATTTGGTTGTAGCCAGAGAAACCATCAAGAAAACAATAATATTCATGATCAGCTAGTCTTTCAAGGATTTGGTCAATAAATGGCAAGGGGAAATGATCTTTCCTAGTTGCAGCATTTAATTTCCTTAAATCTATGCTCATTCTATAACCTGTGATAGTTTGTGTAGGAACTAATTCATCTTTATTATTTTTAACAACGGTAATTCCTAATTTCATAGGAACTACTTGGACTGGACTAACCCATTTGCTATCAGATATCGGGTAAATTATACCTGCATCAAGAAGCTTAAGTACTTCTTTTCTTACCGCTTCTTCCATGTGAGGGTTAAGTCTTCTTTGTCTTTCTCTAGAATGTTTACTACCTTCTTCTAAATGGATTTTATGCATACACATAGATGGACTAATGCCTTTTAAATCTGTTAAGGACCAACCTATCGCTTCTCTATGTGTCCATAAAACTTTTAATAGGCTTGCTTCTTGTTCTTCTGTTAAATCTGCAGCAATTATAACAGGTAAAGTTTTATCTTCCCCTAAAAATGCGTATTTTAAGTGGGGTGGTAATGGCTTTAATTCAACTTCAGGAGGAGATTTGATGATGAATAAATTCAGGAATTTCAGGTTGAACTGTTTCTTCTTTCACTCCCTCCTTAATGTTTTCTTCCTTTTCTTCATCTATTTTTATTTCATCAAAAATAGATTTTAGAATTTCCACATCTTCTTCTTTATTATTTTCATCTTCCTCTATTTCTATTTTATCAGAACTAATTTATGATTCAGACTCTTCCATTTAGTTCTCATTTTTACTCTTAAGAGCCTTAAGTCTTTCTCTCTCTTTTCTCTCATCAGTCTCTCGGAGTTCTCTTTCTAACTCTTCAATGTCGAATTTTATATGAGAGAAGGTTCTATCATCATGACTTACATACACATCTTTCTCATAATCATCTTCCTCACAATTTTCTTCAAAGGTTAGGGTTGTCAGTTTTTCAATTTCATCAATCGAGAAACATGCATTCATGTCACCCGGTCTATTCATTGCATCGAAAACTGAAATTTCCACAGTTTCACCCATTACTAACATTGTGAGTTTACCATTCTTAACATTGATCATTGTGTTGGCAGTGGCCATAAAAGGTCTACCTAACAAGATAGGGACTTCATTGTTTGTGCATATTTTCCTTTCCATCTCTAGAACCACAAAATCAACCGGAATGATTAATTTGTCTACCTGAACTAGAATGTCCTCTACTATACCTAACGGGTGTTTAACCGAACGAATCAGCTAACTGTAGAGACATAGTAGTGGGTTTCAGTTCTCCCAACCCTAATTGTTTATAGACTGCAAAAGGCATCAAATTAATACTTGCTCCTAAATCTAACATGACCTTCATCTTTTTAGAACTACCCAATGAGACTTGGATATTAAAACTACCAGGATCTTTCAATTTAGGAGGAAGTTCGGGTTGTAAAACTGCACTCACGTTTTCAGAAACAATAATTTTTTCATTATTTTCAAATTTGTGTATCTTAGAGTGAAGATCTTTGAAAAACTTAGCATAGGCTGGAATATTTTTAATAACATTAAGCAAAGGAAGGTTAATGTTCACTTTTGATAACATATTATAAATTTATAAAAATTGCTTATCCATTCTGTTTCTCATAAGTCTTCTAGGGAATGGAATTGGAGGAACATATGGTGGTGGTGCCACATAAGGTTCCTCTTCCTCTTGTTCTTTTTCTTGAGTTACTTCTTTTTGATTATATTTTTCTAGCACTTCATTTTCTACTTCCTTCTCTTGATTATCTTTATTTTCATCCTTTTCAACTTCTTTTTTAGAATTATCTACTTTATCAGGCACATCAGATAATTGAATAGGATCACTTACCTCTTCTCCAATGACTCTACCACTTTGCAGAGTAGTGATAGATTTCGCTTGTTCATTCTGACTAGGGAACTTCCCTTCTTCTCTTTTCTCGTTTACAACTTTTGCAGGTTTTTCTCTTAAATTTTCTATCTCTTCTAACAAATATTTGTTAAGAGCAACTTGACCTTTGTTTGCTCCATCTGACTTTGAAACTTCTTCAATTCGCAATTGTCCTTGATTTGGGAATTGTTGAGGTTGTAGTGGTTTATTTCCTCCCCATGAAAAATTAGGATGATTCATCCAACTAGGATTATATGTGTTAGAGTAGGGATCATTTCTTTGTCTTTGAGGGTACATGTTCATGGCATTAACCTGTTTAGAATACATAGCACTAGACGGACAAAAAGTAGTAGCATTAGAAGTTAATCCACACATATCGCATGCTTCTTGAATTGGTCAGTTTTCATATTGAGCTTGCATATCTGGTTTTTCTTGAACTTGGAATCAACTTCTACTTTTACCTCTTGCACTTTTTTGTTGAGAATTTGCACTTAACATCTCAAGTAATTCTTCTAGTGCAGTTGGTGTCATTCTATTAATAGACCCACCGGCTGCACTATCAACCATAGTTTGTAAAGCAGGCGAAAGAGCATGATAGAATTGAAGTACTAACACATCTTGAGATAGATTATAGTGAGGACACATGATAAGTAAATTTTTAAATCTATCCCATGCTTCATGGAATGTTTCTCCCGGTTCATTTTGAAAAGACATAATTTGTTTTCTATATTCTGTAAGAGATGCATGTTTATAAAATTTTCCCATAAACAATTCATATAATTGAGTTCACGTATAGACACTTGTAGGTGTTAGATTCATAAACCATCTTTTCGCCAATTTTTTTAATGCACTTGGAAAATATTTTATTTTTACTTGGTCTTCAGTCAATCCACCTAACGGAAAAGTTCCCATCATATATTCATATTCTCTCATGAAACTTACTGCATCTTCAGATGGCATTCCATGGAATGAAGGTATCATATTAAAATAATGACCTTTAAGTTCGAAATTCCTTACTGCTTCCGGTAAAATTAGGCATGAGGTTGCTGCATTCAACACAGGGCGACTATAATCATTTATAGTTCTTTGGTTAACTATTACTTCCATGTTTATCTCAGCAGGTTCTTCCACTCTTTGATTCACATTTACCGGATGAACCGGATTTTCAGGATTTTGATTATTATTATTATTATCCATTCGAGGATCAACCAGAGGATCCTCTTGATTCAATTGTTCTTGATTATCAGACTGAATTCCTAGATTATCAGGGTCTTCCTGATTCTTTCCAAGATTATTTATATTTTGATTTAATTATACCAGTTTAGGATTTAGATATCTACGACCGTGCATAAAGCAGATAAAACATTTAAAAATTAACAACTAAAAATAACTAAAATCTTTTTGTATTTCATTTTTATTTTTATAAAACCTTAATTTAAAACTACGCTACCAACAAACTAACTATGCAAACTAGTTTGTCCCCGGCAACGGCGCCAAAAACTTGATCGTGTCTTATTTTAAATTTATTCCTTGCAAGTGGACAAGACTATTGTAGAATAGCTTGGGAAGCAAGGGTCGAACCACAGAGACAAGAAGATCACAAATAGTAAGACTATCGGTAGCAATTTTATTAAACTAAGGGGGTTTTTATACTGATTTTAATCTAACCTAATTATTATACTAAAGTTAACTAAATTAGCAGCAATCACAGTAGGGAAGATCTGATGATGGAGGGAAATCTAGGATTAGGGTTTCACTGTATCTCTTCTATAGCTTATTTAAATAAAGTATCATTCAATTTCTTGGGTTCGTTCACGAAAGATAGATATAGCATGTCGAATTACCGTTCAATCTCCATCTCCAAATAATTTGTCCATTCTATATCCTATGCACATGAACATATGGATCCTAACTGTCACTTAGGTCATATATGGAACCTGACCCTAACTTATCACTCTCGTGCATCGATAGGTTCAATTTATCATGATGGTGAGCCAGTGTACGACATATGCATATTGGTCATGAAGTTATCCGCACCTCTAGGCCTTTATTACTCACGATTACATTCATTTGTTCAAAACGAGATAATAACAGGGGTTGATAAACACCATGATCAACAAGAATTGAATGAATAAAAATATAATTAAGCCATAGATTCGATACAAGTTACCTCCCAACTCCTAGATTAATGGATGTTTAGTTCATCCTTGAAGATGAACGGCACACGGAGATGAATGAATACATGGATCGATCTTCAAAATTGTAATTACAACAGCTAAACTATGTTATACAAGCTAAATCCTACCTAAAGCTGTTTAGAAACTACTTCTTGGATGTCCTTTGGCTTTGGCTACCGTCCTTTATTTATACCATGGAATTGTAGGGGATTAGGAGTTCCAATCTGGCTTGAAAACCCCGATAAGTCGGTTTTGGGTACCTTGCGGTCGCAAGGTCATTACCCCTTGCGTCCGCAAGGGTCTTGATTTCGGGAGGCCTTGTTTCTGTCCACCTTGCGGCGGCAAGGTGACCAGACTGTTTTTCTGCCGGATTTTCTTCAATTTACACTTTGGCCCCTTCTTCAAAAATTCACTAAAAGCTTCATAATTCATATAAATTCACCTAAAACCCTAAAACTCATAAAACACTAAAAAACACATATCAGTAGCCAAAAGACTCGTGGAATTGCTTAATTTAAGTCATAAAAGTACATGATATCGACGTATAAAATACATCGATCAAAGGTGTTAGACACCCAACTCGCCCTTTTGGTCTCAAAATTTTTTTGGCTAAATTATGCTTTTTGTTATATTTATCTAGCAAATGAAATAAAACATTAAAAAGAAAACAGATATATCTGTATTTATATTATTTACAGACTTGCAGCCGCCTTCTTCCAGTAATTACAAATACATTTAAAAAATTTTGGCCATAATAATGGTTCTTTTTAATGCTATTTTCTACATAGATCCGAGCAGTATAACAGCTTATATTTTTTACATTAGGATGGATGAATATAACATTTTTATAATAAAAAACCCTTAAAGGCTCACCTTTAAGAGCGTGGGTGTGCTCGCTCTGTCCTTCCGGGAGAGGGAATCTTTCTGCTGTTGCTGCGGTTCGGGAAGAAGAACTGCTTCCGAAGGTTGCTTCTGGGCACCGTTACACGGGCGGAGCAACTGCTTGCATTTTTGCTGTTGTTTGCTTGATGCTGGCAAAAATTGGGCATAACAACTATTTGCTTCTGGCAGATTTGGCCTTTGGATTCAGGCAGAGCAACTACTATTTTTGGGATTTTTGGACCGGGAAAATAGGGTGGAATTCTAGCTGGGGGGCTAAGGCTCACTTTGACCGGTTGGTTTTGTGTTTGGAGGAGATTTGACAGAGCTTCGAGGCTTTATAGGAGGGGGGAACTCACTATCTCACGATCGCTCTCTATACGGTATAAAATAAATGCACAGCGTAATAGTGAGAAAAATTCTCGGCCCCTGAAAGTGAAGCCAGACACCTCTATTTATAGGTGAGAGGAGGGACACCGTTGTCTTTAAAATTTCTTCTTTGTGCTTCATCAGCTTGTACCGTGCGCTTTAGTGCTTGTACTAATTCTCAAATCGTAAAGCACTATTCGGGCTCTGGGCGCCGAACCTATGCATTCTGGGTGCCGCTCCCACATGGCAAGTTGGCAGCGTCGGGCTTCAATTTTGGCCTCCTTTTTGACACTCTGGCCCCCGCATTTTACTGTTTTACGCATCATGCTTTGTCTTTTGCATTTTTTAAACCCTATAATTTGATATTTGTTAAGTTTAAACATGTCTTGATATCGTATGTCAATGTTACATACCAGGGGTATGAAATTGGGGTGTCTACAGTACCAGGTCTCCGACTCGGATATCACGGCCTTTGACTTTCTTGTTGAATGCTCGAGCTATTCGTTTTTGATATGCCCGAGTATGTTCCAGGGCTAGTGTAGACACCCCAATTTCGTACCCCTGGTATGTGACATGACATAAAATATCAAGACCTGTTAAAACATTAACAAATGTCAAGTTACAGGGTCAAAAATGCAAAAGGACAAAGCAGGATGCGTAAAAGGACGAATTGCAGGGACTAAAGTGTTAAAAAGGGACCAAGTTTGGAAAATGGGTGTGGCTACCATCAAGTTTGGGCATGGCGCCCAAACTCATATAGGGTGGCGCCCAAATTCCATCTCCAGCCACTGTTCATCACATTTTTGCCGTAAATCACAACTTTTCCAGCGCGGTGGACACTCATTCAATGCAATATCTGGAAAATGGGCGTGGCTCCCTACAAATTTGGGCATGGCGCCCAAATTCCTATAGCATGGCGCCCAAAAAGCCTTCCTTCAGCGCACAGTCTTCAAACAGTTGCCGCAATTCACAACAAATTCAACGCAAGGTGCAACCAGTTGATGCGCAGAGAGGGAAAAGAAATGCCCGCGATGTCCCTATTTTGTCCTATAAATAGCAGAGCCCGGCTCCTCATTTCACACAACATTCATCCGTAAAGCTTCTCCGCGTTCTCGTTACGCTGGAGAATTAGAGAGCGGTGTGAGATAGTGAGAGATCACCTCCAAAGCCTCGAAACCCTGCCAAACTTCCTCCAAACACAAATCCAACCGATAGAAGTGTACCTTAGCCCCCCAGCTAGGTATCCACCCTATTTCCCCGGTCCAAAAATCGTGGAAAGAGCAGTTGCTTTGCCCGATTTAAAAGGCCAAATCAGTCAGTAGCAAGCTGTTACTCTGCCCGATTTCAGCCTACTTCCAGTCAAACAAAACAACCAAAAACAAACAGTTACCCTGCCCCGATCCCGAGGCCAAAAAGTAACTTTCAGAGCAGTCACGCTGCCCAAATTCACACAACACACAAACACACAACTTAAAAAAAAAGACTCTCTCCCCGAGGGACAGAGCGAGCACACCCCTACGCTGTCTGTAAGTTTTACTTTTAAAGTCTTTCATTTCCATGTAATAGTATTATTTCCAGTCCGGCCCAATGTAGCCATATAAGCAGTTGTGCTGCCCGGATTTAATTAGGAAATAGTACTAAATGTAGCTGTTATTATGGCAAAATGTTTTTTAGATAAATTTGTAATTATTTGCTCTATTTATTCATTAAAGTCTCTATTTGTAAATGTATTATTTCCGGTCCGGTTCAATATCAATATATAAGCAGTTATGCTGCCCGGATTTATTTAGGAAATAATACTAAATGTAGCCGTTACTATGGCCAAATATTTCCAAGTATATTTGTAATTGTTTGTAAAAGAGACTGTTGCAAGTCCGTAAATAATATAGATGTAATGGATGTATTTGTAGGCAGTTAATGCTTTATTTGTCTGTTTAATAAATATAACAAAAAGCATACTTTAGCCAAAAACCGTTTTGAGACCGAAAGGGCGAGTTGGGTGCCTAGCACCTTCCCAACTCGTAACTTAGCCTCCGAACCCGTTTTCTTCATCTCTGGTTTTCTTTTTCTGGTTTTGCTTTATTTTTGCCTTAAAATAAAGATGGCGACTCTAAAAACATTTTGGATCCAGTGGGGCCTCGCAACATCTTTCTTTGCACTTTCACGTTCTCCCCTAAAAAAGGGAGAATGGGAATGGAAAGGTGATGTATTCCTATGTCCTGGTATTCCCTAAACAAGGGATAACTTGACATAGAAAACCCAAAGCACTCATAGTGATCCGAAATAGGCCATAAGGCTATTTTCATAAAATCCATAGTGGGGGCGCTGCAACATCTTTCTTTGCACTTTCACGTTCTCCCTAAACAAGGGAGGATGGGAATGGAAAGGTGATGTTTTCCTATATCCTGGTATCCCCTAAAAAAGGGATAACTTGACATAGAAAATCCAAAGCTCCCATATTGGATCAAAATCCACTAAAGGCAACCGAGGCGCATTCCAACGCGCGCTATTCGACAAAGATCCTCCCGCACTTTTGATTTCGTTTCCTCCCTAAACAAGGGAGGTGGAGCAATGGATGTCACCGCATCCGCCACCCTATCAAAGGCGCACGGGCGTGGAGCACCGTTTCCCGGGAACCCACAGCTAGCAGCCGTCGTTCGTCGACCAGGGACAATTCTTCATAGCGCTGTTTGACTAAATCAATTTTAGATATATCTGATTCCATCATCACTCTTAATGATGGGATTTCAACTTCAATGGGTAGCACATCCTCCATGCCATAGGCTAGAGAATAGGGGGTAGCCCTAGTGGGTGTACGGACTGAGGTACAATAGCCCCAAAGGGCTAGAGGCAACTTTTCTGGCCAGTCTTTTCCCGTGTCAGCCATTTTTTTGATAATATTTTCTAGTGTTTTGTTGGCTGCTTCAACGGCACCATTTGCTTGAGGTCGATATGGGGAGGATTTATGCCTTTGGATTTTGAATTCGTCAAGCAGACGATTCACGTCCCCTTCGAAGTGTGTGCCGTTGTCGGAGATGATTTCGAAAGGTACCTTGTAGCGATATATGATGTTGGTCCTGATGAATTCGAGCAACTTTCGAGCATTGAGTATTTTATAGGAAGAGACTTCCACCCACTTTGTGAAATAGTCGACAGCTACCAAGACGTATTCATGGCCATTAGATCCCTTCGGATGTATTTGACCTATGACGTCAATTCCCCAAGTTGAGAATGGCCAGGGGCTGTGGAGTTGTATAAGATATGTGGGGGCACGTGCTGTAGATTTGCAAAACGCTGGCATTTGTAGCAATGACGTACCCACCAGATACAATCAGTTTCAAGTGTGCTCCAATATTACACCTGTCGGATGACTTTCTTAAACAACATATGCCCGTTCATGTGTGGCCCACAAGTACCACCATGAAGTTGGTCCATGACTTGCTTAACTTTGGCCTGATCGACGCATAATAAGTTTAGGCCCTGGTAGTTCCTTTTGTATAGGCTGCCTCCGCTGACTACAAATTGTGATGCCCATCTTCGTAGGGAGACTTTCCCCCTTTTGTCTAGGCTGGGAGGATAGAGCATGCTGTCGGAATACCAGGGCTCATTGTCCTTTTCAGGAGCAGCATTGATTTTGAAGCAGTAGGCCAGAGTGACCTATTTCCCAACAATAAATGGTTGGACATTGATTTTTGTGGGAATCTGGACCAATGATGCTAGAGTGGCCAAGGCATCAGCGAATTGATTTCTATCTCGTGGCAAGTAATGGAATAAGATATTATAAAATTTACTTGCTAGTGATGTCAATTTGGCGTGATAGAGCTGCAGCCGGGGATCCAAGGTTTTCCACTTCCCTTCGACTTGGTTTATGATTAGAGTGGAGTCACCATAGACTTCCAAGTCTTTGGCTCCTTTTCGGAGAGCTTCTTCTAGACCGGTAATACATGCCTTGTATTCAGTTGTGTTGTTTGAGCATTTAAACTCCAACCTTATGGCCAGCGGAATGTAGGAATTTGATGGATCAATTAACAGGATTCCTATGCCAAATCCCCTTTTGTTGGCGGCTCCGTCAAAGAACATTTGCCATTTGGTGTCATGATCTGCAATTTCTAGGACACCTTCGTCTGGGAAACTGAGCTCAGATGCATCTTCTGCTTCTAGAGGCAGATCTACTAAATGGTTTGTAATCACACCGGCTTTAATGGATTTGAGTGTGACATAGGTGATGTGATAGCTTTAAATAAAGTACAACATTTAATGTGATTTTGCACTATGATTTTAAGGAAAATGTTGTACTTTCACGGGTATTTTGTATCCTTGGTGTTCACAGGTATAAAGGAAGATGGATGGAAGAAAAGATGGAGCAAAGGCAGATTTTGAGAAAAAGTCAAGTACCAAATGGGCATTTGCTAACCCGGAAAACACTGTAGCAGAAACGAAAAATCAGAGTACGTTCTGTTACAAGTCTGAAGGAGTTAGAAGAGGGTATTTCAGACATTGATCATTTTTGACAGTTCTGTAAATATAAATATCTTTTTATTTATTAGTTTCTTTTCCCAAAAACATTGTAAATTTTGGGATTAGAAGACTTAGTCATCAACAGTTCTGTTTATGGATGAGGAACAAGGGATCGTGTCTTCTATTTTTCGGGGAAATGGCTGGAGCAGTTAGGAGAGATAGCTATAAAGGAAGGGGGCGAGATCTTTAAAGGGACACACAGATCCACACGCACGCACTCTCTTTCTCCTTCTCTTCACTCACTCATTTTCTCTCTTGCACTGTAAACACAATAGCTTAAGGTTTGATTTATAGATTAATAGGGCAGTCTAATTTCTTCCTCTCATCACTTGCGAAGTTGTTTCTCTTTTCAATTTGTAAGTAAATTTCAGTCATGTTTTGTGGCTAAAACTTCTAATCCAGTTAATGAACCCGTAGTATTTTTCAGAAATTGCTACTGTGAGATCCTAAGTGTTCTGTACTGTTCAAAGTCTTAATTTGGGGCAAGTATTTAGTCATTCTCTATTTTTCTTGTTGCAAAGGAATTGTAACTTAGGATTAGTATGTTTAATTAATTTCTAGGACCCAGATTTTGGTTAGGCATTTTAATCCATTGCTAGTTGAGAACCGTTGATCCGTAATTGTCTTCGGGTTCTAACGGAGTAGCAAGTGACACACCGTTTAGGCATCACAAGCATATTCGGTTCGTGTTGCGAGGATGATTAATCTAGGTTAAATGATATTACTTTAATATCATTGTCTAGAACCGGGTTTCTCTTATCTTAAAGCTTTCAAAACATTAAATCTTTCGAGCGTTTCGAGGGTTGTCTTTTGATTAGAGTATAATTAGCGAGCTTCTCCTAATTATCGAATCCGTAAGGAGAAATTGGGTGTTAGGCGTTTGTCAACAACTATAACTGGTTTATTTGCAGTCAATTGAGTCGGGTCGGAATCGATGATCAGTAGCTAATTTTTTGAATTGCTTAAGTTCATTAACTGGACCTTTATCAGCATTGAATTTAATTCAGTTATTGTTTGCTTTCTCTAAGTTTATAAAAATTTCTATTTTACTTCATTCGAGTTTAGTTAGTTAGTTAAGCAAAAATCTCGGTTTTGGTTACTATATAAATTTCTTAAGGATATAAATACAACGTTCCCTGTGGATACGAACCTTACTACCCTATACTTGTATTTGGGAAAAAGGAAAATTATTTTTGACGGTTTGACACCCGCCATGATGTCAAACTCGTTGAGGAGGAATGCACATTTTGCTAGTCGGCTGGAGAGTGATGGCTTGCCGAAGATGTATTTTATAGGATCCATCCTAGAGATGAGCCTGATGGATCGAGCTTGTAGATAAGTTTTGAGCCTTTGGGTCGCCCAGACTAGACCAGTGCAGCTTTTCTCCAATGCTGAGTAATTAAGCTCGCTTCCTTGCAACTTCCTACTTATGAAGTATATGGCATTCTCGATGTAGGAATTTTCTTTTTTCTTGGGTGAGCATAGCCCCTACTATTGTATCTGTGACGGTTAAATATAGGAGGAGAGGTTTATGTGTATGGGGAGGAGCTAGCACTGGTGGATTGGCAAGGTAGGTTTTTATTTTTCGAAGGCTAGCTGGCATTTTTCGTCCCAGATTTGGTCAGTATTTTTCTTTAGGAGTTTGAATAGGGGCTCACATATGGAGGTCAGTTGTCTGATGAAACAACTGATATATTGTAATCGGCCCAGGAAACATTTGACCTCTGTTGGAGTTTTTGGCTGTGACATATTTATGATGGCTTTGATTTTGACTGGCTCAATCTCAATGCCTTGCTCGGTCACCATGAATCTCAGGACCTTGCCTTTGGTAACCCCGAATGTGCATTTGGTGGGGTTAAGCTTCATCTGATGCTTTCTTAACCTTTCAAAGAACTTTTGAAGGTCTTTGATATGAGCACTGTCGGCGTCAGCTGGAGTGCACGATCATATCGTCTACGTACACTTCGACCTCTTTATGGATCATATCATGGAAAAGGGCGTTGGCAGCTCTTTGATATGTAGCCCCAGCATTTTTAGCCCAAATGACATGACAGTGTAATAGTAAGTTCCCCAGGGGGTGGTGAATGATGTTTTTTCCTGGTCTTCTGCTGCCATTTTTATTTGGTTGTAGCCCAGCATGCCGTCCACAAAGGATCTTATTTTGTAAGAAGCCACAGCGTCTACCACAATATCAATATTGGGTAGAGGGAAGTCATCTTTGGGCGATGCCTTGTTGAGATCGCGAAAGTCTACGCAGATCCGAACCTTTCTGTTGGGCTTTGGAACGGTCACTATATTTGATAGCTAGATCGGGTACTCAACTACCCGAATGAATTTGACACGTAGCTGCTTCATGATTTCTTCTTTTACTTGCAGTGATCATTCTGGTTTGATTCGGCGAAGTTTCTACTTGACTGGTCGAGCATCAGGATAAGTGGGGATCTGGTGCTCAACAATGGCTGGATCTAGCCCAGGTATATCTTCGTAGGACCAAGCAAAGATGTCCACGAATTCTTTGAGGAGGTTGATCAGTGCTGCCCTTTCAGAACCTTGCAGGTAGCTGCCGATCTTGACTTCTTTGATTTCATTGTTCAGCCCCAAATTAATAGCGAACAAATCTTCATCTGCTGCTTCTGATTGATACTTTTCCTGGTGCTTGACTGACTTGGCGAGCTCAAGCAAGTAACTTTTATCTTTTGGGTCCATTTCATTAAATGACTCATTATTAAAACTAATTAATGTGTCTTTTAATGAAGGTGCAACTAAGGAATACACGAAGACATCTAGATTATCATTATTAGCAAAATGTACAGGGTTATTTACATTATTGAGGATCTGGGGTTTGAGATCCTTAATTTTAGGGAGCGGATCGGTAGATGACCAATCCGTAAGGCTATAAGAAGGATGGGGAATAGTATATTTGAAATGGTCCACCAGGTCTGCAGGTGTTAAGAGCGGGCCGGTCATAATATACCAATTTTGCAGAGGCTTATCAGGAATAGACTCAAACTCAACAGGGAGCTTTTCATAGCTAGTGCCTCCATCTATCATCCCCAGAAAACTGTCTCCCAGACAGTCATTATCTAGTAGAGCCAGAGCATAGTCATCTTTGTCTATAGACTAAGTGTTTTTAACCGTGACAACTTTACATGCAGGGCTACGGGGCTTCGGGGTAACCTGTTCCATTTCACCAGTGGCGAGGCTGACATCTTCGAAGATCTCCCAGCCAGGGTGTCTTTTCCCATTTTGGTCTAACCAGGGCTCAGGAAACATGAGATAGGCATCTGTTTCTCCTTTCCTTACAAAGTAATCATTTAGGGTCTTCCTATATGGTTGGAGAGGTGAATCTATGTAAGGACGTTTTTCTCGTTCTACCTTGTTTTTCTCACGTTTCTGTTTCATGACTGTGGCTATTTCAGTTGGAGTAGGTTTGTATCCTAGACCGAAAGGAGGGATACATTCCTTAAGTTCATCTTGGACTAGATTGACAAGTCTCTGCTGATTTCTGCCAAGACCCAGACCAGGCATATAATTCATTTTTCAAAACATGTTTAAAGGGACCATGTTTCCTAGAGATGTGATTTTCTTTCTGGTGATGTCAGTTGCTCGCCCACATTCAATGGCGTTAACTCTAGCTTGGGGGATAACCTCAAAACCACTGAGGAAAATACCCGTGTCATCATGTTCTATTTCGAGGATTGGGATGTCCCCATTTTCTTTGTTTTCCACGATCTTATCAGCCAAAATGATTACTATATGATCATCGTGGATAAATTTGACACGTTGATGTAGTGAGGAGGCTACCCCTTTTACCCCATAGATCCAAGGGTGTCCCAGCAACATGCTAAAAGTGACTGGTATGTCCAAGACTTGGAATTCTACTGGCATGGTTAACAGCCCAATAGTCATCATTAAAGTGATCACCCCTAGGACACATCGACTAGTATTGTCGTACGCCTTTACTGTCTGCGATGAAAGAGCAAGCTCTGATATTTTTGTTCCCAGTTTGGCTAGCGTGTTTGTGGGACATACATTCAAAGAAGAGCCATTATCTATCAGAACTCGGGGGACCCTTTTTTCCATGACCCCCACAGTGATATGGAGAGCATCAATGTGGTTGGTCCCTTCTCTTGGCAGATCTAGATCAGTAAACATAATCACGTTCCCAAAGTGTATGTTTCCGATCATTTGAGTGAGCTCATTTGGGGAGGTTTCAATAGGAACGACTACCTGACTTAGAGACTTAGCCAGTGTGTCACGGTGGGTTTTGGAAGCATAAAGCAAGCCCCAGATAGATATGTTGGCTTGAGTTTTCTTCATCTGAGCTAGCAGAGTATCTTCCATGTTTCCAGCCCAAGTATCTGTTTCTTGATTTTTGCCGGAGTGGTCACCTCTTTCCTAGTTTGGTTGGTAGGCTCGACCAGATCTAGTAATGTGGCTGACATCCCCACCGACCCAAGTGGCTTTTTCAGTGCTACATGTATTTTGGCTACCCAGGATGGTGTCCCAAGAAAGCATATTGCAGCTAGGCTCTTTTATGGGTGGAAAGAAAGGAACAATGATAAATGGCAATAGGGGTTTATTTCTTTCAAACTTGGGTACACATTTTTCTTCACCGGCCTCAATCATATTGATTTGAGGTAGGGGGTTATTGACTACATTTGGTCTAGGAAGAGGTTTTTCAATAATCTTATCATCTATTAGGTCCTGGATAGCCTTTTTGAGCACATAGCACTTGTCGGTGAGGTGACCACTACAACGATGGTATTCACAGTACTGGGCATGATTCCATGAGTTGGGCAGAGGATTCGGCGGCCTATAGTTTTCCAAAGGCTTTAGCACTCCATGTGCCATTAGTCCTTGCAGTATCATAGGCTGAGTGGCTTGTAGTTCATCATAGTACCAGTTTCCTCTATTTTTACCCTTGAAGTTCCTGCTCGGACCACTGTTTCCTCCCACTGCATTGACAGACCTATCTGCTCCATAGGATCATGGAATAGTGTTATAGTTCTGGGTAGGAAAGTTGGCGGATGAATTTCCTACCATATTAACAGCTGATTCTGATGCGGCTGTCTTTCCTTTTGAGTAGCGGAAAGAGTTGGAGGGCGTATTGACTTTTAAATGCCCAGTCCGTATATGTTCATCAATAAAGACTCTTATCGCATCTATTTCTTTGAAATTGCTATAGGGGAGATACCACATGTGCTCTAGGTAAATAGGTTAGAGGTTTTTGATGAACATCATGGATGACTTAGCCGGATGAAGCCTGTCGAGTGTTTAAGCTATTTTTCTTTTCCACCTAGCTGCAAACTCAACACATGTTTCTTTTTCCCATTAGGTGTACGACTCAAGATCTCTTTTGTTTTCAGAGGTAGTATTGTCTTTGTACCTCTCTAAAAACCCTTTAGCTATTAGGTCCCAAGTTCCCATAGTGCTATTGTCTGCTAGCATTAACCATTACTTGGCAGCCCCTTATTAAGGTAAGATGGAAATTGGAGGCCATAGCTTCAAAGCTAGCCCCTCTTGACTGCATGCCGGTAGAGTAGTATTTTAAATGAGAGATAAGGCATCTAGTCCGATCGAATTTTTATATGTCGGGCATTTTGAATTTGGAAGGTAGTATTGCTGAAGGTTGTAATGCTAATGCCCGCGTAGAAAATTCTCCTTTGTTCAAAACTTTGAGCATCATACTTTTCAAATTCTCCATGTCAGCCTCCATTTTGGTGGGAGGGGGAGTTGGGTTTTTGTATATGCTAGTAGGATTAGGAAAGACTGGGTTTTTTTCTGGCTGTGGTATTTGGTAAGGATTTTGGTAAGGGTTTTGGGGAGGCATTTGGTAAGGGTTTTGGATAGGAGTTTGGATAGGATTTTGGATAGGATTTTGGAGAGGTGGGTTATTGGCGGCTTCCGTTTGGCGACCAGGATCATTAAAAGGTAAATAGGTCGTCACTTGGCTTGGCTGGTTATAACTTATGGGGTACATATGTGGGCTATTTTGGAGCGGATTGGTGATGGGAAAAGGGAGGTCATTTGGATTCTGGGGGATATTGGTGCTTGGAAAAGGATATGGAGGGTATGGTGAGAAAGGGTTAATGTTAGGGTAATAAGGGTTAGGTGGGGGATTTGTATTTGGAGTATTGGCGATATTTGGTGGGTTGGTGTTTGGCTGAGGATTTTGGGTTTAGAGGAGCATATGAAGTTGATGCTTCTTGAGGGGCTGCAGGGAAAGAGGTTCCCTTACCACTGGGTTTTAAACTTTGTACGAGATTTGCCATTTGGCTCATTATGCGATCAGCTTGTGCACCCAAATTTTGATCTAGTCACTGTTGCATAGTCGGAGTCGAAGCGTACCCTAGAGCCCCTGTATCAATATCCACTGTAGACTGCTCATTTTCAGCTGCCATTTTGCTCAAATATGTACCCTCTACACTGATTCTGCCTTTTTCTGATCTGATCTCTGTGCCTGTATCCCTTATGAACCGACTAGTACTATCTTTGCCTTTCCAAACTCGGGCCATGTTTCTGAGGAAAAGGGGGTTTGAAGGCATCAGAAAGGGTTGGCTGAAAGCTTTCTGGGTTTGGAGTACAGTGTGCCTTTATTAGTATTTATTATTATTATTCATTTTCCCTACAATTGATCGGACAAGCACCCGCTTTGTTTTGACGGTCTCAGGACTATTCCTTGAATAGTGGATTCTTTCTCCAGAGTATAGGACCCTCGTATTCCACCTGCCTTTCGACTCCCCAAGATCGGACTGATCTCAGGCAAAAGGCTTATATCGTATTTGCCAGCCCTTGATCGGTGGAGGTATGTGGATTCGTTGGGAAGCTCCCCCGGGTAATATGGTTAAATTAAATACGGATGGTTCAGTAATTCTAAGGGTCATTTCATCTCTGGAGGGGGAGTGATCCGTAATTCTAAGGGTCATTTCATCTCTGCTTTCTCCAACTTTTATGGTTCTGGTACAAATATGCAAGGGGAAATTTTTGCTTTGCGTGATGGCTTTCAGTTGTCTCGTTCCTTGGGTTTTTCGGTTATTGTAGAGACTGATTCTCAAGTGGCTGTGCAAGTGATTCAGAAAAGATGTCGCTCCCCTTGGGCCTATGAATATTCTATTCGTCATTGTATCTCTTTGATTGGGGACTATCGTATTCATCACGTTTATAGAGAAAGAAATAGAGTCGCTGATCTTCTTTTTGAGCAGATTATACATCTTCCTCGATTGGTTCGTCACTCCCTCCGTCAAGATTTCATAGGCATTTATGACTATAGGAAATCCTAATCTCTTTGGTTGTATTTGTTTTTAGAGGTTAGACTCCTTTGTCCCCCTTGTTTGGGTAAGGATGGTTGTCCCCCTCATGTATGATTTCCTTTTTTCATTTAATAAATTGATGCAGGGTGCCGTCCCTGCTTCCTTCAAAAAAAAAAAAAAGATCTAGGTCGAACATCAGAAAATTATTGGTCAGCCCCTGTGCATGTTTTATTCATATCTCTCTTTTTTTTTTGCTTTTTTTTTTTGCATTTGCTTTTTTTTTTGTACAGGGACTGGTCAATAATTCAAAGATATAAAAATCGATCGATCCATGAAGTGTCCTGAGAATATATATGTAATTTAATGTTGGCTGATGCATGGGGTAGGCTGGCCATGGTGTAGGGTAACAGTTCGGAATATCTCTACATGCGTGCTCGTGTGTGTGGTATCTAAAAAGCAGTAATTTTTTTTCTTTTTCATATATAAAACAGTAAATAGAACAGATATGGTCTGTCTTGTTGTTCTTTGTGGATTTTCTCTGTTTTTTTGAGCTTGAGCATGAGCAAGCAACCATTCATATCAAGAAATAGAAAGAAAAGTGAGGAATCTATCTATTCCTATTAATTACATATTGGTCCTAATCCCCAAAATAAAATGACAGAATGAAATAATAATTACATATTTTGTGCGATAAAAATAAAATAAGAAGAATAATAATATAAAGCCGAAATAAAGCAATGATAAAATAAAGCCCCAGCCCTTTTTGTTATACTGCCCGAAAATCTATTTTATTGTTTTTTGTTGTTGATATATTTGTAACGGTACCTAGAACGAAACTGCTGCAAGTAGATAGTTATCCAGAAATATATATACAGATATATAAAAATGTAATATTTAAAATGCCAAAGAAATATAATAAGCATATTTTAGCCAGAAACTAAAGAAAACTAATTTTTTTCTTTTTTATGATTTTTTCTTTTTTATGATAACTGAGTCTAGCCCTCCATTTTTATTTAAAATAAAAACGACGTCCCCAGCGGAGTCGCCACTGTGAGTGCCCCGGAACGCTCCCGGATCCCGCACTCCCATTTTTAGGGGAACGTGGGTTACGAAAGGACATCACTCCTTTCATCCCATCCTCCCTTATTTAGGGGAAGACGAAATTAAAAGTGCAAAAAGAGTGTTGTCGAAAGCGCGTTGAATACGTCTCGGTCACTGAGTGTGCTTTAGTCCACTATGAGTGCTTTGGATTTGTCCGTAGCTCATCCTCCCTTGTTAAGGGGAAAACAAGATACAGAAAACGCATCGCCATTTCCATTCTCATCTTCCCTTGTTTAGGGGAAAACGGAAAAGTGCAGAAAAAGGATGTTATGAAGGCGCGTGGGAACACGCCCTGCTTCACTGTGGACTTGAGTCCATTCTGGGTCACTATGAGTGCTTTGGATTTTCCGTGTCTCATCCTCCCTTGTTTATGGAAAAAAAGATACAGAAAGTGCATCATCCTTTTCATTCCCATCTTCCCTGGTTTAGGGGAAACAGAAAAGTGCAAAACAAAAAGGATGTTGCGGGCCTCACCGTGATCCAAAATGTTATAACAGAGTCGCCATCTTTATTTTAAGGAGAAATAAAGAAAAACAAAAAATAACCAGAGTTTGTAAAAAGGGGTTCGGAGGCTAAGTTACGAGGTGAGAAGGTGTTAGGCACCAAACTCGCCATTTCGGTCTCAAAAATAGTTTTTGGCTAAAATATGCTTTTATTATATTTATTTAGCAGATGAAATAAAACATTTAAACAGATATATCTATATCTACATTATTACAGACTTGTAGCCGCTTTCTTCCAGTAATTACAAATACATTTATAAATATTTGGCCATAGTAATGGCTCTTTTTAGTGCTATTTTTTATTGAAATCCGGACAGCATAACTGCTTATATTTTTACATCGGGTCGGCTGAAAATAACACTTTTTATATAACCTCTTAAAGGCTTACCTTTAAGAGCGTAGGGTGTCTACAAGTGGTTTAATTTATTGTATAAATTATGAGTTTATGACATAAAATGGTGCAATGATACTAAAAGGACAAAAAATTTCTTTTTTTACGGGCTTGCCCTTGGTCCTATGCGGAATGGGCTGTGCCATGAGTTTTAGGGCTCGTCAAGTTCGTGGGCTTTCCCGCCCCTGCCCATCTTGCAGCGGGCCGACTTTATGGGCCCAAGGGCAAAACCGTCCCGCAGACCCGTTTTGACAACTCTACTTGCAACGCAGTACAAGTCTACTGGCATGAACGTGATTGAGATTAGCATCGTTGAAGCTTCTTCGGGACATCTTCAAGAAGCTTGTCTTCAACATCACTATTGGTGCTTAATCTCTTACAATAGATATATAGTCTATGGACAGAAGAGATTGAGTTCTTTGAAGGAAGAAAGAACTCAAATCAAGAAAAGAGTTCTTGACTAAGCAAAACTTCTATACCTTGTGAATTTCTACTTGCTCTATCTCACATAAGTGTTCTTATGAATAGGCTGGAGACACGAACACTTAACTTCTTTTTACACTATGAAAGAACGGTGTGTTTTCCACCCTAGTGCATCCCATATTTTGAGAAGTAATGAGATATTTCCTTTTATAGGCTTAGTAAGCAATAGATCCGTTGAGATTCTAGATAATCTTCTAACCATTGGAGTGTTTGAATGCATTCAGATGCATTGCTTAAATTGTTGGTTCAAAGATTGCATGAAGACCGTTTGTCTTGAATCTGCCTGAAGCTCAAGCTGTTTGATTTGACATGACGTACAAACTTGAAGTTGTGAGAAGGGCTCTATGGTCCGAAGAAGACGAAAGGATGAATTGCAATTTGCAATGCACCCCTGCCCTAAGCCAAAAATTCAGATTAGTTTGTTTGGTCTCTATACTTTTTTTAGAGTGTGGATAAAATTACTATTTTATCTTGAGCCAATGCCACATGACAACGTGAGACTCACGTGCGTTGACCTAACGAAAAAAAAAACATAAGTGGACGGAAGGACCTTTTTCATCAATTTTTTTTGTACAAGGATCAATAAGGTTAGATTTTTTTTACAAGGACGAAGTTGAAAAAAGTGGTAAAATACATAAACTATTTGGGTAAATCACTCTAAATTTTTTATATACAATCGGTGGATGAAAATTGTACTTTTTTAAAAGTTATAATTTTAAACCTCATGTACAATAAAGAGGAGGAGACATTCATTTTCGGACGGTGGAAATAGTAAATATACTCCATCTGTTTCTTGTAAATAATTCACTATTTGTTTATGGATGTTTTACTTAAAGAATCAATTTTAAAAAGTCTTAAATTTTCATTTACTCGGTATAGAATCTATTTTACCTAAGAGACATGTAAATTATGATACGTGTTCAATCAAAATCTAAAAAAATCAAGACAAAAATTGTGATTGACACGTGTCATGATATAAATGTTGCTTGCGTAAAAAAAGAATCTACACAGCATTGTATGAAAATTTTACTCTTAAAAAAATTAGAGTTGGTCTCCTGTAAGACCGTCTTACGGATCTTAATTTGTTAGACGGAGCTCCATTTTCTTACAATTTAACCCACCAACACGCGGTGAGTCGTGTAAAGAGGATCCGTCTTACAAAAAATATCCGTAAGACCGTCTTAACAAAGTTTTTGCAAAAAAAAAATTTAAATTTTTATATCATTTCTACGGCAAAAACTTGGATCAGACGGTTTTACGAATATTTTTTGTAAGACGAGTCCTCCTTACCCAAACCATCGTATGTTGGTGGGTTGAGCTGTTAGAGAATGAAGCCACGTCTTACGAATTAAGATCTGTAAGACAGTCTAACAAGATATCTACCCTTCATCTATACACTCTACTTATATTGTAAGTATATCGGTTGTAATTAAGTATTTTTGTAATGGGGTGGTCTCCTGTAAGACGGTCTTATGGATCCTCATCCGTAAGACGGAGCTCCATTTAGGAATTCGCGGGTTAATAATTAAACATGTTAATAAAAATCACAATAATTAGTTTGCTGCAATGGATTGAACTGCCACTTCAAAGCTTGGTCACTAAAGGTCGTTTGTTCGAAACTCCTTAGCTACATAATTTAGTTTTAATTCTCATTAATGATAAGTTCCTCTATTTTCTCCGGTGCCCCTGCACTTTCATTGTTTACCGCCGAAATTCTTATATTTCTCATGCCTTGCAGTTTAATCATTTGTTACTTTTATCATTTGTCACTTTTTAGTATTAAATGTGTCACTTTTTAGTATTAAATGTGTAACTTTTTAGTATTAAGAGTGACACTTTTTAATATTAAATGTGTCGCTTTTTAGTATTAAATGTATAACTTTTTAGTATTAAGAGTGACACTTTTTAATATTAAATGTGTCGCTTTTTAGTATTAAATGTGTAACTTTTTAGTATTAAGAGTGTCACTTTTTAGTATTAAATGTGTCACTTTTTAGTATTAAGAGTATCGCTTTTTAGTATTAAGAGTGTTACTTTGTATTTTAATGAGAATTATATAAATTTCCTTTTATAGTATCACTTTCAACCTTAAAATATGTCAATTTTATCTTTTCAATGTGTCACGTTTGACTTTAAATGTGTCATTCAACATTTCATTAAAGTTCATTAGGGTCCGTCAAGTATCCCAAGGCAATTGATGCTAACGGATGGCTAATGAAGTTGATAAATGATTAAACTGTAAGGCCTCCCAACAATTGCCCGCTTCGAGCAGGCGAATTCCCTCCGGTATTCATGCACCCTCAAAGCAGGCGAATGAAGAGTAGAGGGCAGACGACTAGGCAGAAAGCATGTATATCCACCAGAATCCATCCCACCGATATCACCGTCGACAGGATCATCACCGTCCCACCGACATCACCGTCCCAGCCAAATTTTGGCAGTCAACGTTAGTTTTAAAGTGACACTTTTTAGTATTAAATGTGTTACTTTTTAGTATTAAATGTGTCACTTTTTAGCATTAAAAGTGTAATTTTTTAGCATTAAGAGTGTCACTTTTTAGCATTAAGAGTGTCACTTTTTAGTATTAAATGTGTCACTCTTTAGTATTAAATGTGTCACTCTTTAGTATTAAGGGTGTCACTCTTTAGTATTAAGGGTGTCACTCTTTAGTATTAAATGTGTCACTCTTTAGTATTAAGGGTGTCACTTTTTAGTATTAAGAGTGTTACTTTGTATTTTAATAAAAATTATAATAAATTTTCTCTTATAGTGTCACTTTTAACATTAAAATGTGTTATTTTGTATTTTAATAAGAATTATAATAAATTTTCATTTATAGTGTCACATTTAATATTAAATGTGTCACTTTTTAGAATTAAGAGTGTCATTTTTTAATATTAAGAGTGTCACTTTTTAATATTATAAGAGTGTCACTTTTTAATATTAAGAGTGTTACTTTTTAATATTATAAGAATGTCACTTTTTAGTATTAAGAGTGTTACTTTTTAATATTAAAAGTGTCACTTTTTAGTATTATTATAAAAGTGTCACTTTTTAGTATTAAATGTGTCATTTTTTAGTATTAAGAGTGTTACTTTGTATTTTAATAAAAATTATAATAAATTTTCATTTATAGTGTCACTTTTAACATTAAAATGTGTCATATTAAATGTGTCATTATAATACATTTTCATTTATAAGTCCGTTAGGATCTGTCAAGTATACCAAGTCAATTGATGTTAACGGAGCTGACAAAAGATTAAATTGCAAGACATAAGAATTCGGCGTCAAACATTGAAAGTGGAGGGGGCACCGTAGCAAATAGAGGAAATGAGCATAAAAATTTAATTTTGCAGCAGGTGAGAGTCAAACCTTTGACCGCTTTTAGCTAAGCCTTTAAAATTCAACAATGACCAACTCGGCTGGCCCATCTTTGTTATTATTGTTAACTGGTTTAATTATTAACCCGTGAATTTCTAAATGGGGTTCCGTCTTACGGATTTAGAATCCGTAAGACCGTCCTACACAAGTCTTTGTCTTTTGTAATTATAGTCAACTCAATGACTCATTTTACAACTTTTACTACAACCGAGCATTAATGATGTCCAAAATTGTTTAAAATCGAGTGATGTGACAAAAATATAGCTTGAGCCGTCTGGGTGATGGATATGATATTTGAGCTTGATCTATTTCCTTAAACCTGATTAAGATTACGAAAAACACCTTAGTGAGAGTGCAAGGTTAGCCTCGCGAAACCACTCCGGTGTGAGAGTAAATATAGTCTAAGAAAGCCAAAAGAGAATTTGATAGAGGTTCGAGATTCAAAAAAGAGTGTGTACCTTGAATATGGTTTATGGAGGGGTATTTATAGGCCCACAGTGTCATTGAATTAGTCTAGGATTCCTTGCCTTAGCTATCTTGTAGGATTATGAGACAATCCCAAGATTTTAAGCGTGATAGGCGGCTGATCGTGTGAATGTATGAACAGATATGGTAAGTACCCTACTCGGTTAAGGAAACCATTGATTTGTCTTGGAGAGCAAGTTTCTGAAGTTCCCTACTCGAAGCTTGTCCGGGCGAGCAAAACTCTGCCCAATTATATGATGCAGCTCTGTTGAAGATAAGTATAGATCCCGGGCTTGGCCCCTGGTCGAGCAGGCATGACCAATGCTCAACCAAGCCTTGACGGGTATTATAATACTCTCTACTTGGTGTCCTCTAACTCTACCCGCTTAGGTCGGTTAGGTCTCATATTACTCATGTTCATGACTGACACGTGATGGACGTTCATAGTTTACTTGTGAACAGGTTTGAACCGTACCACATCATCAAGGTTCTAAACAAACAATATGATTAGTGTTTGAAGTCTACACATAATTGATTCACGATAAAAAAATAATAATTTAAAAGTAACATAAGTTTGGTTATAAACTAATAAAAAATGGAGGTTGAAACTTTTCCACTCCGTAACCAATGCCAAATCAAGGTAGGAGATATAAAAATAAATTCCATATATTTCCTCGGTTGTCCGATCTAATCGACCAATAGTCGATCTCTAGAGGATTTTTTTTAAAAGAATACATTATAAAAAAACCCATAAAGTAAAGGACCACAATAGTCAAAACTCTATACTCATGAAACTTTTTCAAAGTTAGTGGGGTTGGGGGGGTAAAGATTCTATTCAATCAAATCCAAGCCCATTAGTGTTCTTTCTAGTTGGGTTAACTGCATTTTAAGTGACATCGGTCAAATATGGTTATTTGATCCGATCGATGAACATATATGATATTTAATCATAAATTACTTGGTTGATTATTGATCGATCTGATAAATTAGTTGTTAACGAGATGGTTTAAACTGATTTATTGATAAATCAGTAGTCAACCAAGTGGTTTACACTGGTTTATCAATAAATCAGTGTAAACCACTTGATCAACAACTGGTCGATCTGTCGACCACTTGATAAACCAGTGATTTCAATATTGAGGGGTGCATTTTTACTGGTTTACTGATAAACCAGTCGTGGCTTATCAGTGGTTTATCAATAAACCAGTCCATAAAAGAGCAATTTTTTTAAGTGAAGCTACAAATGACTAAGTCATCTTTGACTTGACCATTTTTGTAAATCCCCCGCATTTTAATCTAAAAGTTAACATTTTTACAAAGTTGACCTTATATTTCTTTTAATATTGTTATTGAGCCTTGATTTAACTTTCATATGTTTCTAGTCCTTTTGCTAGCGCGATTAAGCTTTTTGGATAGAAAACTTGAGTGCCCTATGATCCTAGGCATGCCGAGTCTTGGTAAAATTGTAATGCCATGTGTCCAATCATGGTTGACCAAAGCAAAAACTAGATGTCCAAACATAGGTAATTTTGCTTCATAGAGTGTCGTCTTGAAATCACCTATCCATGTTAGTGAGATCTTAATTTCATAGAGAGACAGATATGTAAATAGTAGTCATTCATTCTTTTAATTGAACATTATTAAAATCAGGAGATTTGGAACTCAAATAAATGATGATAAAGAGGGCAATTGAGTGTAATATTTAGATGAGATGCAGTTATAAAGTAAGAATACAATGAGACATTGGGTACGATACATGAAACGAGTATCTCTTTCCAAAACTGATGGAGGAGCAAGTCAAATTGATATTAAGATATATTTTATTATATCTAGTTGATTGTGATTATATTGTAATTTTCGGATTTATATTTATTAGGGTAGTATTTTTATATTTAGAAGTAGATTTAAGCATTAATTGATGTATTTAAGTTCCATTAGGTTACTATATATGTTAGACAAGTTTTTAGGAAGTTTTAGCTTGTTTTCCAAGAAGCTTTATGAATCATATAAATATAGGATTCGATGTAATTCCGAATTTAGCTTGAATTTTAAGAATTGATTTGTTTCCTTCCAATTTTCGGTATTTTTTGTGAATCAACGAAATTAATGCCTAAATCGTGGTAGATTTGCGAACCTCAATAGGATTTGGATGTCTAAATAGTGGTAGGTTTGCGAACCTCAACATGATTTAGAAGATCATTACAGGTAGTCGTGCACGATCTCAACAACTTTGATATTTATCGATTACTTTTAATTACCTTCCGCTACATCAAAAACCTACTCCCTTTAAAAGGCACGCAAACAATACATGATTTTCTCCATCCGAATAACTAACTCTTTTTATTGACGGCATATAGTAGGAACATCATGGTTCAAGGTCAAGAATAGCAAAACAAGGAAACATTAGGTCATATATGCAAAAAGTTGTAAACTTCAAGGCTTAAATCATCAATTTTTTTCTTTTGGAAAGTAAGGAATTGATAGAAAATATACCAAAACCGACCCTCTTAAAAGGAAACACGGCTCTTTTGAAATTTCAATTGTTATTATTATTAACTCACTCATTCCACACGACTGACCAAAAATAAAAACAAGAAAATTTGGGGTCAATTCAATATCCTTTCCTTTTCCATTGCCACCCACCACCAAACAATTCCTAATTTCTTGATATGAGAATCACAAGATACACCCACGTCAAAAATGGCCGAATCATTGAAACAATAAACAGCAAGAAGAAAGAAAGAAAACCCTCATTAGTGGAAGCATGAAGAACCCCACCAATATCATCTTCATCTGTTTCTTCTCTTCAATCTCTCTTTACCCATTAATCCTTTCCACAGCCATTGACACCATCACCTTCACTCAGCCCCTCACAGCAAACCAAACCTTAGTCTCATCAGATGATTGTTTCGAATTGGGTTTTTTCAATCCAAGCAACTCAAACTGGTATTTGGGTATTTGGTACAAGAACATTAATCCAAAGACATACGTTTGGGTTGCTAACAGAGATAACCCCCTCCTGAATTCATATTCTGGTGTCTTGAGAATCAACCCAAATGGCAACATAGCCCTGCTCAATCAATCAGTAGTATCATCCGATCCAATATGGTCAACGAATCAATCGACGTCGGGTAATGCAATCAACAAGGTAGCCCAGCTACTGGACACTGGAAATTTTGTTCTTCGTCACGAAAACGATGAGGACCCAGAGAATTATATCTGGCAAAGCTTTGATTACCCAACCGACACCTTGTTGCCCGGTATGCGACTAGGATGGGACTCCAGAACCGGCATGAATCGGTACTTAACATCGTGGAAAGCCATCGATGATCCGTCGTCCGGTGATTATTCATTCAAGCTAAACATTCAAGGATTCCCTGAATTTTACTTGACCCACAAAGAGGTAAGGAATTACAGGAGTGGGCCTTGGAATGGAATCAGATTTAGCGGCGTTCCAGAAATGAAAGGAGCTAGTATCATGAATTTCGTGTTTGTCCTAGAACAAAATGAAGTGTCCTATTCTTTCGTTATGCTAAACAAGTCAATCTACTCTAGGCTGATTATACGACCAGTTGGGCTTCTTCAAAGATTAACATGGATCGAGAGTAGCCATTCCTGGCCGGTTTATTGGTATGCTCCCAAGGATCAATGCGATAATTATAGAGAATGCGGACGTTATGGCATATGTGACCCAAATGTGTCACCAGTTTGTAAATGTCCTACAGGATTCGTGCCCAAAAATCCACAAGCATGGGATTTGCGAGACGGGTCGGACGGGTGTGTACGGAATAATGAATTGGAGTGTGGGAGTGATGGGTTTTCGGCATTGAAGAATATGAAATTGCCCGAAAGCTCGGAAGCATTCATGGACAAGACGATGAGTTTGGAGGAGTGTAAGGAAATGTGCGAGAAAAATTGTTCATGTACTGGTTATGCTAATATGGATATAACTGGGTCCGGGTCGGGATGTTTAATATGGACTGTGGATCTTTGGGATATGAGGCAGTATGCAGTTTCTGAAGGTGGGCAAGATTTTTATCTCAGAGTGGCTGCTGCTGATTTAGGTATGTTTTCGTTGCATTTTGTTGAATTTCTGTTACTGCGTTTTCAGATTAACATACTTGAATCATAACACGAGACACCATGCTGAGTCGGCTCGGGCTAGCTGAGTTAACTGGTATGACTTTTTTCTTACATTTGTTTTTTTGCATAAAAATATAAAACTTGAATCCCATTGATGAATATCTTTTATTAAATATTCCATCCGTCTCTAAATTCTCGTCCTCCATTCCTTTTTCGTCCGTCCTAAAATAATTGTTCACTTTGAAACTTATCTTTTTAGAGCATAGTTTTTATCACTTTACCCTTACTTTTTCATTATACTTTAATTATAGGCCACATACACATGTAAAGAAACTACACATTAAACCAATATAAATAATTAAGTCAATTGTTTTTTTTAAACAATGCGTCGGGTCAACTAAGATGATTATTTAGGGAGGGAGTAGTAAAATTTCATCCACCAACGGTATATAATCTTTTTTGACAAATAGCATAGGATTATGACACGTGCTAATTATAATATTTTTGTGAATTTTTAAAGATATTTGAAAAACAATTAGTTTGATATTAAAAAAATCAAAAATACTAGGTTTATTACTATTTCTACAACTATTACTAAAACTAAGCATTGGTGAAGGTCAAATACATTTTAATAAAAACAATTTTGCCCTTCGGTAATTCTTAATTATAGCAATAATTGTAAAAATAATGATAAAACTAGCATTATTGTAAAATTTTTGATACATGATGATTATTTAGGATAAAGTAGAGTAAAAGAAAGCTCTTGAAATTGCCTTAAATTTATGTAGCTAAATTCGGGAATCCTAATTAAAGTATTCTTTTGTTTTTACTACATTTCTTATTTAAACAGTCAATCTATTCCAATATCAAATTAGTAATCAGCAGACGTATGTTATGCTTTAGGTAATGAAATCTCAATCTCAATTATTGACGAAACATTTAAAATACTATAAATAACATTTTTTAACCAAATTTAAATCAAATTAACTCAAAAAGGTCAAAGTACATTATTTCTTATTTATTATTCCCTCCGTCCCAAAGTTATCAGCTCGGTTAACTTGGGGGAGAGTTTATATATGATATTACTTGCAAGTTTTAGATAAAATCAAATCTCTTAAGATATTTACACCGTTAGATTAAATATGTTCTTTTTTAAGTAATGATATGAACATTCCAAATCATCATCAAATTAATCATCTAACGGCTCAAACACTAAAGCTCATAATTATATCACAAGCTCTAGCTCGTAATATCATTTGTCTTTAAGAAAACACATTTAATTAAATTATTAATATTGGAATAATATATGATGTCCTTTAAAACTCATGAATATATGGCCTAAAATTAAAGTAGGAAAAAAAATAAAAATAAAATGATAAAAACAATATTTTAAAAAAGAAACTTTCAAAGAATACAGAAATAATTGTGATTTAAGAAAAACAATTGACGATTATTTATATTGGTCTTTAAAAATATGAATAATTAAAGTAAAAAATTAAGAATAAAATGGTAAAAATGATGTCTGACAATTATTTTATTTTGATGACGATAATTCGGAAAGACTAAGTGAACAGCACGACTGTTTCAACTAGAGGACTGTCGAGTTAAACGAGAATGCCACGAAAAGAATATGTGAACGGCATAGCCCCCTTATGAAAGGTCTTAGGCCTCTTTTTCTAGAAACTTCTTTTTTTTCTTCTTCTTAATAGATTTGTTTCAAGCTCAACCAAGTGATTTGTTGGTTAATTTTTGAATGCTTTTGGAGGAGAAAGACCCTACTGATGCCCTTTGCCATTTTTGAAAATATCTGACCTTTTTCTTTTGACTTTTTGTTAATAAAAAAAATTTTGATAAGGATCTGAAAACGACTGCATATTTTTATTAAAAACAATTTCTTCAGTTTCTCGTACACAAATATTTAAAAATAATTTTTTGTTTGAAAAACATTTTTATGAACACTAATCCGTCTTGTTGTATCATTTACTAATACGACTTAAATTCATTACTTGTTTTGTCCCGCCCATTTTTCTCATTTGATTGATATAATATTTTATGGTTCGTTTGATTGATTTGACTTTTTAGGAAGTGTTAATAAGTTATGATCGTTATAATAACACTTATAACGATAAGCATTAAATCTTTTGTTGATTTCTATTTTCTTCAAAAACACGAAAATCATCTTCTTTAATGAAGCTTTCTATAATTTAAAATAACCATTATATTTAAACTAAAATTCTATTTATTCCTTCCATATCCTAAAATCGTTAGTTAATTTTTAGCTAAATCATATTTAAGACAAACCTACCAGTATTTCGAACAAGCTAATATGGAAACATGTTTCATGCTTTTAGTAGGCTTTTTTCATTCAGTGAGTAAAAAAGAAAAAGGAAAAAAAGTGCACCAAGTGTTGAGGTGAAGTTTGTACTCTTTGTATTAGGATTTGTGCTTTTTTTTAGGGGGGTGGGGGAGATAATGGTATTTTAAAATTGGGCAAGAAAAACAGTCTTAAAGATATTTTTTGAAAATAATATTTTGAATGAGATATTCTTTTTACTCAATTATATTAGTATGTTAAACTAGGAGAGAATAGAGTTTTATTTCATCATTTAAGATAAGTAATACTCCTTCCGTCCCTAAATAATCGTCCTCTTTTCTTTTTTCGTCCGTCTCAAAATAATTGTCCAGTTTGAAACTTGACTTTTTAGAACATCTCTTTTACCACTTTATCCTTACTTTTTCTTTATACTTTAATTATGGGCCACATACGCATGAGTTTTAAAGGAAACTATACATTAAATCAATATAAATAATCAAGTCAATTGTTTTTTTTAAATCACAGATGATCAATTAGACAATTATTTAAGATATGTAATACTTTTTTTAATTGTCGTTAACTGTACCCTACGCCCGTGAATGGTTGCGTGACATGTTTTGCTACCTAAATTAATTGTCATTAGTCGCTTTCTATTAAGGATGATGTGGCCCATGTAATTCGGATCCAAATTTGAATTGAGTTTTGATAGACGGGCAATAATTTTGGACGCCTGTTTAGTGGGCCCATTGATAATGACAAGTTTACGGCTCCAAACTCACTTCCTCGGCCCGATGCTGTGCGTGACAAGGATGGGTTTGGTTTTGGCCAAGCCCGAAGAATTTAGATAGTTGCTGAACAATAAACTTAGGTGAGTCCGGCTTCATATTGATCGTACAAGTGTTGGTCAAGGTGGGCACAAAAAGGGACTAGTCAATGGCGTTGATTCAAAAAAAAAAAAAAAAAGACTCAATTTCACAAAAGGCTTATATCTTAATTTGATCATCTTGCTTTCGACCAAAATTTATTAAGCATCTTGCTATTTTTTCTTTATTAAGACTCAAAGTTTAATAAAGCTTGAAAGTCAATGTAGAGTCATTTCCGTTTATTAAGTTGGATGAAAATCGTTGTAAAAAATAATAATGCCTTTTACATTTGAAAGGTGTGTTGATAAATTCAAGTTACATAATAAAAAATTATGTTTGAGAGAAAAGAAGATCCTCACAACCCCCAAATTTAGTAAGGGTATTTTTTGATTTTCCTAAAAAAATTAAACTTCATCCAAATATATGGATTGAGTGATGAACGTGCTAATTATGTGAAAGTAAAGTGATTAAATAGAGGAAAAAAAAAATAAAGTGAGCTTAATGAATTTTGGTCGGAAGTAAGATGACCAAATTGAGATTTAAACCTTCACAAAACTATCTTTCATGGTCTTTCTAATTGTCTATGAGTCTATCAAAACGATTACTCAATGGTTAATTAATAGACTCATGAGTCAATAATTCACTGGGTTTGAAAAAGAGAAATGAGCAATGACTCACTGAGGTTTGAAAGAGACCAAGAGAAACGAGCTATGATCCTTATCTCGACGATAGTGATGAAGGAGGCGAGGACAAGGGCAAGGGTGGAGGATATGGCGGTGAGGGAGGAGAGACGATGAGGGCGAGAAAGGAGATCGAGAGGAAGGGGAAAGAAAGAAGACTGTCGTGCATTTGAGAAGCCTGGGAAGAGGAATGGTTTTGAGTAGGGCTGACGATTGGGTGGGTTGAGTTGGGTCGGGTATGAGTTGTCAAAATAGGTCGTTACCCGTTATAACATAAAATTAAACGGGCGGAAATGGGTTGGACCGAAACGGGTTGGGTTAAAATGGGTAACACGTTAGAACGGGGCGATCCGTTTCAACCTACATTTTCCATCAAAAAACCTACATTTATATTGCAAAAAATACGGATCGAAATGAGTAATGGGTTCGATCCTTGACACAAAGCGACCCGTTAATTTTTTGGGTTGAAATGGATTACCCGATTTTGATCCAAAAAATAACGGGCCGGGTAATTTTCAAGTCGGTTTGGGTGGGCTAACGGGTTTTAGGTTGCAATTTATTAAGCTCTGTCGGATCTTTAAACAGGGAAAGCTTCATTTTTACTAGCTGAACATATATATTCAATGGATACGCGTCACAAATTTGTACTGCTTGAAGTTGCATGATTGTAGTTTGGTATTGCTTAATCAGTGTTAATACATTATAACCAATTTGTTTATTTCAGAACAAGGGGCGAGTGCAGGTACTGGAAATGGTTCCAACAATAAAGGACGAATCATTTTGATTCTAGCCATCACATTAGGTACTTGTGCTGTGCTATCTGGACTAGTGATATTATTTTTTCTACGGAAGAGGAGGTTAAATCAGAATGCTCTTGTAAACAGCTTAGAACGCAAAGGTACCAAGAAATTTACAGTCTTTGGAAAATAGGCTTGCTTTGTGATATTGTACTACTTTGCATGTTAATTTAAGCTTTATGATGTAAACCAGGAGAAAGAAGCCACGAGTTTTTCTTTCATGAGGGAGTAATTCAGAGCCGAAGAGAGTATTCTGGTGAAACTACGACGGATGAGTTTGAGTTACCCTTTTTCGATTTTAGCACTTTAGTGATGGCTACAAACAGTTTCTCAGAAGCAAATAAACTAGGGCAAGGTGGTTTTGGTTGTGTTTATATGGTAAATTTCTCAATAACCATAAATATGTATATATTACTCAAGAACATGATATGAGAGAATTAGTAAAAGTGCATCCATGACAATAGTGGTTGATGGTAATATCAGGGTATGTTGGTAGAAGGTCAAGTTATAGCTGTGAAGCGGCTCTCCAAGACTTCTACTCAAGGAACAGAGGAATTTAAAAACGAGGTTCGATTGATTGCAAAGCTTCAACACAGGAATCTTGTTGGAATCCTTGGTTGTTGCATTGAAATGGAAGAAAAGTTGCTGATATACGAGTTCATGGAGAACAAGAGCCTGGATTCCGTTCTATTTAGTAAGTACCTCACAGCTCTTTTGAATTCTGTTTTCATATCCCCTCCCCAACACTTTAGGACAGATGCTAATGATCATAATTTGAATAAAAATTGCTGCAGAGAAAGAGAAAAGTTCTTTACTCAACTGGCAAACACGGTTCAATATCATATGTGGGATTGCTCGAGGGCTTCTTTATCTTCACCAAGATTCGAGATTGAGAATAATCCATAGGGATCTCAAAGCAAGCAACATTTTGCTTGACAAAGAAATGAATCCAAAAATATCAGATTTTGGCATGGCAAGAATTTTCGGAGGAGATCAGACTGAAGCAGAAACAAAGAGAGTAGTGGGAACATAGTAAGCACCACAAAAAATTATATCAGAACATGTGCACATGATGGCTAAACTTCAAGGCGTTAACTTTACTAACGCCTTTACATATGGACGTGATGTCTAAACTTTAAGGCGTTAACTTTACTAATGCCTTTTTCTTTATGCTTTCCAGTGGTTATATGTCCCCCGAGTATGCAATGGACGGCATCTTCTCTATAAAATCTGACGTATTCAGTTTCGGTGTATTGGTATTGGAGATAATAAGTGGTATAAAAAATAGAGGGTTCTACAACACCAGCAGCGAGGTTAACCTTCTTGGACATGTAAGTTTTCGGATGTTTATCACTTCCTTTTTCTGCTCAAAATCTTTTATAGCCCAATTAAGATAGCTTGTTTTGATTTTTAAGTCATCTTTTAATTCAGCGTTTTAACTGGTCAAATATACTGATATCGACAGGCATGGAGGTTATGGAGAGAAGGAAAGGGGTTAGAATTGATGGATCCATTGGCAGGTGACAAATTTTCGCAAATTGAAGTGTTGAGATGCCTTCAGGTCGGCTTATTATGTGTTCAGGAGCAAGCAGATGATAGACCAACAATGTCAACTGTGCTATTGATGCTGAGCAGTGAAACCGCACACTTGGCACAACCTAAATATCCTGGCTTTTGTCTTGGGAAAAGGCACTTCGATACGGATTCATCCTCGGGTAAACAAGATGAAACGTTCACAATTAATGAGGTTACCGTCACTATGTTAGATGCTCGGTAGTGGGAGGAATCCCATCTAGCACAATTGTACATCTTAACACACTCCTTTATATATTTTTTTTCTTGCCTACTTCATCACTTAAAGGTTGAAGAGTTAATAGGACTACTTAGAGATAGGTTCTTCCATTTTCCCACATTGAGCGAGTGTGTGTAGACAATTTTGCATCAAATTTTGCAGAAAATGTTCTACAATCTCTGTCTCTGTCTGTCTGTCTCTATCTCTCTCCTTTCCAAGTCGTTGGAGCAAGGGACTAACAGTAGGATGAGGATCCTTCAGAAACTAACGCTAAAAGTGTTGGTACTGCGGCTATTTTAACCTTAGCTCAAACCAAGGTTGCCGCAACTGAGGCAGCTGAGATGAACCAGAGATGACGAAAGGGACTATACTTCTGTTGTGATGAGTCATATGCTACTTGACATAAATGCAAGACCAAACTTTATATGTTGCAAGGGGAAGAATTAGAAGAAACCACTGAAGCAGAGATTAAAGAAGACGTGGAAGGACCGCATGCTTTAACAGGAAGTATAGTCAAGAACACAATCAAACTCAAGGGAATGGTAAGAAGGACCTCTATCAACGTTCTGTTAGACTACGGATTCACGATCACCCAAAATTTCTTTGAACCTGAGCCTCAATATCAATATTGGTTGCCTTGCTTAAGCCACAAATCCCCTTCCAGTTACCATAATTGATGGTAACTAGCAAGTAACTCCAAGTAAAATGAAAGATAGATGGGCATAATTTATCTGTGGATGTGAATTAACTATATCCTTCAGAGGTTATAATGCAGTTTTGGGTTTAGAACAGTTGGCTCAGTACAAACAATCCTATTTTATTCGATTTTGGTAAGATTGGATCGGTTGGCAACTGTCAAGAGTCGAAAGAAGATGGTACCCGGAGGGAAAATGAGGAAGGCTCGTTGAAGGTAATTACTACACCAAAGCCATAAAGAATGTGATGGGAGAACTTATTTCTAAGTGAATGACCAAGAAGCTCAAGAACCTGACATGACAAAATTGCGCTTTATCAGTTTGAAGAAGTGTTTTGCAGAACCAATAAATGGTCTTTCTCCGCCTAGATTCCATGATCAATAGGAGTACCCTACATGCGAAAGAATGAGATTGGGAAGCAAATAAAGGAAATACTAGCTTCAACAATTATTGAACACAACAAAAATTCTTTTTCTTTGCTAATTCTCTTTCTTAGTACTAAAGAAGGTTGGAACTTGGAAGTAGGCTACAAAAGGTCAAATGAACTTACTATCATGAACAGGTTCTCCCATATCAGTAGTGGAAGAGTTCTTGGATGAACTATTGAGCTTAATGGTGCTGAATGCATACTACAGTTGTATCAATCCAGGGTAGGCTATCTCTAGATCAGAATATAAGAGATATTATAGGTGTAATGTCCCGAGCCCGAATGTCCGGTCCGTTACGTGTAGCTCACATACAAGTCTCACATATTCCGATGTGGGATGAGGTAGTATAATTTAAATTTCACACACAAGTCCTCGGTTCGATCCCTTCCCATGCCCCCTTAGAGGAGAGGTCTACAAAAAAATAAAAAAAGTCCCCGGGCGATCCATGATTCAAAAGGTGGTAGGTGTACTACTTTGGCTCTCACAACCCTTTGTTTCCATGTTTTCGTCCGAAACTCACTCTGATACCATTTGTAACGCCCTGAGCTTGAAAGTCCGGTCTCTACGCGTAGTGCAAACACCATGCAGCATTTGGTCAACCAAGCTCACCACAAGTTGATCCAAAAGTTCATTGATGATGTTAATATTCAGTGGTAGTGTTCGGCCACCTTATAAACTACATACCAGTCTCACATATACATGATGTTGGATGAGGGTATTTGTAACGCACAAAATTTAGGCCCAACTATAGGGGCCCACATAATGGCCACGTCACCAAAAACCTCAAAAATCATACTACAACCAAAAACGTAAATAATGTATCTTTCACTTAAACATAAAATATTCGAATATAAATCCCTTAATAAAATTTTACTTACAATAAAAACATATGTCTAAATAAATCTCCCAAAATCCAATTAACGATTACAAATAATCGTCCATAACAGAACAAGATTTTAATCTCTTCAATTGGACTAACCCGAACCGAACCAAATTTCTATATTTCCATTCCTTACTTATATCCTGAAAGAAAATGAGTAGGAAAAAGGGTGAGCGAACAAAAGCCCAGTAAGTTCATATACAACCCCTCCGGTTTCTAAAGAGGAGTTGACCAGGAAGAAAGTCAAACGATATATAGGGTAAACAATAAAAATAGAGATGTCAAAGGAATTATTTTTCTTGATATCCACAAGATTAAATACACATTGATCGAAGAACAATTAACGAGTTTGCAAGAACCAAATCAAATCAATATCAAATACTAAGGAGGATGTTATGATCACATAAGCGGTGTTTTTAGATCAAATAAAAGGTGGCTCCAACGAACCTCAAATATCAAAGTACCCCAAAAGGGACAAAAACAAAATGGCATATCCGGATTACCCCACCATAGTTCCTATGGTGTAATGTCGCCTTAACATGCCAAATGGTCATTTAAATTATCTTAGTGATCATAACAGAGTTTTTCAAAAATATAATTACAATTTCAACAAAATCAAATACCAATGATAACCGAATAAAATATCGCACATCGAGTTTAAACAATTTGTGAGATTCATAAAGCAATTCACAATTAAGAATAATGAAAGGACGGATACGACGGGATTTCAAATTCAAATACCAACCCAAGGTCGGCACACGTTTTCAAAGAAAGGTAAATGCCAAGGAAATAGCGGAAGCATAACATTTTGGAATTAAGAATTCAAAATAACCTAAACGATGTATAATCCCTTACCTCAACGATGCGGCGAACTTTTTAACTCTGTTTGCTCGGATCTATAAATAAACATAACATACCGTTACTAATACTATTCCAATAATTAACTTCTAATTAAAAGTACTAAAATCCACTAATTGTACATCTGACACATGCTAAATACATATTTCATTATATATGTGTTACAAACCTAAATTTAAAGGCCTATAAGGCCGGCCCAAATGGGGAGTCTGGAAGGGCGACCGCCCTGGGCCTCCAATGTTTAGAGGCCCAAATTTATAATACAATCATTTATAGATATAAATATTATATTGTCATTTGAATTACATATATGTTTTAGTGGCCCATTGGATAATGTGTTTTGATTTAGTTGAGAGGTCATAGGTTCGATTCTTCGAAAGCCATGTTAATTTTATTTGCTTTTGAACTCTTTGAATTTGAAATTTATGTAAAATTTATTTTATTTTTGAGTTGTGAATTATCAAGTATTATATACTCACTCCCTTCGTTCCGAGTAAAGAGTTTTCGTTTGAAAGTCAAACTAATTTTAAAAATGACATTTTTAGTAGCTCATTAATAATAAAATAACGCGTCTAATCAACAAAAAAACATAATTATCTTAGAATATGGACTAATGAATTACAATAATCAAATAATCAACAAAAAAACCAAATGAACATGTAACGAATGAACCAAAAAATGAGAGAAGGTAATATAATTTGATGATATAACTAGAAAAAGATATTGGATGAGTGAATAAATCTGAAATATCTTATAGATATGCTTTATAGACATTTTGTATATTTTAATATATAAGAAAATTACTAAATCAAGATAGAAAATAACTAGTGTACCGGAATATGCAAACGAAGTAATTTTAAATAATTATTTCATATATTTATATATTAGTATGATCGTAGATGTTATACCAATTGAATACTTTGAACGATGAAAAATTGAAATTTTATTTATTTCAAAATTTTATTTTTATATCAATAGGGGCCCATTTTATCATTTTTGCCCTTTGCCCCTAAAAGTTCAGGAACGACCCTGAGGCCTATGAGTAATTTCTAAAACTTCCATGCTCAGAAGAGCCAATAGTGAGAAACTTTGGGGTCTCACTTGTAATTAACTTTCACCTCCTATTAAAATTGATGAGTACATAATACTCATCCCCCAGTTTGACTCCTCAAACCCACAAAATACCACACACCCACATAAACTATTTATTCTTCTTTCTCTTTCATTTCCTGGTTCAAAACACCTTTCATCATTTTCTTTTCTTTTTCCTCCGCATTCCGTCCTCTCTGTTCTTCTTATTCTTCTTCTTCTTTTTTTTTTCCAACGTCATTAATCATTTGCTTCTCCCATCAAAACCCATTTCAAGATTTTAGCTATAAAACCAATTTACAGATTTTCCTATAAAACCCAGTTGGATATATGACCTCAAAATTTTCGAATTAAAGGATGGTAATTTTTGAAACTAAATTTCATATTTCCTCCATGCTTTCTTTTTCGATTTTCGAGCACCCCACACAAACATGTACACATATATACACTGCCCTTCTCTTTCTATTCAATGAAATTGCACAAGAAGTTCAATCTATCATCAAAACAAAAATCAAAACAAGGTACTACGAATCAGAAGGAACCTTGCTTACCTCGATTCAGTCTTGCGTCACAACCGACGAGCTCTCCTTCATCGTCCTTTTCCCGATTGTCTTCTCGGCAACTTCCGTCCCGAATTTCGGCTCTCTATCTCTATGCCTAGCTTGGAAAGTGATTTCCTTCATTTCTTTCCATTTTATGTCCAAGGAGGGACAGTTCTTTTGCCACCGGTTTGCCTCCATCGCCTCTTCTTCTACCGATACAACTCTCGTCCCAACTGTGTCTCTTCAAATTTTTTTTTTTTAATTTGTAACCAAACTTAAATCAACTTTAAAAGAGTTTATTGGGTCAGCCCAATTCCAAAGGACTCATTCTAACCTGGTAGAAGCCCAAACATATTAAAGTACTAATGACCCAATTTTAGGAATTTACCGCCCAAACAAAATAGACCCAAATTAGATTGAGGTTAGCCCAAAACAATTTACAATACTAATAATATAACTAATAATATTATTCCAAAATTCGGGTATATTACACTCTTACCCCTTTTAAAAAAGTTTAGTCCTCTAAACTTTACGTCAAAGTAGCCAAAAGACTTGGAATACATATTTTATTCAAAAAGTTCAGGGAACTTGTCTCGTATATCTTCTTCCAGTTCCCACGTGGCTTCTCTCTCAGTATGATTACTCCACTGAATCTTGACATATGGAATAGTTCATCTTCTTAATATCTGATCTTTCCGGTCAACAATTCGAACTGACTTCTCATCATAACCCAGGTCTTCCCGAAATTTTAATGGTTCGAACTCAATCACATGATTCGGATCCGAGACATACTTCCTTAGCATTGACACGTGAAATACATTGTGCACTCCAGATAGTGTAGGTGGCAAGGCTAGTCTGTAAGCGACCTCACCAACCCGCTTGAGTATTTCAAAGGGTCCCACAAACCTTGGACTAAGCTTTCCCCGAATGCCAAACCTCATGACCCCTCTTGTGGGTGAGATTTTAAGGAATACATGGTCCCCTGTTTCAAATTCGAGCCCGCGTCGACGATTGTCTGCATAAGACTTCTGTCGGCTCTGAGCTATAAGAAGTCGTTTTCGAATCAACTGCACCTTCTCCGAAGTAACTTGCACCAACTCCGGTCCTATTAGTTTCCTTTCGCCCACCTCATCCCAACAGATAGGCGATCTACACTTTCGTCCATACAAAGCTTCATAGGGCGCCATACCAATACTTGCATGAAAACTGTTATTGTAGGTAAACTCCACCAAAGGCAAGTGATCGTCCCAATTACCTTGCAAGTCCAACACGCATGCGCGAAGCATATCTTCCAAAGTTTGTATTGTCCGCTCTGACTCACCGTCTATCTGTGGGTGGAAAGCTGTACTCATACTCAAGTTTGTACCAAATGCTTTCTGTAGGCTACCCCAAAACTTCGAGGTGAATCTAGCATCACGATCTGAAACTATCAAGACCGGTACTCCATGCAGCTGAACAATCTCATCGATGTACAATTTCGCCAACCTTTCCATTGAGTCAGTAATTTTAAACGCCAAGAAATGTGCAGACTTGGTTAACCTATCCACAATGACCCAAATTGAATTATACCCCTTCAGCGTTCTGGGTAACCCTACCACGAAGTCCATAGTGATATGCTCCCACTTCCACTCAGGTATCGACAAGGACTGCAGCAATCCACCGGGTTTCTGATGCTCTGTCTTCACTTGCTGGCATACAAGACACTTACTCACAAACTCGACTATATCCCTTTTCATATTCTCCCACCAAAAGGTGTCACGCACGTCCCGATACATCTTTGTACTACCCGGTGTATGGAAAACCTCGAAGTTGTGCGTGTCTTCTAAAATCTGCCTTTTTAATTATGGGTCGGATGGAACACAAATTTTTGACCCAAAACGAAGGACACCGTCATTATCCTGCCGAAAATCTTTCTGATCCCCATCTTCCAATCCCTAAGGAAATCTTTACTAATTCTGGATCCACTGTCTGTGCCGCTTTAATCTTTTCTAACAAGGATGGCTATACACTTAAGTGTGCCAAAAAGCCATCGCCACTTCTAACCCTAACTTCAATTCCCATCGAGTCAAGATCGTCCAATATCCTCTTTTCCTTAGTTATTAAAGCCGCCAAACTTCCCCTATTCTTCCGACTCAAGGCGTCAGCCATTACATTGGCCTTTCCAGGGTGATAAAATATTGTGCAATCATAATCTTTCAATAGCTCCAACCATCTCCGTTGCCGCATGTTCAACTCCTTCTGAGTGAATATGTACTTCAAACTCTTATGATCTGTGTAAATTTCGCACGTTTCGCCATACAAATAGTGCCTCCAGATTTTCAATGCAAAAACCACTGCTGCCAGTTCTAAGTCGTGTGTTGGGTAGTTTCGTTCATAGTTCTTCAACTGTCGGGAAGGATAAGCAATTACTTTCCCATTCTGCATTAGCACACAACCCAAACCTTTTTGCGATGCATCACTATAAACTACAAATCCTCTCATCCCTGATGGTAAAGTAAGGATCGGGGTTGACACTAGCCGATTCTTCAACTCTTGAAAGCTGGTCTCACACTAAGCTGTCCACACAAACTTCGTGTTTTTCTGTGTAAGTCGAGACAACGGCCTTACTATCTTTGAAAAACCCTCAACAAACCGGCGATAATATGCTGCTAGACCCAAGAAACTTTGAACTTCAGTAACTGTTGTGGGTCTCTCCCAATTTACTACGACTTCAATTTTGGCTGGGTCCACTGAAATACCCTCATTTGAGACCACATGTCCTAAGAAGGCTACTTTTTCCAACCAGAATTCACATTTTTTGAACTTAGCATACAACTTCTCTTCCCTTAAAATTTGCAGTACTGTTCTCAAATGTTGCTCATGCTCCTCCCGAGTCTTCGAGTAGATCAAGATGTCATCAATGAATGCTATTACACATCGATCTAGAAACTGCTTGAACACCCTATTCATCAGGTCCATAAATGCAGCTAGGGCATTCGTCAATCCGAATGGCATAACCAAAAACTCGTAGTGCCCATACCTTGTCCTAAAAGCTGTTTTTGAAATATCTTCTTTCCTGACCCTTAGCTGATGATAGCCTGAACGAAGGTCTATCTTGGAGAAATAACGAGCACCCTGTAACTGATCGAACAGATCGTCAATGCGAGGCAACGGGTACTTATTTTTTACCGTGACCCGATTCAACTCGCGGTAATCAATACACAGCCTCATAGATCCGTCCTTCTTCTTCACGAACAACACTGGAACACCCCAAGGCGATACGCTTGGCTCGGCTCCTTTCCACTCTTGTAAGCTTGTTCCTTCAATTCTTTCAATTCTGTTGGTGCCATCCTATACGACGCCTTAGAGATGGGCGCCGTCCCGGGCACCAAATCAATCCCAAACTCTACTTCTCGGTCTGGTGGAAGGCCAGGTAGGTCTTCTGGGAAAACATCCGAAAATTCCCTAACCACTGAAAGTGATTCTAAGGTGACCCCTTCTTTACTGGGGTCGATGATGGAGGCTAAGTAACCCTGACATCCTTTTCTTAAGAGTCGCCTTGCCCTTAACGATGAAATGAAGCCCGACAACACCACTGATTTAGATCTCTTAAACTTGAATTCTGGTTCACCGGGAATACAAAACACCACTTCTTTTTCAAAACAGTTGACCCTAGCGTGACAAGAGGCTAACCAATCCATCCCTAAAATCAAATCAAAATTTTGCATATCTAAAGGGATCAAATCAATAGGCATTTGTCTATGCTCTAATTTCAAAGAGCGGGATCTAAACACAGATGTGATAGGGATTGATTCCTTCGTCGGGGTGTCAATAATCAAAACCTCATCTAAGTTCTGGGGTGCCAATTTCATTCGACGTGCAAGCGAAACAGATATAAAAGAGTGGGTTGCACCAGGATCAATCAAAACATAAGCATCACTGGAATATAATTGCAAGGTACTTGTCACCACATCATTTGTTGCCCGAGCATCCTTAGCGGTCATAGCATACACACGCCCATGCCCCTTTGGTTTCTCCTTGTCTCAACTTGTGGCTCCTTTGACGAAGGTGTTTTTGTTTGGCTCTGGGCAATCTTTAACCAAGTGCCCCATCTTCCCAAAATTGAAGCACGCCCCAGAGTTCCGATAACAAGAATGTGTCTGGTGCTTACCCCCACAAGTACGACATAAGGGGTTCGCGTCTTGGTTCCGGTTCTGGCCTTGATTCTGCTGACACTGATGATACGACTGGTTTCTAGATGACTGAGCTCCACTCCTAAAACAGTTACCTTCAGTAGCCCTTCGTTTATTCACATTACTCGCATTCCCTTGGCCACTTGGTTGACCACGGAACTTACCCGAATTGTCATCGGCTCCCCTCTTGTGCTCATCTCTTTTCCTCTGGTAAGCTTCCGAATCACGTTCAATCACTCTGGCACGGTCCACCACCTCCGCATAAGTCGCTAGCTGTAGTGGTACCAACCGATAACTAATCTTACCATTAAGATCCCTTTCGAACTTTCTTGCCTTTTGGTAATCGTTCTCGAAGAGGTCCGGAGCATACCTTGAGAGCTCGGTGAACTTTGCGGCATATTCGTCCAAGGTCATCTTTCCTTGTTCCAAGTCTATAAACTCCACTATTTTCCTATCACGTACACTTGGTGGAAAGTACTTCTTGTTGAAAGCTTCCAAGAACATCTCCTAAGTATATTCTCCTGTCCCATCTACCTCGGCTCCTCATTCTTGGCCACCAGCCGATCGGCTTCCCTACAATTTGAATGTGGCAAGGTTAACCTTCTGCTCACTAGTGAGGGTCATTGTCCTGAAGCTTTTGTTCATGTTTTCAATCCAGTCCTCGAGGCTTCCGGACACGAGAAAGGTTTAGGATCTCTCTTACGGAAGATGTCGGTGGGTCTTTTACCATTGGCCCAGGTTGATATCTTTGCGGTGGTTGTGGAGTAGCGATTGTTGCGAATCTTCGGCGTTGCATGCGGTGTAGGTATTTCTGGTGCTCCAGGTGTTGGATTATCCTAGTTCCTGTTTCCCACCAGGGCTTGTGTTATAGTTTGAAGCAACGCAAGGAGAGTAGGGTCTACTGGCGTTGGTCCAGCAGTCGTTGCATTAGACTGGGTTGTTGTATGTTCTGGCCCATTGGTGTTTACGTTTGGCGCAGACACACTATTTTCCCCATCGTCTGAAGTGGAGTTCGCAGCAGAGTATCCCTACCACGTCCACGTCCACGGGCTCCAGCGCGACCTCCACGTGCCATTAGGTACTGAGATAGAACGTTGAGACGTCAGTAAGGTTTAGGGTCACTATTCTTATAGTGGCATAGTTCAATCAGTATGACATCATAGACCAATTTGGTATACACCGTCAAGTTATAAGGAGTACCCTATACAAAAATCACACATTCATACACTCAAAAATAAATACCAAAAATTTCTTCATTTATTTCAAATTTTATTTAATTGTCAAAATAACAAACTCGGAAGCATAAAATGCACTCCATTGTTCTAATAACAAAAACAACAAACAAAATGTCCCCCAAATTCCACCTTAGGCGACCATTTTTCCAACCTAAATCAATCATTCCAAATTTTGTTTTCCTATTTAACTATCTTCTGCCTGGGTGTCTTCGTCCTCACTTGGGTCAGATTCTTCATTACTTTGATTCCCAATGTTAACTACTGGGTTGACATCCGCCTCGATGTCCACCATCTCTTCATCTTCTTCCTCCTCCTCTTCTGGATCTTTTGGATCTTCTTTCACAATTGGTCCATTATCTATGGCCATTTGGACCGCATCCCAAGCATTCTTAACCAAGAATTTGGTGTTGCTCAGCCTTGCTTCAACTTCTGCATTGGCCCTCCTAGCGTCATCTATTTAATCAAATGGTCTAGACAAGGCATTTTGTGCCAGCTTCAATGCCTTCGTCATCTCTCTGGCTTGTTCTATAAGGACTTTGTTCTCATTTGCTAGCAGCTGATTATCATTCCTTAACAATTGATTCTCCTGCACTAATACTTGGTTCATCCCTTCCAGCTCGACTATTCTAGCATGCATTATACTCAATCTCGTTCCCACAGGTGTCCTGGGTGGAGCGACCAATGTCCTACCTGTGTTGTTATGCACTATTTCCTACAAATTCAAAGAAAGTATATCAGTTGTGTTGACATCACTATTATCTCTCTAAGTAAGCCATGCACCTAATTAATGATATTGGATAACCTCAAGTGCAAAATCGCCTAACTTTTACCCTACGATTAAATCTTAGGAATTTTACTTTCTAACCCATCTGGATCTGAAATCTAAGCTCAAATACCAACTGTAACGCCCCAAAAATTAGGCCCAACTATAGGGACCCACATAATGGCCACGTCACCAAAAACCTCAAAAATCATACTACAACCAAAAACGTAAATACTGTATCTTCCACTTAAACATCAAATATTCGAATATAAATCCCTTAATAAAATTTTACTTACAATAAAAACATATGTCTAAATAAATCTCCCAAAATCCAATTAACGATTACAAATAATCGTCCATAACATAACAAGATTTTAATCTCTTCAATTGGACTAACCCGAACCGAACCAAATTTCCATATTTCCATTCCTTACTTATATCCTGAAAGAAAATGAGTAGGAAAAGGGTGAGCGAACAAAAGCCCAGTAAGTTCATATACAACCCCTCCGGTTTCTAAGGAGGAGTTGACCAGGAAGAAAGTCAAACGATATATAGGGTAAACAATAAAAATGGAGATGTCAAAGGAATTATTTTTCTTGATATCCACAAGATAAAATACACATTGATCGAAGAACAATTAACGAGTTCGCAAGAACCAAATCAAATCAATATCAAATACTAAGGAGGATGTTATGATCACATAAACGGTCATTTTAGACCAAACAAAAGGTGGCTCCAAGGAACCTCAAATATCAAAGTACCCCAAAAGGGTCAAAAGCAAAATTGTATATCTGGATTACCCCACCATAGTTCCTATGGTGTAAAGTCGCCTTAACAGGCCAAATGGTCATTCAAATTATCTTAGTGATCATAACAGAGTTTTTCAAAAATATAATTACAATTTCAACAAAATCAAATACCAATAATAACCGAATAAAATATCGCACATTGAGTTTAAACAATTTGTGAGATTCATAAAGCAATTCACAATTAAGAATAATGAAAGGACGGATACGACGGGATTTCAAATTCAAATACCAACCCAAGGTCGGTACACGTTTTCAAAGAAAGGTAAATGTCAAGGAAATAGCGGAAGCCTAACATTTTGGAATTAAGAATTCGAAATAACCTAAACGATGCATAATCCCTCACCTCAACGATGCGACAAACTTTTTAACTCCGTTTGCTCAGATCTATAAATAAACATAACATACCCTTACTAATACTATTCCAATAATTAACTTCTAATTAAAAGTGCTAAAATCCACTAATTGTACATCTGACACATGCTAAATACATATTTCATCATATATGTGTTACAAACCTAAATTCAAAGACCTATGAATAATTTCTAAAACTTCCATGCTCAGAAGAGCCAATAGTGAGAAACTTTGGAGTCTCACTTGTAATTAACTTTCACCTCCTATTAAAATTGATGAGTACAGAGTACTCATCCCCCAGTTTGACTCCTCAAACCCACGAAATACCAACACACCGACTATTTATTCTTCTTCCTCTTTCATTTCCTGGTTCGAAACACCTTTCATCATATTTTTTTTTCTTTTCTTTTTTTTTTCCTCCGCATTCCGTCCTCTCTGATCGTCTTCTTCTTCTTCTTCTTTTTTTTCCCACGCCATTAATCATTTGCTTCTCCCATCAAAACCCATTTCAAGATTTTAGCTATAAAACCAATTTACAGATTTTCCTATGAAACCCAGTTGGATATATGGCCTCAAAATTTTTGAATTAAAGGATGGTAATTTTTGAAACTAAATTTCATATTTCCTCCATGCTTTCTTTTTCGATTTTCGAGCACCCCACACAAACACGCATATATACACCACCCTTCTCTTTCTATTCAATGAAATTGCACTGGAAGTTCAATCTATCATCAAAACAAAAATCAAAACAAGGTACTACGATTCAGAAGGAACCTTGCTTACCTGGATTCAGTCTTGCGTCACAACCGGCGAGCTCTCCTTCGTCGTCCTTCTCCCGATCGTCTTCTCGGCAACTTCCCTCCCGAATTTCGGCTCTCTATCGCTATGCCTAGCTTGGAAAGTGATTTCCTTCATTTCTTTCCATTTTTATGTCCAAGGAGGGACGGTTCTTTTGCCACCGGTTTACCTCCATCGCCTCTTCTTCTACCGATACAACTCCCGTCCCAACTGTGTCTCTTCAATTTCTTTTCTTTTTTTCTTCTTTTAATTTGTAACCAAACTTAAATCAACTTTAAAAGAGTTTATTGGGTTAGCCCAATTCCAAAGGACTCATTGTAAATGGGTAGAAGGCCAAACATATTAAAGTACTAATGGCCCAATTTTATGAATTTACCGCCCAAACAAAATAGGTCCAAATTATATTGAGGTTAGCCCAAAACAATTTATAATATTAATAATATAACTAATATTATTATTCAAAATTCGGGTATATTACAGTATTATAATAGGAATGTTGGATGTTTTTTTTTTTTCTGGGTCTAACTGGATATTATAGGAAAGTTGTAAGAGATTATCAAGAAATATAAGGACCTTAAATTCAAACTTTTAAGGGAGGGAGGGTTTTGTTGGGGTCATTGTGTGGTGGCAGTATTTCCAAAGATTGAATGAGGCCATAATTTTAACAAATATATATATATATAGAGCATGCAAATTGTACTGCTCCCTGCATACTAAACATTAGTTAACAGTAGATTAAGACATTGAGATAATAGCACCTACCAAAATAAATAAAAAATTACAGAAAGAAATCCAAAATGACAAATAAGGCATATGTCAAACACAATTTAATTAAAGATCTAAATCACTTCTAAAAAGTTAAATTGGAAACCCCCCCCCCCTAGTTTTCAACTGTAAATCCCTAATTTAGGTTTCCAAACCAAAATAAAAGGACCCTGATGAGGACTTTATTTCTACATAAGATGAGAGCGAGTGAGAGAGAGCAGGAATTAAGGTTGAATGATGAAATTGAAATAGGGATCCAATATATTTATTCTGATCCGCACAAAGAGTCAATTATTTTATTTTGAGATGTTTCACTCAAAAAATTCATCAATTGGAACCGTTTGTGCACTTTTACCCATAATTAAATGAAAAGAAAAGTAAAAATAAAATAATAAAAATAATATTTTATAAAAAAACTTTCGAACAAGATAATATTTTATTGGGACTACTGAAAAAGAAATCAGGACAACAGTTTTTGGTTGGTGAAAGTATCTTTTGCTACTCTATGTGCAGCTAATTTTCATTTCTAAACAATTTCTTGGCAACATGTCAATTACCATAGCTTGCGAACGATCTCTTTCATGCTTTTGCCTTCTCACCGTCTCATCCCGTGGTTGTTTATTTGCTAAAAAGATGTCACGAAAATATTCTCCAATGCCTTAGTAATCCCTATGTTTTTAAAGTCTCGTCTAGTGTAGCGTTTTGAAAACGCAACTTTTTCTAAACACAATATTTTTAAAACGTAGCATTTTTAAAACATAATTTTTTTCTTGTAAACATGTTTGGAAAACTATTTCAAAACGTTATTTTTATAAACAAAATAGTTGTAAAGGCAGTATATTTTTAAAATGCTGCACATTTTTAAAACGTTGTATTTTATAACGCTGCATTGAAACACTTTAAAAAAGAAAACGCTATGTTTTTTACCAACGTTTTGGTCGAAACGCTCCACCAAACAAGTACTAAATTATCGTCCTTTTTTATTTTTCGTATGTTTTAAAATAATTGTTCTCTTTCAAAACTTTCTCTTTTAGGAAAAAAACTTTTACCACTTTACCCTTACTTTTTCTAACTACTTTAATTGTTGCCTTATGTTCAAGGGCATTAAAGGACATTACACATTTCACATTTCACCAATATTTATAATACAGTCAATTACTTTTTATAAATGATGCAACGAGTCAAAAGATGACAATAATTCGAAAATGGATGGAATATTTCGTTTATGTATCCAATGGGATTTATAAATATTCCTAAGTTATTCACTTATTCTTCGTGGCAGGGCCGTTTCTATCATTTTGATGGTCCTGTTTTAAGTTATAAATTAGGCCCTAAATTAATAAATATTAAAAATAAATTACAAAGACTTTCCAAATTACTAGTTACTAAAGCAGATGAATTGATCAAATCGATCAAAACTCAAACAAAAACAAACAAACCTACATATTGTAATGTCACAAAATATACCAAAATTGAAATGAATAGTTTTTTTCCTTCTTATCAAAGATTTTTTTTTTCTTGAATGAATATATATTTTTTGTGTGAAGGGAATACATTTATCAATTAGTTACCAACAAAAGGTCGAAGGATTGAATATGCGAATATACCATATCTTCGAGATTATGGAAGTCCAGACTCTTGTGCGGTTACCATCTTTTATTTATGCTATAATAATTGGACAAAGTTTATATGAATTTTCCATGAATAATTTTAAGATTTACAAGTAGTGAGATGGAATTTCCACTACAATTTTTTATAATCCACTACATTACCAATAATTACATAAATTAAATACATATTTTGACAAAATTGCCCCTTTGATTAATTACTTGTCATTTGAAGTAGAGCAAACTATATCTCTTCTTTCCATATTACGTTCTAATTCTTAACACATCAACGAACATATATTTTTTTTTTGTATTTTAATTTTTTAATATATATTTCTTCTATCATGCTTGTGACTCTTTTCAGGTTTCATTATAAGATAATTAATTCATTAAATCATTTATTTACCAAAGTCATTACTATAATAAAAGATTAACTTAATTTAAAATTTATTTTTTATTAAAAAATAAAATTGAATAATAATATTCTGGTAGATATTTGATTGAAAATTGGTTAATCAATTCATAATTAATATTTAGAGTCAATTATTATTGGTAGGAAAAATGTATTAATACTTTACGAGATGGTATCAAAATATAATTTTACTTTCAGATCTTGAATTTTGCAATTATATATTTTAATTAAATCTAGTTGTAAATTATTTTCTTTCAATAAGCAACGTTCACATGTTTTTTCGAAATTTGGTAGACAAAAAAAAAAAATATATATATATATATTATACTCCCTCCGTCCCTAAATTATCGTCCTCCTTTCCTTTTTCGTCCGTCCCAAAACAATTGTCCACTTTGAAACTTACCTTTTTAGAACATCACTTTTACCACTTTACCCTTACTTTTTCACTCTACTGTAATTATGAGCCACATACACATGGATGTTAAAAGAACTATACATTAAACCAATATAAATTATCAAGTCAATTATTTTTTCTTAAACTGTGCGCCGGGTCAACTAAGACGATTATTTAGGGACGGAGGGAGTATAATATTAGTTATTTATTATTTAACATCACTCTAGCCATGAATTTTAATGATTAAACATTTTAAAAAATAAACAAAATAATTATGTTTTTTATGTTGACGATAATCAAATATCATTTGATATTTTTGAGAAAATTATGTAGGTTGATAATTAGGAGGGTAGCATTGATTGACAAATAAATATGTCTGGTGATCAAGGGGTAGTTTTATCCAAATACATGTTTAATTGATGTAATAATTGATAATGTTGTGGATAATAAAAAATTGTAGTGGAAATAACATTTCCCCTAAAATTATTTTGAGAAAATTAAAAATGATATGCTAAGGAAAATAGTTAGTCAAAATGCTGCTATATTGTCAGGATTGTTTTTTTTTTTCTAGGGCAAATTACCCAAATCGTCCCTATACTTTACCACGTTTTTCAACTTCATCCTTGTAAAAAAATCGAACCTTATTCGTCCTTGTACAAAATTTTTTGATGGAAATGGTCATTCCATCCACGTTCGTTATTTTTTCTCTGCTAGGTCAATGCACGTGCGTCTCTCGTGACATTGACTAGGGGCAAAATAGTCATTTTATCCAAAAAAGAGTACAGGGACAAAATACCAACTACTTGGTTCTTAAATTGTTCATTTCATTGGCTCCTCTTTTCTATGCATACGTCATACCTCAGACCACTTCGACAGATCTGGACAGCGATGAAGCACGCTGGCAGTCCATAGAAGAGCGACTTCCCGCAGATTAGAGCCATCGAAAGAAGCAAGGGAGATGACAGAATGACGTAGAAGATCGATTTAAGACAGTGCGACCATGACAAATAAGAAAAGGAGATGAATGAAGAATTATAGCAGATCAGATAGCTGTCTTATTACTACTATATGAAGATAAAATTATTGATAGATCTGCTTTCTTTAGAAACCTAGATTAGATCTGGATGTAACTTTTGAAACCTATATCTAAAATTGAATAAAAACCATGTAAGTGCAGTTGAGAACGAAATTAGGATAGATGGGGGGGGGTGAATAACCTTTTAAAAACTTTGAGGGTTGTTTTGAAAACATTTAAAAGATGCAGCGGAAAAGATAAGTTTTCAGTAGTTGATTGAAAATCAGCAGGTAGCGACTGTTGAACTTAAAACAGTTTGGTTTGGTTTTCTTTCGATCACTTAAGTATAAAGACTGAATTGAAGAATAATAGATAATATCAACTATGTAAAGAACTTACGACTGTAACTGTTAAACACTTAAGTAGATAGAAGTTTCTTAAGTGTTGTAAACAGTAAAAACGATAGGTAGACAGAAAACAGTATTTGGAGTGGTTCACAGTGTTAAAACTGCTACGTCCACTAAGTACCAGGTTGGGCAAACTTGGATTTTGAAGTGCACTAAGATTATATATATGCTAAGTGATCACTAACAGATCAGTTTACAACAAAAACCACTGTTTGAGGAGTTTGATCTAGCAAGAATCAAACTCCTACAACAATCTGTGATCCTTTAAGGATTTAAAAGAATAAAGGAACAGAGAATCGTAGATTGCTCAAAATAGAAACTAGAAAAGAATATATATGAAAGAAACTGGCTAATAATGTTATGGAGAAGAAGCTCATCAAGGAAAGATTGAAGTTCTTGGTTGGAATGGGAGCTTCAATGTGTTTGTCTCTTTTTGAGTGTTGTAGAGAAATTTTGATTTATTAAATCTTGAGTACGTAATATTGCAAAAAAAATATTTTCTTTAATCCTTGCTCAAACGATTTATAGAGATATCCAGAGTTGTAGTCGTTTGAGAGAGTGAGGTTGAATCTTGAATTTCTTAATGAAATGATGTTCCATTGAATGCCAAGAAATTCTGGAAGACTGTAAGAGACAAAGAATATTACCTAGAATGAAATATTAAAGAGAGTGGTTAGCTAGGTATGAGTATACGAACAATAGTTATGACATGCAAGAAAGTCTTCAATTGATAGGACATGTGAATAGTTCTTTTATTTGAAAAGGTTTTACCAAAATAATATTTTATAATAAACACGTGAAGGTTAGATCTTTTTCAAATGATTACAGTGTTTTCAATAAGTAAAAAATTAGAGTATAAGTAGGTGCTGACATTGTGTATCAGCAGCTGCTAGCTACTGATGACTTATGCTTTAGGTAGATAGAATGTAGGTTGCTAAGCCAAGTCAAAGGGTATCTGTTGCATAAACAATAGATGATATCTTATCTGCTGAATATTTAAGCAGATAGATTTAGACTTGTTACAAAGTCAAAGTTTAAAACCTATTTAAGGATTTTTGATAAGTATTTAAACTAGTTGGTTTTAACTTAATGATTTTAAGTAAATATAAGGTATGCGAGTTTCTACAATCTCCTCCAATTTACTTAAAACCATTCATCCTAAGCAGAGAGTAAAATAACGTAAGTGTAAAGCTATTTATCCTGCATAAAATGTTAGTAGAAGCAGAATATGATAAGTAGTAGGGAGCAAAAGGGAGCAAAAGGGAGCAAAAGAGAGCAAAAGAAATTGGTTTGGTTTCACGCTAATGAATCTTTATCAACAACTTTTCTCATTTTTGTTTGTCTTCTTCGTCCTTTGAGTTCCCGTAGATATGTGTCAGCTCTTGCTTGATAAATTAATGTCAGCTTTAACTCTTTGCCCCTTCTCCTTCTGAAGGGCATTAAAAGCTGAAGTTTTTGTTTTCTCTGCCCTTATAGCCCTATCTTGTTGGAAAGCTAGAATGTAATTCCAGTCATGCATAGTGGCTTCGCGAGGAGCACCAGTAGCTATGGCAGTCTGAACTTCAATGAAGATAGTATTCCTAATGTTGGGAACAATGGAGTTTAGCTGTGTTTGAAGGTGATGTAGTACAAGAGTGTGGTATTCAAGGGTTGCATGAATATCCGTAGATGGAGGAGCTGGTTCTACATCAACTTCTGAAGAATCAACAAGAAGGATTGGATGATGAGCAGATGGATGAGAGATAGGTTGGCTTATAATGGTTTTCTGCCTTTTAATGGCTGGCCTTAGAGGTTTGCAAGCGGGGGAAGGTTGCAGTACTTGCTTAGCTGATTTGGCAGCTGGTTGAATATGCAAAGTTAAAGGTGCAGTAGTAGGAGGATTTGTATCAACAGCAGTATGATTTTCTGATGAGAGTTGAGGAGGATGAGTAGAGGTAGATGTTCCTCCTGACTGAGATAACTGCTGAATTTTAAAAGTTCTATTGTGATATTTTGCATCATTAATGCGGTCATTTATGAGTGCCATAGCCATCTGTTGAATAAATTCAAGATTGGAAGGGGTTAAGAAAGATAGATGTGGATTTTTGATGATTAATGAACTAGCTGGGGTAGCTGGTCTGCCTAGAAGATAAAGATCATTTGGAGAAAAGGGATCAATGTTATGGACGACTCTATAAATATTCCAGACATATAGGATAAGTTCATCTTGAACGAATCTGTCATTGGAAAGGTAGAAGGCATTTCAGTGATGAGGCAGAAGGTTAAAGTACTTACCATAAGTGACGACAAGTTCAGCTGGAGATAAGTGAACAATAGTAGGAGCAAAAAGAGTATGTAATTTTCTTTTGAGGTCTTTATCAACGTATTCATCAAGGATGATCAAAGGTTTTTCTTCTTTTTTCTTTTCATTAAAGGAAAGAAGAGACTAAATGAATAATGGTAGGTGATCAATGGGAAAAACCCAATTTGGAGGAATGTGAATAGGATTTTTTTTTTTTGGTAATTAAGGAGAGTATATGAGATGAAAGGTAAGATTGGAGAGAGGGGGAAAAAGTTGAGTGGTTTGAAGTTTGATAGGTAGAACAACATTTTCGTAAGAATGAGTGTTGCAAGAAAAATAGGTGTTATTTGCCATAAAACCTGAAGGAATTTGAGTCATTGAAATTAAGTTAGCGATTAGTATGTAGAGAGTGTACTTGAAATTTTAGAGAGAGAGAGAAATGTCAGCAATGAAGTATGAATATTCTTTTGAAAGCAGTAAAGTTTGTCGTAGATTTTGTTGGGATTAAGTAGGAAAGTGATGGTGATAAGTTTAGCTTCAATTTTAATGAGTATTGAAAGGAGGAGATATGGTATGTAGTGATAAGTACAAAAGAATTTTTCATATTGATTATACCAAAACGTGATAGGGCTGTGTGGTTGTGATAAGAAGCAAAAATAATTAAGAGGGAATGTTTTGATGTAAGAAGTGGTTTATCATAATTAATGCACTGATAGTTCAAAGACTTTAAGAGTATGTTAGTGTGTTAGAAGGTTTTGGACTTTGCATAATCATTTAAATGATGATAGAAATTTTATTATAAAGAATAAGTCATTTTGATGTCAAAGATATGTTTCTATTTACACTTATGTCAACTGTCAGAGGAAAAGAATTTTAAAAATGGACAGTTGAGTTTTAATGCATAATTCCGTTTGTTTCAAATAAGAGTGTGTTAATAAAGTATAAATTTTTACAGTTTGAAATGAAACAATTTGCTGAGATATATTCAGCAAGTGTTAAGGGTTTAGCATCTTACCTATGCAGTGTCTCAATTAAATAGCTGGAATAGCTTACTTGCTTAACAACTTTCTTCATCTAATGATGTGGCAGTTTTTGATCAACTGATATTTTCTATCTGCTGATAGCTGTAATCAGTCGGAAGAAAACAGGGATTCTGCAGGCGTATCTATTGATGATGAGAGGAAGGTATTGTATCTAAAGATTGGTCATCAGTAGGTTCAGGGGTTGATGAGTAATTGAGTATCTACTGTAAACCAGCTTTTGCCAGACGATAAACTATTTCTTGCATGTGTTAGTATCTCAAGCTCATTTATGTATTAAAGAATAAGCATGCCTAATTCACCTCTTAAAAATTCAAATCTTTCATATTTTAAGACTTTTGTAAATATGTCAGCCAATTGAAATTCTGTGGGAACATATTCTAGCTGAACATTACCTTTTTCAACATGATCTTTAAGAAAATGATATATAATATCAATATGTTTGATTTTATAATGCATGCCAGGATTTTTAGACACATATATGGCAGATGTATTAATCCAAAATATGGGATCGGTTCCCATCTGCATCTCATAGTTCATCAGCTCTTGCTTCATCCAAAGGATTTGTGAACAGCAGCCGCCTGTAGCTATATACTCAGCTTCAGTAGTTGATGTAAAAACTAATGCTTGCTTTTTGTTGGCCTAGGATATGAGTCTATTTCCAAGGAACTGACATAGTCCACTTGTGATTTTCCTGTTAACTCTACACGCTGCAAGATCAGCATCTGAATATCCCATTAGATTAAAAGATGAATCTCTTGGACGCCAAATGCCAAAATTTTCAATGTTAATAAGATATCTAATGATTCTTTTAGCATCTATCATGTGAGATTCTTTAGGATCAGCTTGAAATCTTGCATAGACACATATACCAAACATAATATATGTCCTACTAGCATTTAGATATAGGAGAGATCCAACAATACCTCTATTTTTAGTCATGTTGACTAATTTACATTTTTCATCAGTTACTAGATGGCATTCAACTTCCATTGGAGTATTTGCTGAATTTGCATCTTGTGAGTTATACTTATTTATAAGCTCCTTGGTATAATTAGAATGATGGATAAATATTCCTTCTTCAGTTTGTTTGATTTGCAAACTAAGGAAGTATGTGAGTTCTCCCATCATGCTCATCTCAAACTTGCTCTTCATTAGGTTTTCAAATTTCTTACACAAAACATCATTAGTAGAACCAAAAATAATATCATCAACATAAATTTTGAACTAGTAAAATGTTTCCTTTGTGTTTCATGGAAAAGAGAGTTGTGTCAATTTTACCTCTTTGAAAACCTTTTTCCATAAGAAATTTTGAAAGAGTTTCGTACCAGAATCTTGGGGCTTGCTTGAGTCCATACAAAGCTTTTCTTAGCTTATATACCTGGTCCTTCTTCTTGTTGTCTTGAAAACTAGAAGGTTGTTCAACATATACTTGTTCTTGAAGGTCTCCATTGAGAAATGTACTTTTCACATCCATTTGATAGATTTTGAAGTTTTTGAAGGTTGCATATGTAAGGAATAATTTGATAGCTTCTAATCTTACAACAAGAGCAAATGTTTGATTATAATCAATGCCCTCCTCCTATCTATAACCTTGGGCTACCAACCTTGCTTTGTTTCTTGTGGCATTTCCATCTTCATCCAACTTGTTCCTAAAAACCCATTTGGTTGCTATTACTTGTTGATTAGTAGGCCTGGGAACAAGTTGTCACACTTGACATCTTTCAAACTGATTTAGTTCTTCTTGGATAGCCTCAATCCAGTGGGGATCTTCCAATGCTTCATCAATATTTTTGAGTTCAGTAGAGGAGACAAAGGCATGGGAGTCAAAAGTCTCATTCCTTGCGCTGCTTCTTGTCCTTAATCCACCAAAAGGATCACCAATGATATTTTTAACTAGTTGATGTTTGGCTTCTCTAATTTCTTTGGGAAGATCTGGAGTGGGGTTAGGAGAAACAGTAGGTATGTCAATTTGGGAAGAAGAGGTTTCAGATGTTTGTTGGATTTCAGCTACTGAAGGGTCAATTGGTATAGAATCAGCTGATGGAGTGAGAGTTTCAGCTGCTTGAGTTTGGTCGTCCTGCTTATCTGTATTTTGGATTATTGAGCTATCAGCAGGAAGAGTGGAAGATGAATGATTGTTCTGTAGTGAACTGTTATTGTTTCATGTCTCAAAAATCTCAAATTTGTTAGAAACATCTTGAGTCTCATTGGACTCAGGTAATGAAAATTAATCAAAAGTAACATGCATAATTTCAACAATTATTTGAAATTTTCTATTGTAAACTCTATAAGCGCTATTATGTTTAACATAACCAACAAAAATACCTTCATCAGCATTTTCATCAAATTTACATATGTGGTCATTACCATTATAGTGAATGTAACATTTGTACCCAAAGATTTTGAAATAAACAATGTTTGGTGTTCTGCCTCTCCACAATTCATAGGGTGTCTTTTCATGAAATTTGTTGGTGAGAGACTTGTTTTGTGTGAAGCAAGCTGTGTTGACAGCTTCTGCTCAAAAGAACTTAGGCTGCTTGGCTTCAACAATTATGATTTTACCAGCTTCTATAAGTGTCTGTTCTTCCTTTCAGCACCCCCATTCTGTTGAGGAGTTCTTACAGCTGAGAAATTGTGGTCTATACCATGATCATCACAGTAGGTATCAACTTCAAGATTCTTGAACTCAGTGCTATTGTCAGATCTTACACTTATGATATCACATTCTTTCTGAGTCTGAAGATTTCTGAACAAAGCAGTGAGTATACCATAAGTTTCATCTTTGGACTATATCATTTCAACCCATGTGTACCTTGAATAATCATCAACAACAACTAGGGTATACATGCTTCCACCTAAACTAATCCAAACAAATCCATATGTAATCATTCAAGTATTCTTTTGGTAGAAAGAAATGGTTTATGTTTGAAAGATGTTTTTGTCAATTTTCCTAATGTACATGCTTTGCATTTCTTATCAGTAGGAAAATTTACTTGTGACAGACCATTCACTAACACTCACTTTGAAAGTTTTGAAATATATTTGAAGTTTAAGTGTGAAAGTCTTTTTATGCCACAGCCATGAAGTTTTTGAACAGTTATTTGCTACAAGACAAATATGAGTTTTGGATTCAATAGAGAATAAGTCAATAGAAAAAATATTTCTTTTTCTAGTTCCAGTTAATAAAACTTCATTTGGGATGGTATCTTTAATAAAACAGTGAGTGGAAGAGAAGGAACATCTCATACCTTTGTCACATAACTGTGATATACTTAGCAGGTTGTGTTTTAAACCTTGTACCAGAGATACACTATTAATTTTTATGGATCCTCTCAGAATGGATCCATAACCTATGGTCTTACCTTATGAATTGTCTCAAAATATGACAGTATGTCTTTTAGCTTGTGTGATTGTGGGTGCCCCAGAATGCTCCCGGACCCTGCGCTCCCTTTTTTAGGGGAACACGACATGTGGGAGGACATCACACTTTCCATTCCATCCTCCCTTGTTTAGGGGAAGACGAAATTAAAAATGCGGAAAGGGTGTTATCAAAAAGCGCGTTGAATATGCCTCGATCACCGAGTGAGCTTTGGTCCATTATGAGAGCTTTGGATTTTTTCGTATCTCACCCTCCCTTGTTTAGGGGAAAATAAGATACAAAAAACGCATCACCCTTTTCATTCCCATCGTCCCTTGTTTAGGGGAAAACGGAAAAGTGCAAAAAAAAAAGGATGTTGCGAAGGCGCGTGGGAACACGCCCTGCCTCACTATGGACTATTGTACATTCTAGGTCACTATGAGTGTAACACCCCGCTCCTTGGTTAGCTCAATGTGCGTGCAATACTTGCACTTCTTCCTTTGTTGACTGCATGTTTGGGTTGCGAGAGGGTCTAGATGTGTATGAGATATCACATTAATACCAAAACACCATTAAGAAAGGCCATATAGTTGTTGACTTGCTAAAGTCACAAGTCGTGACTTGACGATAGTCGGAATGCGATGCGATTGAGGGTTTACTTGCGTTTTGCGTTCGTGACCTCGGTTTGATCCTAGACCTCTACAAGATGATTGATTAACATGTCTAGATGTATTAGATTTCAAGTTGGAGGTGTTCATTAAGTCTATCGATGATTTGAAAGCTTTGGAGATAGCATTCGTCTCTATCGCGTAGTTCGGGGATTGAGTCGCGTAATCGTCTCTCCTTTGGAGTTCTTATTTCCCTAGTTGTTATTAAACTTTCTAGAAGTATTCAAGCTTCTTCATTAGCCCTTAGACATGCCTTAAAGTCTCCTTTCATTGCTCGTTCGATGGCTAGTTCATTCATTGTTTCGGTTGCACGTTGTTGCACCTCTTCCCGGTTTCACTCCGAGTTGTTTCGGGGGTTGTTTGTGAGTGTTCTATGGGAGTTCTAGGCCTACTTTGAATGGGGTTTGAACCTTGTTTGGTTTGGTTGAGTGTTTGGGGTCATTTGGGGTTGAATTCTAAGCCCTTTTTTGGTTTGGGAGGCTTGCGGCCGCAAGGGGGAAGGACCTTCCCCCCGTAAGGTCATCAGAAATTGTCCAAGGTGTGTGCTGAGGAGCTTGCGGACGCAAGGCTTGGAGGACCTTGCGACCGCAAGGTGCCCCGACTCTGCTTTGCCCTGTTTTGTGATTTTTGATGTTTTACCTATTCCACCCTTACTAAAACCCATCCTAATCCCTCCCTAACCTTCCTAATTAGTCCTAAATAAGTCGTAAGATGTTGGGTTGATTTTATTGAGCATCATTAGCTTAATCTAAGATGTGATTAACCCTAAACATTCACTAAGTGTACCAATGCAATGTCTATTCTACCCTCTTTAATTGTGGGTGTTATAACCACAAACCCCCAACCATTTTCAGCCATTTCCTCCTTCATTTATTTCCCCCAAACCGTGAGTTAGAGAGAGAGAGTCCATGGGAGATTTCAAACCCTAGCCCTTCTCTATTCGATCCATGAAGATCCAACCGTCGGATTGCCTTCAAACTTCGGATTCTTGAAGCCCTTGACAACTAGAACAACTTCACCGATCAGATTTTCGTTCTTTGGAGTTTTCATTCGAGCTAGGTAAGTTACTTTCTTTTGATTTTGGTTCATTGGCCCTAAGGAAAACAATCTATGTGCTATTTTTGGGCAATGAACACTTGATATGCCATGTATGCGCAATTTGGGGATTTTTGGAAGTATGAACTTGTTAATAGCATGAATAAGATGATTTGAATGAGATTGTGTGTTGTAGGAAATGAGTTATGATTTATGTTGAGTTTTTATGAATTTTAGGGCTTGGGAATTAAGCCCGAATTATTTTGGAATTTGTTATAATCGAAGTAGGAAAATGTTGGGATTTATGGAATGTGTAAAGGATGAATCTTAATAGTAAGACTCAACAGAGTCATTATAAGTTCAATAATGTGTTAATGAACTCGGGTTGAAGTCCTACGACATTTGGGTTTCGTTTGACTATGATTATGAAGAGTTATATGGATTTTTAGGCTTGAGAATCAAGCCCGAACGAATTTTGGGATTTTGTTGTATATTTGAATAGAGTGTTAAATTGTGGGTTTATGAAACACATAAAGAATGAAATGTAGAATTAAGACTCAACGAAGTCGTTGTAAGGTCAATAATATAATAATGGGCTTTGGGTTGAAACCCTACGATGTTCGGGTTTTGGTTGGTTATGTTGTGCGCACCCGAGCATCTCGAATTGTGTCCAATTGTTACACCCATGTTATGGATACTTATTGGGGATTATTTAGAGCATGCTCGTGAGAGCACGGAGTATTAGAGACCAACCTAGGGTCTCGAGTACTTTTTAGTAATGATTATCGAATAAATTCTCTCCAGGAATTTAGTACAGATACATGAAAACATTTATAGATTTGGACTACGGGGTAGTCTTGTCATTCATGAGAATGATTTTGAGGAAGTCAATTATATACGACGGTTAGGACTATGGTTGAGTCCGGTATGCTTTTATGTATAGACTAAATACTAAGTCTTGATTTATGGTTGCTCTTAGACTAAAATAATAGTCTTTGGTTTAATCTCGAGTAGAGACTACAGCTGTCAAAATGGGCCAAACCCGCTGGGTTGGTCCGTCCCGCCAAACAAAAAAGGTTGGTTGGGTTGGAAAATCATTGGTCCGCTAGGAGGCGGGCCTAACGGGCTTGGTCCGCTGGTCACGGTCACGGGCGGGGCTGGCGGAAGTAAACCGCCAAAATTGAAATTTGATAATATTTTATTAGTCTTAAATAAATATATATGTGTGTATGTATATATAATATATATACTACTAATATAGTAATATAGTAATATAGTAATAGGCATTGTTTGTTTGGTGATTTCCAAAAAAATGAAAAGAAACCTGGTCTGATCATCAAAACCCAATAAGTCAATAAAGAGTAAAGTCAATAATCCAACCCAAGTTTCAAGACTCCCAAACCCCACCGTCATAATCATTGTCTCCCATTACTTCAAAATTAAAATATTTCATCTCTAAGTCTGCAAGCAGTGAGAGATAAGTTGCCGTACCCCAATCGATCTTCTCTCAGCCGCCATTGCCAATCGATCTTCAAGCTACCATCAATCTCTCTCTTCAAGACTTCGACATCTTCCCGCTTGTCCACTGCCACCGCCCACCGGCAGCTCACAGCCACTATCACAGACTCTGCAGCCTTCAGTTGCTTTACTCTCGATTCTCGACTCTCAACTCTCAAGAGTCAAGCAACCATTGATTGTTGACCTCTGCGCTCTCCCTCTCGATCCGACTATTGTCCCTCTCGCCTCTTAGATCTGATCATCGCCCCTCTCGCCTACTCTCTCTCACCCACCATAAGAGTTCTGACCATCTAATCTTCAATCTCTCAATTTCTCAAATGAGTGAATGACGACTTGACTGTTGGACACAATTTCTTTGGTTGGGTGGTCGCCCCACCCCGCAACCCAAGGTGGGTTAGGTTGGGCCAATGTCTTCCGAGTCCGCCATTTACGCGGGTTGGTCCGCCCCGCCCGCACAATTGGCGGCCCATTTTACGGGTGGTCCGCCTCGTCCGTTTTGACTCTAGTAGAGACTATAGTAGACCTCACATTATGATTTATTAAGCTTATAAGCAACTCTTGATTGGGTGATGACTTGAGGATTATGAGTACCTCAATATGTGGTTCTTGGACTAAACTTATAAGTTAGTTGAATTTGTTAAGTACGTGCAAATATGTGCATTGTTCGATTGGTGTGTGTGAGCTTTATGACCTACTTGATTTGATGAGTCCGCCCTTGTCGGACTTGGTTCTTGTTTGAGTATTTAAATATCTACTGCATCGCATAAAAGTCCGGTGGCATTATTTGGATTGATTTTGTCGTGTGGACGATACATCGCCTAACGAATCGTAAGATTCGTATTCGCTATGGATCGCCGCACTGACCTCACACACCCCTCAATTGTTGGCGCAGCGGTGGGAAGTAGCCCCTCACAGATCAATACGTGCGCCATTGGCTATCTACATCGAGTAGGTTCTCGGTACGAGTCGATGAATTCACAAAACATCGATGGCACGAACCAGTTTAACATTGTGTAATGAAGGAGCAACACAACGACAATAGTTGGGTATCTTCTCTATCCCTTATGTGGCTTACTATGAGCACTTATATGAAAAACAATGTGTTATACGGTTTATGAAGTTTATGTTCCTTGATAAATTAATACAAGTTTATTTTTGGTATATTATTAAGATGCCATGATTTTATACATGCTCGTGCATTATGCCATGCCATGCTATGTCATACAGTTGCATTTAGTAACTTCGGGTCATTATGACTCATTCGTGTGTTTGTTTTCCTTAGTTTGTGCAATGAGCTCGTTAGCACGCTGCGATCGCAGATTAGTGATTTCTAGCAGGTGGTCTTCCGAGCATTGAGCTTGGAGTTATTATTAGTATTGTTATTATGTATTTGTGAGACACAGATGTAAAGTTATGTAGACTTTACTTGGGTAGTTTATGTTAATATTTTATTATCGTATTATTTTGGGAGCCGACTTGTTTAGTCTGGCTGTTGTATTTATTTAGAAGTTGTTATGTCGTCTTCCCGAGCAAGGTTTTAGCTCGTGTATTCTAGTATTGTGTTATGGTCGTTTCTATCTCCGTCAACTTTAGTCATGAGATTTTTGGTTTAGTTGTCTAGTATTTAATCTCTTATTCTTTTAGTTAATTTGTCCCTCTGGCACGCTATAGCCGTTGAGTGGTTGTTTATCAGGTTGGTATTTTTGTTGCTTCGCCGGCCTTAGGTTTGGTTAATGGTTTGCCTCTTGATGTTGTTACGCCACGCGAGTCGTAGAATTGTTGAGAGATAGTCGTCTCTTAGTCTTGCATTCCACGATTTGGAATTGAAGACCCGGGTTCCACTTATGATTTGCTTCCGCGGATTTTAGTTTTTGTAGTCCTGTTTTGCCGTTACGGCTTTATATTCCTGTTTTGAGCTTGTTGGATCAACTCTTGACTCGCACCATTATGCTTAGTAGGTGCTTGTCCGTCTTTTAGCTTGTCTTGACGGCACGACCTTGGGATTTCGCATTGGAGTCCGGGTCGGGTCGTTACAATGAATGCTTTAGGTTTCCCGTCGCTCATTTTCCCTTGTTTGGGAAAACAAGACACGAAAGTGCATCACCATTTTCATTCTCATCGTCCCTTGTT
>CM028379.1:111782960-111832024 GCA_013146195.2 Codonopsis lanceolata | reverse complement strand
TTGATTTTGGTTTCACGGACAAAGTATGGTGTTTCTACCGCGATTATTGAAGTGTTGATGTTTTGGGGGCGTTAGAATATGTGTTGGCGTAGCCTTGGTCTAGAGCTTAAGAAAGGTTGAATTGTGGAGTGTAGACGATACGATTACTAACCATGTGGGTTAGTGGTGACTTCCAAAGAGTTTTTCTCGGGTTGTGTGTGCTAGGTACACGCGGTTTGTGGTAAATATGATTGTTGTTTGCCAAGGTAATAGACCTTGTTACTTGACTTTATTTCATTCAGTTATAATGCGTTAGTTGTAGGGAACACCTACTTGATGCATCTACATTGTAGTATATTAAATTCTCATTTCATAATTTATTATCTGCTCATTCATTTCATTAGCATAGGAGACTATTAAAGGATGCTTAAAACTTTTAATCATGAACCTTTGCATCCACAGCGAAAGCTTTTGAAATCAATTTAGCCGGTACCTAAATTGGTGATGAGGTTCGATGGTGGACTAGATTGGTAGCAGTAGGTTAGACATTATCAAACCTCTTACCAAATGGAATATAGAAATGGAAAGAATTTTCAAAACATTTCATTATTGTGCTCTTATGTGTTCTTACCCGCGACACGGAGGTCGCGAGTAGGATTTACATGGCTTGAAATGTCGTATTGATTGCCTCTAATTTGGTTGAGAATTGCTCTATAGGCAATTATTACTTCTTGTAACTTAAGATCTTTTATGTGTGAATTTTATGATGTGCCTCGGGACAAATAGTTTCGGTAGTTGAATGTTTATGGTATGCTTGAACTTGTTTTCATGTTAAACTTTGGGGTTTGTGTACAAGGTTGCTTAGTATTGTTCATATGTGTTGTCGCGACTCGAATATGAGTCATATTATTTTCAATCTGAAGAGTTAGTGTTGTTGTGCCTATTGAGAGGTCCTGAAACCTGAGTCCGGATCACGATACTTTGATCCTCATATACTTGGTTTGGTTATTGTGATGGTAGACTCGGAGATTTAGTCTAGGTTTATGGTCTTGTTTGCTCGGAATTGAGAGACACCGTAATTGTATTTGGGTAATTGTTGTTGGGGGATGACCCGACGTTGGTTTGTGTCACGGTTTAGAATTCGGGACGAATTCTTTTTAAGGGGGAGAGGATGTAAGACCCCGATTCCCGGTTAGCTTGAATTGCGTGCAAAGCTCGAATTTCTTCTTTGGTTGATTGCTCGTTGGGTTTGTGAGAGAGTCTAAATGTGTATGAGAGATCACATTAAGACCAAAATACTTTTAAGAGATGTCATAGAGTTGTGGACTTGCTAAAGTCACAAGTCGTAACTCGACGATAGTCGAAATGCGACGCGATTGAGAGTTTACTTGCGTTTCGCGTTCCGGACCTCGATTTGGTCCTAGATCTTTACATGATGATTAAATAACATGTTTAGATGCATTAGACTTCTTATTGGATGCATTCCCTAAGTCTCGTATAGTTTTGACGCTTCGAGGATAGCAATTCTCCTTATCGCGTAGTTTGAGATTAAGCCGGGTGATCGTCTCGCCCTTCGGGAGTCCTTTTCTCCTATCTGTTGTTCATCATCTGAGAGGCATTCAGGCCTATTTTTTTTATCCCTTTTAGGTGTTTACAATCATGGGTTGTTGCCCGACGGTTTGCGATTTCATTCGACGTTTCTTTAGCGAGATGTCGCGCCTTGTGTCGGTTTCGCACCGGGTTGTTTCGGGAGTTGTTGTGAGGGTTCTGGACCTACTTTGAGGGTGGTTTGAGACTTGTTTTGTTTATCTAAGAGTATGAGGACATTAAGGGTTGAATTATGAGCCATTTTGAGGCTTTAAGGGCTCGAGGATGCATGCGGGAGAGACCTAGAACAAACAAGGGAGCAAAGTGGAAAAATTTGAAAGTTGCAGAAGTGAAGCGGTCGCTTCATCCCTTGAGCATGCGACCGCATTGGTCCCTGATTCCCTGTTACGGGATTTTTTGAGTTATTTGCCAAGTTGTCCAAACTATACCCACCCAAACCCAACCTAAACTAATCCTAAACCTTCCTAACTAACCTAAGACACATCCTAAACATCTAATTGAAGTTTGGAGGTAGATTAAGGTGGTTAATTAAGGAGAAATAACCCCACCCACTTAAATTAAACCAATTTACTCTCTATCATTTATCAGCCACAGAATACGATTTCTACCTCCCGTCTTCTGCGAACACTCTCCAAAGACGTGAGAGAGCTAAGAGAGGCGATTTCTAGGGCTCTTGAAGGGCTCGTCCTTGGTGGCCATAGCTTTGGTTCTTCTTCCCCCAATCTACACCGTGATTTTGAAGAGAAGGTTGAGGAGAACAACACCAACACCAAGGATTTCGGGATTACAGCTTGTTAGGGGCTGAACAAAGGTAAGTTTCTACCTCTCTTCCTCCTTCTTTTGGCCCCATTGACCCTAGGGAAAACAATCATCTTGCTAAGTGAGGTCAATGGGTGCAATTTCTAGGGTTGTTAGAGATGCCATGAACCCTAGGTTTCTAGTTGATGAAGATTCTTGGATGAACCTACGTGAGACCTAGATTAGTATGAAATTCATATGTTAAGTGGTCTATTAAACCTTGTTATGTGAATTGTTCATGTGTGTTAAGCTTGATTGGTAAAGATACTTGGAAGGTGATTTTGCCCAAATTATGATTTGGCTTATTAATCATAGTTGTAAGCTTGATTATTATGTTATACATGTATAGAAGAGTATATTAATCCATGTTGTGTGATTTAATCATGTTTTGGAGAATAAGATTGGTAAGGTGACTTAAATGAATTTATGCACAAATTGGCAAATTTGTTCTATGATGCATTGATAAGTGTTTTGTTGGGTTTATGTGAGTTCAATGAACATGGGAAGATGGCTATTGAGGATAGTTATGATCATAGGGGGTATTGAGGCCCATGGCTTCTATGCCCTAAATTTTGGAAAGTGTAGATTGGACTCAACAGAGTCATTATAAGTTCGATAATGTGCTAAACAAACTTGTGTTGAAATCCTACGACGATTGGATTTCGTTTGATTAAGGTTGTGAAATGTATAGTCTCCAAACTTTAAATGGAATTATAATTACGATGAACTTTATGGATTTTTAGGCTTGGGAATCAAGCCCGAATGAACATTGGGATTTTGTTGTAAACTTTAATGAATTATTACAGTGTGGATTTATGAAACACATAAAGAATGAAATGTAATATTAAGACTCAACGGAGTCGTTATAAGGCCAATAAAATGATAACGAGCCTTGGGTTAAACCCTACAACGTTTGGGTTTTGTTTGGTTATGATTGTGCATGCTTGTTAGAGCACGGGACATTAGAGACCAACGTATGGTCACGGGTATAATTAAGAGAAGATTAAGAAATAATTCTCTCCTTAAGGATTTTGGTCGCGTGCATATAAAAGCACTTGTGAGAAAGTGACTACGGAGTAGTCATGAGGTTCTTGAGTACGGTGTTAGTGATGTCGATCATATACGACGATTACGACTATGATTGAGTTTGGCGTGCTTAAAATAAAGACTAAAATATCAAGTCTTGGGTTGTGGATATTCTTAGACTAATATAGTAGTTTTTGGTTTGGTTTTGAGTGGAGGATTATTGTAGGCCTTACATTATGATTTATTAAGCTTATATGCTATACTTGATTTGGGTGATGACTTGAGGAATAATGAGTACCTCAATATGTAGTTCTTGAACTAAACTTGTAAGTTAGTTGAACACGTTGGTTATATGCATATATATGCATTGTTCATGATACTTTGTAGAGCGTTATGTCCTACTTGTTTATATGCAATTATGTGCATGGTTTATGAGATGTTGTAGAGCATTATGTCCTACATGATTTAATGAGCCCGATATTAATGAACTTGGTCTCATTGGTTTATGCAAGTAAATATCTACTTGATCATTTTGGTTTAAGTCCAGCTGGCGGGTTTGGTTGTAGTGTCGGCAATGGGACGATTCATAGTCTTTGGAAACAATCGCTATGAATCGTTGCATTGGTTCCCTTTCTCCTCACTATTTGGCCAATAGTGGGATGTGATCTCGAGTTATGCCATCTAACTTGACATCGAGCTCTCATTTCTCATCCTAGGTTGGATGAATGTAACGAGCACTCATTAAAGAAAAACTGATGAGTTGTGATTATTTGGGGACGAAACCCCAGGGTATGATTGGTTGGGTATTGAACCCGGATTTTGGATTGAGGATGAATCCCATGGTAAGTTTGGTTGGGTGTTGGACCCGGATTTGGTTGTAACGGTTCGATTTACTTGTCTTGTTACACATGTTTAATTATGAGTATTTATATGAAAGACATTATGCTATGTGGTTTATGTGAGATGATGTGCTTGGGTAATTAAGTGCATGTTTATTGTTGGTATACTAGTATGATACCATGATTTTTATATGCTTATGCATTATGCCATGCCATGACATAATATGCCATACAGTTGCATGTAGTAACTTACTGGGTCATTATGACTCACTCTGTGTGGTTGTTTTCCCTAGTGTGTGCAGTGATCCCGTTAGTAAGCGCGGCGACTTCGGATAGCGATTTCTAGCAGGTGGTCTTCCGGGCTATAAGCTTGGAGTTATTTAATATTAATGTTGTTATTTATTTGTGAGACACGGATGTAAAGTTATGTAGACTTTACTTGGGTAGATTATAGTAGTATATTATTGTTGTGTATTTGGGAGCCGGCTAGTATAGCCGAGCTATTGTATCTTTAGAATTATTCCCGTTGTCATTTCGAGCATGTGTGGCTCGTTTATTCTAGTACTGTGTTATTGTTGTTCCTACCTCCGACAGCTTTAGTCGTGAGATCTTGGTTGGTGGTTTAGCATTTGATATTATATTGTTGTAGTTGAATTGTCCCTCCGGCATGTTGTAGCCGTTGAGTGGTGTTTATCAGGTTGGGATTTTGTTAGTTGCCGGCCTTTGGTTGCCGATGGTTTGTGGCGCGTGTCTAATGTTGCGTCACATGCGTCGAATTTTTGGGCCGAGAGATTTACTATCTCTTTGGTTGTTTTTATTTCGGAGCTTGTTAGCTCGGGTCCCATTTTGTTTTTGCTTCCGCAGGTTTTAGTTTTGTTGGTTCATTTCGCCGTTATGGCTTTACCTTTCTGTTTCGAGCTTGATGGCTCATCTTTTAACTCGCACCATTATGCTTAGCAGGTGCTTGTCTGTCTCTTAGCTAGTCCTGACGGCACGACCTTGGGATCTCGTCTTGGGATATGGGTCGGGTCGTCACAAAACTCACTCAAGAGAAGATGGTAGCCCCACTCGATATGCCAGTTGTCCAATTATTTCAAGGATTTTAAAAGGCCCGACATGCCTTGGTGAGGGTTTACCCTTCTTCCCAAATCTCTTAACACCACGAATAGGAGAAATCTTCAAAAACACATAATCTCCAACTTCAAACTCAAGATCTCTCCATCAGTTATCGGCATAATTCTTTTGGCGACTCTGTGTGGTGAGAAGTCTATCTCTAATCACCCTCGCTTTATCAACTAATTCTTGAACAATCTTTAGACCCATATCTTTGCTTTCCCAAATTCATCCCAACAAATTGGAGAGCGACATTTCCTTCCATACAAAGCTTCATACGGTGTCATTCTAATACTCAACTGATGGCTATTATAGTAGGTAAACTTCGTTAATGGTAGGTGAGTATCCCATTTACCCTTGAAGTCTAGTGAACAAGCTCGCAACATATCCTCAAGTATCTAGATAGTCTTCTTGGATTTTCTATCTGTTTGAGGATGAAATGCAATACTAAAACTCAGCTTCGTCCCCAAAGCTTCCAGTAATGCTTCCCAAAATCTAGAGGTAAATCGAGGATCTCGATCAGCTACAATACTAACAAGCATTTCGTGAAATCTTACAATCTCTTGAATAAACAGAGTAACAAACTGATTCAAAGTAAAGGTCATTTTGACAGGTAAGAAGTTTGCTGAATTGGTAAACCGATCCACGATAATCAACACAACATCATAATCCTGACTAGTTCTTCGTAACCCAATCACAAAGTCCATCGCTATATTCTCCAATTTTCATTTCAGAATATCTAATGGCTGAAATAACCCTGCCGACCTTTGGTGTTAAACATTTAAACACATATGTTGCAATCTATTGCTTCATATTACTCCACCAGAAATCTCGTTTCAAATCTCTATACATCTTAGTGCTCCCAAGGTGAATAGTATATTTTGCCTTATGAACTTCAGCCATCACCTGTTGTTTAATCTTCAAGTCAACATGAACACAAACTCGACCTTTATACTTTAGAATACCATCATTATATGGAAGCCAATCTCTCCACCTTCATTAATTAAGTTTCTTAATTATCTTTTGTAATTCTATATCCTGTTCATATACCTCTTTAATCTTTGATAATAAGACCGGTCGTACTCGTACATTTGCGAAGATAACTCAACGTCTTGATTCACAAGGATTCCAAGAACAGACATCCATTAATATCTTCCATTCTCGGATCATCAAACAAGAAATATACATCTTCCTACTAAGTGCATCAACTACTAAATTAGTTTTCCCTAGTTGATATAGAATTGTGCAATCTTGGTGTTTAAGTCTTTCCATCCATCAGTGTTTTCACATATTTAACTTTTTCTGTGTAAACAAATACTTTAAACCTTTGTGGTCGGTGTATACCTCAAACTTAACTCCATAAAAATAGTGTTTTCATTTGTGCAACGCAAAATAATAACTGCAAGTTCTAAATCATGTGTAGGATAATTCTGCTCTACTAGAGTTAACTTCCATGAAGCATATGCAATCACCTTTCCATTTTGCACCAATAAACAATCCAAACCCTCATTGGAAGCATCACTATACACAATAAAGTGCTCATCCTTTTGTAACGTAAGCATTGGAGCTGTAGTCAACTTATGCTTGAGTTATTGGATGTTCTTCTCACACTTATCATCCCACACTAAAGGCACTTTCTTTCAAGTCAAGTTAGTCAATGGAGTAGCAATCTAATTTGAAACACCATGTATAATTAAACCTTCGGTAGTAGCCTACTAAGCAAAGAAAACTCTGAACCTCAGTAACAGTTTCAAGTTGTTTCCACCCCATTATTGGTTTTATCTTTGATGGATCCATTGATATGCCTGGCTGCGATACAACATGCTCCAAAAATACACTTCTTCCAACCAAAGCGCACACTTCAAGGAAAAAATAGTAAATTTTAGTTTTCTTCTATAATTGAACGCACATATTCTTCAATTGTGTTCTCCATTTTCTTTTCAGAAATTGAAATTATAGCACATTTTCTTAATTCATATGTCTTATCTTGTTCACTTATAATTACTAAACACGCTACTCATTTTGTTAATATCTCGATACTCACCAATAAATCTATTATTATAGTTTAAAAAAATTCAAATACTTCTAATAATGGCTACCCAAATTTCATTATAACAAATGTTAAACATATTCAAAAATATAAAACCATTATTTCCCTCAACTTAGTATGTGTATTTTCGTCATATTCAAACATATATGATGAAATTTGTAATGGTAATGACAAAAGGGAGAATCTAACAAAAAAAAATCAACATATCAAACAAAATGAATAGAATTCAAAAAGATACGATTTAATTTAAAGCTAGGTGCAAGTTGAGGGACCAAAAATATACTTTTATTCTTCAATTAATTGATTAGCTTGTGCAAATTTACTTATTTATCCTTAATTAATAGTGAGTAGTGTATTAAATCTTTGGCTATTTATGTCTATACATTATTTTCTACTTATTAGAAATTTACTTGTTTGATCTTAATTCAATTATGGGTGGTTGTGTAGGGTTAGTTTTGTTCATTCATTAAGTTCGAAGAGACAACCCACGCTTTTATATGTAAAGAAATAATAAAAAAAAATTACGCTAATTTATTCTACGGACACTGAGATATAATGGAAAGGAAAAAGTCTTGATTAGTCAACAATTTGACTAGAATCGAGAGTATGACGAGGTGAAGCACTATAAGTAAAGTGATAATATCAACGTTGTTAAGATCGTGCACGACAACCAGCAATGATCTTCTGAATTTTGTTGAGGTTCACAAATCTACCACAATTTAGGCATCAATCCACGTTGATTCAAATAACATTGAAAAGATTGAAAAAGGGATTTCAATATCAAAAACGGCAAAATTTCCTCCAAAACCACCCTAAAAACATATTTAAAGGTTCCAAACCCTAAAACGAAACAAATGAAAAATTACGAAAAAGCCTAAAAATTAAGCAAAAGCATCAAAGCCTCCTAAAAATACTTAAAACACGTTTTTTCCCTAAAAACAAACGTGTCACCGGGTTTACCGAGTGTTCTTGTAGATATTTTCAAGAGTTTCAGTTTGCTATGCGTGGGGCCTAGTGGTTCATCCTGATTCAAAAGTTACATCATTCGTCACGCGTGCGATAAAAACGGTTCAGAAATTCCAAGGCTAGGTTTTCCACATCAGATTTGCGGCTCATACCCATTTACTGTAATCCCCAATTCGTTTATAGTTAAATGGGTATGAGCATCTAAAATATAGTTAATACGTCATAATAAGCATTGCCCATTTTTGTCCATAGATTATCATGGGCCTAAATGGACGTCCATTAGCATTATTTACACAAAATTAAAGAAGAAACTTATACGATACACTTTGAGGGATTTGCAACTGTTTTACACACCGATATCTTTTTCAAACTGGTAAACATCACTTCCAGTCACGTCATGCATCATGATGCACGAAAAACATGCATTACAATGAACAAACACATGCATCATTAGATTTCAATCGATGTATTGCCTCAAAGTATCTTTTTCCGGTTTAGATAAAGTATTTGAGAAATTGCGAGCCAGTATACTTTCATAAGTCTTCACCCACTCTAGTCGCCAAGTTTTTTCAACAGGAAAAATGTAATTTCGTAATTTTCGTCCTAAAATGTCCCCTACGAGCGAACGGCGAAGAGGATATTGGAGAAAGCATCTAGAACATTTTTCTTTTTTTCATTTCTATAAGTATGTAAGGAAGCATCTAAAGCTGCCCTGATGCAGTAGGAGGAGGTTCGTGGTGTTGGTGATTCTAGCTTCTTGATTGAGAGCATACCCTTCATTTCTTCATCAGTTTGATTCGTTTTTTGTCTATGTATGATTCAAAATATAGTCACTTCGTGTGTGTTGTTATGCATCTAAACTGTTCAATTAAATGTCAGAATGGAAACTTGTTGGTTCTTTGACAGCTTTTTGAATTGCGATGCATCAATTTTAAATCATGATGCATCAATTTGGAGTCATGATTCAATGAATTTCAATCGTGATGCATCGATTTAGAATTGCAACGCAACAAGTTTTAATCGCTATCCGTCGATTTAGAATCGTGATGCATCGCAATGTTGTAAGTGAATGAGATATTTACGGAAATTATAATTTGATTCAATTTTACGGAAACCAATCAATCAATATGTATTCATTATGTTTTATTTCTACCTTAATTATAATATCAAGTAAAATAAAAAAACTTTTATAACATCAAATTCAATTTGAAGGAAATATTTATTGAAATTAGTCAATTAATTTATATTCATACTTGTTGATTTCTACCTTAATTATAATAACAAACAAAATCAGAAAACTTTGATTACATATATAAATAATGAACTTAGTCAGTACGAAATAAGGAAACTAAAATAATTACTTGTTAACAAAATAATCTCAAAGCATCATGATTCAAAATTGATGCACCGTGATGTACAAATTGATTAATTGGGATGTACAAATTGAAGAATAGTGATGCACCGACTAAGTAATCTTTAGTACGTGTCAAGTTCATCAAGGGTATTGTAGTCTTTTTGGTCACTAAAAAAGTTTTTCTGGTAAATAAAAAGAGGAGAAATTGCGGGTCGGTCCTCTTTTCCAAATATTTAACCTCTCCATTCCAGCATTCTTTTCCATCAACCGCTAAAGTTCTTTATTCAAAAAATTGTTCCTAAAATGCCGAGATCATCTTCTTCCACAACTCCGGTGAGTTCTAAAATCATCATTGTTGTGCAATGAAACGAGGTTCGACTTGTAATAAATCAGTGCTGAGTTGAATGATTTTTCAGTAGGACGAAGGCGGAGGAGAAGAGGGAAGAAGAAGGCTTACAACGGAGGAGAGGAAGAAGAATGTGGAGGATATGGTCTGTGCATTATCATTTTGTATCGCGGTGTAAAAATAGATTAGATAATATTTTATGTATCGCGGTTCAAAATTTAATTTATCATTGTACAAAATTGGATTAGGTAATTAAGACTTATCTATCGCAGTTCAAAATTGTTTCATCGCGGTGTAAAAAATAGTTTAATCACGGTTCAAAAATAATTTTATCGCGATTCAAAAGTTAAATTAATGTTTCATGGTGCAAAATTTGATATATTGTGATCCACTGAGTAAGTGACCTTCGTAGCACGCCTACGATTCAATAAGAGTATTGTAATCATTTGTCCCCAAAAATGACTTTTTCGGTTGAAAAAAAAATAAGAAAATAATGGGGTCCGGAGCTATTGAAAATCTGCAAAAGTATACCGGCCTACTATTTTGTCCAAAATTAAACATATGGCGGCTTTGTCCAGGTCAAAACGTACCCCACCCCATACTCCGTTTGGCCTCTTCTTCGTCAGCGACCGAGATTAGAAGGAACCCCTCTCCAACCGACTACCATTAGTTATGTCATTGTTTTTCTTATCCTTGCTTCTTTCTTCTATTTCTACTCCCTCTTCCAAATTCTCAGTTTTCATTTATATTGAATATTAGGGACTCAAGAGTTTTTCTCTAATTTTATAATTGAAATTGGATTGATTTCCTCCTGGTTTTTTGCATGATTAGACTAGCGAATATCAGTTCAATTCTTGATGTACAGGGTAGCATATGAACAAGTCCTTGAGGTAGATGTAGATTCTAGTGATCATTTTGTTTAAAACCCAAACTAAGCAAATCCTTGATGTAATCTTGAAATTAGTTTGAAACTCCATAAATCAGTTCTGATTATATTGCAAAATTGGAAATCCAAATTCATATTTTAACTTGAGTTCATGTGTTTGTTTTGGTTAAGTAGTAATGGCAGTGGACCAGCCAGTGGTGATGGTCGAGTGCCGGCAGCGGTACGGTGATGTGGTGATAGGTAAGAATTTTATTTAAGATGTCAAAGATGTTCTCGTACTCTTGGGCAGTGGGCACCCATGGGCGGCTGATCTCATTAATTTAGCCGCCCATGTGGGCACCGCCACTAGTTTTGACCTAGCATATAATATACTACATCAATTTATACGGAATATATGAGAAATTCTTCGAAAGAGCCTGGTGCGTATAAGGAGCTGATTACGAGCCTTAATTCAGATTTGGCAAGTTGAGCATGCATGATCTTTTCCAGAACATTACATTTATGGACATGAATCTAGTAACCTATTTGAACAGGAGTCACTCGCAGATGATCCCTACCCAAGCTCGAGCTCATCTGAGATCGAGCTGAGCTCCAATGGCTCGGTTGATGTAACAATCCTATATGTTATGTCATCTGAGATCGAGCCTTAATCCAGACTTCAGTGCATTGTAACATAAGCAAACGCCCATGCTGCTTTGATACCATGACCTTTAGCGAGCGCTAACCATAATATCAACCATAGTAAATTATTGACCAAATTAGCTTCTGAACCAACAGATGGCCAATTAGTTGTATCCATGAGGTCATTGGTTCAAATCTTGGAGGTTTAATTAAGGATGTGTAAATCGAACTCTTCTTAGACATCACAATGGCAAGAGTCTTGTTGAACTAGGATCATTCATATATAAAGTAAGGAAGTACATATATATACTGAATACTTCGATTTTTTTTACTTTTTTTTTTTCTTCTGTCGTGAGTACATCCAAGGATAGTTATAACAGTCAATATTATTGATTGATCAAATGTAGTCTCTTTGAGCGAACCCAAACGAGTTAATTATTGCCAAGCGCGCAGTCTACTTTGGTCCATATTGTAATCATGCCTACTCAAATCAAACTTTGTGGAATGAAACCATGCATCTTTACGATGATTATCATGTTTTGGGATCAACTGAGCCAATCTCGCCTTATTCGAGTTTTATGGCAAATGAGAGATTGTCGGTGATCGCAATTATATTTTTTTTTAAAAATCTATTGTTTATACTAATTAATGATCAAACTACACATCTGCATTTTTGTTCAACACTCTGGATCCAATTCCACTTAAAAACCGTAAGAATGAATATCAAAAAGTATAGTTATTAAAAAAATAGATGTAGAAACCAAGTATACGTATACTAAAGATGATTTTCCGGTCAACTGGAACTTCAAAATTGGAAAAGAACATATCAATAATGATGACAAAATGACAATGCGGCCAGAATGACATACTCGATCTAGGTATTTTCAAATATATTTATAACTGTCAAACCATGACAGGAAGAGCTGACCTACTGACATGGTTGATTCAAAGCCATGTTAGCTCATATATATGTTGGCTGTCGAGGATCTTTATGAACAGATCAACAAGCCGAGGAAGTTGGAAATTTCGCTTCTTGTATTGCGCTACTCACTTTTAACGTAGAATATAATGTCTAATCATCTTGCATGAGTAAAAATGTACGTATCTTTCCTCCTCCCCCTCTTCATCAAAAACCAATATGAGTTGTTTGTAAATATCAAACGTAATCTCATGAGCATAAACATATCATTCAAATAGGAAACAAATCGGAGTTTTGGGTATCCAGTAATTATTTACGATTCACAGTTTCACATGTACCAATCAGCCATTGATACAAGCTGTCAAGCTGACAATTTCATGCGAGATTGTGCAAAGTTTTCTGATTTTCCATTGGAAAATGGGAACTAACATGTGTAGCTGTATCCTTTAAATCTTGAACTCGTCCAATAATACAAGCTTCTATTAATGAGCGTAGTCCCTTCGTTAGAAGAACTTCCGCAGAAGCAGTCTTCATAGGACATGCTTTAACAAGACTAAGTATATTTTTTATTGATTAATATCATATTTAGTTTAAGTTATTTATGTTCTAAAGGACTTCCAAAGCTAATATATAAAGTCCTTCCCTAGACTTTAAAAATTTAAGCCCTTCTAAGCATTTATCTTCACTTATTTGAGTTCTATATATAGGTATATAACTGTATATTGTACTTCTACCTTGCCGTTAAAGTCGTCATTGTTAACCCATTTACAGAGTCAAGATTCCGTCCAATCGTTGTAATTCCTAACCCCATGATAGATCTCCCAGAAAAGAAACCAGGTTCATGTGGTTCAGGTAACGAAATAATGTCGCCTCGTAGCATGGTAACCACTTCGCACATTGTCGGCCGCTCTTCAGCCTGATGCTGAACGCACAACAAGCCCACATGTATGCATCTTATTACTTCATCCTCTTGAGCCGACTCTGTCAAGGCAGGATCCATCGCTGCCAGTGGCCTCCCTTCGTTCCACATCTTCCATCCCTGATACAAATAATATTTCAAGCTATTTAATTTATTTCTTCGGATAAAAGTATAAAAGTTGAGTTAGCTCATTCCAACTTTCACAACTCTCTTGCTTTCCATTTTTCAAGCTCCATTTGTTCCATGGTTTACAAATAAATAGTTATATAAAAAAACCTAAACCATCACATCATTTTCTATGTGTGGTTAATGCTTTCAAGATCTATAGGTAAGGACGCAGACAGAGTTGGAAAGAATGGCTTTTCAAAGAAGCAACTACGTAGAAAAAAGGAGCTTCATTTTTGGCAAAATGACTTGAGAGTTCAGACAAACAAGTTTTTTTATTCACGGGAGAATGGATAATTTATCATTGACTTCTTGAATACGCTATAGTTGACTCATTATCCTGAAACTACCAAACACTGAAAATTCAAAAAATATTTCCCTGGAATTTTTTCCGTGAAACAAATGGAGCATCCTCAACAAAAGTTTGAAAAAAGAGCCAAAAATTGAAGGAACTTGAAAAGGGGCAACCAAAAACGCCTAAGTTTTCTGAATACTTACATGACCTAGTAGATTGAGATCATGGTCAGGGTGCTGAAATCCCCAATTCTTCTGCCCACCTATTACTTCCAACAACAGAACACCAAAACTATATACATCTGACTTGGTCGAAAATTGGCCGTTCATAATGTATTCTGGGGACATGTAGCCACTGCATATATGCCAAGACATAAATATCAAAATTCGTTGGCGACAGAGTAAATAAATCACTTAAATAGATATGTCACGGCTACTTACTGTGTTCCAATCACTCTCCTGGTTGTTGCCTGCGTTTCATTTGCGAATATTCTAGCTAGGCCAAAGTCAGAAATCTTGGGGTTCATTTCATGGTCTAGCAATACATTACTCGCTTTCAAATCTCGATGGATAACTCTCAGCCTCGAGTCATCATGCAGATAGAGTAGTCCCTTGGCCACACCCTTAATAATCTTGTAGCGCGTCGCCCACAATAGAAGTCTCCTCCTAGCTTGATCTGGAGATCAACACGATGGAATCTAATGAAACTTGTGCTTCATTATTTCAACTCTCTTGACAATCAAAAATAACAAATAAAACATTTGACGTATATGCAGTAAGGATTTAATGGGTTTACCAAATATGAGTTGGTCAAGGCTTCTGTTAGGCATGTATTCATATACCAGCATTCTTTCATTTCCTTGAACACAGTACCCCAAGAGCTTCACAAGGTTGCGGTGTTGAAGCTTTGCAATTAGACTGACTTCATTTTTAAACTCTCGAAGCCCTTGCCAAGAACTCTCACATAGCCTCTTTACTGCAACTTCCACTCCTCCGGGTAACTCCCCCTGCATATTTTTGTTGTAGAATTAACACTGACATGATAAAATAGAAAAACTCTTCTTTGTTTAAGATTCATAATTATTGCAGATTATCAGATAATAAGAACTTACCTTATAGACAATACCAAAGCCTCCATGACCGATCTTATTATACAGAGAGAAGTTGTTTGTCGCTGCCACAATTTTGTCTAGGTCGAAAAGAATAATTTCCGGGTCTTCTTCCTGATTTGCTCTGGATTCTCTAGGTGGACTATTTCCTTGATCTGCTGTTTTGTAGGAAACATTCATTATCCAGTCAGTGACAGTAACAGTAAGTACTGTTACACATATTACGCAAGTGTACCATCTTCTGTCCTAATGAATGTAACAATATGGTAAAACCTTGAATTTCTTAAATCCAAATTTTTGCTTAAGGAAATTCAGACTTGAATGAATCAGTTTGAGCTCAAAGGGAAACTGGTTTAGGATATTGAATTATGTTCAAGTACATGAAAGAAAAGAAATATTACCTTGGTGCTTTGCCACTCCCCATAGCTGGTAAAGAAAGCGGCAAAGAAGGCCCAATATAAGAGTAGAAGTAAAAGTTGAGAAGAGGACAATGATTGTAATAAAGGCCTCTCTCTTCTTCTTTGAAGAGTAAATGAACTCTGGAAAGAAAAACAATCGACAAGATTAATGTGTGCTATATATTAGAACTTCAGATCTTATCAAGTAACCGTGAGTCAAAAGCAACCTCAATTTGTCAGCACAAGTAGTGGCACTCTCTTGCACACTCAAATAACTTGGGTACATTTCTTTCAGAGATTAGAAGTTATACAGATTGAAATGTGTGTGTATCTATCATCCAGTTCGAACAATACTAAATACTAGATATAGTTATCACAATCAGAACTTATCCAAAAACCTTATCAGTCTCTTTGTTTTATTGTCTTTGTTTAGATTTTATAATATTAGTGCTTATATCAAGTGTAAAGAATGAAATAAAACCATATGCACTAATGCGTAACCATTTATGCAAAATATTTTCTGCTTGATACACAAAGTACCTTGAATCGTGCTTTGTCGAGTTAATCAATCTGATGTATCTGATCAAATGAAGTAAAATTTGAACAGTCTACAATAGTTGGTATAGAGAAACTGCAACCACTCTGCATTTTTTTAATGAAGCGAAAAGGCGACAGTACAGAGAAAGATAAACAAAAGACCTCCTGAGAAGCCATTTCATTTCCTAAGAATGCAAAATTGGACTCTAATCACTTCTGATACCCATGAGGACCTCTAAACTCTTATGAAGCAAAAAGGCGACAGAACAGAAAAAGAAAAATAAAAAGACCTCCTGAGAAGCCATTTCATTTCCCTAAGAATACAAAATTGGAATCTAATCACTTCTGATACCCATGAGGACCTCTAAACTCTTATGTCTACATGCTCCCTCACCCAAGGCCAAAGGGTTTGGGACGCTTTATTTTGGCAATCACCAAGGATCATTCGGTCAAAAGATAACTCCAACCTATGCCGCATCCTCTAAATGAATAAATATTGATGAGAAACCAGCCAAATAAACTAGCCAAATAGAAATTCAATCTCTGGGAAACAAGGAACACTATGAACTAGATCGGGCATTGCCACAGATTAGGATTTATCATACGTGTGAGGCACTTCTTTCTTGTCTAGCACGCAACAAATAAGATATAGCTAGCGTAACTTCAACATCACTTTTAGCTCTAGACGTTAAATGTTTATTATCAGTTAATCAGCCGTTTCTAGGCATTTTAAGAAATCAAAGCATCTCGTGCCTAGCACAAGGTTTGCTGCAATTTATATTTGATGTTTCCTTTTTAAGAAAAATTCAAAACTTAACTTTCTTAAAATCCATAACTAGAAAACTGTCGAGCAATTGCAAATGTTATCCATGATTCCATGCTCGAATAAAATGGTTAGATAGAGTTTAGCATATATAAAAGTCATCATATCGCAAATATTTAGACAAGTTAATTAAAGCCAGAACAAAATAAACTAATCACACACACACACACATATATACCTAGTTCGCGTTGCGCCATACGTATGTAAATGTCATCGCCCGCTTGTGGAGACATCCGAAGATCTACCAGGTCACTCAACCAGACTACACACATTGACTCATTTCCGTATACATTTAGGATAGTGTAAGCCATGCATTTGCAATTCTTCAAACACTCCTGACTACATTCCTCAGGGCTGAAACCAGCCAACACAGTTGATTTATCTGGTAACTTTAACCCCTCATACTTCAAAAACCCATCTCCATCACTGCAATTCAGCTCATATCGACGTCTGCATCCACTTGAGCAATCCAACGCCCGCCAATCTCCAGGCGAATTCACAACAAACCTATCCAAACAAATGCAGCTTGGATCATCGCCGTAACACATCCCATAAGGCCCACATGATCCAATCTTGTCACAATTATCCTTATTAAATGTAATTATCGTAAGCCAATCTTCAGTTGCATTCCTCCATTTGAAGAAACGAAGTTCACCCATCGTAGTCACCACGAATCGCACCAATGTCGACTCGTTTAACACTTCAAATGTCAAAGAAAACTCGTTATCATTAACAACAAGAACTGGTCTAAAAAGCGGATTTTCCTTAAAGGCATTGCTACCACTAAACCTTTCTCCATCCCAAGGACCCCATCTCGACCGTCTAAACTTGTTCTTGTCAAGAACTAACTGAGGCGACTGAACTGACTTATCGAGACCAAATGAATACTCACCATCTGACGGGTCCTCAGAATTCTTCCACGATGTTATCATCAAGTCCATCCCCAATTTATGATCCCAGCCTATCTTCATTCCTGGTAACAAAGTATCTGTTGGGCATTTAAAACTTTCCCAGAAAAAACCTTCATCTCCATCCGAATTTTTTTTTCCAATTCCATCCCTGACAACGAGATTGCCAGAATCCAAAAGCTGCAAGATTGGCTTCTGCGCCATTGCACCATTAGGCTTCTTCATCAATTCTCTCTTCCAAATAACTTTTCCTAAATTGTCCTCTATAACAAGAGAACCATTTATATCAAAACAAAGCCTTCCACCACGAGCCCTTTTCACTGGCTGGTTTCTATTAGCCACCCATACAACAGTGAGTTTGGGTTGACCCTTATACCATACACCCAAGAACTTGGCACGCTTGCATGGGGTACGAGCGCAGAAAAAACCCATCTCAAATATCTGGTTGGAAGAGACTAATGTTTGACCATCTAAAAGTTGCTGATATTGAGTTAGAGTGTTTTGTGAAGCAATGTTTGACGGGGAAGCCACTGATACATACATTTGGAGGGCTGAAACTAGCCAGAAGAGCACTGACATCGCTGGGTTTTTTAGTACACCTAAAATGATTTGGCTTGATGTTGATTTGTGATGATTTCTTGATTTTAGAGAAAATAAGAGAATGGGAAAGTAGAGTGTAGAAAATGAGATACAGTTTTAATAGAGAGAGCGACAGAGAAATGGTTTTTAATCATGTCTCAAAAACAAGTACGGATTTCTATTACCGAAACAGATTTGACTTTTGTTAAAGTTTAGTACATCTTTATATGCAGATAGTACAATAATCTGTTTCTATCCACAAACCATTGGGTTATGGTGATTTAACATGTCCTATTAAGTTATTTGATACACAAATAACTTTGTTTCGTGGTTGATCTGAGTGGCTCATGGCTCGTGATACATCTCCTAATTAACTAGTTTATTTGTTTGTATTTATTTTTTCTATTTCTTTACCTTTTTTGGTATGAATTTGTGAGAACATGCATATACAAGTATTGATGCTTTGATTGTACGCTAAAACATTTAATACTTTAGTAAAAGTGACATGCTATTAATTTAGACATTTTTTTTAACATTATTTGTGTAAACAAATGTGGTACTTGTTATTTTTTTAAATGGGTTTTAGTGAATTTAGTTTAACGGATAATGTGTGAACACAATAGTAAAATGGGTTGTTTTTAAAAACTTGACTGAGTTGCTAATTATATTGAGAGGCAAAAAGTTGCAATAAAGTTGGTAGAAAAGTGGATGAAGTATTACAATTAATGACAAAATCTCGATTTGATTTACTCAATTTAAGTGTTTTAGCTGCGGAAAAATATAATAGGTAAAAAATTAAGTAAGATGGTCTTACGACTATTTTATATAAGACGAATCTCTTTGATTTGATTCACTGTATATTGATGGGTTGAGTTGTAAGAGAGGGAGACTTCGTCTTACGAATTAAGATCCATAATACAGTTTTACTAGATATTTATTTAATATAATAAAATGAATTGATGGCCGGTATCTTTTCTCAAACATTTTTTGTTATAATCCCCCGTTATTTTTTTCAACTGCTAAAGTCAATTTTTGAAATATTGTTCTTAAAAATGCTCATATTGTCTTCTTCCACAGCTACGGCCAACACTTTGGAGTTCGAAAATCACGATTGTTGCATAACGAAATGAGGATCGATCTGTCCGATCAGGTCGCATGGGTCGAGGGGGCAGCGTTTTATCATAGGGGTTCGAGGGCAACGGCCTTGAAAGGTAAACAATGTTTTTGATTCATTTAAGTACAAAATTGTATTGAACATGTGTTGGGTTGGAGGATTTTTTTAAGTAGGGACGAAGGCAAAGAAGTGGACTAAGAAGAAGAAAAAGGCTTATGACGGAGGATAAGGAAGAAGAAGACAAAGAATATGAAGGTCTCGTTCATTATGATTTTGCAACACAATGCAAAATTGGATTAGGTAATTAAGATTGATGTAGCACGGTGTAAAATTGGATTAGAAAATTAAAATTGATGGATCGCGATGTAAAAATTGATGCAGTGTGATTCAAAATTAGAATATGTAATTAAATTGACGAATCGTGGTGTAAAAATTGATTCAATCTAAATTGATGCATCACAGTGCAAAAATTGATGTAGCGCAATATACTGAGTGAGTGATATGTTGCGTATATTTGCCTCATTAAGAGTATTATAGTCTTTTCGCCCTAAAAATAGATTTTTAGGAAAAAAGGACGAGCCCGAATTTATCACAGTTATTAGCAATTTCATTGAGTTAATATCTTGGAGTAGCACGTTGAGTTGTGATTACAATTGAGCCTAAAATAATCTATTCTATGGAGAACTTTGGAAAATTAAATATTTTTTAGCAACGCAAACGACTACAAATTGGGATAGGCTAACCGCACATCAACATTTAATCTCTACATTCTAATTTTATCTACACTTCACTCATTTAATCAAATTTCCCACCTTACTCACTACACCCCACCTAAACTACCTATTATATCCTTAACCCCTTTGACCCTTCTTCCTCTCTCTGCCTCCGTCTCCCTCATTCTCTCGTACTCCAGCTTTCACGTACTTGTTCCCTCCTTCCCCTGCTATCATAGACACCTCTTTCTCCCTCCCTCCCTCTTCTGTTTCTGATGGTTGAGGCTCCCCTTTCTCTTTCCCGTCATCAAAACACCCCCTTCTCTCATCCCCTTCTTTTTTCTGTCTTAAAAACATTGAAAATTCATGGCATTCTATTTGACTATTGTTAGCCACACGCCTAAGGGGATGTGGGGTCGGTGCTTACCTCACACCAAGTGTGGTGTGCGGCAAGCACAGACCGTATATCTACTTGAGTGTGCGGCCAACAATGGCCGAATACGATGTCGCCCATAAAATGTTCATGCAAAGAGGGAGAGGATGAAGAAGATGGAAAAAGAGGATGAGACGTGGGGAGAGGAGAGAAGAGGGAAGGAAATGATGGAGGAAGGAGAGTGAATAAAGGAAGAAAGAAAAAAAAAAGTTCGACGAAAAAAATAAAGGGAGGAAAGAAAGCAGTCTGCAGATGAAGAATGGAAGAAGAAATGAAAGGTTTCCTTGGTAAATTGATATAATAACATTTTTGTTTTTTTTAATGGGGGTGTAAAGAATAGATGTTAGAGTGTGGTTAATCCGACTCTTCATAAATTTTGTAAGGTAGCGAAAAACCATTGACAAGGATTGTCGCAAATGTAACTAACTGAAAATCTATAATAAATAAAGCTCATACTCACATATTTGCAATTGACTATATAAAGCTATTTAAATGTTGAGATTAAATTATCTTAAAAAATTTAATGGTTGTGATTCACCTTCACATTCACATGTGTTAGAGTAGTTATCCACTTTTAACTCCTAATTACAAAGTCACCCCCTACAATTAATATTATGATCAGTCATCTTTTAGTTTTTACAAAGTCACCCTTACAATTAATATTATGAGCGGTCATGGGTCAGTTACATATAACTCAACTATGAGTCGAGTTTAAAATTGCACTTTCTATTTAGATATTAAGTCTTTTACTGAGATCTTACGGTCATTATCACTCCTCGAGTTTACATGTGTGAACGGGGGTTGAACAACTACCCCCGCTCTCTCTCCAACTCCACCACTATTCATGGTTGGTGGCCACTAATTCTTCCTCCACCAAACTCAAGTCCTTTTTCTTTTCGATATTTTAATTAATTAATCAATTTTATGCAAAAAAAATCGTAAGTTTTGTAATTTGAAATTTATTTTTTTCTTTTTAACTGTTATCGTAATTAACTTAATCAATACAATATAGCTCATAGTCGCACATGTGCAATTGACTAAAGCTATTTAGGGGTTCACATGTGTGAACAGCGGTTAAACAACTATTTTTTACTGAGATCCTACGGTCATTATCACTCCCCGAGTTCACATGTGTGAACAGCGGTTAAACAACTACCCCCTCTCTCTTTCCAACTCCCCCCAATATTCACGGTTGGTGGTCGCTAATCCTTCCTCCATCAAACTCAAGTCTCTTTTCTTTTCGATATTTTAATTAATTAATCAATTTTATGAAAAAAAAAAATTCGTAAGTTTTGTAATTTGAAATTATTTGAATCTCAATTTAATTTATGTCTAAGTTTTGAATATTTCTATTTTAATTTTTTTCTTTTTAATTGTTATCGTAATTAACTTAATCAATTTAATTTTTTTTCGACCCGCAATTTCGTATACAAATAAATTTTAAAAAAATCATAAGTTTTGTAATTTGAAATATTTGTTTTTTTTTTCTTTTTAACTGTTATCATAATTAACTTAGACAAATTATAAGTAAATATTAATTCATTTTCATATTATCTGCTTCATTTATTCATAAACTGGCGTCGTGCCATCAGCACGGACAAGAGTACTACTCCCTCCATCCCTAAATTATTGTCCTAGTTGACCTGGCGCACAGATTAAGAAAAAACAATTGACTTGATTATTTATATTGGTTTAATGTGTAGTTTCCTTTAAAACTCATGTGTATATGACTCATAATTAAAGTAGGGTGAAAAAATAAGGGTAAAGTAGTAAAAGTGATGTTCTAAAAAAGGTAAGTTTCAAAGTGAACAATTATTTTGGGACGGACAAAAAAAGAAAGAAGAACGATAATTTAGGGACGGAGGGAGTAGTATTTAAAAACGTCACTCGAAATGATTGTTTAGCAAGCACATTTGTGGACTATCAAAATGCTACTCCCTACCCTCTGATCATAAATTCCATGTTTTGTAGTCAACCTTTTTAAGAATTTTTTTTTTTTTGAGTATATCCCAAAAATGTCTTTTGCAAGTTTCAACTAACATTGAGTTGATTAATAGTATTTGATGTTACCAGAATTTTATTTAAAAATAAAATTGATTATTGAAATCTTGGATTTTATTCCTAAAATTTAAGGAATTATAATAATGTTGGAGGAGGTGAAATTTGGATTCATAATAATTTGGATCCATGTTAAAGGACAATTATATCCTTCTAACTATTCACATCTTATTTAATTTGTTAATAATAATTGTTTGAATGGTTTTGATCATGTAGCAATCATGTTTCTTTTGTTTTTTTAAAGCCAAATAAACCATATATGGTCATCCTAGAAATTAGTTTAGACAATAAAATACTGAACTAATTGCTTAGTGGTGACTTGTTGTAGGAATAAACAACGATGTTCTCAATATTAGCCATTTGATTGAGATGACTAGAATTTTAATTATTTTTTTAGTCTTAAATTCGGTGAGATGAATTTGAAACGCTGATTTGTTGTTTCCATTAAAATTTTCTTATTATGAATACAAATTCAATTCAATGAATTAAGGTATATGATGAAAAAAAATGACCGTTAGCGGTTAACTTGCTTGGTACTACATAGAAAAATAAAACAGTAATTATTTTAGCTAAGAAGAACACCTACTTTTCTTGAATTGTTCAAATGTTTAAGCTATTTTTATTTAAACTAATTTCATTAAAACATTAACTTGTTTATTTTAATTTTAATTTAATAAACTTTTCTTGTTTTATTAATGGTACGTGGATAATTTAAAATTTTCACTTGAATTGAAAAACAATGAGTAACTTGATATTTTGTAGAGCAGTAGTAACGTTTATATTTAATTTTTATCCTGAAAATCATTAACAAGTACTTGTCTACTTTTAGGTAATGTTGTCAATTGTTCTAATTTGGTGATTACATTTTAAGTTGTTTTGTTACTAACCAAACAATATAATAGAAATTTGTACTATATTGGTAATCACATTCCTTTATCTTACTAAACACTTTTTAGGAATCATCTTCTTATCTATTTCCATAGAATCTCATTACTAGTAAAGTAGTAATCGATTCCACCGAATCAATTTCATTTGTGTGCACCAATCGAGGCCCAAACGCTTTGCACGTAGCAATTATGTCTACTAATATTTGTGAAAGTGAGGTTTCGTTTGTTTCACAGAAAATGATTTCCGAAAAATAACTTCTGAAAAATAAATTTTTAAACATGAAAAGATTTTATTTTCAGGTATTTGATATTTTTTTGAAAATATGCCGAAATATTTTCGAGGTTTTGGCAAACACAAGAACAATGTTACAAAAAACACTATGAATAAATACAAAAAATATATTATAATATTAATGCTCCTATTGAATATACACTTATTTTTAAGATAGTGTTGAACTTTAAGTAATTTTCTTTTAGTAATCCCCCCCCCCAAAAAAAAAAAATTTATTACTCCGTATTAGTGTTGTCAAATCAATATGGTTCATCTTTTTTTTTTCTCACAAATACGATAGAAAAATTAGTAATTGATATGAAAAAAACGTTTTAAAATAGAAAATTAATAATATGTTTGGGACGTCCTTAAATAATATAGTGAACACTAATTTTAGGACATCGTGGATATTTATTAAAATTATAATTTATAATAGTGTGCACAAATAACAATTAAAAAAACTCAATTTATAGCTCTAAAAAACTTGTTTGTTGAGTGTAATATTGTGTATATGTAAATATGTGTAATTGTTGAAAGGGGTGGGTGCCCGAATATTTAGAAAATGACTTACGAAAAATAAATTTATAAGTCATTTTTTTTTAAAAGAATGCTTCATTTTCAGTTGACTCGAATTTTATTTTACATTAACTACATTTAAGTGTTACCAAACACTAAAAAATTAAAAAATAAATTATTTTTCGAAAGTCATTTTTCGTAAACAAACAAAACCTAAGCATAGAAGAAAAAGTTCTACCCATGAGGGCAATTTTGGTTAGTTGATATGATTAACAGACTACATTAAACGCCTACTATATTGTTGCATTACCAAAGGTATTATCTCCTTCGTTTATTTATTTATTTATTTTTAACCAGGTTGAATCCTGGGGTAGTAGTTCCGGTCCCTCATTGCTACTACCAGGAAAATCGCGAGATGTGCCCGAAATGATACAGGGTTTGAAAACAGTGCAACTGATAACACATACAAGGTCCAACTTCAGAAGAAAGCAAAGTGCTTCCACCAAGTATCGAACCCACGCTGCATGCCTCCAGCATCTTATGTCCCCCTCCTTTTATCTCCTTCGTTTATGATTTTATTGAGGAAGGGTATATTTGTGCTTCCAAAGAAATAGTTACTTTAATTTCTATCAAGTACTTGTACCTTTCGAACAAAAAATTCATTATTTTATTTTGAAATGTTTTATTTAAAAATTTATTTTCAAAAATTAAGGAATAAAAATATCATTTTATTACTACTAAGCTACTAAAAATGTCTTTTAGGTAATTAATAAATTTGTAAGATCAAAGAGAGATTAAAAAAAAGAAATTTTAGGAATATATATATTATCTTGGTTGTAAAACCAAATGAATACTCCAATGGAATGGACTGGAATTAAGAGATAAAATTCTAAGATCTATCTTGGCACTTTCTCTTATTGCTTATTTTTGCCGTCCCAAGCAGCCATCACCTAGAACATATGAGGATTGAGAAAGTAATTTATGGTGGAAGTGTAAGTGATGGTTGGGCCTGTGTTTGGGCAGCCCACTTGGTGAAGCCCAAACCCAAAGCAACCCAAATAACCCCTTGTGTTCAGCCCGCCCCCCTTTCCCCTCTCCCTGTTTTTGGTTCAGCCGCTGATTGAGACGTCTTTGGTTTGCGACTTGGTTCTTTTTCGGGTGATTGCGTCTTTGACCCAGAAAAGTCGCCCCCTTCCAATCTGTGCTCCAATCAGCTCGTTGATTGCTCCCGTCTCTGATTCTTCGCGGTTGATTGCCTTGTCTTCGTGATTGATTGCCTTGGTTGTGTATATATATATACTCCCGTCCGCCCTTGAGAGACGCCATGGTAATCTCTCTCTCTTGTGTGTTCTCTTCTGCTTCTTCTCTGCTTCCATAAGCTGTGAGTGGTGAGGTAATCTACAAAGGGAAACACTGTGATTTTGAGGTCTCTAATTCGAGGGTTCTATGAGGGGGTTAATCGGGTTCTTGGGATTCTGTTGGAAGGCTTGGGTTGGTCTTCATTGTGAGAAAACCTTGGAACTGTGACGTTGTCCCTTTGGTCTGTGAACTCGGTGGTTGGACTGGTCTGTTATACTTGGTGTATAACATTGTGTTCTGGGGATCTGAGCCTAGGCAATCATAAGCCCTAGACAGATCGAGTTAGGCTTCGGCCAAGGATACTCAAGTTGTTCTCATATTAACCTGTTATTTTATATTTCAGTCTAACATTGTTTTGCAGTTAGAGCTTGCGTTAATTAATGTTGGTGACTGAATTTTTTGGGTAATCTGAAAACACAACTTGGATAGCTTGCTTGTGCTTTGCTTCAGTTTTGGTCAGTAGTAAAGAAACTTAACAGGAAGCATTCAAAAAGAAAGACTATAAATTATGACGACTTCCCCTCTGGTCAAGAAAAGAATTGGATTGAAGATCCCGGAAGGTTTTCGTTTCAACTTTCAACCATATAAGGAGAACCCCTCTTCCAACCTTCATCTAACACGTAACGATTTCAACTTCTACAACAGCTCTATTAGTACTTGGAACATTCTTTGGCACCGGTTCCTCTCTCCCTCTCAACTTCTGCAACGAATTCGTGATCTCGGTTTGAAGGAATTCCAAAGCTAATCGAGTGATCTGGGTTTGAAGGAATCAAAGAGAGCTGCGGTAGAGAAGACAAAGGAATGAATTGCAATTCGTAACAGCTCTCTCTCTCTCTCTTCTCGATTTAAGATCTGCGTTACGATGCAGATTTGGGTTTTGATTCGATTTGATGGGTTTCTAGAAATTCACATACCTTAGATTTACTTAAAACCATTAAATTAAAACCAACTAGTTTAAATAATTATCTAAAATCCTTAAATAGGTTTTAAATTTAGAATTTGTAACAAGTCAAAATCTATCTGCTGAAAAATTCAGTAGATAAGATGTCCTATGTTGTTTATACATTAGATATTTAACTTTGCTTAGCAGCATACATTCTATCTGCCTATATCATAAATTATCAGCAACTAGCAACTGCTGATACACAATGTCAGCACTTATTTATACTCTAATTTGCTACCTGCCGTAAACATTGTAGTCATTTGAAAAAGATATAACCTTCATGCGCTTAATATAAAATATTATTTTGGTAAAACTTTTTCAAACAAAAGAACTATTCACATGTCCTATCAATAGAAGACTTTCTTACATGTCATAAATGTTCTTCGTATACTCATACCTAGCTAACCACTATCTTTAATATTTCATGCTAGGTAATACTCTTTGTCTCTTACAATCTTCCAGAATTTATGGGCATTCAATGGAATATCATTTCATCAAAAAATTGAAGATTCAACCTCGCTTTCTCAAACAGATAAAATTCTAGATATCTCTATAAAGCGTTTGAAGTAATGATTGAAGAAAATATTTTTCTGCAATATTACGTCATCAAGCTTTCATAAATAAAAATTTCTCTATAACATTCAAAAAGAGACAAACACGTCGAAGCTCTCATTCAAACCAATAACTTCAATCTTTCCTTGAAAAGCTTCTGCTTCAAAACATTACCTGTCAGTTTCTTTCATATATATTCTTTTCTAGTTTCTATTTTGAGCACTCTCTAATTCTCTATTCCATTATTCTTTCAAATCTTTAAAGGATCACAAATTATTGCACGAGTGTGATTCTTACTAGATCAAACTCCTCAAATACTGGTTTCGGTTGTACACTTATTCATTAGTGATCACTTAGTATATATATAATCTTAGTGCACTTCAAAATCCAAGTTTGACCAACTTGGTAGTGGACGTAACAATTTTAACAATGTTGTAGACACCCTAATTTCGTACCCCTGGTATGTAACATGACATAAAATATCAAGACCTGTTAAAAGACTAACAAATGTCAAGTTACAGGGTTTAGATTGCAAAAAATGCAAAAAAAAAAAAAAATGAAAGGATGCATTAACACTTGAACAGTGAATTGTAGAATGCCAAATTGCCAAAATTCATAATGAAAAAGCCCCTGGCACCACCAACACTCCCCCTTGGCGCCACCCACACCCACTTTTGGTGTCGCACCCACTTGTATTGTGGGTGGCACCCAATAGTGCCTCCTGCACTGTAGCATTTTGCCTCCGGTATAATTCTCTCAGCACGCGGTACAATCCGATGAAACACAGAATGAGAAAACTTAATGACGAAGGAATCCCCACTCTCACATATAAATAAAGGTGCCCAGCTTCAGAATTCACAGACTTTCACCGCGCAATGAGTGATCGTTCTCCCGAGAGAACACTGTGAGATTTATTCCTCCAGCCCCGAAGCTCTGTCAAATCTCCCCTAAACACAAAATCAACCGGTCAAAATGAAGCCTAGTTACCTCGCTAGGATTCCATCCTATTCCTCCAGTCCAAAAATCTCAAAACAAGCAGTTACTCTGCCCGAATCCAGGGGCCAAAACAGCAAAAGGTAAGCAGTTGCTCTGCCCAAATTTCGCCAACAGTAAGCAAACAACAGCACATATACAAGCAGTTGCTCCGCCCGGTTTCCGGCACCAGAAAGCAGCTTTCGGAAGCAGTCACTCTTTCCGAATCCTCACAGCAACACAACAGCAAAAAGACTCCCTCTCCCTGAAGGACAGAGCGAGTGCACCCAGGCTTCAAGAGGTAAACCCTCTTTAAGTTTTTATATAAAAGTGTTATTTTAAGCAGTAAAAAGTAAGCAATATAAGCAGTTGTGCTGCTCGAAAATCTATAAGAAATAAGCACTAAAAAAAGCCATTATTATGGTCAAAATTTTATAAATGTATTTGTAACTCCCGAAAGAAGGCTGTAGCAAGTGTTGTAATAATATATGTAGAGATATATTTTATTTAAATATTTTATTTCATCTGCTAAATAAATATATTAAAAGCATATTTTAGCCAAAAATCATTTTGAGACCGAAAGGACGAATTGGGTGCCTAACGCCTACCCACCTTGTAACTTAGGCTCCGAACTCTTTACAAATCTGGTTACATTTTGGTTTTTCTTTATTTCTCCTTAAAATAACGATGACGACTTTGTTTTACATTTTGAGTTCCACAATGAAGCCAAGCGTATTCCTCGTGCTAAATGATTTATTTTGAAACCACCCGCCTTCATCAGTGGGAGGGGGATAAATCGAAACCCGAGGCACTCACATTGGCGACTCTGCTGGGGACGTTGTTTTTATTTTAAATTAAAATAAAAACTAAGGGCTAGACTCATTTTCAAAAAAAAAAAAGAATAATAATTTTTCTTTTGTTTTTGGCTAAATATGCTTATTATATTTATTTAGCATTTTAAAATATTACATTTATATATATATATATGTATATATATTTGTGCATAACTGTGAAACTTGCAACAGCTTCGTTCCGGGTACCATTGCAAATACAAAAAAAATGAGGATAAAAAAAAAAGGAATCAAAAATAGAAGTTCAGGCAAGATAACAATAACTATGGTTTATTATTATTGCTTTATTCTGCTTTATATTATTATTTTTCTGTTTGCTTTATTTACTTATTTTGCACAAAAAATATGTAAATATCCTTTTATTCCATCATTTTATTTTGGGGATTAGGACCAATATGTAATTAATAGGAACAGATAGATTCCTCCACTTTTCTTTCTATTTCTTGATCTGAATGACCGTTATGCTTGCTCGCGCCGTCCTTTCAAGGACTCAAACTAAATAAGCCGAGAAAATCCACAAAGAACAGAAAGACAGAGCATATCTTCTTTATTTACTGCTTTATATCTGGAAAAAAAAACTTTACTGCTTTTTAGATATCGCGCACACACGTAGAAATATTCCGAACTGCTACCCTACACTATGGCCAGCCTACCCCCTACATCAGCCAACATTAATTGCATATAGTTTTTTAGGACACTTCATTAACTGATCGGTTTTTATATCTTTAAATCATTGACCAAGCCTTGTTGCAAAAAAAAAAAAATAATGCAAATAATAAATGTGCACATGGGCTAACCAATAATTTTTATGATATTCGACCTAAACCATTTTAATGGTGGATCCCGGAAAGAATATGAGCCCTTCGTCTGAGATCAGTCCGATCTTGGGGAGTCGAAAGACAGGTGGAATACGAAGGTCTTATACTCTGGAGAAAGAATCCACTATTTCAGGAATAGTCCTGAGACTGTCAAAACAAAGCGGGTGCTTGTCCGATCAATTTTAGGAAAAATGAATAATAATAAATAATAATAATAATAATCATAAAGGTACATTGTACCCAAAGCCCAAAAGCCTTCAGCCATTCCCTTCTGATTCCCTCAATCCCTTTTCCTCAGGCCCGAATTTGGATAGGTAGAGATAGCACCGGTCGACTGATACGGGATACATGCACAGGGGTCAGATCATAAAATAATCAGTTCAGAGAGTACAGATTTGGGCAGAATGGACGCCGAAAATGAATAGTCTACCGTGGGTACTAATATAGGGGCTTCGAAGTACGCTCCTACTCCGGCCATGCAGCAGTGGTTAGATCGAAATTTGGATGCACAGAATGATCGTTTATTAAACCAAATAGCAAATCTTGTTTAAAGTCTAAAGCCCAGTGGTGAGGGAACCACTTTCCCTGCAACCTCTCAAGAAGCATCTACTTCTCATGCTCCTCTAAACTCAAACCCTCAGCCAAGTACTAATCCATCACCAACTACCAGCACCCCAATCACCAACTTCTCGCCAAATACTTGTTACCAAAATTTCAACCCTCTCTCACCATACCCACCATATCCTTTCCTAAACACCCATATACCCCAAAATCCAAGTGGCCTTCCATTTCTCATTGTCAATCCACTCCAAAATAGTCCACATATGAATCCCGGAAACTATACCCAACCAGGCCAAGTAACGACCTATTTACCCTTCAATGACCCTGTTCGTCAGGCATAAACCACCAATAACCCACCTTATCAAAATCCTTCCAACATATACTAAAACCCAACACCCGCGCAAATAACCTACCTCCTCAAAATCCTTACCAAATACCTCCTCAAAATCCTTACCAAATACCACAGCCTGAAATAAACTCAGTTATTCCTAATCCTTCCAACATATACCAAAACCCAGCACCTCCTTCCACCAAAATAGAAGCAGACATGGAAAAACTAAAAAGTATGGTGCTCAAAGTTTAAACAAAGGAGAATTTTCTACGCAAGCATTAACGTTGAAACCTTCAGCCGTACTACCCTCAAAATTCAATGCCCAACATAGAAAAATTTGATGGGACTGGATGCCCTATCTCCCACTTAAAATTTTATTCTACTGGCATGCAGTCAAGAAGGGCTAGCTTCGAGGCTATGGCCTCCAATTTCCACCTTACCTTGATAGGGGCTGCCAAGCAATGATTAATGCTAGTAGATAACAGCACCATGGGTACTTGAGACCAAATAGCAGAAGAGTTCCTAAAGAGGTACAAAAACAATACTACCACTGAAAATAAAAGAGATCTTGAGGCATGCATCCAAAAGGAAAATGAAATATTCGCAGAATTTGCAACCAGATAGAAGAAGAAAGTTTCCCAGACTTTAAACAGACCTGATCCATCTGAATCAGCCAGGTTGTTTATTAAAAAAAACCTCCAGCCAATTCATCTTGAACACATGAGGTATCTTCCCTACGGTGATTTCAATGCCATCATGGAAATAGGAATCCACATTAATGAAGAAATACGTACAGGGCCCCTAGAAATACACCTCCAAGTTCATTATGCTATTCTGAATCAGAGGAGGGATCTACGAAAGAAGTCAACGTTGTTGAAAGAATCCTGACTGGTAAATACAGTAATGTGCCATGGTCATATGGGACGAATAAGTCCACCAATTCTGTTGAGGGAAGCACTGGCACTAATATAAGATGCATATGACCTTACAAAGGAAACATAAGGCATTACGATGAATTGCATGCTCCAATGTCACTGATATTACAAGGATTAATAGCACAATAAATCCTTAAGCCCCTGGAGAACTACAAACCTCCAAACCCATTACCCGCCAAATGGAGCCACAACAAGTACTGTGAATACCACCAATCCAGTGGTCATATCACCGACAAATGCTTCTCACTTAGGAATGATATCCAAGACCTTATCGATGATAAAATCATTGAGAAGCCGCACCCATGATTGACTTTGATAAAAAGTTATCAAGCATCACCCAAAGAACAAAATTGAGAAAGAATTCGAATATGGCAGAACTTAGTACAAGAAGTTGTTGGCCACTCAGGGAAGGACAAGGGAAAGCCTTTAAGACTCATAAAGACCCTAGAATACCCTTTTGTATGCACCTGTAAAAACCCTTTCACCTTTGAATCTCCTCTTACCAAATAAAATCTTCAAGAAGAAACTTTCTTTCAACTCAGCGTCAGTTTTCATGGATTTTTCATACATATCTTTTTTAATTCAGATTACCTATTTCCGAGTATCCATGGACATGTTTTATTTTAAGGATGATAAGTTGACTCACTTAAACACCTAAACCTACACGAGTCGATAATGATTCATCCAAGAAGATATGGACCCGCAAACTATTAAGAACACATGAAATCCAAAGCAGGCAAGTCGTCTTGACTGGAATCACCTTCGACCCATTTCGGCCAAGCTGTTAGTAGCATGCTGGGACTTCCTACCATAACACCAAAACCCCTCCAAACAACTTGAAACTCTTTTTAGTCCACCATATGCCAAAATCTCTACCAAAACTAAAACCCTCCAATGTCCCCAGTCAAACAAACTACCCTCATGATCCAGCTTCCCAAAACTAGGGGCTATTTCGCTTTTTTTAATCCACCAAGAATGATTATCCATTTGTCTCAAAAGGAGAGATGACATTCCCCAACTGCTATGATGATGCTCCGAGAAAAAAAAATGAAAAAAAGAAAAAAGAAAAAAAAATATGAAAGAAAAAAAAATCTCTCTGGAGCAAATCCATCATTTGTCCATCTCCCTCTTATACAAACTAGTTTGGGGCTTCTCGGGAAAAATCAACTCACTTTTTAGATGTGGATCGAAAAGAAGCCAAAGCCATACCAAAAACCAAAACCATACCCAAAGTCTACGTCAAAAGGCTTACCATATTCAAAACCAAAAGCCAATTATTCATCTAGAAGTCACAACCTGAAAAGCCAACCACGACCAAATTATTGGTCACTTTTTCTGTAAAGAGACTTTCTAACCTCAAAACCAATCCATCTCCAAAAATTTAAACAGTACACCGCGAACGAGTCGCGATCAACAATTCTGCTTCAATCCATTATAATGTGATCTGAGTCGAAGATGAACTCCTTGCTAAAACACATAAAAGTATCAAAAGATAATTACCAAGTAGGGTCCATAAACCCCCAAACCTGGTGATAGTCGGCAATAAAGTGAACTTTAAATTTCAGCTCTCCTTCTTGTTTAGTAGAGTCATCCTCGTATCCTATGCCTTTGATTCTCTCTTCAAAAAAAAGAAACGGAAAAAAAGAAAAAAAAAGGAGAAAAGCAAGGGGTTTTCCCTCCATCTACTTCCTTCTGGGTTATTTATATTCATAAAAACGTATCAATTGAGTATACTAGGGGTTTTCTATCCCATCTTGAAGAATTTGTTGATTGAGTCGCCCTGGGGCTTTTCCCATCAAACTCAGGAGTCTTGTCTATGCAGTCTCCTATCCCATGTTCCCTGAGCCATGATTTGTTGGTCATAACGGAAGATACTCCGGTGAGAGAATTTTTGAAAAAATTTGAATCCAAGGTTACATGCGTAACAAAATGCAGAGTCGGTACACTACTATAGGGCCCCTCATGATTTTTGCAAGCTAAGTGGATTTATTCCGAATACACTTTGCCCCTACCTTCCTGTTGATGCCATACTAGTTGTCTGCCAGTATGTCCAGAATACCAAAGGTTGGAAACCTCACCTACAAGGTTAGACTATTTGTTTCGCTTTGGCGCCGTGCCGGTTTCTCTAAAGTTCAATCAGATATTGCTACTTGACCGTTGCGTTATCTCGACCTATGGGCCCGGTTTTTTTTGAAACCACTCCTTACTTTCTTTGCCAAAAGCCATGATATTTTGTTATCAAGTCAAAAGAAAAAAACGGAAGCCCTCCATCAAATTTCTTCATTGAGAAAGCCCCACCAGATCCCAAAAACCAAACAAACTTATATATGTCACACCTCCTACGATTGTGGCAAAAGCTTCAAGTGAACCCCAATAAAGCTACAACCTTAGCCTTTTTCACTCACCAGCCAAGAAGTACAGTGTGTTTAATAAATTAGTTTTGCTTAAAGGTCAATCGTGTACAGGTACCATTAACTAGTGTCTGCATGTAGACTAAATTGCAAGATAGTGGAGTAAGTATTTCAGCAAAATTGTTTCGCGCCATTATATCTGATCTCGAAAGTTCTCCCACATATTATTGACCTTATTGTTGCCCTTGCATTTCAAAAAGCAGCATTGCTTTTCCCTTGCTGGGGAAAGCCCATTTTAAAAATACTTCTTTCCCTATTCTGGGGAAAGCCTATTTTAAAAATACTTCTTTCCCTATGCTGGGGAAATCGCGTTTTAAAAAGCAGCATCGCTTTCCCTATACTGGGGAAAGCACGTTTTAAAAAGCAGCATTGCTTTCCCTATGCTGAAGAAAACGCGTTTTAAAAGGTTGCATCACTTTCCCTATGCTAGGGAAAGCCTGTTTTAAAAAAGGTGGCATCACTTTCGCTATGCTGGGGAAAACACGTTTTAAAAGTTGCATTGTTTTCCCTATGCTGGGGAAAACGCGTTTTAAAAATTGCATTGTTTTCCCTATGCTAGGTAAAACACGTTTTAAAAAGTTGCATCGTTTTCCTTATGTTGGGGAAAACGCGTTTTAAAAGGTTGCATCGTTTTCCCTATGCTGGGGAAAACACGTTTTAAAAGTTGCATCGTTTTCCCTATGCTGGGGAAAACGCGTTTTAAAAGTTGCATCATTTTCCATATGCTGGGGAAAACACGTTTTAAAAGTTGCATCATTTTCCCTATGCTGGGGAAAACCCGTTTTAAAAGGTTGCAACGTTTTTCCTATTCTGGGGAAAATGCGTTTTGAAAGGTGGCATCGTTTTCCTTATGCTGGGGAAAACGCTTTTTAAGAGGTCCCACCAGTTTTGCCTATGCTGGGCGAAACGCACCCGAGGTCTCATCAGTTTTGCCTATGCTGGGCGAAACACATCCGAGGTCCCACCTGTCTTACCTATGTTGGACGAAATGCACCATCCATCCCCCTAGTACTTGTTGTTTGTTTGCTGAGGTCGAACTACGTTTGGTTTGATTCCTTTTATAAGGATACGTAGGAAGCCAATTTCGGTAAGTCCGACCATCGAGCATTTAAATTGCATATCTACTTAAAAACTATGATAACCTGCTATAACCGACTAAAAATGTCTAGGGTATATGAGATTTGAGCAACTGCACCCTAAACTATCGCATTTATAAAACTGCCGCATATTGCATCTCTCCCCATTATAATTTTCGTGAAATTTGGGAGTCTATTTCTTATTAACGATGTTCGTTTACTTGGTAAATTTCGGTTTACCCATAAACTCCATCGTGAGGGGCTCTGTAGACACCCCAATTTCGTACCCTTAGTATGTAACATGACATAAAATATCAAGACCTGTTAAAAGGCTAACAAATGTCAAGTTACAGGGTTTAGATTGCAAAAAAATGCAAAAGAAATAAAAGGATGCATGAACAGTGAATTGCAGGGGGCCAAAGTGCCAAAAGACAGAACGAAAAATCCCCTAGCGCCACCCACACCCACTTTTGGTGCCGCAACCACTTCCATTGTGGGTGGCACCCAATAGTGCCTCCTGCACTGTAGCATTTTGCCTCTGGTACAATTCTCTCAGCGCACGGTGCAATCCGATGAAGCACGGAATGAGAAATCTTAATAACGAAGGAATCCCCACTCCCACCTATAAATAAATGTGCCCAGCTTCAGAATTCACAGACTTTCACCACGCAGTAAATGATCGTTCTCCCGAGAGAACGCTGTGAGATTTATTCCTCCAGCCCCGAAGCTCTGCCAAATCTCCCCCAAACACAAAACCAACCGGTCAAAGTGAAGCCTAATTACCCCGCTAGGATTCCATCCTATTCCTCTGGTCCAAAAATCCCAAAGCAAGCAGTTGCTCTGCCCGAATCCAGGGCCAAAACAGCAAAAGGCAAGCAGTTGCTCTGCCCAAATTTTACCAGTAGCAAGCAAACAACAACACAAATACAAACAGTTGCTCGTTCGGTTCCCGGTGCCAGAAAGCAGCTTTCAGAAGTAGTCACTCTGCCCGAATCCCCACAACAACACAGCAGCAAAAAGACTCTTTCTCCCTGAAGGACAGAGCGAGCACACCCACGCTTCAAGAGTTAAACCCTCTTTAAAGTTTTTATATAAAAGTACTATTTTAAGAAGCAAAATGTAAGCAATATAAGCAGTTGTGCTGCCCGAAAATCTATTAAAAAAATAGCACTAAAAAGAGCCATTATTATGGCCAAAAATTTATAAATGTATTTGTAACTCCCGAAAGGAGGCTGTAGCAAGTGTTGTAATAATATATGTACAGATATATTGTATTTAAATGTTTTATTTCATTTGCTAAATAAATATAATAAAAGCATATTTTAGCCAAAAATCATTTTGAGGCCGAAAGGACGAGTTGGGTGTCTAACACCTTCCCACCTTGTAACTTAGCCTCTGAACCCTTTACAAATCTGGTTACATATTTGTTTTTCTTTATTTCTCCATAAAATAAAGATGACGAATCTGTTTTACATTTTGAGTCCACAATGAGGTCAAGCGTATTCCACGCGCTAAATGGTTTATTTTGAAACCACTCGCCTTCATCAGCGGGAGGGGGATAAATCAAAACCCGGGGCACACACAACTGTGAACCACTTCAAATATTGTGTTATGTCTACCTGTTGTTTTTATTGTTTACAACACTTAAGCATCTTCTATCTACTTAAGTGTTTAACAGTTGCAGACCTAAGTTCTTTATATAGTTGATCTTGTATATTGTTTTTTCAATTCAGTCTTTATACTTAACTGATCAAAAGAAGACCAAACCAAACTGTTTTAAGTTTAGCAGTTGCTACCTACTGATTTTCAATCAGCTGTTGAAAACTTATCTTTTCTGCTGCATCTTTTAAATGTTTTCAAAACAACCCTCAAAGTTTGAAAGGCTATTTACCCCCTCCCATATAGCCTTATTTCATTGCCAACTGGACTTACAATTTGTATCAGACCTATACTTTTTGAAAAATCTTTTTTTTTCTAAGTTTAACAACTTGAAAGATCGATCATGGCAACCTTACAAGCTTTTCAATCAAACAACGTCACTCAAGTACCTATTTTTGATGAAGATCACTTTGATATATGAAAAGAAAGGATTACAAGATATATAAACAACATTGATAAAAAAAAAAAACTAATGGAATGTATTAAAAATGGCCCCATACTACCCATGAAAGTAAAAATTAATCTGGGTAAATATTCTTCTGCAGATGATGATACTATAAATCCACTTGCTGCAGATGAAGAAGATTGCGTTCATAAACCTCAGTTTGAATGGACCGAGGAGGATAAAGTACAAGATGGGTTAGATGCCAAGATAATTCAAATTCTTTCAAGTGATATTCCAGATGAGAACTACAAACAAATATATTATTGCAAAACAGCCAAAGATATATGGGAAGCTTTTGTTGAATATGTCGAAGGAGATCAAAATACTAAGGACACCAAGTTGTATGACTGCATACAAGAGTTTAATGCATTCGAGAAAGATCCAAAGGAATCACTCAAGAATGCCTATGACATGTTTTTTTGAGGTAAGTAATAGATGCTCCTCTCTTGGTAAAGTCTATTGCATGAAAGATTTAAATATGAGATTTCTTAGTAGTTTAGGAAGCTCATGGCATGTCAAGGTAACTTCCATAAAGGAAGCAAAAGACTTAACAAAACTCACATACGTAGTCTTGTTGCCAGTTTCAAAATTTATGAGAAGGAAATTGCTAAACTCAAAAAATTGAGAAAAGTTTTAAAGGCATCTCATTACATGCTCAACATGAAAAACCAGAAGCCTCCCCATCTCAGTCAGACCATGACTTTCATGAGGATGATTTTGCTTCCTTTTGCCAAACAGTTTAGAAAGTTTAAATCTTTCAAAAGATATTTTCAAAACCCTTCTTCTAGTTTTCAGAAATCTTCCTCAAACTTCCAAAGACCTTCTCCTTCAAACTATCAAAAGCCTTACTTCAAATCCAATGGAGAAAAGGATGAGAATGAAAAACTCTTATGCTTCAATTGTAGAAAACCTGAACACTATGCATCAAACTGTCCAACTACCATAAATGAGTATTACAAAAGAGTTCCCAAAAACTTTGAAAGGCAAAAAGGGTTAGTTACTGAAGATAAAAATTTAGCAACTTGGATTGAAATAGATTCAGAGGATGAATCTACTGATTTTGTGCAAGAAGAAAATCTTTCTCTTATTGCAGAATCAACTATATATGATTCAGAAAATGAGCATTCAAATTCATTTATTGATTCTGATGATGAGCCTTTATGCTCACCTATTACTAATCATAGACTATCCAAGGTCATCCAACCTGAACAGTTTGTGATTAAGAAGATTGGAAATAATTTCTATAAACAAAGCATTAGTAGTCAACCTGACATGAAATTAAAGTCAACTCCTCCAAGGACTACTAAACTGTTAGAGTCAATCTATCAAAACAGCAGGAGGAGAAAGCTTCAAACAAAAAGGTTGATGATCTCATGGATCAAATGCAAAATATGTATTCAAAGTTTGAAATTCTCCAAATAATACACACATCTTTGTCTGCTGATTTTAAAAGAGTTTCTGATGAGAACACTGAACTACAAAAGATCAATGATATATAAAGTTCAACAGAATGAATTGTTGCAGCTTAAAAACTTAAATGAAAAGTATGAAACTCAAGATAGAGTCTCAACATCTCAAATAACTGATCTTGTAAACAGGAATCAACAACTGACTAATGTTGTTGATACTTACTCAAAATCAAAAGCTGTTGTTGAAACTATCATCAGTCAGCAGAAAGATCATGAAGATCGACATGAGCTTGGATTTTCAAAAGTTGATGAATATTGTGAGATCAGACATTCAAAAAGTGATTCAAATGTTATGTTCAAAAAGGATAAATGACAAAATTATAGCAAAGTTAGTTATGCTTATCCTAAGAATCAGCTCAAAAAGACTCTCAACAAAAAGAAGAAGCTGAACAATGACAACTCTCAGTCTTCTACTCAAACCCCTCAAGCTGTATCAGCTAGTAAAACTACTGATGCACATCCACCTACTGTCAAACATGGAATAAGAGGAGGGATCAAAAGGAAGGAAGTTAATAGGTTCAAGCATATCAATTTTGTTACTGCTAAGACCTTTGAGCAGACTCAAATAGAACAAAAAAAGTCACCCACAATGACTGACCTACCTGGTTTTAACAAGTGCAAAATTTGCTCTACTATTGGTTATCAATCTCATGAATTTTTGTTTAGATTTAATCTTGCTAATAAAACCAAACTGCCTAAACTAAAACAAGTCTGGCTACCTAAGAAAACTAACCCACTCGACCCAAATTTATAAAGGGTACCATGTTTTATTCACATTTCATATATGCTTCATGGAAAATGACAAATCAACTTATGTGTGGATAATAGACAGTGGATGCTCCAGACATATGACTGGATCAGTTGAATTACTTACTGATATCACTGTAGACACCCCAATTTCGCACCCCTTGGTATGTAACATGACATGTGATATCAAGACCTGTTAAAACAAGAGGAAATGCAGGGGCCAAAGTGTCAAAAAGGAGGCTAAGTTTGGAACCAAGCGCCACCAACATGCAATGAGGGCACGGTGCCTAGACCATAGGGGTTCGGCGCCCAGAGCCCAATAGCGCTTTACGATTTGAGAATTAGTACAAGCTCTCAAGCACGCGATACAAGCTGATGAAACATAGATATAAAATTTTAAAGATGACGACGAGGTCCCTTCTTCAACCTATAAATAGAGGGCTTCAGCTTCAGAAATCGACACAGACAGACGACCGAGAATTTCTCACCCATAACGTTGTGCGTTTATTTTACGCAGTAGAGAGCGATCGTGAGATAGAGAGAGTTTCCTCCTCCTATAAGCCTCGAAGCTCTGCCAAATCTCCTCCAAACACAAATCCAACTAGTCAAAGTGAACCTTAGCCCTCCAGCTAGGATTCCACCCTATTTCCCCGATTCAAAAATTCCAAAAAGAGTAGTTGCTCTACCCGAATCCAAAGGCCAAATCCGCCAGAAACAAGCAATTGATCTGTCCGATTTCCCCCAGTAACAAGCAAACAACAGCAAAAACGCAAGCAGTTTCTCCGCCCGTTTTACGGTGCCTGAAAGCAACTTTCGGAAGCAGTTATTATGCCCGAACCGCAGCAGGAGCAAAAGACTCCCTCCCCCGGAAGGACAGAGCAAGCACACCTCACGCTTTTAAAGGTAAGCCTTTAAGAGTTTTTATGTAAAAATGCTATTTTCATCCGACCCAATGTAAAAAATATAAGCAGTTATGCTGCCGCGATTTATCTAGAAAATAGCATTAAAAAAGTCATTATTATGGTCAAATATTTTTAAATGTATTTGTAATTACTAGAAGGAAGCGGCTGCAAGTCTATAAATAATGTAAATACATATATATCTGCTTTTAATACTTTATTTCATTTCCTAGATAAATATAATAAAAGCGTATTTTAGCCAAAAACGTTTTTTGAGACCGAAAAGGCGAGTTGGCTGCCTAACACTTTCCTACCTCGTAACTTAGCCTCTGAACCCCCTTTTTTTACAAGCTCTGGTTATTTTTGGTTTTTCTTTATTTCTCCTTAAAATAAAGATGGTGACTCTGTTTTAACATTTTGGATCAAAGTGAGGCTCGCAACATTATTTTTTTGTACTTTTTCGTTTTCCCCTAAACAAGGGATGATGGGAATGAAAAGGGTGATGCACTTTATGTGTCTTGTTTTCCCCTAAAAAGGGGAGAATGAGCCACGGGAAACCCAAAGCACTCATAGTGACCCAAAATGTACAATATTCCGTAATGAAGCAGGGCGTGTTCTCCCGCGCCTTCGCAACATCCTTATTTTGCACTTTTCTGTTTTCTCCTAAATAAGGCACGATGGGAATAAAAAGGGTGATACATTTTCTGTATCTTATTTTCCCCTAAACAAGGGAGGGTGAGAAACGGAAAAATCCAAAGCTCTCATAATGAACCAAAGCTCACTCGGTGACCAAGGCGTATTCAACGCGCTTTTTGACAACACCTTTCTGCATTTTTAATTTTGTCTTCCCCTAAACAAGGGAGGATGGAATGGAAAGCATGATGTCCTTCCACATGATGCGTTCCCCTAAAAAAGGGAGCGCGGGGTCCGGGAGCATTCCAGGGCACCCACAGTGGCGACTCTGCTGGGGACGTCGTTTTTATTTTAAAGAAAATAAAAATGGAGGGCTAAACTCAGTTTTAACAAAAAATAAAAATAAAAATCAGTTTTCTTAGTTTCTGGCTAAAATATGCTTGTTATATTTTTTAGCATTTTAAATATTGCGTTGTAATATATCTGTGTATATATTTGTGGATATGATCCTCCATCTTGCAGCAGTTTCGTTCTAGTTGTCATTACATGTATATTTAAAAAACAAACAAAAAAAAAGGAATAAAAATATATTTCCGGGCAGCATAACAAAAGGGCTGGGGCTTTATTTTATTATCGCTTTATTTATGTTCTATATTTTTGTTCCGTTTATTTTATTTTATCACGCAAAATATGTACATATTTTCTTTCATTCTGTCATTTTATTTTAGGGACTAGGACAAATATGTAATTAATAGGAATAGATAGATTCCTCACTTTTCTTTCTATTTCTTGATGTGATTAGTTGCTTGCTCGCGCTCAAACTAAAAAGCCGAGGAAATCCACAAAAAACAGCAAGACAGACCATATCTGCTTTATTTGCTGCTTCATATCTGGAAAAAAAAAAGATTTTACTGCTTTCTAGATGCCACACACACGCACATGCACGTAGAAATATTCCGAACTGCTACCCTACACCATGGCCAGCCTACCCCCTGCATCAGCCAATGTTAAATTACATATAGATTCTCAGGACACTTCATGGGCCGATCGGTTTTTGCATCTCTGAATCATTGGTCAGCCCATGTGCAAAAGAAAAAGAAAAAGAAAAAGAAAAAGAAAAAGAAAAAAAGAAGACAAAAAAAAAGAGAAAAAAAAAAGAAATGTGAATAAAAATATACACAGGGGCTGACTGATTATTTTCTGATATTCGACCTAGACCATTTTGAATGGTGGATCCCGAAAAGAGTATAGGCCCTTCGCCTGAGATCAGTCCAATCTTGGGGAGTCGAAAGACAGGTGGAATACGAGGGTCCTATACTCTGGAGAAAGAATCCACTATTCCAGGAATAGTCCCGAGACTTTCAAAACAAAGCGGGTGCTTGTCCGATCAATTGTAGGGAAAATGAATAAATAAATAAAAATACTAATAAAGGCACACTGTACTCCAAACCCAGAAAGCCTTCAGCCAACCATTTCTGATACCTCCAAACCCTTTTCCTCAGAAATCTGGCCCGAATTTGGAAAGGCAGAATTAATACTGGTCGGTTGATACAGGATACAGACACATAAATCAGACCAGAAAGTATCAGGACCAGATCAGAAAAAGGTAAAATCAGTGCAGAAGATACAGATTTGAGCAAAATGGCCGCCAAAAATAAACAAACTATGACTGGGACCAGCAATGATAAGAACAGTCGGGAACCAGAAAAGGGAACTCCTGAGTATGCACCTCCTTCAGGATTTGAAATCTGGCTAAAGAAGGAATTGGATGCTCACACAGAAAGAATAACAAACCGGGTGGTTGGCAATCTTTTAGCAAGTTTTGCAGAAACTCTTGCCACTATATCTCAACAAGTTAAAAGCCCAAAGTTTGCTCCTGATATTTCTTTCCTTCCCGAAATAAACTGTCCTGATACCACAGAGAATATCCTTTTCCAAGCCTTCAAAAACAACCAAGTACTAACCTTCAACCAAATATCGACCCTATTTCCCAAGGTGGTACTATTCCAAACGCTTATAACTTCAATCCATCTCCTCCAGAAATCAATCCTGAGCTCCTTCACCTAAATACCTGTTACCATAACTAGAAAAACCACCTTCCCCTCAAGCCTTCAAATACTTATTTTCAGCAAATGGCTCAGAGGACCCCAACGGGAATAGTTTGTGCACAAGAGAAAGAACCTCCCTTAAACAGGGGCCCATGCAATCAAATCCCCGTACAATATTACCCAAGAGAAAAAATCCAACCCAGTTATCTGACCAAACCTCAGCCTGGTATTCTACTCATACCAAAAGGAAGGAAAGAACAAATTCCAAGGCACTATGATGATTTACCTGCCCAAAGATCCGAAATATTCCAAACACTATGGGCCCATGAGATACTTAAACCCGTCACTAATTATCAACCTCCCAATCCACTACCTAGTATGTGGAATCATGCCCAGTACTGTGAATACCATCGCTGCAGTGGTCATCTCACCGACAAGTGCTACACACTCAGAAATGCCATTTAGGATCTTAACGACAACGAGATAATTACGGTGGCAGGTACAAGAATTTTTGAGACCAATCAAGCAAAGGAAATTTAAAGGGCAAGTAAACCTATTTAACCAGAATAAAGGTGCTGTAAATATCCTATTCAATAAAAGGAGTTTCTGATGAATGTTTGGAAGACAGTTTCCTGGGTATGATAAATGGAGGCACTAGTTATGAAAAGCTCCCTGCTGAGTTTGAGTATATTGCTCATAAGCCTCTACATAATTGGTATACTACGACCAGCCCGCTTTTGACAACCGCTGATCTTGTGGATTGACTATCATTCTTGTACATACATGTCATAATAAATGCATGTTTGACACATTGAGTTCGCTCTTGTCGAGGTCAATCTTGATTGTTTATTGATGAGATTATATACTAATCTTGAACGAGGACGCCTTTTGTCGACTGCTCCATACCGATTGATTGTTGAGTAAATACTACTTGGCATTGCATAAGTCCAGCTGGCATACTTGTTATTGCACACACCCTCCACGGCGGGACACCGTGGGGAAGAGCTCTCTCTGGCCAACCAATACGCGCCCATTGAGATTGACTATTGTTATCCCGAGCATATCCTCGGAAGATCGATGTATTATCACACCCATCGATAATCGCACGCCATGAAGGTGTTCTGCTTTTGCAGTGTCTACGTAATGCCCCTTATATCCTCACATTATTACGTGAACTTTGGCAATAATGTGCATCTTGAATATATAATCTCTATGCTCATATATACTTGTCCTTGATTGCTTGATAATTGTGATGAGTTTATACATCTCCACCTAATGATTCTACGAGAGACTTGATACGTGTATACATGTAAATATATGAATACATTTACTTAATTATTCTACAAGATACCTGGGATGTTTCATGTCAGGACATACGTCCCTAACTGTACGATTATTCTTGTCACTTACCTCCTGACTTACCTGATTGTTTAGGAACAGGGGATTCACCCTAGTTCATCTTGGTAGCTTGGTTAAGGAACGGTTCTGTACAGTACAACCTGACTTTTGGTTCTTCGTCGTCGTAACCCGATTCCATTTCTACTTATGAAAATGTTACGATTATGTTATATTGTTTAGTGGTAGCTGCATCGGGTCATTATGACTCATCCCGCACTTGTTTTCTAGTTGTAGTTTCAAGAGTCGTGTTGAGGCCGAGTAGGTCGTGGATCGCACTGCATCGCGTTGACCGATAGATCGAGACTTGATCGTAGTTCGTGATTCTAGTAGCCGACTTCCCAAGCAAGAGGTGTGATTTTTACTCCCCTTAGTATTGTCTCTTGTTCATGTTCCTTGCTATTCTGTGAGACCGATATCTTGTAAAGTTATTCGACTTTACTGGGTAGATACTTGAGTTTCAGATTAGTTCGCTCTGGGCCGACGTGTTGTGTCGTGCCTTGTTCGTGTTTTCTATATCTATTTCAGCTTGTCTCCTGGCACGCAAGAGCCTTGGGGCTTTTCTCTATTTTAGTTACTATTGCTGTTGGCCAACCCCGGTATGTCTTAGCCGTGGGTAATTGTTATCGGGTTTTTTCTTTGTTGAAACGCCACCTGAGTGCCGATGGTTTGTTCAGCGCTCGCAATGTTGCAAGGGCACGCGAAGTTTTGTTTTCTCTTCGAGAATATTGTCTCCCCTTGGTTTCTGACTTTGTTTTCGAGCCTTAAGCTTGGGACACTTTCCCTACCGCTCCGCAGATATTCGCTTTCTTCATGACCCTGATTTACGCGTTTACGCTTCGGCCGCTTGAGCTTGTTAGCTCAACCTGTCCGACTCGCAGACATCATGCTTTGCAAGTGCTTGTCCTCTTATTGCCTTGTCCTCTGCGGCACGACTTTAGATTTCGCTCCTAATCCGGGTCGGGTCGCCACAGTTGGTATCAGAGCTTATGTTAGCTATAAGCCATGATAGGTTCCATGGCCTTGGTTGGGTTTGGGATTGTCGTCGAGTATTTATCGTCGAGTGTTCTGTTAGTGCCTAATCGACATGTTCTTTTGTACAAGTATAGGACTTGCAGTACTAAGTTCGACTTGGTCTAGATTTCCGTGAGTGCAAGCTTGTGTCTAGGAGTATCATATTCCTCCTATGTTGCTTTTAAGCTGCAGTTATACCAAGAGTATGTGTTGCTGCATTGTAGAGCTATTGTTTCTTGTCCGTTGTGAGTGACCAATTAAGCTCAGGTTGTCGATCCCGAGCGTGATCGTCGTGGTGTCCATTAGTGTCTTTGAACGTTGTTACACCTTCTTGAGCGGCGTGCCTAAACCTCCCGTAGTACCTAATGTATTCCGTGATTTCTATATAAGTATATATAGCTACTGTAGTACCTAATCGTGAGTGCTTGGGCTGCCTAGTGTCGGGAATTTGAGGACTCTTTCCTACTTCCTGTTATTGAGATTTAAGGGATACCCTAATAATCATGGTATTGTTGTGGTTTCAAGTCGAGACTTGGTGAGTACCTGATAGGTGATCGCGTGACCTATGATTGGATTGATCGTTAACTCGTTTACGGCTTGACCCATAGTGATTTGAGGTCTACTAGTTAGTAACTATTTGCTAGCCAGAAATTATTAAGTTATTGTCTTGTACCGTTATTTATCTCGACTAATAATGCTAATAGAGTATTAGTATTTTGTAAAAGGATTTATCTATCATTAGTGGATCGTTAAGGGTATGAATGTTCCATACTTGGTATACTTGCATGGTAGATTAAAATACTATGTATATGATATTGATTTCCATGCCTATATGTAACTATATTATATGTGCATGAGACCTTCATAAAGGATGCTTTTATGTGATTTGTAACCACCTCGCATCCTAAACGACGAAAGGTTTTGAAGTCACTTCAGAGGGCCCCTGACTTGATTATCAAGAGGTCTTCGTCGGAGAACTAGAACGGTATTATATAATATAGGAATTGACCGAACCCGTTACCAAATGGAATGAAATTGAAAGTGGTATCTTGTTTTGCTTGTGCAAATATGTGCAACATGTATATTGAAATCATGCCATGAATGAAATGAACTTGTGACTTGATCGAATGAGTTACATTGTATTGAATGTCCATCTTGTTGAGCGAATATGTGGTCCATGATGATGATTGACTACTTGATTTTAGTGTAAGGGCGTTAGACCCTAGAGATTCGTGTCGTGACCGGAATAATTTAGTTAGCCCGGAAAACTCTTTGTTGGGAAGTTTGTTAGTTCGGTGAAACTATTGCACATGCTTATGAATTACTTGATTAGTTGACAAAGAGGAATTTTCACCTCAATGTCCACATTTGTTGGAACTTTGTAAGCCTTGATAATGTCCTTGAACCCCCTCAAGAGTCAAGATGACTCGACCTTGGAATGGATTGGAGATGATATTTAAGTATTTCTTCCCCTCGTGTTTTGAGGGACACTAAGGTGGTTTCCTCGAATTCATTTGTAGGCCATAGTATTGAACTTTGGTGGTTAGATTGTGAATTCGGACTAATCTTTTAAGGTGGTGAGGATGTAAGACCCCGAACCTTCGTGTAATTGACCTTCTTGCTTTGCGTGTCGTTTCATCATGACCTTGCTTACTTGGATTGAGGAAAAGAACCTTGATTTGTGTAGGTAGGCTATCTAGGAGCCAATACCTTAGTTCCATATGTTCCATAGACATTAACTAGTTAAGGTTACAAGTCGCATACCGACGATGTTCGTTACTTGACTCGGTTTAGAGTTTTCTCGCGTAGTTCTTTCGTGAGACCTCAATTGTACTCTTAGTCATTCCTCCACTTGTCTTGAGGGTTATTTGAGTCTCATAAGGCCTTGGTACACAAGTTTTATGCTTGTTTGAGTTGCATTCACCCAACCGGTGCATCACTTTCGCTTCTAGACCCTTTCGGCTCGCTTTTAGACTTAAACCATCGCTCCAACTCGACAACCGAACATCCCGGGAGATGTTCGGCCAGCCAAAACGAACTCCTTGGGGAGTGTTCGGACATAGCAACCGAACAAGTGGTGAAAATTCGGTCCAGACAACTGAACAGCGCTCCCGACATCAGTTTTGTGCTGGTTTGATTTCTGGCGTGAAACTCCTATTCTACCCTTACTTAACGCTTGCCCTTTCACTTATTTGAGGGTATATTAGTCCTTAATCACCCTTATAACCCCAAACACTCCTCTCCTATCTTCATTAGTGATTGCCTTCAGCCGTGAACGGAAGGAGAGAGTGCGGGAGATTGAGCGCGGCGACTAGTGCGTGTTCCGACGATTCCTGAGTTCCGCCATCCGCTTGACGAGCCGAGACCACCTTCGCGAAGCCCTTGCCGAGTAGATCATTTCCCCTTGGGTTTGTTTCCCCTCTTCCTAGTCGTTTGTGGCTCGATAATGGTATGCTATCGAAACCCTAGTTTCTCTCTCTAACTCAATGTTGATGTTAGGTTGCTAGAGACTTGTTCCTTGTGATTTGTCATTGTAATACATGTCGAAATGAGATGTTATTGATGGATATCAATCTATGAAAGTTAGGGTTTGAACCCAAACGATTATGACTGGGTATATTGGAATAGTTATGGTTTAAGATTGATTGTGGTTGGGTTTAGAAACCCGGATAAATTGGAAATCCCGAAATTATGCCTCGACCTAGAGTTTGAGACTTGCAATTTGACTCAAATGGAATCATTGAATTATAAAAGTTGTTATTCTGAGTCTTAGGATAAACCCCTATGACTACTTGTACTGCTTGAATCTAAATCATGAAATTGAGGTTTGGCCTCAGTGAGACCGAATTGGTGTTAAGATCGATTTGTGGCTTAGACTCTAATGGAGGACCTTTAGTGATATTAAGTACAAGATTATCGCTAGTCTTTGATTGGGTTTGAGTGGGTCACAAATGCATGACTTGAATGAAAGACCTTGATTGGTTTGATTATGAATTAGAACCGTTAGTACTTGGCTTGACTTGAATGAAGCCCCGAAACTTGTAAGGATGTGATCTATGCTTGCATGAAACCAAAGGAATCATGATTGTTGTTATTGAATGTCGACTCTCTAAAGTCACCTTGTGAATATTTTGGGAAGGACCAAGATAACGAAATTGAGGACCATTCTATGGGATGATTTGAATTGGGACTTTTCTAGTACAATACACATGAAGTCTACTTGTATAAGTCGCCAGATGACCAAGTTGTTATCTAAGACTCACCAAGCATTGTTGACCTTACGAATGATCGTCACTCTAGTGTTTACCTAAGTATTGGACTACTATAGACCTTTGGGTTATAGAATGAAGTATTATTCTCTGAAGACTTTATTACCTACAAGTAAATGGCTTATGATCCTAGACTAACTCAGAGATGGATTGAGGGCGGAGTTACAACCTAACTTGGTTTCACATTTAAATACGAATACTATGTACAATTGATATTATGGCTAAAAGCATGATTTCCTACCTTGTCATGAATTGATTCTTCTACATGTTTCTACAATACGAATTATAAGCATATTAAATGTACTTGCCCCCATGCTTGATCTCTTTTAATGATTTAGACCTAACTTGGATTCTACTATTAAGTGGAATTATGAATTGAAATTGAACTAAGCTTGACTTGATAATGATCAACTTAGGCCCCCTTATATATTTGACTCTAGTGACTTTA
>CM028379.1:111750548-111782860 GCA_013146195.2 Codonopsis lanceolata | reverse complement strand
TCATGAAATCTTGAGGTTTGAGGTCGGGTGAGACCGAATTGGTGTTAAGATCGATTTGTGGCTTAGGACTCTAATGGAGGACCTTTAGTTATATTAAGTACAAGATTATCGCTAGTCTGATTGGGTTTGAGTGGGTCACAAATGCATGATTTGAATGAAAGACCTTTGGATTGGTTTGATTATGAATTAGAACAAGAGTACTTGTCGGACTTCAATGAAGCCCCGAAACTTGTAGGATGTGATCTATGCTTGCATGAAACCTAAGGAATCATGATTGTTGTTATTGAATGCCGACTCTCTAAAGTCGCCTTGTGAATATTTTGGGAAAGACCAAGATAACGAAATTGAGGACCATTCTATGAGATGATTTGAATTGGGACTTTTCTTAGTACAATACACATGGAGTCTACTTGTATAAGTCGCTAGGATGACTAAGTTGTTATCTAAGACTCACCAGTACGGTTGACCTTACGAATGATCGTCACTCTAGTGTTTACCTAAGTATTGACTACTATAGACCTTTGGGTTATAGAATGAAGTATTATTTCTCTGAAGACTTTATTACCTACAAGTAAATGGCTTATGATCCTAGACCAACTATATGATGGATTGAGGGTTGAGTTACAACTTAACTTGGTTTCACATTTAAATACGGAATACTATGTACAATTGATATTATGGCTAAAAGCATGATTTCCTACCTTGTCATGAATTGATTCTTCTACATGTTTCTATAATATGAATTATAAGCATATTGAATGTACTTGCCCTCATGCTTTCGTTCTTCGTTAATGATTTATACTGAACTTGGATTCTACTATTAAGTGGAATTATGAATTGGAATTGAACTAAGCTTGACTTGATAATGATCAACTTAGGCTCCCTTATATACTTGACTTAGTGAATTTGCACTAAGGTTCCTAATTGAACAAGAACCTAGTCATGCTTCAAGCGAGAACATAGAAAAGAGTCTTGGAACACATATAGTGTTCCCACTCTACTTGGTTGAAATTATAGAAATGACTCAACGAAGTCGACATTAGTGAGCTATTGAACATATCGGCTCAATGATCAATCCCTCACGACGTTATTACATGTGTTCCACTAGAAAACTATTTCTAGACTCTTGAATTGATTGACTATCATGCTTGTACATACATGTCATAATAAATGCATGTTTGATACATTGAGTTCGCTTTGTCGAGCTCAATCTTGATTGTTTATTGATGAGAGATTATACTAATCTTGAACGAGGACGCTCTTTGTCTGACTGCTCCATACCGATTGATTGTTGAGTAAATACTACTTGGCATTGCATAAGTCCACCGGGCATACTTGAAAGCACAGACACACCCTCCACGCGGGCCACCGTGGGGGAAGAGCTCGCCAACCAATACGCGCCCATTGAGATTGACTATTGTTATCCCGAGCATATCTCGAAGATCGATGTATTATCACACCCATCGATAATCGCACGTCATGAAGGTGTCTGTTTTGCAGGTCTACGCAGCGGCCCGGCTCTATATCCTCACATTATGTGAACTATGTGCAATAATGTGCATCTTGAATATATGATCTCTATGCTCATATATACTTGTCCTTGATTGCTTGACAATTGTGATGAGTTTATACATCTCCACCTAATGATTCTACGAGACTTGATACGTGTATACATGTAAATATGCATACTTTTACTTAATTATTCTATAAGATACTGATGTTTCATGTCAAGACATACGTCCCTAACGTACGATTATTCTTGTCACTTGCCTCCTCGACTTACCGATTGTTTAGAACAGGGATTCACCCTAGTTCATCTTGGTAGCCTGGTAAAGGAACGGTTCTATACAAGCACAACCCGACTTCAGTTTCGTCGTCAGAACCCGATTTCATTTCTACTTATGAAAATGTTACGATTATGTTATATTGTTTAGTGGTAGCGCATCGGGTCATTATGACTCATCCCGCACTTGTTTTCTAGTTGCGCCGATTTGTTGAGGCCGAGTAGATCGTGATCGTGAAGCATCGCTCGCTGACCGATAGATCGAGACTTGATCGTGTAGTTCGTGATTCTAGTAGCTGACTTCCCCGAGCAGTAGTTGTGGAGTTTTACTCCCTTAGTATTGTCTCTTGTTCATGTTCCTTGCTATTCTTGTGAGACCGATATCTTGTAAAGTTATTCAGACTTTACGGTCGAGTAGATACTTGAGTTTCTCAGATTAGTTCGCTCTTGGGCCGACGTGTTGTGTCGTGCCTTGTTCGTGTTTTCCATATCTATTTCAGCTTGTCAGCACGCAGAGCCTTGGGGCTTTTCTATTTTAGTTACTATTTGTTGGTTAACCCGGTATGCCTTAGCCGTGGGTAATTATCATGTTTGTTCTTTGTTGAAACGCCTACCGAGTGCCGATGGTTTGTTCTCTCGCAATGTTGTGCACGCGAAGTTTTGTTTTCCTCTTCGGGAGAATATTGTCTCTCTTGGTTTCTTGACTTTGTTTTCGAGCCTTAAGCTTGGGATTCTTTCCTCTACCGCTTTCGCATATTCGTTTCTTCGTGACCCGTATTTACGTTTACGGCTTCTCTGCCTTTGTTGAGCTCGTTAGCTCAACTGTCCGACTCGCACTACTGTTTTGCAAGTGCTTGTCCTCTTATTGCCTTGTCCTTGCGGCACGACTTTGGGATTCCGTTCCGGAATCCGGGTCGGGTCGCCACAGTTGGTATCAGAGCTTATGTTAGCTATAAGCCATGATAGGTTCCATGGCCTTGGTTGGGTTTGGGATTGTCGTCGAGTATTTATCGTCGAGTGTTCTTGTTAGTGCCTAATCGGCATGTTCTTTTGTACAAGTATAGGACTTGGAGTACTAAGTTCGACTTGGTCTAGATTGCCGTGAGTGCAAGCTTGTGTCTAGGAGTATCATATTCCTTCTATGTTGCTTTTAAGCTGCAGTTATACCAAGAGTATGTATTGCTGCTTTATAGAGCTATTGTTTCTTGTCTGTTGTGAGTGACCAATGAAGCTCAGGTTGTCGATCCCGAGCGTGATCGTCGTGGTGTCCATTAGTGTCTTTGAATGTTGTTACACCTTCTTGAGCGGCGTGGCTAAGCCTCCTGTAGTACCTAATGTATTCCGCGATTTCTATATAAGTATATATAGCTACTGTAGTACCTAATCGTGAGTGCTTGGGCTGCCTAGTGTTGGGAATTTGAGGACTCTTTCCTGCTGCCTGTTATTGAGATTTAAGGGATACCCTAATAATCAAGGTATTGTTGTGGTTTCAAGTCGAGACTTGGTGAGTACCCGATAGGTGATCGCGTGACCTATGATTGGATTGATCGTTAACTCGTTTACGGCTTGACCCATAGTGATTTGAGGTCTACTAGTTAGTAACTATTTGCTAGCCAGGAATTATTAAGTTATTGTCTTGTACCGTTATTCGACTAATACGTTAATAGAGTATTAGTATTTTGTAAAAGGATTTATCTATCATTAGTGGATCGTTAAGGGTATGAATGTTCCATACTTGGTATACTTGCATGGTAGATTAAAATACTATGTATATGATATTGATTTCCATGCCTATATGTAACTATATTATATGTGCATGAGACCTTCATAAAGGATGCTTTTATGTGATTTACAACCCCCTCGCATCCTAAACGACGAAAGCTTTTGAAGTCACTTCAGAGGGCCCCTGACTTGATTATCAAGAGGTCTTCGTCGGAGAACTAGAACGGTATTATATGATATAGGAATTGACTGAACCAGTTACCAAATGGAATGAAATTGAAAGTGGTATCTTGTTTTGCTTGTGCAAATATGTGCAACATGTATATTGAAATCATGCCATGAATGAAATGAACTTGTGACTTGATCGAATGAGTTACATTGTATTGAATGTCCTTCTTGTTGAGCGAATATGTGGTCCATGATGATGATTGACTACTTGATTTTAGTGTAAAGGCGTTAGACCCTAGAGATTCGTGTCGTGACTGGAATAATTTAGTTAGCCGGAAAAACTCTTTGTTGGGAAGTTTGTTAGTTCGGTGAAACTATTGCACATGCTTATGAATTACTTGATTAGTTGACAAAGAAGAATTTTCACCTCAATGTCCACATTTGTTGGAACTTTGTAAGCCTTGATAATGTCCTTGAACCCCGTCAAGAGTCAAGATGACTCGACCTTGGAATGGATTGGAGATGATATTTAAGTATTTCTTCCCCTCGTGTTTTGAGGCACACTAAGGTGGTTTCCTCGAATTCATTTGTAGGCCATAGTATTGAACTTTGGTGGTTGTAGGATTGTGAATTCGTGGACGAATTCTTTTAAGGTGGTGAGGATGTAAGACCCCGAACCTTCGTGTAATTGACCTTCTTGCTTTGCGTGTCGTTTAATCGTGACCTTGCTTACTTGGATTGAGGAAAAGAACCTTGATTTGTGTAGGTAGGCTATCTAGGAGCCAATACCTTAGTTCCATATGTTCCATAGACCTTAACTAGTTAAGGTTACAAGTCGCATACCGACGCTGTTCGTTACTTGACTCGGTTTAGAGTTTTCTCGCGTAGTTCTTTCGTGAGACCTCGATTGTACTCTTAGTCATTCCTCCACTTGTCTTGAGGGTTATTTGAGTCTCATAAGGCCTTGGTACACAAGTTTTATGCTTGTTTGAGTTGCATTCACCCAACCGGTGCATCACTTTCAGTCCTAGACCCTTTCGGCTTCGTTTTAGACTTAAACCATCGTTCCAACTCGACAACCGAACATCCTGGGAGATGTTCGGCCAGCCAAACCGAACTCCTTGGGGAGTGTTCGGCCATAGCAACCGAACAAGTGGTGAAAAGTTCGGTCCAGACAACCGAACAGCGCTCCCGACATCAGCTTTGTGCTGGTTTGATTTCTGGCGTGAAACTCCTATTCTACCCTTACTTAACCCTTGCCCTTTCACTTATTTGAGGGTATATTAGTCCTTAATCACCCTTATAACCCCAAACACTCCTCTCCTCTCTTCATTAGTGATCGCCTTCAGCCGTGAACGGGAAGGAGAGAGTGCGGGAGATTGAGCGTGCGACTAGTGCGTGTTCGGCGATTCCCGGAGTTTCGGCCATCCGTTTGACGAGCCGAGACCACCATCGCGAAGCCCTTGCCGAGTAGATCATTTCCCTTGGGTTTGTTTCCCTCTTCCTAGTCGTTTGTGGCTCGATAAAGGTACGTTACCGAAACCCTAGTTTCTCTCTCTAACTCAATGTTGATGTTAGGTTGCTAGAGACTTGTTCCTTGTGATTTGTCATTGTAATACATGTCGAAATGAGATGTTATTGATGGATATCAATCTATGAAAGTTAGGGTTTGAACCCAAACGATTATGACTGGGTATATTGGAATAGTTATGGTTTAAGATTGATTGTGGTTGGGTTTAGAAACCCGGATAAATTGGAAATCCTGAAATTATGCCTTGACCTAGAGTTTGAGACTTTGCAATTTGACTCAAATGGAATCATTGAATTATAAAAGTTGCTATTCGAGTCTTAGGATAAACCCCTATGACTACTTGTACTCGTTGAATCTAAATCATGAAATCTTGAGGTTTGGTCGGGTGAGACCGAATTGGTGTTAAGATCGATTTGTGGCTTAGGACTCTAATGGAGGACCTTTAGTGATATTAAGTACAAGATTATCGCTAGTCTTTGGATTGGGTTTGTGTGGGTCACAAATGCATGACTTGAATGAAAGACCTTTGGATTGGTTTGATTATGAATTAGAACTGTTGGTACTTGTCGGACTTCAATGAAGCCCCGAAACTTGTAAGGATGTGATCTATGCTTGCATGAAACCTAAGGAATCATGATTGTTGTTATTGAATGCCGACTCTCTAAAGTCACCTTGTGAATATTTTGGGAAAGACCAAGATAACGAAATTGAGGACCATTCTATGAGATGATTTGAATTGGGACTTTTCTTAGTACAATACACATGGAGTCTACTTGTATAAGTCGCTAGGATGACTAAGTTGTTATCTAAGACTCACCAGTATGGTTGACCTTACGAATGATCGTCACTCTAGTGTTTACCTAAGTATTGGACTACTATAGACCTTTGGGTTATAGAATGAAGTATTATTCTCGGAAGACTTTATTACCTACAAGTAAATGGCTTATGATCCTAGACTAACTTATGATGGATTGAGGGCTGAGTTACAACCTAACTTGGTTTCACATTTAAATACGGAATACTATGTACAATTGATATTATGGCTAAAAGCATGATTTCCTACCTTGTCATGAATTGATTCTTCTACATGTTTCTATAATATGAATTATAAGCATATTGAATGTACTTGCCCCCATGCTTGATCTGTTCTTCAGTTAATGATTTATACTGAACTTGGATTCTACTATTAAGTGGAATTATGAATTGGAATTGAACTAAGCTTGACTTGATAATGATCAACTTAGGCTCCCCTTATATACTTGACTTAGTGACTTTGCACTAAGGTTCCTAATTGGAACAAGAACCTAGTCATGCTTCAAGCGAGAACATAGAAAAGAGTCTTGGAACACATATAGTGTTCCCACTCTACTTGGTTGAAATTATAGAAATGACTCAACGGAGTCGACACTAGTGAGCTATTGAACAATACCGGCTCAATGATCAATCCCTACGACGTTATTACATGTGTTCCACTAGAAAACTATTTCTAGACTCTTGAATTGGATTGACTATCATGCTTGTACATACATGTCATAATAAATGCATGTTTGACACATTGAGTTCGCTCTTGTCGAGCTCAATCTTGATTGTTTATTGATGAGATTATATACTAATCTTGAACGAGGACGCTCTTGTCGGACTCGTTCCATACTGATTGATTGTTGAGTAAATACTACTTGGCATTGCATAAGTCCAGCTGGCATACTTGTTATTGCACACACCCTCCACGGCGGGCCACCGTGGGGAAGAGCTCTCTCTGGCCAACCAATACGCGCCCATTGAGATTGACTATTGTTATCCCGAGCATATCCTCGGAAGATCGATGTATTATCACACCCATCGATAATCGCACGTCATGAAGGTGTCTGTTTTGCAGGTCTACGTAGCGGCCCGGCTCTATATCCTCACATTATGTGAACTATGTGCAATAATGTGCATCTTGAATATATAATCTCTATGCTCATATATACTTGTCCTTGATTGCTTGATAATTGTGATGAGTTTATACATCTCCACCTAATGATTCTACGAGAGACTTGATACGTGTATACATGTAAATATATGCATACTTTTACTTAATTATTCTACAAGATACCTGGGATGTTTCATGTCAAGACATACGTCCCTAACTGTACGATTATTCTTGTCACTTGCCTCCTGACTTACCTGATTGTTTGTGAACAGGGGATTCACCCTAGTTCATCTTGGTAGCTTGGTAAAGGAACGGTTCTGTACAGTACAACCTGACTTCTGGTTCTTCGTCGTCGTAACCCGATTCCATTTCTACTTATGAAAATGTTACGATTATGTTATATTGTTTAGTGGTAGCGTACTGGGTCATTATGACTCATCCCGTACTTGTTTTCTAGTTGCAGTTTCAGTAGCTGTGTTGAGGCCGAGTAGATCGTGACTGTAGCAGATCGCGGTTGACCGATAGATCGAGACTTGATCGTGTAGTTCGTGATTCTAGTAGCTGACTTCCCCGAGCAGTAGTTGTGGAGTTTTACTCCTTAGTATTGTCTCTTGTTCATGTTCCTTGCTATTCTTGTGAGACTGATATCTTGTAAAGTTATTCAGACTTTACGGTCGGGTAGATACTTGAGTTTCTGTATTAGTTCGTTCTTGGGCCGACGTGTTGTGTCGTGCCTTGTTCGTGTTTTCTATATCTATTTCAGTTGTCTCCCGGGCACGCAGTAGCCTTGGGGCTTTTCTCTATTTTAGTTACTATTGCTGTTGGCCAACCCCGGTATGCCTTAGCCGTTGGTAATTGTTATCATGTTTGTTCTTTGTTGAAACGCCGGCCTGGAGTGCCAATGGTTTGTTCAGCGTCTGCAATGTTGCGGCACTTCGGGAGAATATTGTCTCTCTTGGTTTCTTGACTTTGTTTTCGAGCCTTAAGCTTGGGAATCTTTCCCCTACCGCTTCCGCATATTCGTTTCTTCGTGACCCGTATTTACGTTTACGGCTTCTCTGCCTTTGTTGAGCTCGTTAGCTCAACTGTCCGACTCGTACTACTGTTTTGCAAGTGCTTGTCCTCTTATTGCCTTGTCCTTGCAGCACGACTTTGGGATTCCTTTCCGGAATCCGGGTCGGGTCGCCACAGAGTCGGCCAAAATCAAAGCTATCATAAATATGCCGCAGCCAAGAACTCCAACATAAGTCAAAGGTTTCCTGGGTCGATTGCAATATATCAGCCGCTTCATCAGACATCTGACTCCCATATGTGAGCCCCTATTCAAACTCTTTAAGAAAAATACTAATCAGGTCTGGGACGAGAAATGCCAGCTAGCCTTTGAAAAAATAAAAACCTACCTCACCAATCCACCAGTGCTAGCTCCTCCCCGTACACATAAACCTTTCCTTCTATATTTAACTGTCACAGATACGTCAGTAGGAGCTATGCTCGCCCAAGAAAAAGAAAATTCCTGTATTGAAAATGTCATCTACTTCACAAGTAGGGAGTTGCAAGGAAGCGAGCTTAATTACTCAGCGTTGGAGAAAAGCTGCACTGGCCTAGTCTGGGCAACACAAAGGCTCAAATTTTATTTGCAAGCTCAATCCATCAAGCTCATCTCCAGGATTGATCATAAAAAATACATCTTCGGCAAGCCATCACTTTCCAGTCGACTAGCTAAATGGTCATTTCTCCTCAATGAGTTTGCCGCGGGATATAAATCAATTCCCCGATGCCTTGGCTATTCTAGCATCATTGGTCCAAATTCCCACAGAAACCAATGTCCAACCATTTATAGTTGGGAAAAAGGTCACTCTGGCTTACTGCTTCAAAATCAATGCTGCTCCTGAAAAGGACCACGAGCCTTGGTATTCAGACATCGTGAATCTCCTTCAGAAATGAGTCTATCCTCCCTACGGAGATGGGCATCGCAATTTGTAATCAACAGTGGCAGCCTGTACAAAAGGCATTATCAGGGCCTAAACTTATTATGCGTCGATCAGGCAAAAGCTGAGCAAATCATGGACCAGCTTCATGGTTGTACCTGCGAGCCACACATGAAGCAGGCATATCTTTGTCCAAAAAGTCATCGGTAGGGGTACTATTGGAGCACGCTAGAAAGCCGATCAGCGTATCCGGGAGTACGCCATTGCGATAAATGTCGGTAACCGCAAATCTGCACATGCCCCGCGATATCTTATATAACTCCACATGACGGCCCTTCTCAACTTGGGGAATCGACGTCATAGGTCAAATCCATCCGAAGGGATCTAATGGCCACGAATATGTCTTAGTAGCTGTCGACTACTTTACAAAGTGGGTGAAAGCCTCTTCCTATAAAATTCTAAATGCTCGAAAGGTGTCTGAATTCATCTAGACCAATATCATATACTGATATGGAGTACCTATCAAAATTATCTCCGGAAACGACACACACTTTGAAGGGGACGTGAATCGTCTACTCGACAAATTCAAGATTCAAAGGCATAAATCCTCCCCATACCGGTCACAAGCCAATGGTGCCGTTGAAGCAGCCAACAAAACACTGGAAAAAATTATAAGAAAAATGGCTGACACGGGAAGATAATGGCCAAAAAAATTGCCACTAGCCCTTTGGGGCTATCGCACTTCAGTTCGCACACCCCACTGGAGCTACCCCATATTCTTTAGCCTACAGCATGGAGGCAGTGCTGCCTATCAAAGTTGAAGTCCCATCATTAAGAGTAATGATGGAATCAGACATATCACAAATTGATTGCGTCAAAGGGAGATATGAAGAATTAGCTCTAATCGATGAATGACGGCTGCTAGCCCTGGAACACACTCGGGCATATCAAAAGCAAATAGCTCGAGCGTTCGACAAAAAAGTCAAGGGCCGTTACATCCAAGTTGGAGACCTGGTGCTTCGCAAAAAATCCCCTAGTTATGTTGATACTAGAGGGAAATGGAAGTCTCCCTGGATGGGACCATACGTTGTCAAAGAGATCCGGTCAGGAGGTGCAGTATTCCTCAGAAATCAAGAAGGGAAGGATCTTGTTCAGCCATTCAACCTCGACAAGCTTAAAAGGTATTATGCATGAGCCGAAAATATATCTGGCAATTGTTTCTCTCTCCAGCTCGCTAGGTTGAAAACCCGAAAGGGCGGTCTAGGCAAAAATTAGAGCATATAAAAAAATATTTAAAAAAAAAACAAAACAAAACAAAAAAAGGATAAATAAGGGCTCGCTAGGTTGAAAACCTGAAAGAGCAGCCTAGGCAAAAGTCAGAGCAATAAAAAGAATATATAGGAGAAAAATGAGAAGGAATGCAATTTCTGAATCCTCAGCATCTGACTTCCAGTCTGCCAAAGCCTTCAGCGTATGCAAAGTCGTGACTGACTAAAGAGAAAAATCACAGCAAAGCTCGCGTAAAACATCAAAATATAATATAAAACAGGTCTTATGGTGCAACCTAGGAATAATTGCCTAAGACGTTTAAGATTATACATTTATGCCTGTACATTTTTGTCTATTACTACTTGCTACCTATATCCCCCTTGTTTCCCCCCAAACTATCCTTTTATTACAGCTCAGCCCCGAAACGGTCCATCAGCGCCTGTGACGTCCACCCAGTCGGGACCATATACTTCTACGAGGCACAGAAGAGGCTCCAGTCTCACCAACGTGAGAACCACCAAAAGTGTCCTCATCTTCTTCATCATCAGCGTCCCCGTTGTCCTGAATAGCCGGACGACTTGGGCTAGCGCCGTCATCTCTATGGGCAGTGCTTTGTATGCCAACCTGAGTGGGAACAGCCTCACTAGCCTGCCGGGGATTTCTCTGCCGACTTGCATTACTCAGACGAGGGCGCATGCGATGCTGCCTCATTTGGATCGGTGCCATCCGGCCACGAAGGCCATGCACCCTGAAATCCTCTAGAGGGCACGAGGGACTACAGCCAAAGCTTTGCACATCCTCGCCTATCTCCATCAGACAAGCATCCAAGCCGCTGCTTATTCGTCGGCCCAGCATCTGCCTCAATGCATGCCTAATAACGCGGGAATGCCCCTCAGTAGCCACTAGCACCCATGAAAGATATTCATGGGACAGGAGCATATATTTAGAATAGGCATAAGCTGCCTCCCATGAATCAAAATCAAGCTGCCATATGCTGCGGATAAGGGTGTATATGTCCATATCCATCTCCAGCTCTTGACCAGGAGGGCGGCTTGCATCAGGATAACTGCTCCACAGGAAAATTGGAGAAGCACCACATGCGCCGAGATAAAATGGTGTGCTCAAGATCCGGCAGGGCATAGACCGGTATACATAAAGAAAGGATCTTCCGATGAAAGCTAACAACCCATATGATTTCCATGGAGCCAATGCGCAAGAAATACTCAATCAATCGGACTCGAAAAATTAGATGCAGTGATAATGGCCACGAGAGCCATAAAGCCTCGGATCATACCTTGCTCCTATCGCCACTGGGCCCATCACCCAGTTAAAATGCTCCTCTAGCCACATGTGAATCAATAGAGGGCTACCGGAGGTGAATAACTCATCACCAGTCGCAAAGGCATCCATGCCAGACAAGGTTTCAGCCAGAATCACCGAGATGATATTTAGAGCGATCCCCGAGGCACAACACTGGGTCTACCACCGCACATCTATATATCAAGATCAGCCCACGGAAGGTGCCGTCCATAAGGCGAGAAAAAAAAAAGCTAGCCGTGCAGAAAATATTGAATGGGTCATCTTCCCTATACTCCGTATAAGCACCGGGAAGGACGGTCAAGTTAAAATTTACTCCGTTGTAAAAACCTGGAGTAGCCTCGCGGGTCGTGTCAAACAACTCCCTTATTTCTATATAAGGACGCCTCCATGCAGAAGGCACGAAAATAGGTCCAGTGGCTGGCATCCCCACCATGGCGCAAAATTCCTCGAAAGTGGGACACATTTCATTCATGCAAAAATTGAAAAGGTGGCTCTGAGGTGACCAGAACCTGGAGGCTCCCCACAGCATATCCCAGTTAATATAAAGGGTCATGTGGCAGCGAGGCACCGGTACCGCGTGAGATATGCTCAAACCACTCTCGCTCATCGGCAAAGAGGACCCAAAAGTCCAGAGCATTCTCGTAAATTTCTATCTCTAAAGTCGTATAAGCTGGTGCGGCCATCTCTGGATAAAAGCAAATTTTATCTAACAAAAGGAAAGGGAGATTGGGCAACAAAAAGAGAACTCAAAAGGCTTGAGCAGAAGGAAAGAAAGTATGCTGATGATGAAATGAGCGCTGCCTTGGCTTCCATTTATACTGAAAAATCGAAAAGCCCGAATTCGAGCATAGTATAACGGGGACTACGAGGGAAAAGGCTTGGGCGCCACCCATACTCCTTCCTGGCGCAGCGCCCACTTCTCCTATGGGTGGCGCCCGAGATTCCCAAATCTTGCTGGTATCCACTGGTTTCGCTCAACTCCGGCAGCTCACTACTGGTTCTATTTGATCACGAGAAAATGCAGAGGCTACGTAAATAGCCTTGCCGGAAAATTGAAATATCAAGCACAGGAAGAGGCGGCTGCCTTTCTTTCCCTGCAGAGTACCAGAAAAGCCCGCTTTAAATCTGAAGGGGTATCTTTCTAAATTTCCATTCATGAGTTGCAGTGTGCTGTTATCCCTAGATAATGGTCTAGCTTTCTTTTGTGCATGAGATATATTGAGTCTGCATTTTAAATACTTGCATCATATAAAATCATATTGCATTGCATAAAAGAAATGTGTGTACATAGTCTGGTATATATATATATATATATATATATATATATATATATATATATATATATATATAAGAGAACAACAACATATCAAGATCAGAAAAAAGAAGGGAAAAGGTAAAATTCTTATCTTTTATTTAACCTCCTGCGCATGTCATTAAATTAAGCATGTTACATATATCGCATTTTGTAAATAATCATCATGAAATATTTGCAAAATATATCAAAAGAGAAAAATGTTGTATTCTTGCATATATAATATAATATAATATAATATAATATAATATAATATAATATAATATAATATAATATAATATAATATAATATAATATAATATAATATAATATAATATAATATAATATAATATAATATAATATAATATAATATAATATAATATTATATTATATTATATTATATGTATATATATATATATATATATATAATTGTTGTATCTTTGCACTCAAAAAATAAAGATTTTTCGAAAAAAAGAAGAAAAATGTGTGTTTTGCATTCAAGAATAAATACATGTTGCATTCTTGCACATATTAAATAATGCCCATGCAACATATTAGCAAGCATCTAATATTTTTTCTATGTCACATTTGCATTCTCATACATGAATCCAATAAAAATGATATATGCATGCATTAGCAATTCAGCATTTGCATTTATTTTCCAAATAATTGCATTTTAGCATTCGCAAAAATAAAATGTTGCAAATATTGAAAGAAAATATTTCTATTGCATTTATCATATCTCTGTAGCATATGCGTTCGTAAAAGTGAATATTATTGCATAAAGTATTCATGTTACATTTTGCATGCACCCAAAAATATGCCCGAAAATGTATCGAAAAAAAAAAAGCATCATGTTTCCGAAAAGTCTATTGCATTAGCACGCATCATATTAAAAATATTTTGAAATTCGAGCATGCATCATGTGATCAAATTGCATCAATAACGTGAAATATGCATCGCAAAGCCAAATAGTGTCAATTATTCAAGTATGCATCGCAAAAATAAACAGCATGAATTTCATATTTTTGCTATAGATAAATTGTCAAATTGCATCATTCTAGCACATAAATTGTATGCATAAGCATCATAAGCAAGAACAGGTACGCTCCAAAAGTCCAAAACAGCAGAGAAATCTAGCAGATTTGAGAATTCATCCAAATGGGTTTGAGAAAAAGAAACTTACAGTGGGAATCGGAAGATTAGACACATGGGTGTTCCGATCGTGAGGAAGGTTGCTCCAGTCATCCTTCGAATAGAAATATTTGACATGATTTCGGATCAAGGGAAGAAGTTCCTTCCTTTCTTCTCCTGAATCTGGATACATCGGTGCCTTTCCTTTATGAGATCTTAAGGAAGATTCCATCCATCTATTAAGCAAAACACGCAAATTGGCGGAAGAAAATCGAGAAAATGAGAAGAAATGAAGAAATGGGCTCGTCGGCAGTAACAATGGCCGCAAGAGAACGAAGAAGAAGAAAGAAGCTGAAGTTGCTTCTGCTTTCTTCACCCCGTCACTTATGAGGGAGAGAAAAGAGAATTTTCATTTTTCCCCTATGAAGTTCAAAAATTCTGCACTTAAGTCCTCAAGTTTCCCAAGTTGCAAAATGGCCCCTAAAGCTTAACGGAAAGTTAACAAAGTTAGCTTTGTTAACAAAAATTGACGATCCATCCAAAACCAAAAGAAAGCTCACATCCCCAGCAGGTCAGCCGCAAAATGATCAGAAAAGCAAGAAGAATAGCAGCAGTGAAAGAAAAAAAGAAAAAAAATGTGAAAGAAAAAGAAAAAAAATGTGAAAGCAAAAGAAAAAATGTGTGCAAGCAATAAGAGAAAAAGAAAAAAAGAGAAGAGCAAGAAAAAAAATGCAAAAATCAGCAAAATGCAAAAAGCGCAGCAAGAAAGAAAAAAAATGAATGCAAAGAGCAACAAGGAAAGAAAAAAAAATACAAGCAAGCAAAATGCAAGAAGCGCAGCAAGAAAGAAAAGGAAAGTAATGCAAAAAAGTAAGCAAAAGAAAATCTCCAGCAAGAGTCAGAAACGCAGCAAAAGGAAAAAACTCAGCAGCGGAAACAACAGAAGCAGCAGAAGCCGTAAAAGCAAGGCAATGGTAAGAAAAGGTAAAGTATTTTACCTTTTGGCATGAATGATGTGTCCCACCATCGCATTCGACGAAGGATATCCACGCCTGAGGATGTGATGTTTTCCTGCTTTATAGGAGTAGCATATGATCATCTCGTAACCCGCGCAGAGACGAATGATCAACCCATGATGTGTTCCACCATCGCATTCGACGAAGGATATCCACGCCTGAGGATGTGATGTTTTCCTACTTTATAGGAGTAGCATAGGATCATCTCCTCGCGAGGCGTAACCCCGAGACAAATGATCAACCCATGATGTGTGCCACCATCGTATTCGACGAAGGATATCCACGCCTAAGGATGCGATGTTTTCCTGCTTTATAGAAGTAGTATAGGATCATCTCCTCGTGGGGCGTAACCCCCCGAGATGAATGATCAAAATTTGAATCTATGTTCAGCCTTTTCGGGCGAAGTAGAGGCGGGCCGGATTAAAAACTATCGTGCTCCGACAAAGGACCTACGTCACGAGGCGATCTATCCCACTGATCGATGTATTTTATACGTCGATTTTATATGCTTCTATGACTTAAATTATGCTATTTCACGAGGCTTTTGGTTACTAATATATGTTTTCGGTGAGTTTTGTAAGTTTCGGATTATTCGTGAAAATACGCGAAACTGGGTTTTAAGTGCAAATTTCAAGAAGGGCCAAAAGGATGAAATGAAGAAAGAATGAAGATTGTCAATTCGGACACCTTGCGGACGCAAGGTGCCTCGTGCGACCGCAAGGTAGGCGTCGTCATAAAAGAAGCAACAAAGAAATCAAACGGCCAGACAGAGACCTTGCGGGACGCAAGGTATCCAACACCTGCGACCGCAAGGTGGCGAATCTCGACTTATTCGGATTTTCACACGGTCATTCGATCCGATCACAACTCCCGAGTATATATAGAAGCCGGGCCGAACCAAGCAGAGGAGGGCAATGGAAGCTCTCTTTCATAGATTTTAGGTAGTTTTAGATTGTATAACATAGTTAGATTTTGTAATTTCAAGTATTGAAGATCAAATCATGTATCCGATCATCTCCATGTGCTGTTCATTGTCTATGATGAACTAAATCATCCATAATCTAGGAGGTGGGAGGTAACTTGTATCGAATTTATGTTTTGATTCTTATATATATGTCTATTCAATGCTTGTTGATTGTGTTGTTTATCAACCCCTATATTATTTTGCTTTGAACAAATGAATGTAATCGCAAATAATAAAGGCTTAGAGGTGCGGATAACTGCATGACCAAGTGCATATGTCGCACAACGGCTCACCAACACAATAAATTGGACCTATCGATGCACGAGAGTGATAAGTTAGGACCAGGTTCTTACATGATCTAGGTGACATAGATCATAAATCTAGGTGATGAAACTAGATTAAGTTCTGTGCTTAGGATATAGAATGGATGAATTTTATGGGATGGAGGCTGAACCAATTGTTCAACAGACTATATCTATTTTTAGTGAACGAACCAGAGATATTGATTGACATTATGAAGAATTGAACATAAAGGAGATATAAGTGAAACCCAGAATCCTAGATTTCCACTCACCATAAGATCTTCATATGTTATTCTTGTCTAATTAGTTAAACATCTATAACTAGTAGTTTAGAGTAGAATTAAACAATAAAAACCCCCTTAGGTTAATAATTTGCTATCAATAATTGCACTGTTCGTGATCACTTGTCTCTGTGGGTTCGACCCTTGCTTCCAAGTCTATTCTATAATAGTCTTGTCCACTTGCAAGGAAAAAGATTAAATAAAACATCGATCAAGTTTTTGGCGCCGTTGCCGGGGACAAGCTAGTTCACGTAGTTAGTTTGTTGGTAGCGTAGTTTTTAATTTAATTTAGTTTTTAGTTTAATTTTCAGTTTTCATAAAAATAAAAATACAAAAAGATTTTATTTTATTTTTTATAGTTTTTTGTTTTTAAATTGCTTTAATTTATTTGTATGCAAGGTCGTAGATCTTTAAATCCTAAATTGGTAGACTTAGATCAAGATATAAATATTGTTAAAAGATGCCAAAGATATTTTGAAAATCTAGCTTTTGAGCCTGATAATCAAGACCACTTGAATCAAGAGGATCCTCTGGTTGATCCTACAATGGAAGAAAATAACAATAATCGTAATCACGAAAACCTAGTTGACCCAGTCAATAGGAATCAAAGACAAGAAGAGCCTGCAAGAAGAAATATGGAAGTAGTGGTAAATCAAAGAACTATTAATGACTTTAGTAGACCTTCATTAAATGTTGTGACATCATGTCTAGTCTTGCCAGATGCTGTTAGGAATTTTGAGTTAAAAGGACATTATTTTAATGCCATACCATCTTTTCATGGGATGCCCCATGAAGATCCTGTCAGTTTCTTAAGAGAATATGAATACATGATGAGTACTTTTCCTTTAGGAGGGTTGACTGAAGATCAAATCAAAATGAAATATTTTCCCAGTGCATTAAAAGAATTGGCAAAGAGATGGTTTATGAACCTAACACCAAATAGTGTTTTTACTTGGGCACAATTATATGATTTGTTTATGAGCAAATTTTACAAACATGCATCTCTTACGGAGTACAGAAAACAAATCATGTCATTTCAAAATGAACCAGGTGAAACATTCCATGAGTCATGGGATAGATTTAAAAATCTGCTTATTATGTGTCCTCATCATAATTTGGCTCAACATGTGTTAGTGCTTCAATTTTATCATGGTCTTTCGCCAGGCTTACAAACTATGGTTGATAGTGCAGCTGGTGGTTCTATTAATAGAATGACACCAGAAGCATTAGAAGAATTATTTGAGATGCTAAGTATTAATTCCCAACAGAAAAGTGCTAGAGGTAAAAATAGGAGCCTATATCAATTGCAAGATAATTCAAATACACAAGCCCAATTTGAAAATTGGCAAATTCAAGAAGCATGTGCTTTATGTGGATTATATTCTCATGCTACTAATTTTTGTCCGTCAAGTGCTATGTATTCTGAACAGGCTAATGCTATGAATATGTACCCTCAAAGGCCAAGGAATGATCCCTATTCAAATACATATAATCCTGGTTGGAGGAATCATCCTAACTTTTCTTGGGGAGGAAATAAGCCTTTGCAACCTCAACAATTCCAACCTCAACCACCACAACCTCCACAGTTGCCAAATCAAAATCAGTTGAGAATTGAAGAAGTTCCCAAGCAAGAAGTAGCTAGTAAAGGACAAGCAGCTTTGATGAAGTACATGCTTGAAGAAATTGAAAATCTGAAGAAACACATTGAAAGTTCTGGAGCAGATAAAAGAGAAGAAGGGAAGTTCCCTAGTCAAACTGAGCAAGCTAAGTCAATCACTGTCCTGCGAAGCGGTAAGGTGATAGGTGAAGAGGTAAGTGATCCTGATCCTTCTTCTAATATGCCTGCTACAGTAGAAAACTCTGAAAAAGTAATAGAAAAAGAATTCGAAAAAGATAGTGTTAGTAATAAAGAAAATAATGATTTAAGTAATCAAGAGGTAGAAAAAGAAAAAGAAAAAGAAGTAGAAGTAGATGTTCCAAATAAGGAACAAGAAAAAGAAGAAGAAATTCAAAATCAAGATAATACAATTGAAGTTGAAGAAGAGTTAGATCAAGAAGAAGAGGAACCTTATGTGGCTCCACCACCCTATGTTCCTCCAATTCCGTTTCCAAGAAGACTTATGAAAAACCGAATGGACAAACAATTTTCGGAAATTTATAATATGTTATCCAAAGTAAATGTTAATTTACCTTTGCTTAATGTTATTAAAAATATTCCAGCTTATGCAAAGTTTTTCAAAGATCTTCACTCTAAAAAGCACAAGTTTGAAAACAACGAAAAGATTGTTGTTTCTGAAAACGCCAGTTCTATTTTACAACCCGAATTACCACCTAAGTTGAAAGACCCTGGTAGTTTTAATATCCAAGTCTCCTTGGGAAGCTCCAAAAATGTAACACCCCGCTCCTTCGTTAGCTCGGTTTGCGTGCTATACTTGCACTTCTTTCTTTGTCGATTGTATGTTTGGTTTGCGAGAGGTTCTATATGTGTATGAGAGACCATATTAAGACCAAAACATTATTAAGAGACTCCATATAGTTATTGACTTGCTAAAGTCACAAGTCGTGACTCGACGATAGTCGGAATGCGACGCGATTGAGAGTTTGCTTGCGTTTTGTGTTCGTGACCTCGGTTTGGTCCTAGACCTTTATATGATGGTTTATTAACATGTTTAGATGCATTAGACTTCAAGTTGGAGGTGTTCCTTAAGTCTATCGATGATTTGGAAGCTTTGGAGATAGCGTTCGTCTCTATCGCGTAGTTCGGGAATCGAGTCGCGTAATCGTCTCTTCTTTGGGACTCTTATTTCCCTAGTTGTTATTCAACTTCCTAGAAGTATTTAAGCTTCTTCATTAGCCCTTAGACTTGCCTTAAAAGTCTCCTTTCATTGCTCGTTCGATTGCGAGTTCATTCGTTGTTCCGGTTGCACGTTGTTGCACCTCTTCCCGGTTTAGCTCCGAGTTGTTTCGGGAGTTGTTCGGGTGTGTTTACGAATTGTTTTGAGTTGGGTTAGACCTTAGAATGGTTGCCCATAAGTTTGGGACCATTTAGGACATGTTTAGACCAAGTTCGAGGTTAAAGCGAGGCGGCATCGGTTTTGATCACTAGCCCGCCTCAAGAGCTAAGAGCATTGCAAAAATGAATTCAGCCCCAGCATCGGGCGCCCGCTCAGCTTTGGTGGCGCCCGCCTCAACATCGGTATCACCACGGGATTTTTTCCCTGTTTTGTGTTTTGGCGTGTAATACTATCCTACCCTCATTAAACCCCCTCTAAACCCTTCCTAACCACCCATACTTAACCCTAATCATGTCCTAACATTAGTTAGAAGTTAATTAAGGTTAGATTAGTGATTTATTACCCCTAATCTCTACTAATTATACTTGGGAATTGTCTATTGTGCCCTCCTCTTATTGGGGGTATAAATACCCAAACCCTTTGCATTCTTCAGAAAATCCTCTCATTTCTTCTCCTCCTTCTTACGTATTAGAGAGATAGAGAGTCCAAGGGAGATTCAAGCCCTAGCTTCCTTCTCTCTTCGATCCAAGACGATCCGACCATCCGATTTCCTTCAAACTTCGGAATCTTGAAGCCCTCGACGAGTAGAACAAGTTCACCGTTCGGATTTTGATTCTCTTGAGTTTTCACTCAAGCTAGGTAAGTTACTCCCTTTTGATTTTGGTTCATTGGCCCTAAGGAAAACAACCTATATGCTATTTGTGGGCAATGAACACTTGATATGCTTTGTATGTGTTAATTTGGGGATTTTTGGAAGTATAAACTTGTTAGGAGCATTTGTAAGATGACTTCTATGATTGTTGAAGTATATGATTGTTCTTCATCTTGTGTTTCTAGGATTATGAGTATGCTAGAAATCATGTCCATATGTTACTTGGATTTATTGTGGAAGTATGCCTATGATTGGGGCTTTGGAAGAGTGAACTCACTAGATAACATGAGTAGGATCACTTAATTGAAATTATGTGATTTATGAAATGGGTTATGATTTATGTTGGGTTTGTTGTGAATTTTAGGGCTTGAGAATCAAGCCCGAATTATTGGGGAAATTGTTGTTAAATAAAGTGGGTATTAATGTTGAAATTGATGAAGTGCGTAAATGATGAAACTTAGTATTTAGACTCAACGGAGTCTTAATAAGTCCAATAATGTGTTAATGAACTCGGGTTGAAGTCCTACGACATTTGGGTTTTGATTGACTATGATTATGTTGAGTTCTTGGATTTTTAGGCTTGGGAAACAAGCCCGATTATTTTTGGGAGAATTATTATAAACTTGAATGATGTGTTAGTTTTGGGATTTATGAAATGTGTATTTAATGAAATGCGATATTAAGACTCAATGGAGTCATTTTAGGTTCAATAAGATGTTAGTGAGCCTTAGGTTGAAATCCTACGATGTTCGGGTTTGGTTGGTTTTGATTGTGAGTACCCGAGCATCTCGAATTGTGTCCCATTTGTGACACCCATGATATAGAGGCTTATTGGGGATTTATTTAGAGCGTGCTCGTAGAGCACGGAGCATTAGAGACCAATCAATGATCTCGTGTATCCTTAAGAAATGATTATTTGAATGAGATTTCTTTTAGAAATTTCGATGAGCGCTTTACATGGAAAAAACTTATGGTCTTGGACTACTTGTAGTCTTGTCATTCATGAGAATGGTTTTGAGGATGTCGATTATGTACGACGTGTTGCTAGGACTATGGTTGAGTCCGGTATGCCTTTATGTATAAGCTAAATGCTAAGTCTTGATTTATGATTGTTCTTAGACTAAATAATAGTCTTTGATTTAATCTTGAGTAGAGGACTATAGACCTCACGCTTGTGATTTATTGAGCTATAAGCTATTCTTGAATTGGTGATGACTTGAGGATTATGAATACCTCAATATGTGGTTTTTGAACTAAACTTACAAGTTAGTTGAACATGTTAAGTGTGTACAATTATGTGCATTGTTTATTGGGTTTTGTAGAGCATTATGACCTACCTGACTTGGTGAGTCCTTTTGTGAAGGACTTGGTCCTTATTGGTTTATCCAAGTAAATATCTACTTGAGCATCTTGATTTGAGTCCAGCTGGCGTCTTGGTCGTTTTGTCGGCAATGGGACGATTCATAGCCTTTGGAAACATTCGCTATGAATCGCCGCATTGGTACCCTTTCTCCTCACTATTTGGCCGATAGTGGGATGTGGTCTCGATAGCGCCCCTAGCCCGATATTGAGCTCCCATTTCTCATCCTGTGGTTGGATGAATGTAACGAGGTACTCATTAAGAAAACTGATGAGTTGTGATCATTTGAGGATTGAAACCCAAATTATGATCATTTGAGGGTTGGACCCATGGTTTGAATATTGAGGGCTAGGCCCAGGTCTTGGTTTTACGTGTTTATGTATAAGCACTTATATGAAAGATAACGTGCTATGTGGTTTATGAAGTTTATGTTACATGATGACTTAATACAAGTTTATTGTTGGTATACTAGTATGATACCATGATTTTATATATGCTTGTGCATTATGCCATGCCACGACATGATATGCCATACTATTGCATTTAGTAACTTACTGGGTCATTATGACTCACTCGTGTGTTTGTTTTCCTTAGTTTGTGCAAGTGATCCCGTTAGTACGCGTGGCGGCTTCGGATAGTGATTTCTAGAAGGTGGTCTTCCGGGCTTTAAGCTTGGATTTATTATTATTATTGTTATTATGTATCTGTGAGACACGAATGTAAAGTTATGTAGACTTTACTTGGGTAGATTATGTTAGTATTTTGTTATCGTATTATTTTGGTAGCCGACTTGTTTGGTCGAGCTGTTGTATCTCTTATGAGTTGTTCCCTTTTATTATTCCGAGCATGCTTTAGCTCACTCATTCTAGTATTGTTGGTATTGTCATCTCCGACGACGTTAGTCGTGAGACTTGGGTTTAGTTGTTAGAATTTAAATATCTTTTTCGCTTAGTTGATTTGTCCTCCCGCATGTTGTAGCCGTTGAGTGGTTGTTTATCGTTGGTATTTTGTTGATTCGCCGGCCTTAGGTTTGCCGATGGTTTGTTGCCCGTGCAATGTTGCGCCACGCGAGTCGTAGATTTGTCGAGAGATAGTCGCTCTCGGCCTTGTATTCCTTAGTTTATAATTATAGGCTTTGGTCCCACTTATGATTCGCCTCCGCAGTGTTGTTGATTTTATTATTCCGTACGCCGTTATGGCTTTACATTCTCGTTCGAGCTTGATGGCTCATCTTTTGGACTCGCACTCATTATGCTTAGGCGGTGCTTGTCCGCCTTAGTCTTGTCTTTAACAGCACGACCTTGGGATTTCGCATTGGAGTCCTGGGTCGGGTCGTTACGTTGGTATCGAGCTATAGGTTAGCTATTTCGCGGGATAGGTTCCTTGGCCTAGTTTGGATTGGGTTTATTGTTGAGTTATTAACGCCGAGTGTTCTTTGTAGGCGCTTATTATGTCGTGAACTTGGCGTGGAGCTAGTTCTAGTAGACCCCTGCGGTACGTACTGTGGCAACGAGAGAGGGAGAATGTTATGGATCCGCGTGTGACTCCTCAATAGATGTTTGGAATGGAAGACGATTCTACCATTCTTGCGAGATTCTTGAAGTTGAAACCTGAGAGCTTCGATGGAGGACCCGATGCTTCTAAAGCAGAACTTTGGATAGAAAGCATGGAGAAGATCTTTGCAGCTATGGGTTGTACGTCAGAAGAGATGGTGACCCTAGCGGTTGTTTAAATTGACTGGTGTGGCTGACCATTGGTGGCATGTGTTACGAGATAGTTGGAGTCACCATGGAGTGCCTCAAGTGTGGGAAAACTTCACGATGGAGTTTATGGCACAGTTTATTCCGGCAGTAGTTCGGGAAAGAAGAGAAGCGGAATTCATGGCATTAGAACAAGGAGCTATGACGGTGGCTCAGTATTCAGCGAAGTTCACAGAGTTGGCTCGCTATTGTGGTTACTTAGTACCTGATGAGGCTAGGAAGACCCAGCGGTTTGTGAAGGGCCTAAAGATGAAATATCGTAGGCAAATTGCTCGTTCCGCTACAACTTACGGGTTACCGAGGCGCAGGATCGTGCGTATGCAATGGAGTTGGACATCGAGGAGTATGCTCAAAAGAGAGCCTCGAGTACTATTAGAGACAATGATGGTAATAGAGGGCAGGCAGCACCTCAGACAGTTAGTCAAGGAAATGTGCGTTCTGGTGGCCGAAGTGGTGTTACTACTTCTACTCCGAGGCGACGAAGTGATGAGTTGATATGCAATTTCTGTATGAGGACGGGACATGCCGAGAATAGGTGCTGGGGTAAATCAGGAAAGTGTTTCGCTTGTGGCGGTGATCATGTTCGTAAAGATTGCCCGCGGATGAGAGTTAAGCGGTCTGGGAGTACTAGTCAACAATCCAAAGGGCTCCAAGAGACAAGCGGTGGACGCTTTGAGGTCGACGCGGGCGGTTGGCCATCATGGAGTTTTGAGACCTATCCGAAATAGGAAGGTATATTCTTGTATATATATATGTAAATTATACAGTGACTATTATTACCGTTATTATGAGTATGCGATTAAATCGGTAGCTCATGTGCATTCATACATACATTACATGGTGTATTGCGTAATATTGGTTATTTGCTCGATCGGGAATAATGCACCAATCTGAGATCGATATATGATATGGTTCGTTTTGTAAATTACCGGTAGGTAATTGTAACGCCCCATACTCTTGCATGTGCATTGTATGCCTGTTTTCTTACTTTCTTGGTTGATTGTTGAGCATGTCTACTTGTTATATAAATGTTTTAGAATCATTCATAAATCATTTTAGAAGTTCATAACATGTTTAGAATCATATAAACTTGTTTGTAGAATCGCCGGTTTGATCGCGTTGAAATTTAGCCTTAGCGATTCCTCTCGTTGCTCGTATTTGCTTCTATTTCGACGTTCGAAGTGTTCGTTGAGTTCTTGACTTTTTATTCAAGTCTTATTCATGTTGAAACAAACCTATTTCATGCCCAAGACATCCTAGATTGATTGAGGTTTGATTGTAGTTTGATCCGTTGTTCATTCGTCGCGTGGTTCGCGCCTTGTCCTAGCTTGTTCCGGGAGTTGTTCGGGTGTGTTTCCGACTCATTTTGAGTAGGGTTAGACCTTAGAATGGTTGCCCAAAAGTTTGGGACCATTTAGATCAAGTTTAGATCATGTTTTAGAGGTTCTGGAGCCGAGGCGGCCGCATGGCACCTTGCGAGGCGCCCGCCTCAAATGCTGGGAGTGATTGCTGAATGGTCTGAACTTTGGGAAGGCCTCAGTACATGAGGCGGCCGCATGGGCCTTAGTGAGGCGCCCGCCTCACTTGTGTTGCTGCTACGGGCAGATTTTCTCCTGTTTCGGAATTTGACGAATTGGACATTTCAAACCCCTACTTAAACCTATCCTAAACCTCCCTAACCCTTCCTACTTAAGTCCTAACATCCCTAACTATATTTTTAAGTTAGATTAAGAGTCCATTAGTTGATCATTAACCCCCAAATCAGATTGGAAAAGGGACCACAAGTGATTGACACTTGTCCCACTCACTTTGTTGACCAATATAAGCCACAATCAGCTCTTCTCTTCTTCATTTGGCTGAGCTCTTTTACAAAAACGAATTCTCTTCTTCTCCAAGGTTCTCCCATGGTTTCTTAAGGTCTTCATCATCATCTACTCTCATTCATTCATCCATTGCCCAAGAGCCATTCATTAAAGTTGAAGAGCTCATCAAGGGGAGCATTTCTATCCGAATAGTTTCTTCTAGTTCTTTCTTTGGTGTGTATCAAGTAAGTTACCTTCTTAATCTTCTTCTTCTATTAGTTCTCATTGACCCTAAGGAAGCAAAGTCTATGTTGGTTGAGGTCAATGAGGGCACTTGTATGCTTCATATGCTATATTCTTGTATATTGAGATTTTGGCCTTGTTAGGAGCATGTATAGGTTGCATTCTTGCTTGTGAAAGCCTATACTATTATTCCATCTTGTCTATTTAAGATTTTAAGCATGTTAGAGACATGTATATTATTTGTTGTTGGAAGTTTGTTCATATGAGAATGCCCTAAATGGAGCCTACATTATGTGTTGTTATGTTGTATGTGTTCTATCCTATGAAATGAACTCTATGTTGAACATGAATCACTTTGCATTGCCTTGGTGAGTTTAATACCTTGTTGAACCTAGAAATGACCTAGGTTGGGATATGAAGCATGTAGCTTCAATTTCTCCAAATTTGGGAATTTAGAGCAAAGACTCAACGGAGTCGACTTTAGGGAATATTTGAACGTGTTGAACCCTAGTTTCAATCCCTACGAAGTTCGAACACCGTTTGATTTGATTTACTCAAGTATGAGATTGGTTTGATGATTTATGCAAGTTTTATGAAAGGTTGGTTTGTGCAATTTAATTTGCCTTGATATGACTTTATAGTAGAGATTAATACCCTACTTGGTTGGTCGAGTTCGCTCTTGTCGAATTCGGTCTTTGATTGGTTTAGTCAAGTAAATATCTACTTGTGCATCACATTGAGTCCAGCTGGCATTATTTGGTTTGTTTATCGGGTCAAGGTGGGACGATGCATCGCCTTCACGAATTATGGGATTCGTGCTCGCTATGGATCGCCGCACCTAGACTTCACACACACCTCCATTGTTGGCCACAATGGGGAAGTAGCCCTTTGTCAGACGCTAAGTGCCGCATTGGCTTGCTATCTAGATCGAGTGGTACTTGATAAAAGTTGATGCATTCACAGAGCATCAATGTTGCACGATAAAGTATAATAAAGTTTATTGCAGGAACTACGAAGCGGCCGTGACTATCATATCCTACTTGTATGATTTACTTTCCCGCACTTACGTGAACTATGTGCTATGTGCTATATGATGATCATGTATGATAATTGAGATAGATGTCATGCTATAACATGAACATGCATTGTCGTAACTTACTAAGTCTTTCGACTTACCCTATTTGTTTGCTTTGTCTTTCCTTAGATCCGAGCCGAGGAGACGGTCCGGGATAGACTCGCTTGTACTTGTTTGGTTGGTTGTTTAGCAGGTTGCTCTTTTGGACTCTTGTTGTTAGACTTTTATTTTTGGTAAGGACGTTGGGAAGCAAGTCATGTAGACTTGGCTTGGGGTATATGTTGTGTTGTTGATGTAATAGACTTAACTACTTAATACTTGTAATCTTTTGGTAAGCCGACTTACATGTCGAGCCTGTTTATATGTGTATGGTTCACTACGGTTTTCTTCCGCTAAAGCTCGTTTAAATTGTTGTTGTTGTTGTCTCCGGCATGTTGTGGCCGTTGAGTTTATTATAAGCATGTGTTAATAATTGTAGGAGTAGTTGTTGGGTTCCGGCTGTAACGTCGCCGATGACTTGCTTAAATTAGGTTGTTTTTCCGGCCAAGTGTAGCCGAGTTGTTGTATGCATGCGATGTTGCGCCACATGAATTTTATGATCCTCCTATGCATGCTTGTGTTATTATCTATTTGACGGGACGACTCGGGATCTCGCATTGGGTCCGGTCGGTCGTCACAGCTTGGTATCGAGCTATATAGTTAGCCGGCCGTCACAGATAGGTTCCATGGCCTAGTTGGGTTGGTTATTTGTGTGTTGATTTTAACGTCGAGTGAATTCTTGTAGGAGTCCGATGGTTAATCCAGGGAGAGGTAGACCCAGGAGAGTTCCGGTTGAACCCGAAGTAGAGGTACCACCGCCAGAGGATCCGGTAGTTCCGGATATGGCTGAACTACATCGCATCTAGCTTTTCCGGCCGGGGCAGCCGGGGAGAGCAAAGTGGTGAGGAGCAAAGACCACCACCACCTCCACCACCGAGACCAAGGACCGACACTACTCTTTCTAGAGAGGTTTCTTAAGCTAAAGCCTAGTTCGCTTTCGGAGAACCGGCCAGAGAGAGGCCGAAGTTATGGATGGAGGAAATGATTAAGATATTGTCCATGATGGGGTGTTCGATGAAGAGAGGGTTATGTTAGCAACCTTTATGTTTAAGGGAGCCGCCGAGCATTGGTGGACTGTTTTGAAGGAGAGTTGGGAAATGCAACAAGTTCCCATCACATGGGCTAACTTCCAAAGAGAGTTTAAGAATGAGTATGTGCCGGATGTAGTGCGCAATCAGAGAGAGAAGGAGTTTTATGATCTTGAGCAAGGTAGTATGATCGGCGAGTATTCTCGCAAAGTTCATGCACTGAGCCGATATTGTACGTATCCGATTCCCACGAGGCAACGGAGAACGCACAAGTTTGTGAAGGGGTTAAGAACCGAGTTTAGAAAGCGTATTTTAGCGCTTAAGCTCACCGATTATCGGACCGCAGCTTGATAGAGCGTATGAGGTGGAGCAAGACATTGATGAACACAGGTTAAGAATAATGCTAGTAGTGCCTGCACTACTCGCATCAAGAATCGTGAAACAATTCGGGTAATAGAAGGGGTTATCAAGGAACCGCGATCGGAGAAGTGGAGGCCAAGGTAGGCCACAATGGGAAACAAGGTAATAATACTTACATCTATGGGCAAAGAAGGGTCGCAGTAGTGAAGCTATGGTTTGTATGCTCGCCAGAGGTCCGGCACACAATGAGTGCCGGGGAAAAATGGGAAGTGTTTCTATTAGGAGATGGAACTCATTTGAAGAAGGATCGTCCGAAGTTTAAGGCTAGTCACGGGCCTAACGCCCGGGTGCTAGCCTGGACTAAGAGAGATGGTGGACGGAAACCTAAAGTTCAAGGTCGGGTGTTTGCGCTTGATCGCGAGGTTCCTGGTCTACGGCCGTGATTGGAGGTACTTTCTATATTCGATCATAAGGCTCGAAGTTCTCATAGATCCTGGTCTTCACATTCATATGTTGCTTCACACTTTATTGAGAACCTTTTGCTTTTGCCTCAACCTTTGCCATATTTGCTTGAAGTGTCTACCCCCTCGGGGAATATATGCTCGCCTCAAGTGTTTAAGTCTTGTGATGTTTTGGTGGGTGACCACACTTTGCATGCGGATTTGGTAGTTCTTCCTATACGTGACTTTGATGTTATTCTTGGCATGGACCGTTATGTGCTTATCATGCTATAGTTGATCGCCATAGAAAGAGAGTTACCTTTTATATGCCGGTGTGCTCGAAGCTATTTTTGTGGGTGATCATGCTTCGAGGACGTGCACTTTTTTTCGCATTGAGGGCTAGAAATTATTATCTCAAGGGTGTACGGGTTATCTTGCATGCGTAGTTGATAAGAGAAGGTCTTCGCCTAACTTAGAAGAGGTTCCAGAGTGTGTGAATTTCCCGACGTGTTTTCTACCGACCATGCTATGCCACCCGATGAGAACTAGAGTTTTGCATTGAGCTTATTCCGGGACTTCACCGATTTCTAAGGCACCATATAGATGGCACCCAGGAGCTTGGGAGTTGAAAACCCGCTGCAAGAACTTCTAGAGATTGGTTTTGTTAAACCAAGTGTGTCGCCTTGGGGCGCACTGCCTTGTTTGTGAGGAAGAAAGATGGGAGTTTGCGGTTGTGTATAGACTACCGAGAATTGAATAAGGTTACTATTAAGAATAAGTATCCTCTACCCCACATCGATGATCTTTTGACCAGCTTGCAAGGGTCCATTGTCTACTCTAAGCTTGATTTGAGATGGGGTTACTACCGCTTGAAGGTTAGAGAGGAAGACATTCAAGACGGCTTTTCGCACTAGGTATGGGCATTTTGAGTTTGTGGTGATGCCGCTTTGTTGACGAATGCGCCAATGTGTTTATGGATTTGATGAACCCGTGTTTTTCACGCTTATCTTGATTGCTTTGTTGTAGTCTTCATTGATGATATTTTAGTATATTCAAGTCTCTGAGGAGCATGAGAAACATTTGAGGATCGTGTTGTCTATTCTTCGAGAGAAGCAGCCTTTACGCCAAGTTTAGCAAATGTGCCTTTTGGCTTGAGGAAGTATCTTTCTTGGGGCACATAGTTTAGCCCGGATAGCCGCTGATCCGCCTAAGATTGAAGCGTGACGAATTGAAGAGGCCTAGTTCGCTACCGAGGTTCGGAGTTTCGGGTTAGCGGGTTATTACCGGAGGTTTATTGAGGGTTTCTCTAGGATTGTGACTCCTATGACGAGGTTGACACGTAAGAACGTGCCGCTTGTTTGGAGCGAGAAATGTGAGTCTAGTTTCCAAGAGCTTAAGAATCGGTTGACATCGGCACCTATTTTGGCTTTGCCTAGTGGAGGAGAAAATTTTGTGATCTATAGTGATGCTTCTAAGGAAGGTTTGGGTTGTGTTTTGATGCATGGGAGGGTGATCGCCTATGCATCGAGGAAATTATCTATTCATGAACGTAATTACCCGACACACGATATGGAGTTGGCTGCGATTATTCGCAATGCATAAGTGGAAACACTACTTGTATGGGTCTAAGTTTGAGATCTTCACCGACCATAAGAGCTTGAAATACTTGTTTCTCAAAAGGAGAATATGAGGCAACGTGAGATGGATGGAAAAGTTAAAGGACCACGATTGTACTATCTTATATCATCCGGGAAGGCAAATGTTGTAGCGATGCCTTGAGTAGAAAGGTTTATATGTCGTATGATGGTGAAGGAATGGAAAATGTTGGAGGATTTAGATTGGAGTCCTAGTTGCTGATGAGGGTGATTTTTGCTAATGTTCGTGCAACACCTGCTTTATTTGGGAAAATTAGAGAAGCGCAAGGGAATGATCCGGATTTGAGGAAAATTATTGATGGGTTGGTCGAGAATGTATCGCCTCGACTTTGTGGTTAATACCGAGGTACCTTTGACTTTTCGAGGTAGGATTTGTGTTCCTTGTAATGCGGAATTGAAGAGGTTAGGTTCTTGATGAAGCTCATAAGACGAAGTATACCATTCACCCGGGAGCACGAAGATGTACTTGGATTTGAAAAAGACTTGTGGAAAGGTATGAAGAGAGAAATTGCGAGTACGTGTCTAAGTGTTTGACTTGTCGCAACAGTTAAGGCCGAGCATCGAGGACCGGGGATTTCTACAACCATTGGAGATTCCCCGAGTGGAAATGGGAGTTCATTACCATGGACTTTGTGGTGTTACTCGCAAGACGCGAGAGGGTTTAATGCGCTTGGGTTATAGTCGACAGATTGACTAAGTCTCCGCACTTCTCCGATAGCTATCACGTATTGCCGCTTAGTGTATATTCAGAGATCGTGAGACTTCATGGCGTACTGTTAGTATTGTGTCCGATAGAGACCCGAGGTTCACATCTAGATTTTGGAAGTCGTTGCAGAAGCTTGGGGACTAGATTGACTTCGCCTTTTCATCCGCAAACGGATGGTCATCCGAGCGATTGATTCAGATTTTGGAGGATATAGCGAAGCTTCAGGCCGGATTTCAAGGGAAGCCGGGATTCTCATTTACCTTTGGCCGAGTTTGCGTATAATAAACGCTTATCACGAGTATCAAGATGGCGCCAGATGAAGCTTTGTATGGGCGTAAGTGTAGATCGCCAATTTGTTGGGATGAAGTGGAGAGGCGAAACTTTGGGGTTCCGAAGTTAGTGCAACAAATGGTTGAGAGCGTGAAGTTGATTAGAGATCGCTTGGCGCACCGCCAAAGTCGACAAAAAGAGTTATGCGGACAATCGAAGACGGATCTTGAGTTCCAAGTGGGTGATTACGTGTTCTTGAAGGTAACACCGAGGAGAGGTACTAAGAGGTTGGCAAGAAAGTGAAGCTTACACCGAGATACATTGGTCCATTTGAGGTTCTGAGAGAGTCGGGACCTTAGCGCATCGTATTGCATCCACCTTCACTTTCTGAGACACATAACGTATTCCATGTTTCCATGTTGCGAAAGTATTTGAAGGACGAGTCTCATGTACTCGAGTATGAGGAGATCACAGCCGGATATGTCATACGTTGAAAGCCCGTGAAGATATTGGATACCAAGGAGCAAGTTCTACGAACCAAGAGAATTCCTTAGTCAAAGTTCTTTCGAGGAACCACAACATTGAAGAAGCGACTTGGGAGACGGAAGCGGAGATGCGCGAGAAGCATCCACATTTATTCGACGAACTGGTAAGAATTTGTGGACTAAACCTAAAGGCGGGAGAAAAACGCCCATACTTGCATGTGCATTGTACGCTTGTTTTACTTTGGTTGATTGTGAGCATGTTTACTTGTTATATAAATGTTTTAGAATCATTCATAAATCATTTTAGAAGTTCATAACATGTTTAGAATCATATAAAACTTGTTTGTAGAATCTTCGGTTTGATCGCTGAAAGCCTTAGCGATTCTCTCTCGTTCTGTATTTTGCTTCTATTTCGACGCACTAAGTGTTCAAGTTGAGTTCTTGACTTTTATTCAAGTCTTATTCATGTTGAAACAAACCTATTTCATGCCCAAGACATCCTAGATTGATTGAGGTTGATTGTGAGTTTGATCCGTTGTTCATTCGCGTGTGTTCGCGCCTTGTCCTAGCTTGTTCCGGAGTTGTTCTGTGTGTTTCCGACTCATTTTGAGTAGGGTTAGACCTTAGAATGGTTGCCCAAAAGTTTGGGACCATTTAGACCAAGTTTAGATCATGTTTTAGAGGTTCTCGAGCCGAGGCGGCCGCACGGGACCTCGCGAGCGCCCGCCTCAAATGCCGGGAGT
>CM028379.1:111718721-111750448 GCA_013146195.2 Codonopsis lanceolata | reverse complement strand
GGTTCGAACTAATCCCTCTCGTCAAATCGCAGAAAGGATCCGTAAATCGCAGCATTTTTAAGTAAACCTCAATCTCATTTGTAGGAATGCGGGCGGCCATTTATAAGAAATGCGAGAAGTTTTATTGTAGCTAAATAAGGCTATGACAAAGCGACGGCAAGGCTCGGAGAATTTAGAGAGGAATGAAATGAATCGATGAAGGAAGCCGAGCTTCGTTCCGCCCGAATTTATACTACGCATCGAAAGCAGGGCCGGTTCGGTCAAGGCATGTGCCCAAATAGTGAAGAAAATGGTCTGCATAGGAAAGCTATGGTGCCACCAAGAAGCTCTTGGTGCCGCACCATAGCCCCAATGGTGGCACCAAGAATGACACTGTGATGTTGTGAAAATTACTGCCAGTATCTTGGTTTGGTGATCCAACATCTTGGCGTGTTCCTGGCGTCGATCACGGAAAGAAAAGAGACCTATAAAGGAGGCTACGAGCACGGGCTCAACAGATGCAAGGCGCCAGAAAGGATAAGGGATTCGGCCATTTTTCCGTTAGATATCACCCGAAAAGCCCGCTCTTACCCAAAGGTGTATTCTTAAAATCCCTTTCTTTAAAGTGCAGTGCCATTACATTTTAGATGTCCGATATATTTTTATTTTCCATGTGAATTTATTTTTGCATGTGTAACATACTGCATCATATACATTATATTGCATTATATCATAATGTTTGTACATGTTCCTTTTACAAAAAAAAAAAAGGAATAAAAAATATACAAAAAAAAAGAAAGATACTAATGTTCGCAGGAGTCCAAAGCTAGTGTGCTCGGACGACCGGCCTGAAACCACCACCCCCGACCTCGGGACCCGTTGCGAATCCCCCGACCTCGCCGGCCGCGGCTTGACCCATCATCATCATCGTCGTCATCTCAACGTCTGGGCCGCCGCACTGAGCTGCTCCCCTTGCAAGAAAATTCATCAGCCAATTTCTGATATAGCTTGCTGATGCTGAAGAAGCCCCGTAGCAGTTTCTTATAAGTAGACACGTTCACCTAAAGAGATGAAAAAAAATGAAAATAAAAAATGTTAGTCTCGAAAAAAAGTGTGCATAAACAAAATGTGTGTAAAATAAAAAAATAATACAATATAAAGAAAAGAGACAATAAAGGTGGATGTGTCTACCGAACGAGCCTGCTCCGGGACACGACGCTCCTCCGGAATCCCGACATCAGGAAGAACCTGCTCTACTAAGCCACCGCCCCACTCATACTGGAAAGTAGAGAAAATATCATCGGGCTCCGTGAACATCAGGTTCTCGTCAAGAAATGAAGTAGACGACCCAGGCCTGGCAAAAGCATCAGAATGCCGCCTAGGCACAACAGGAGCAGGAGGAGGGGGATGCAGCTCTAATCTCAGGAAATCCTCGTATGACATTACTGGATAATCTGTCGCGTGAACGAGGTATTTCCCACGCGTTTGCGGGGGCGGGCTCGATCGGGCTCTATCACCCAAGCAGGGAGGCCAAGGAGGCACCACTGAGCCACTAGAAAGACTAGTCGGCGATTCACCCGCCGCCCATGTACAAAGAATCCACCATGATGGATACCATCAATATCCGCCGAACATCGAGTGGTAAAATAATGTCCCTCCAGGCCCTCCCAGGGAAGAAAGTGCACTGAACCCGGGCTCGAGCCCACAATTCGCTCCAGCACTCTTTCCCTAGTATTACAACCACCGTCGTCGGTCGGATCAACCCTATTGCTATCAACATATTGGGACAGATACGGAGGCTGGTAGACCCGCCGAATGAGGCGACCTGGCGAAAATCTGAAAAATGAGAAGGCCTAGACCTGCGGAAAAAAAAAAGAGAGAAGAAAGAAAATAAATATGTTGTAAAAAAAAGAGAATAAAAAAAATGATACATAAAAAAAATGAAATAAAAAAATGAATAAATGATGAAAAAGCAGGAAAAGGCATATACCTCCCACGCTGGGGCAAATCCATTCAGGGTCGGTGAATCATTCCGGCTGGCCCTATCCATGGAAGCATAAAGTTCAGCCAAACCAGCCTGTCCCCAATCATACAAAGAGATCCGATCAAAATCTGCAAGACAAGCCAGGACGGAGGCTCTCAGGGTGACAGAGGAGTTGGCAAAGAGCGATGTGCCAAGAAAAAAGAAAAGAAATGCTCTTGCCACTCGAGTTATAGCAGCCATCATCGGCGACCCGGCGTTATTAAGAATCAGCCTTCGAACGCTGCTGATATATATCTCGTCCGATGATTTGAAACGGGGCTCGAAGCCCAGGAGGTCCACAATCTCCTCCCTACGATGTCGGAGAGTAAAGTCAAGGGCCAGGGTCTCTCCTATGCTGGTAGGAATTCCCGTGATCGCAGCGAAGTCACATGGGGTCATGGTCGCCTCCCCCCAGCTAAAGTGAAAAGTATGGGTGGTGTCCCACCAGAAGTCCCGAAGCACATCAAAGATGGGAAGGAAGTTGGTAAAGTGGGTGAAAGAGTGCAGGAAAGTGCTAAAACCTGAACCCTCTACCAACAACTTTGCAGCCTCGGGTAGCATGTCGAAAATCTCAACCACGTTGGTATATGATACCCGCACCCTCTCAAATTCCCTGCGAACCTGAAAAAAAAAAAAATGAGGTAAGTTCTCTACTCTTATTTTCTTCTCTGTACAGTCTTTTTAAATAAATAATGAACATATTGCATATTTTATACTTCATGATTTTTTTTAAACAATAAATTCTTTCAGCAAAAAAAAAACAAAAAATAATAATAAATAAAAAATTTTGTTCATAACAAAAAAATAGATAAATAATTCTTTGAATTGTTACATACCATTTTCATACATGTACATAAATATAATAAAATGTGAAAACATCACTCTTTTACATTAAAAAAAAACAACAACAACAACAACAATTTTGTGTAATATATTTTGCATGTAAATAATTTATTTTGCATCTTAGATGTCATAAAAATGCATATTAAGACTGCATTTGCCATGCATATAATAAAGTGTGAAAAATTCATGCATCATCTTACAAGTGTTCTACATTGCATCTGCATCAAGTAGAATAACTCATGCATTCATTATGTGCATTTCATTTGTCCAATAAGCTGCCATAGGAGTAAGCTAAAAAGAAGATAAAGTACCACCAATCATCAAAATAAATATCTTTGTGACATTTACTATATCCCTCGCAAATAGCTTGCATGCTTGAAAAATAAATATAAGTGGCATTCTATTGAAAAATATGTGATTTAGTGTAAAACATATGTCAAATCATATAGCATTTGCATTTAGAATATAAATCATGCATAGTAGGGTTAAATAGTGACCACTAGTTCAAATCATGCATCGCAAAAATAAATCATAAAAATTTCATGCATTATCACTTAATTACATCATTTAGGCATAAATATGACATGCATATGCATTACTAATAAAGTCAAGAGTGCTCCAAAAGTCCCAAACAGTGCAGAAATTTAGCAGATCTGAAACATAGCCAGGAAAATTTCGAAAAAAAAAAGAAGTCTTACAGTAGTCAGAGGAAGGTTGGACATATGAGTATTCCGATCTCGCAGATGATTGCCCCAGTCATTCGTAGAGTACGGGTGCTTGAGTTTATTCCGGACCAAGCAAGGAGGTTCTCTCCTCCTCTCGCCAGATTCTGGGTGCATCGGTGCCTTCCCCTTCCTGGATCGGGAAAAAGATGCCATCTGCTAAGTAAAACATTAAAATTGGCGGAAGAAAATCGAGAAAATGAGCAAAGATAGAGAAAAAAAAAAGGGAAGCAAGCAGCAGCAACAATGGCGGAGAAACAATTCAGAAGAAAGAAAAGAGAGAAAAGAAGAAGCAGCAGCTTCTCCCCTTCCTTTCCCGTCCATTATAAGGGAGAAATAGGGAATTTTCCCTTTTCCCCCTCCAAAGTTTGAAGCTGCAACACTTTGGTCCTCAAGTTTCAAAGTTTTCAAAATGGTCCCTGAGCCTAACGGAAAGTTAACAAGGTTAATCTTGTTAACTAAAATTGACAACCACTCACCGGAGGATAAAGAAATAATACCCCCAGCGGGTCAACAAAAAAAAAGAAGTCAAAAAAAAATTCAAGAAAGAAAAAGAAAAAAAGAGAAAGAAAAGAGAAAAGAAAAAAAAATCAAAAAGAGAAAGAAAAGAACAAGAACAAGTTCCCCAGCAGAGGTGAACTACGATTGGTCTGATTCCTTGAATAAGGATACGTAGGCAGCCTATTTCGGTAGGCACGACCATCACAAAAATGAAAAAAAAAGAGAAAATAAACTCCCCAGCAAGAGTGGCAGAAATGCCAAGATCAGTCGAATCCGCGGCAACCACCTGGGCGCAAAAAGGTAAGTCAGGTACAGTATTCTTACCCTGACTCTAGAATAATTTCCTTTTAAGGAAGGTTTTAAAAAAAACAAAAACAAAAAAAAAACCAAAAAAAAAAAAAGAGGAATATTTCAAAAACACAAAAAAAAAGAGGAATATTTCAAAAACACAAAAAAAATATGAATATTTCAAAAACACAAAAAAAGAGGAATATTTGAAAAAAAAAAACAGAGAGAGCGAGAAAAAGAAAAGGAAGGAAAAAGAATGTTTTCCACTTCACAATTTTCGAAAATACTTGAAGAGTGATCAATTTGCCGTGCTCGGCGACGGATCTTTATCGGTCGAGTGCAGTGTTCTGGATATTTGAAAGTTTTTCGGTTATGTCTGGAAACAAGGCAGCGACCAGCCATACACAACTTTGAAAACTCTTCTTAACACGTTTCAACGACAAGGTATTGACCGGTTAAAATGTGGTGGCAGAAAAACATTCAAATATTCATACCGTATTTGACAACGGTTTCGGACCGGAAGAATACGACTTTTTCGAAAAACACAAAAATCTTTTTCCGTTGTGTTCTCGATTGGGCTTGACCCGAAGGACATGACATCCTCACTTGGTTGTAGTTTAGGTTTTTGGCCTGAACTACATTTGGTCTGATTTCCTTTAGTAGGGAATACGTAGACAGCCTACATTAGTAGGTCCGACCATCAAAGCACATTAAATTCACATCTGCTTAAAACTGCGATGACTTTTTATAACCGACTAAAAATGTCTAGGTTATAGAGTTTGGATAGCATGTTAGCTGGGCATTATAACTGCTACCAATAGCATTCTCCCGTTCTTAATTGAACGAAATTGGAGAGTCTATTGTTTATCAACGATGTTCATCTACTCAGTAAGCCTTGGGTTACCCGTAGACTCCGCCGTTGAGGGGCTCAGACACCCCAATTTCGCACTCGGTATGTGATCGACATAAAATATCAAGAACTGTTAAAACTTAACAAATGTCAAGTTACAGGAGTCAAAAATGCGAAAGGAAAAGCAGGATGCGCGAAACAGTGAACTGTAGGGGGTAAAAGTGCAAAAAAATGAAAGATGAACAGTGCTGCTGGTGCCGCACCAAGTGTTGCCTTGGCCGCACCATGCACACCACTGTAGCCCTCTCTCAGAATTAAAAGGTACAACTTCTGAAGCACAAGGTACAAGCGGCTGATGCAGGGTGAACAAAGCTCGAATTCCAGAATTCCTCGCTTCGACTATAAATAGGAGGCCCCGGCTCCCATTTTCAGTGTTCATGTCCGCGATTAAAAATCGCAAAGAAGCCTTGTCCCTCCGTCTTCAATGATAGAAATAGTACGAGAGGTGCGAGATAGGTGAGTGGAAGCCCATAGAGTCTCCAAACCCCGTCCAAACTCTGCCAAATCAAAAACCCATAGGTTATAAGTGATCCCTAGCCTAGTTGTTAGGTATCCACCTCACTTCCCTGGTCCAAAAATCCCAATTGCCGCTACTCCGCCCGAGTAACGAGCTGAAAAGTCAAAAAACTAAGTCTAGGTTCCGCTCAACCAAAAAGGCCAAAACCTACCCAAATAAGCTGTCACTCTGCCCGAGTTGACAAGCCCAAACCCTAAAAAATAAAGCAGTCATTCTGCCCAAATCAAAACAACAAATAACAAAAGACTCCCTCTTCTTGAAGGACAGAGCGAGCACACCGCCGCTCTAAAAGGTAAAATCTTTAAGAGCGCCTTTTTATTCCTATTTATTTATTTTTCTGTCTTTTATTTATTTTTAAAAAAAGTTGTTATTTAAATCCGGCGCAATGTAGCCAATATAATCCGTTGTGCTGCCCGGATTAGAATAGGAAATATTATGTAAAAGAGCCGTTATAATGGCCAAATATTCTTAAATATGTCTGTAATTATTGGAAGGAAACGGCTGTGAGTCCGTAAATAATGTAGCCACGAATGTATTTGTTTAAATTTCCCTGTCATTTTAATACCTTATTTATTTGCGAGATAAATATAACAATAAGCATACTTCAGCCAAAAACCATTTTCGAGACCGAAAGGGCGAGTTGGGTGCCTAGCACCTTCCCAACTCGTAACTTAGCCTCCGAACCCGTTTTCTCTCCGGTTTATTTTTCTCTTTCTTTGGTTTTGCTTTATTTCCCTTAAAATAAAGATGGCGACTCTAAAACTTTCGGATTCAGTGGGGCCTCGCAACATTCCCTCTTTGCACTTTCCCGTTCTCCCCTAAAAAAGGGAGATATGGGAATGGAGGGGTGATGCATTCTCATATCCTGGTATCCCCTAAACAAGGGATAACTTGATGTGGGAAACCCAAAGCTCCCATAGTAATCTGAATGGGCCATAAGACTATTTTTAATAAATCTATAGTGGGGGCGTCGCAATATCCTTTTTTCCACTTTTCCGTTTTCCCCTAAAAAAGGGAAAATGGGAATGAAAGGGTAATGCATTCCCATATCCTGGTATCCCCTAAAAAAGGGATAACTTGATGCGGGAAACCATAAGTTCCCATATTGGATATAAAATCCACTCAAGGCAACCGAGGCACATTCCAACGTGCTAACATAGACATCACTCCTCTCGCACTTTTGATTTCGTCTTCCCCTAAACAAGGGAGGGTGGAACGAGAGCAGTGGTGTCCCGCATCCGCACGTACGCGCACCCCTATCCAAGGGCGCGCGGGGCGCGGGTCGCACCCCAGGAACCTCACACTTGGTAGTGGACGTAGCAGTTTTACCGTGAACCACTTCAATTTATTTGTCAGTTATTTCATCAGCTCTTACAAACTGATCTAACACTTAAGAAGTCTTGATCTACTTAAGTGTCAACCAGTTACTTACATAAATTGTTTAATTATTTGTTTTGATTAATTGTTCTTCAGTTCCTTCTTTATATTCAGTAATCTATTTTAATCATAAATTTCTAAAACAATTGTGTCAGCCAGCTGACCAATATTCTTCAGCTTCAGCCCCTTTAAATCATCAGCCAGCTGACACAATATCAGCTGACTAACAATTTACATATTCCGCTACAAACTTTTAAAGCTTTTCAAATCCATCCTCAAAGTTTTTTTAAAGGCTATTCACCCCCCCTCTAGCCTTGTCAGTTTCCAACTGGACTTACAAAGGGTTTGTAAAAAAATTAAACCTAGGAAGAGGAGGTATGTGTGTCATTATTGCTATGAACCAGGTCATATCAGACCATTTTGTCACAAAAGAAGGGCTGATCTTGTTAAAGATTCGGTTGAAAACCAAAAAGTGTTTACTGCCCAGAATAGGATGACGTACCCAATGATGCATCATCAGGAACGTCATCAGGAACCTCATCGGGTAGCACATCAGGAGCATCTTCTGCCGAAATAAACAAAACCTTATGTGTAGATTTTTTCCAGAACCATGTGGGTTCCAAAAGATGATTTGAACTATCAAGTTTCTTTTACATCTTTAAAATCTCATAGTCCAGGTACTTGGTACTTTGATAGTGACTGTTCTCGCCACATGACATGTACAAGAGAGAACTTGACAAACTACACATTGTGCAATGGAGGTAAGGTCACCTATGGTGGAGGTGCAAAAGGTAGGATAGTAGGAAAAAGAACATTGTATATTGATGGCTTAACTAAGCTCAACAACGTATATCATGTTGAAGGGCTTAAAACTAATTTGATTAGCATTAGCCAATTGTGTAAAGTTTGACAAGAAGTCTTGTGAGCTTTATGATTTGTCTAACAAGTGTGTTTTGTAGGGACAAGATCATCAAATAATTTTTATATGGTTAATATTGTCCATTTTTGTCATAATACTAATATTGATTTTTTTTTTGAAAGCAGGGCGGCACCTGCGAGATTATATAAATAAAAAGGAGAAGACAGACTTAAGGGGGACAACCAGCCTAACCCTTTGCACGGGGGGACAGAGGAGCCTTACCTTTAAAACAAAGAATACAAACTCAACGACGAAAGGACAAAAAACCATACAAATCACTTTTGTAAGCAAAAAATAGCATCTTTGGGCAGATCACGAATGTCAGAAAAGGTTCGTCTCATGTGGTGAATTTGAGCCTCCGCTGCCAGACGATCAGCAACAAAGTTTTGTTCCCGGAACACATGATTCAGACTATAAGAGGAAAGGGTCTGACGACATTTCCAAAGCTCATACTTATAGGGCCAAGGAGCGAAGTGCTTACCGTCAATAAAATTAACCGCGGTTAAAGAATCCGATTCAACCAAAACACTTTCCAATGCTAAACCCCTGCAGAAACGAAGGCCATCGAGGAGGGCCAAAATTTCGGCATACATATTCGAGCCTCTACCATAAAAATTAGAGAAAGCAAGAATCAATTCTCCCTTAGAATTACGGATAATACCACCTTCTGAACAATTGCCTTTTAAACAGGAACCGTCAGTGTTGAGCTTAAAAGAAGAACCACTCGGAGGACACCATTTCAACCAACGACCGATACGAGCTGGAACAGACTGGATAGGAATATTTAGGGACTGAAGAGCTACAACACCACGAGACCCACTAATTGATCGAGGTTTAAATGTCCTGGCCGAATCCTGGAGATGTAGAATGGTCCTACGAAAAACTGAATCCGGCTGCATAGGAACATTGTCAAACACAGCTGCACATCTCGCCTTCCAAATTTCCCAGCAACCAAACATAAAAACACCTAACTGGCAGGCACCAAGTTGCTGACGAAGAGAACTCCCAGACCAGGAACGAAAAAAATGGTCAATATTGCAATATTGATGAATTTTATTGAATGGCCGAGCCAACCGCGTCCAGACCGCCTTAGCCACTTCAGAGAATAGAAAGAGATGCTCCACCGATTCGCAATCTGACTGAGAAGAACAACAAACACAGCGGGAAGCCAACTGAATGAAATCGACCTTGAAGACAAACATCCACCGGCAACGCCCTCTGCATGAGCCTCCAGACGAATATGCTCACCGTAGTTGGAATCCAGGATTGCCAAATTCTGACAGCCCAAGTGAGAGTAGGATAAGAAGGTTTGATATAATTCCAAAAAGCTAAAGATTGGAATATACCGGATGTAACTAAAGTACAGACAAGACGATCAGGAACATTATCCAGGCATCGAACTCTTCTAATCTGATCGTGAAACTCGGCAGGAACTAATGACAAAGCTCTTCAAAAACAGGTAAAAGCTTCCTTAACTGAAAGACCGATATCCATAGGAAGAGGGCCTTGGAGACGGACACCACACCAATTATCACTCCAGAAAGAAAGCTTGCCTTCCCCAACAATCCACCTGCTACCGGCCCGAATCTTATCCAGTTGAGAAGCAACATCCTTCCAAACCACCGGAGAATTCAAAGGAATATGTAAACCATCCACACTACCATATTTTAGATTGCAATATCTAGCCCATAAGCTGGAACCCGAAAGCACGCTCTAAGCCAACTTAGCGTGAGCAGAGACCATAACGTGATGAAAATAGTGAATACCGAGTCCACCTTCAGTGAGAGGACGACGGATTTTATGCCAAGCCACCCAATGTGCCCTATGATCACCATTGACACTCCAAACAAATTCTTCCATAGCTCTCTCCAATCTGATCAACACCGACTGAGGAACAGGAATGACCGACAAGGTATGAATGGGAATGCTACTAAGAACAGCCTTAATCAAAGTAAGCCGCACGCCAAAAGATAGGAGCTTGGAATGCCACCCACTAATCTTCTTCATAATCTTTGTCTCAAGATCCTCGAAATACCGCCGCTTCACCCTACCCGTAAAGAGAGGAACTCCCAAATATTTCATTGGCAAAGCACAGTGAGAACAGTCTGACCATCTGCTAATTAAATTACATCGACGAGAGGAACAAACCTTAGAGACATAGAAGCCACTTTTAGGAAGATTAATGAGTTGGCCTAAACTTTGTTCATATTGCTGGAAAATAGATCTTAGGCCCAAGATAGAGGATTTACTCGCATTGCAGAAAACCAGCATGTCATCGGCATAAAGAAGATGTGAAATCTGAATACCACCCCGACCGTGATTATAAGTAGCAAACGTACCATCCACCATACCTTTGTTAAGATTGTAAGATAAAATTTCTTGAGCTAGAAGGAACAGCAAAGGTGAGAAGGGATCTCCTTGTCTAACCCCCCTAGTAGAATGGAAAAAGCCAAAGGATTCCCCATTAATCCGGATCGAATACCAAATATTATTAAGAATCCGAAGAAATAAATCTTGAACATACTAACTGAAGCCAAAAGCCTGTAGAGAATGACTAATAAAATCCCATTCAAGACGATCATAAGCTTTAGACATGTCAAACTTAAAAATAGCATTGCCTCCTCTGACCTTAGAATCCAACAGATGAACTAAATCGCCAGCCAATAAAATATTTTCCTGTATGCTACGATCCTTCACAATAGCAGCCTGTTCCGGAGAAATAAGACTAGGTAACAAAGTAGCTAGCCGAGTAGCAAGAATCTGGGAGATGATTTTACAAATAAAGTTACATAGGCTGATTGGCCGTAAATCCCCCAGAACCTCCGGACTATCTACTTTCGGAATCAAGACCAAAGTAGTGGTCGTCATACCCCTAGGTAACTGCTGGCCCAAAAAATAATCGTTTATAGGAGCCAGAACATCATCTTTAATAATAGACCAACAGCCCTGAAAAAACCAGCCAGTAAAACCATCAGTACCAGGAGAACTATTAGGATTAAGCTCAGAAATGGCAGAAAAAACTTCCTCTTCCGAAGGAACTTGCCGAAGACGATCATTATCCGAGACTGACACCTTAGCAGGGAAACCAGCAAATAAATCATCATTAATGGCATGCGCCTTGGAAGAAAATAAATCACTGAAAAAATCTACAGCCATGGGGCCAATGTCCCTAGGGTTATCACTGAGAGTGCCATCAGCCATTCAAACTTTAACCTGATTGAGATGATGCATGTCTTTGATTCGAGCATGGAAGAAGGTGGTATTCCTATCCCCTTGTTCAAGCCAATTCTGTCTAGAATTCTGCCAAGCTAACTCTTCATCCCAAGCAACCAACTAAGCTAAACTGTTTCGAGCCTCCCCAAGACTAGAAAAAGTGTCTTGACTCCAGCCTTGCTGCAACAATACCTCTAGACAAAGGATCTCATCTTGAAGGGCCTCTAAACGACGTCTAACATGGCCAAACACATTCCAGTTCCAATCTTTTAATTGTTTACAAAGAAGATGCAACTTCTTGAAAAGAACCTCCAAAGGAGGACCCCCAATCGGACGGCGCCATTGGGACTCTACAAAGGATAAAAAATCTGGATGGTCGAGCCACATACGTTGGAACCGAAAGCAACTCTTAGGCTTGATCACATTCTGTAAAGTAATCAACAAAGGAGAATGATCCAAGGCATTGGTCGAAATATGTTGCACCCGTAAATTAGGGTGAGCCGCAATATACTACCCATTACACATAACCCTATCCAACCTTTTCCAAATGCGGCGGGTGCCTTCATGATTGTTACACCAAGTAAACCTACTACCTTCAAAGTCGACATCCTGGAGGCCAGATTGAGAAATAAATTGATTAAAATCATCCATAGCATTAAAGTCACATGAAGCCCCTCCTAACTTCTCATTTAAGTGAGAGATAACGTTAAAATCACCACCAACCAACCACCGCTCATTAAGCATGCTAGCAAAATTAGAAAGATCGTCCCAAAGATTCCTCCTAAGAATACGACAACATTTTGCATAAACCACAGTAAGAAAAATAGAAAACGATCCAGCAACTGTAACTTTAAAAGATAGAAACTGATAAGAGGATCCCACTAACTGCATGTCCACATTATCCTCCCAGAGAACCCAAATATGTGTGTTCACAAGATTAACATGAAGCGCGTAAGAATAATGAAGTCTTCTCCGAAGCTTACCAATTTTGTCCCCGGAAACTTTAGGCTCGAGGATAGCACACACTATGGGCTAATGTTGTTTTCTAAGGAGACTAAGATAATCCATAGTCCCTTTATTACACACCCCCCTAGCATTCCATATCAGAATTGACATAAAAACACCAAGAGAAAGAAAATTACTGGGCTTTAGAAGTCGTCCTAGTTCTGCGCACATTGTTTTTAATAAACTGTGCTTTCCGAGCTTTATGAGCTTCCTTCTTACAAAAGTTAATAAATGTCGGTCTGATATGTTGAGTCTCTATATCTAAATCCGTGAAAGCTTGATGTAAATCCTCTGCATGTTCATCATAATCACCCTCAGTGGAATGGGCCTTCCCAAACTTCCTGGGATTGATCAACATCCAATAATGAGCCATAGGATTATCAAGACTCGGCAATCCAACGCCCACCTTGCTGTTGCCGAGATTGACACAAGAAAGAGTAGGGTCTGTCTCCCCAGCTACTGGATCCAACCCCGTCACCTCCGCATCATCTTCAGATAAACTGGACAGAACATCAAAAGGATTAGAAGTGCTCACCCCGCCTCCTCCTTTTTTGGTTGCCAACGAGGGAGGATTAAGATTTTCCACCTTACCTTGATTCTCCTTGTTACACAAGTTATCTTGCTTGTCAACCAGATCAATCACATCTACTTCAATAGGACACCCTTTGTCATTTTTGGCATTAGATGTAGAGGTATTAGGTAACCCATTCAACATAGACACTGGTTGCCAGCGAGCCTTTTGCACTATTGGAACGTTTGTTTTAGAGACTTTACGCCCAGCAATGACAGTCTCTTGAGGAGTAACATCTTTTCCTTCGGTAGAAACCACATTCGGCTTCTCTACTAGAACATTATCAGTTTTGTGAGCTGGGGCGCTCCTATCCCCGCCACGTCTATTTTTACAGCAAAATTGCTTTGTGTGCCCCAAAAGACCACAACCAATGCAGTAATTAATATTGCCCTCAAACTCTAAAGCTTGCCAAACCCTTGTTCTTTTCCAGTACCAATCCAGATGCGAGAAGGGAGACTATCGGCTACATCAATTTCAACACAAACTCTGGCAAACATAGGCCTTGATAAGGCAAGAGTCTTCTCATCCGCCCTAAGGAAACGCCCAAAGGAATTCCCAATACTCTGTAAGAAGGATGGATTGAAAAAATTAAGCGGGAGGCGAAGAAGTTTAACCCAAAATGCCACTCTAGTGCAATCCTTTTTAAATAAAAAATCTGGCGTCCAGCGAAAAGAGCGAAACATAGACGTCTGAATCATGTGTGTCTCTCGGGAGAGGCCACGAATCAAGTCTTCAGCTGAAGAGAGGTGAACCATGACATGTCGAGGGTCGAGCAAGCCTATAATGAAGGAACCTGTGAGATTCCAGTTCTTCGCTATGTCCTCTTGAATAGCGTGAATTGAGGGTCTACCCGCCAAAAACTTTAGAACCATCGTATTATGAAGGAGCTGTTCAGACATCTCAACCTCTAATGGAGCGAAAAAACAAGCAGGCTCATTGTCCATAGAAGAAGGTTGACGAGGGGCCAAAGTAATTTCCTTTAAAACAGGAACCGAGCAATGATGTGAAACCGAGGATTGGCGAGGATGGCCAGTGACCGACGCATAAGAACGAACTGGAGGAGCAGCCATATTAGTTGGTATAATCGGGGGGGGGGGAAGCCGCTTGCCCTTCCTCTGGAGGAACAAAAGGAACTGTACCGGCGTGTGGAGGAGGAGCCTCCATGCCGGCGATGGCCAAGCAACCCTAAAATGGGGTATTGTGAAGAAACCCTAGAGAGAATTTTTTTGTCGCCAAACGGGGTAATGTAATTTCATTAAACCAACCTAATATTGATGAAATTGAATTGTGGCATCAAAAGTTTGGACATGTTAGTTATCGTAAATTTGATGAACTTGTGAGATATAAGGTTGTAAGGGGTTTGCCTCATTAGAACACTAAGAATGTTAGTGTATGTGGACCTTGCCAAAAGGGAAAACAAACCAGAGTTTCACACCCTAGAATTCAACATTATCCCTCCACTAGATGTCTTGAGATGATACATACTGACATCATGGGTCCCATTGACGTGAAGAGTCTAGGTAGAAAGAATTACTCTTTTGTGTGTATGGATGATTTTTCTATATATACATGGGTAATATTTTTGAGAGAAAAATCTAATACTTTTAAGGCCTTTAATGTTTGGTACCAACGTGTTATGAACTTATATGGTCTAAGAATAAAAAGGATTAGATCAGTTTATGGCACGGAATATAAAACTACCTCGTTTTCCACTTATTGCCATTTGAAGGGGATTACTCATGAGTACTCCGCTCCCAAAACTCCACAACAAAATGGAGTGGCGGAGAGAAAGAATCACACATTACAAGAGAAGACAAGAGTCTTGTTGTGTTCTAAAAATTTGTCAAAACATTTTTAGGCCGAAGCTTTAAACACTGCTTGTCACGTTGGTAACCGTGTCTACTTAAGACTGGCTTGCACCATGACCCCATAGGAGATTTTGAATGATAGAAAACCAAATATGAAGCATTTCCATGTGTTTGGGTGTGTGTGCTATTTGTTGAATGATATGGATCATTTTTCCATGTTTAATTCCAAAGGTGACAAATGTGTGTTCATGGGTTATTCTCTTAATAGTCATACATATAGAGTTTTTAATCTTAGAACGAATACTATTATGGAATCCATGAATGTTACTCCCTCCATCCCTAAATTATCGTCCTCCTTTCCTTTTTTGTCCGTCCCAAAATAATTGTCCAGTTTGAAACTTACCTTTTTAGAACATCACTTTTACCACTCTACCCTTACTTTTTCACCCTACTTTAATTATGGGCCATATATACATGGGCTTTAAAGGAAACTACACATTAAACCAATATAAATAATCAAGTCAATTGCTTTTTCTTAAACTGTGCGTCGGGTCAACTAGGACGATTATTTAGGGACGGAGGAAGTATTTTTTATGGCCTCATTGATCTTGGCCACATAATTGTAGAAGATGATCATACAGGTTTGCTTGAAGAGAGTTTCTCTACACCATTTGCTGAAATTTCAGAACTTGACTTTCTCTATGCCTCCTAATTCTTAGCCGAAAAATCCGTGTTTTGCGTAAAAATCGAGTACCAATGATACACCCGATGATGCATCATCTGCACATCATCGCCCGCCAGCTTCGAAATGTACTTTGAAATGTAATATGTACTTAAAAAAATATTATCCGTAGCAGTAGACATTCCTAAAAATTCAATGTTCACCCCACATCTCGTGTTATTGGTAGTATTCATAACGATAAAAACAATGTTGCTCCCGATGTTGGAACATCAACTAGCACATCCGTTTTTGAAACATTTTCATCACTTGAGCAAACCGAATTGAATGAGAGGGAGGTGGTTAATGATCGACTCAAGGATATCCCTAGTAGGATTCAAAAGAATCCTCCTTGGTGATGTAAATGATGGAATAATGACAATGAGAAAAGAGAGAGTAAACTACCGTGAAATGGTGGGATTAACATGTTTGTCTGTTCAATACACAAAGGTAAATAAATGTTGTTTTGTCTCCAATGTTGAACATAAAATTGTGGTTGAGACTTTAAAAGATGAACTGTTGATGAATACCATGCGAAAGGAACGCAATCAATATATGTTTATGGAAACATTAGTGAAAAAATATGTGTGGTATTTGGTTCCTAAACCCAATTCTGGCAATGTTCTTGGAACATATATTTCCAAAAACAAGTCCTATGAGTTGGGAAATTTAGCATGTGACTGGATGTTCATCTCTCAAGTCAAATATGCTCATTACTTGGTGAAGAAATTCAATTTTGAGAGTGTTTTACATTTGAAAACTCAAATCAGGTCATCCCACATTTTGTGTAGGAATATGATAGGAAGTTTGTTGCACTTAACTACTATTCACTCAATTACTATGTATAGTGTGTGCTTGTACGCTAGATGCAATGTCAATGAAGCTAATGCCTACTTGGTTATTTTTAGTGTATTTAATTGGGTTGGAAACATTGATGATAGAAAAAGTACAACTAATAGTTGTTTTTATTTGGAGAATTTACTGGTTTCTAGGTACAATTGTAAAAAAACATTGTGTCTCAGTATCAACTGTTGAATCTAAATATGTAGCAGTGGGTAGTTTTTATACACAAATTTTGTGGATAAACGGGATGATTGAGGCTTTTGGGTTACACAGTGATGTGTAGATTGTGTATTGTGACAACTCTAGTGCGGTAAATATTTCGAAAAATTTGTTTAAACACTCACGAACTAAGCATTTTGACTTTAGATATCATTTTATTCGAGACTTGGTTGAGCAATGTATAATTCACATAGAGTTTGTTAAGACTAAAAATCAGTTGGCTAATATTCTCACAAAAACATATTATTTTAAGAGATTTTCAATCTTGAGAAAATCTCTGCTTTTGTGTGCCATTTGATTTTTACACTTGTTAAAAAAAAGGCATCCTTCATTTTAGGTTTGTACGATTGTTTCATCTGATCTCTTGCCCTATGTATATGATTGCTTATGGTTTCTCTTATTAAATCAGTTGTGAGTCATTTTTCAAATGGTTACTCTTTCTCCCAGTTTTTGACATGTTTGAAGGTGCTCTTGTGAAAGTTCAACCATAAAGGAAAGAGCTACCTATGTACGAGGTTTGTAGCTTTTCACTTGGTACTATGGTGCATGCACGAGCTTCATGTTCCCATGGGTTAATCGTGTGAAAGAGGGATATCCTTGGAAAAGTGTGAAAGCTACCTAGTGGCCAAAATAAGCTTGAAATAAAGTAAAGCTCAATTCCCATAGGGAAATTTGTGTGAAATTCTGCTTTTGGGAGGAAAGATTTTTGATTCATTGACTCTGATTTTTCGATGAGGCACCAAATGAAGCATCATTAGGTAGCTTATTAGTTGGTTCAGTCCCTCACTTGTATGCGCATTTGACTTTAATTCTTCCTATATCATTCTAGGCATACACACTAGGGCATGCATATTTGGTGATTATATCATACTACCGATTCTTATGCCCTAGATAATTATGTGCAAACAAGTGCTTCTCTCTCTCTTGTGCAACAATGGTTGATGTCATGATATTCTAGTTAACATTTAATTATGTTTCCTATTTTATCTTGATGAAATTTGGAATTCCTAATTCTTTTCATTTTTGATCAAGAAATCTTGTTTCCTAATTTGTTTTTGGCTTCCATCATCCTATTTCCATGTCCAAAAAGGTTTCTATTGCACACCTATAATACATTGGATGGTAAATAGTTGAGTTTCATTTAAACTCTCCTTAATTGCTTATAGTCATTGCATGCTTTAATATGTTATATTCTAATTGAGTTTGAATTATATTGGGTTTGTACTAACAATTTGTGTAGGCTTATGGTTTAAGAATCCAACTCCTCTACCATGGAATCAAGGTCGCCAAGTCGAGCGCATGCTGCTCCAGTCAATGACGCACCCAATGATGCGTCATTCACTGCCTCATCAACCTCTGATGATTTTTTCCCCAATTCCAGACTCCACCATTGATGTCACTGCTTTCTGATACACTTGTATATGTTCATGTTGCTGCCTCTTCTGCTCAAAGAGGGGTAGTAGATGAAAATGGAGATATTGGATGAAGGGGAAGTTTGTGCTTTTGTTGGATTTTTGTTTGCTTAAACTGTTTTTGATAATTTATTTTATCTTGGATTTTTCTTGGATATTTTGAATTGTCTTATTCAGGGGGAGTTATTCATAGGTGCTCATGTTATTTTTTCTTTGACCAGAAAGGCAACAACAAAGGGGGAGATTGTTAGGGAAAAATAAACAGTGTGATATTTTTCCCTCCCTTTGCCGTGGCCTTGAATTTAGGACACATGTTGTTATTGCCTTTCTAGGTAATTGCTAGGAAGCTTGGTCCTTGCCTTCTTTAAGGACTCTAATTTGGCAATCCTTAACTTGTAGGAATTAGAGGTTTATTTCCTTAAGAACTTTTTCCTAATCATAATATAACCTTGTTGAGTTGTTTTCTTTGTGGATAGGTTTTCTAGGATCTCTATAAAAGAAAGGATCAGCCTTGGACATTAGTAATTGAAGCAGAGAATTTTCAGAAAGAGTTTTAGATGAAGAAGTGATGTCACGAAACCAATGAGACACCCAATGATACATCATCAGAAGACTCATCAGTTTCGTTGTTCATTGTTTTAGTCCACACTCTTTGTGTTCTTTTGATTTTATGATGTATTCAAGAGTGTTTAGCATAGATTAGATACATCTTCTCACTTAAGAGTTTTCGTAATGATTTCCACTCTCTAAACGGTTTGTTTTCATATTGTAAACAATTGCAATATTTTATTCTAGTGGAAGTTTTGCCACGAGGCATCGTCTACAAGTGTTTTACTTGTAGACATAAATTATAGCTTGGTGTTACTCTGTTTGATTGGTTTATTATTTATTCAGTTGTTGTTTACACTAGATGAATCATGAAATGATGTATCATTTGATACATCATTGGTGACTGCTTCAGCAAGTGTTTTTCTATTTATGAATCCTAGCTACACATAGCATTTCCTTGTTGTTATTCGTTGTCTGTTGTTGTGTAGGCGGAGTGTTGCGCTTTACCAAGAATGGGTAAAGGCGGTGGAAGTTTATAGAATTTGGACAGCGTAACTGCTTGTGCTTGTTGATTTTGTTGTATGTGAAACCGGGTGGCGTGACTGCTTGTTTTTGTTGATTTTGTTGTCTGAATTCGGACAACGTAACTCCTTGTATTTTTTGTATTTACTGTCTGAAATCAGGTGACGTGACCGCTTGTTTTTGTTGATTTTGTTGTATGTGATTATGTGTGCATGTTTATGTATGTGTGTTATGTGTGTGTATGAGGGGATTATTGAAAATATTGAGAAAGAGAGAGAGTTTTTGTGTGTGTGTGAGGGGCTGCCGAATGAAGGGAGTATATGTGAGATTGTGAGTACGGTAGGGCCGGTCCTGGGCTATGGCCAGAGGGGCAATCGCCCTGGGCCCTTGTAATTTTGGGGCCCAAATTTGTACAGTACAATTACATATTATATACTTCTTTTGTTCCAAGCAAAGAATCCATTAACACTATATTATTTTGAAATGTTTCACTTTTTTAATTCCACTTTTAAAAATTATACTTACAATTGTTATAACATTTCATGTTTATCATCCACTTTTGTTGTAAGGACATTGCTTGTGTAGTATTTTAGTAATTATGACTAACTCCAATGACATTCATATATCTATTTAATAATTAAACTTTTCAAATGGGGACTCTTTAGGTGGAATGGAGGGAGTATTTATATAGTTTTTTCTATAAAAAAATATTTTCTGATACTGGAAATAGAGTGCGAGTTTGGGAGAGACGTGCGGAGGGAGAGAGATAATCACAACCCAGTTGTCGACTCTTCTGTCTCCTTGATTGATGACGTCAAGAAGAAACATTTTGGTGGAAAAATCGACCACGTTTGTTTACTTTACAACTCACAAAGCTCTTTCTGTAAGACCCCGAACCTTTGTGTAATTGACCTTCTGGCTTTGCGTGTCGTTTAATCGTGACCTTGCTTACTTGACTTGAGGTAAGGACCTTGATTGGTGTAGGTAAGCTATCTAGGAGCCAATACCTTAGTTCCATATGTTCCATAGACCTTAACTAGTTAGAGTTACGAGTCGCATATCGACGTTGTTCGTTACTTGACTCGGTTTAGAGTTTTCTCGCGTAGTTCTTTCGTGAGACCTCGATTGTACTCTTAGTCATTCCTCCACTTGTCTTGAGGGTTATTTGAGTCTCATAAGGCCTTGGTACACAAGTTTTATGCTTGTTTGAGTTGCATTCACCCAACCGGTGCATCACTTTCAGTCCTAGACCCATTCAGCTTCGTTTTAGACTTAAACCATCGTTCCAACTCGACAACCGAACATCCTGGGATATGTTCGGCCAACCAAACCGAACTCCTTGGGGAGTGTTCTACCATAGCAACCGAACAAGTGGTGAAAAGTTCGGTCCAGACAATCGAACAGTGCTCCCGACATCAGCTTTGTGCTGGTTTGATTTCTGGCGTGAAACTCCTATTCTACCCTTACTTAACCCTTGCCCTTTCACTTATTTGAGGGTATATTAGTCCTTAATCACCCTTATAACCCCAAACACTCCTCTCGTCTCTTCATTAGTGATCGCCTTCAGCCGTGAACGGGAAGGAGAGAGTGCGGGAGATTGAGCGCGCGACTAGTGCGTGTTCCGGCGATTCCTGGAGTTCCGGCCATCCGTTTGACGAGCCGAGACCACCGTTGCGAAGCCCTTTCCGAGTAGATAATTTCCCTTGGGTTTGTTTCCCTCTTCCTAGTCGTTTGTGGCTCGATAAAGGTACGTTACCGAAACCCTAGTTTCTCTCTCTAACTCAATGTTGATGTTAGGTTGCTAGAGACTTGTTCCTTGTGATTTGTCATTGTAATACATGTCGAAATGAGATGTTATTGATGGATATCAATCTATGAAAGTTAGGGATTGAACCCAAACGATTATGATTGGGTATATCGGAATAGCTATGGTTTAAGGTTGATTGTGGTTGGGTTTAGAAACCAGGATAAATTGGAAATCCCGAAATTATGCCTTGACCTAGAGTTTGAGACTTTGCCATTTTACTCAAATGGAATCACTGAATTATAAAAGTTGCTATTTGAGTCTTAGGATAAACCCCTATGACTACTTGTACTCGTTGAATCTAAATCATGAAATCTTGAGGTTTGGTCGGGTGAGACCGAATTGGTGTTAAGATTGATTTGTGGCTTAGGACTCTAATGGAGGACCTTTAGTGATATTAAGTACAAGATTATCTCTAGTATTTGGATTGGGTTTGTGTGGGTCACAAATGCATGACTTGAATGGAAGACCTTAGGATTGGTTTGATTATGAATTAGAACTGATGGTACTTGTCGGACTTCAATGAAGCCCCGGAACTTGTAAGGATGTGATCTATGCTTGCATGAAACCTAAGGAATCATGATTGTTGTTATTGAATGCCGACTCTCTAAAGTCGCCTTGTGAATATTTTGGGAAACACCAAGATAATGAAATTGAGGACCATTCTATGAGATGATTTGAATTGGGACTTTTCTTAGTACAATACACATGTAGTCTACTTGTATAAGTCGCTAGGATGACTAAGTTGTTATCTAAGACTCACCAGTACGGTTGACCTTACGAATGATCGCCACTCTAGTGTTTACCTAAGTATTGGACTACTATAGACCTTTGGGTTATAGAATGAAGTATTATTCTCGGAAGACTTTATTACCTACAAGTAAATGGCTTATGATCCTAGACCAACTATATGATGGATTGAGGGCTGAGTTACAACCTGACTTGGTTTCACATTTAAATACGAAATATTATGTACAATTGATATTATGGCTAAAAGCATGATTTCCTACCTTGTCATGAATTGATTCTTCTACATGTTTCTATAATATGCATTATAAGCATATTGAATGTACTTGCCCCATGCTTGATCTGTACTTCAGTTAATGATTTATACTGAACTTGGATTCTACTATTAAGTGGAATTATGAATTGGAATTGAACTAAGCTTGACTTGATAATGATCAACTTAGGCTTCCCTGATATACTTGACTTAGTGACTTTGCACTAAGGTTCCTAATTGGAACAAGGACCTAGTCATGCTTCAAGCGAGAACATAGAAAAGAGTCTTGGAACACATATAGTGTTCCCACTCTACTTGGTTGAAATTATAGAAATGACTCAACGGAGTCGACATTAGTGAGATATTGAACAATACCGTCTCAATGATTAATCCCTACGACGTTATTACTTGCGCTCAACTAGAAAACTAATTCTAGACTATTGAAAAGGATTGACTGTCATGCTTGTATCTTTATGACATAATAAATGCATACTTGATATATTGAATTCGCTCAATCTTTCTTGTTTATTGATGAGATTATATACTAATCTTGAATGAGGACGCTCTTGTCAGACTCGTTCCATACTGATTGATTGTTGAGTAAATACTACTTGGCATTGCATAAGTCCAGCTGGCATACTTGTTATTGCACACACCCTCCACTGTAGGCCGCAGTGGGGAAGAGCTCTCTCTGGCCAACCAATACGCGCCCATTGAGATTGACTATTGTTTTCCCGAGCATACCTCGGAGATCGATGTATTATCACAACCATCGATTATCGCACGCTATCGAAGGTGTCTGTTTTGCAGGTCTACGCAGCGGCCCGACTCTATATCCTCACATTATGTGAACTATGTGCAATAATGTGCATCTTGAATATATCATCTCTATGCTCATATATACTTGTCCTTGATTGCTTGACAATTGTGATGAGTTTATACATCTCCACCTAATGATTCTATGAGAGACTTGATACGTGTATACATGTAAATATATGAATACTTTTACTTAATTATTCTACAAGATATCTGGGATGTTTCATGTCAAGACATACGTCCCTAACTGTACGATTATTCTTGTCACTTGCCTCCTGACTTACCTGATTGTTTATGAATAGGGGATTCACCCTAGTTCATCTTGGTAGCTTGGTAAAGGAACAGTTCTGTACAGTACTACCTGACTTCTGGATCCTCGTCGTCGTAACCCGATTTCATTTCTACTTATGAAAATGTTACGATTATGTTATATTGTTTAGTGGCAGCGTACTGGGTCATTATGACTCATCCCGTACTTGTTTTCTAGTTGCAGTTTCCGTAGCTGTGTTGAGGCCGAGTAGATCGTGATTGTAGCAGATCGCGGTTGATCGATAGATCGAGATCTGATCGTGTAGTTCGTGATTTTAGCAGCCGACTTTCCGAGCAGTAGCTTGTGGCGTTCTACTTCCTTTAGCATTGTCTCTTGTTCATGTACCTTGCTAATCTTGTGAGACCGATATCTTGTAAAGTTATTTAGTCTTTACGGTCGGGTAGATACTTGAGTTTCTGTATTAGTTCGTTCTTGGGCCGACGTGTTGTGTCGTGCCTTGCTCATGTTTTCCATATCTATTTCAGTTGTCTCCCGGGCACGCAGTAGCCTTGGGGCTTTTCTCTATTTTAGTTACTATTGTTGTTGCTTAACCCTGGTATGCCTTAGCCGTGGGTAATTGTTATCAGGTTTGTTCTTTGTTGAAACGCCGGCCTGGAGTGCCGATGGTTTGTTCAGCGTCTGCAATGTTGCGGCACGCGAGTTTTGTTTTCCTCTTCGGGAGAATATTGTCTCTCTTGGTTTCTTGACTTTGTTTTCAAGCCTTAAGCTTGGGACTCTTTCCCCTACCGCTTCCACAGATTCATTTCTTCGTGACCCGTATTTTCATATACGACTTCTCTGCCTTTGTTGAGCTCGTTAGCTCAACTGTCCGACTCGCACTACTGTTTTGCAAGTGCTTGTCCTCTTTTTGCCTTGTCCTTGTGGCACGACTTTGGGATTTCGTTTCGGAAATCCGGGTCGGGTCGCCACACTTTCATTCTATCTCAACTTTTTCTATTTGTCTCAAGATTATCAACATCTTCAATTTGTCGGATTCCTTCGAGTAAGTTACTACATGCTTCAATCATCAGTTTTCCAGTATTAATGTCTTTAACCATTCAACTTGAGGATTCATGAATATTATTTGTATTTGGTTGACTATTTTGTTGTAATTTTTAACCATTCAATTTGGGGATTTTTGTTGATGAAAAATGCACACGGGCAAGATTACCCGGTCAAACAAGTAATAAAGTGATAAAGTAGAGTGTCGAACCCATGAGGAAACAATTTGGTTGTTTTTAATGAATATCAAGCACGCTGCAATTTTGATTATATTTAGACGATCGATTTTGTGTGAATTAACTAATTAATTAAGCAAAAACAAGAAATTAAATAAAGCAATATTAAAATGTGATTGATTTCAACGAGAGAGGATCTAGGGTTTTGATTTTCAATTGGCTCTTCCATTGTGATTTAATACGGGATTGCTATTAAAACTATTCTATTTTAGGAGGTCGGGGATTCAAAAATCACCGTTAAGGGCTTTCGCTTCATATAACGGTACTAATTAAAAGTATAAAATCACAGGCTTTCGCTACGTATGAAATCAACTAATTAATCGCTTCCAAACATAAAACCCCAATTGACTATCTTAAGGAGGATTAATAACATTGACTAACCCAACCTAAAGACAACTATGTTGTATTTTCCAAAATTATTAAGTCACTTTCATGCACTAAACAATTTTTTACATCATGTATCTTTAATAAAAAATATTGCCATTAAATAAAAATAGAAAGTAAAATGTACAATACTTTTTTAATGGGTGAAGTGATTTGGATTCCTAGCGTTTTTCTTTGGACAACAATGGAAGAACAATGAAAAGAGAGGGATAGTTTGGAAATAGGGTAGGCGGCTGTTTGTAGACACCCCAATTTCGTACCCCTGGTATGTGACTGACATAAAATATCAAGAACTGTCAAAACTTAACAAATGTCAAGTTACAGGAGTTAAAAAATGCGAAAGGTAAAGCAGGATGCGCGAAACAGTGAACTGCGGGGGGTGAAAGTGCGAAAAAACAAACTTGAATAGTGCCCATGGTGCCGCACCAAAGGCCTTGGTGCCACCACATCATCTTAGTGGTGCCGCACCAAGGGTCTCCTTGGCCGCACCATGCCCTTTCACTGTAGCTCTCTCAGTAAACAAATGGTACAAGGTTTGAAGCTCGCGGTACAACGCATTGAAGCAGCTTGAACAAATCGAAGAATTCCAGCCGAGTCCTGCTTCTCCACTATAAATAGGAGGCCCCGGCTCCTCATTTCAGTGGCTCAGTTCCGCGATCAAGAATCGCAACGAAACTCTCTCCGTGTTTCCTTCGATAATATTAGTACGAGAGGTGCAAGATAGGTGAGTGGAAGCCCCTAAAGTCTCCAAACCCCGTCCAAACTCCGCCAAAATAAATATTCATAGGTTATAAGTAATCCCTAGCCTAGTTGTTAGGTATCCACCTCATTTCCCCGGACCAAAAATCCCAAAGTAAGCCATTACTCTGCCCGAGTAATGAGCTGAAAAACCAAAAAACTAAGTCGTTATTCCGACAAACCAAAAAGGCCAAAACCTACCAAAATAAGCTGTCACTCTGCCCGAGTTGACAAGCCCAAAGTCTCGAAATAGCGTCACTGCGAATCAAAACAACAACCACACAACAAACAACAAAAAAGACTCCCTCTCCGTGAAGGACAGAGCGAGCACACCACCGCTCTAAAAGGTAAAGCCTTTAAGGGCGTTCTTTATTGTATTTATTTACTTTTCTATCTCTTATTATTTTAAAGTTGTTATTTAAATCCGGCACTGTGGGTCCCAATGAGCACAATAATAAGCTAGAAGGGGGGGTTGAATAGCTTATTAAACACTTAAAAACTTTTAAGTAAATTCCTTGAAAGTTACTTGCAATCTATAGAAAAGAATCAAGTAGCGGAAGACCTTCAAGAAGATTGTTCCAGGTCTGCCGATAAGGACTACCGGTAGACCTTTTACAGTTTACTTAAGTCCAGCTGTAAACGGATAAATATAAACAGTGAAACTAAGCAATTCAAGTATCAGACAAACAGTAAGGAATAACACAAGTATTTTGGGATGGTTCACACTATAATGAGTGCTACGTCCACCACCAAGGCAGTCAACCTTGGATTTAAATTGTGCACTATGTTTTCCACTTAGATCAATTACAAAGAATATCCCTAATGGATCATGTACAAAATATTGACTTGTGTTTGGGGTCTAGGGAATTAAATATCTGTAAAAATAGGATATTTAATTCGTGCTGAAGTATAGTTAATGGAAGTTAACAACAAGAAGATTAAAACAATAAATGTTGATGAGCAACTTCTTGTTGTTGACGAGGACTTCTAGATCTGTTGAGGATCTATTGAATGCACTGAGCTGAAAGACTTGGAGTTATGAAGTTTCAGAGCAATCCTTTAAGTGTTCGATTGATTCTGTACAGTTGTATATGTGTTCCAGTCTTCAATGGCAGTATTTATAGCAGGTGCACTTCAAAAGATCCGTTGGCGAAGACGAAGACTTCAACAGCTCTTTTCATCAATGCATTAAATGCATGGGGCTGTCAGTCAAGGACTTTTGTCTTTCACAGATATCTAGAGCAGGTAATGATTTCTGAGATCTTGAAAAAGGTGGGCGATTTTGGTGTCAGATCTGAGAGTTGTAGCAGAAAGTAGGGATGCCGCTTTCCTCGCTTTCACTGCTCGTGACGAAAAGTCTTCCTGCTTTTCGGAAAGTTGCTTTCGGCGGCTTGACATGTCAGAGAATGTCTTGGATTAATTCAAATAATCATATTGGAATAAGTTTGAATTAATCCAATAAATCTTTACTGAATAGGACACGTCGTACAAGAGTAGGTGGACACGAGGTCTACCGATCTTAACCTCTGAGCAGGTCTTCCGGTGAAGCTGTGAAGAGGTCTTCCGCTGAACCTGAAAAAGTCCTATAAAAACTATACAAGGCAAAGTTCTATACGATTGCCACGCTAATCGATACGCACCGATTAGCCATCAAGTATAAAACTAATGTAATGTCTTGTCGACGATATAAATCTAACATAAGAATCAACAATCTCCTCCTATTTATATCCGGTCATCATTACTACAAATGAGGGTTTTAAAACGCACTTTTGATAGATAATAACATGTCTCGAGAAATTTTTATATATTAAGTAACGGAAGACATGCCTCTATCAAACGTAATAACACCTCAATATAAGGGGCTAATCTAAGGGCATACAAGAATAAGAAAATCATAGAACGACACATAGATTAGCAAAGACTTCAAATAAATTTAAACTGATTGTTTAAATTCTAATCAGATAATAAAATAAAGCAATAAGAATTTAAACAAGATAATTTTTGTAAAAGCAAGTAATCATCTGTATTTATAAACAAGATGTTTACATTCAACAGAGTTTTTCAAAAATAAGATAAATACAAAGGAAAGGGAAGAAAAGATACAAAAACTACCAAGGTCTTTTCCCTTTGCCTTTGTCTGCAACCTCCTTTCTTTCTTTTCGCCGAGCTCTTCCAATCAAGCGCTGGTATTCGCCATCCGCATCGATCGGAGGTCCGATGGAACGAGAACGAGTCCAGCTTCTTCACGAAGGCGGTGTTCTCTTCCATCAAGATTCTCGTTGATTGATCTCATTTGCTTCTCCTCCGTGATGGCCGATCACGATCACGGTTGGCATTCATGACGTTGTGAGCGCAAGTTGCGAAGCGAGGTTGTTGAGCTCTTGAAGAGGAGGATGACCGTGGCCGAGATGAAGAGTGATGGCATGGAATAATTGTAGAAAGTGAGGAGCGTATACGGACACACTCATCTCGAGTTGAGCTTCAATGTTGATCTTGACATCGGTGAAGTCGTGTCGTTCCGTCCAAATCGAGTCCGACATCATCTTGAAATTGTCGAAGAAGGGCGCATTGGCGGTCGTTGGCTTTGGATGCAGCAGTGGCTAATTCGGCGGTAGCGGTAGCTATGTTTGTAAGCTTCGCCTAGCCGCCGGTAGATGGCATCCAGGACAAAATTTCATCATTAGCGGCAGCGGATGAGAACTAGTAGCTTGGCCAATGTGAATGGTGCAGAGAGGTAGAGTTTGCGAGGCCTTGGGCCGTTGGAGAGGAGGAGTGGCCCAAGAGGAAGAGTCTTGGGTTGGTATGGTGTTGGTGGAGGAGGAAGATATGGTTATAGGGGAGGTGGAGGAGGTTGGTGGGGAATCAATCTCAATGTCGGTGTCGAATTGTCACCGACATGGGATGATTCGAGGAGAAAGGGCCAGGTAGAGAACCAAGGAAGGGCAGGTGGAAGAGGGATTTTGGTTTTTGGCTGGAAGGTTGAGAGGTAGGTCGAGGAGGTTGAATAGATCCGCATCGACGAAAGCTCGAAGGGAACCCGGCAGCAGAGTCTAAGGGTGGGTGGGAGGGATTGGTATTGGCCGTGGTGTGGTTGATGAAGATGGTTGGGATTGGGAGGTGAGGAAGGTGTAGATGGGTCGTGAGTAGTTGAAGGGTGAAGGGGAGGAGAGATGGGGTTCTTTCTCGCCCTCCTCGAGGGATAGACTCCTCCGGATGTGGTGAATTCCTCCGAGTAGATGACTGTGAGGAATAGATTGAAGGCTGATGTGTATAGATGAAGTGGTTGACGTAGGTTTGGGCTCAGCGTAGATGGTATAGATGAGCGGTTGACAATGAGGGTCAGCGCGCCTGGCCGTGGTAGTTGGTCGGGTTGGGCGGTGAAGTTGTTTGGGACCGTAGTTTCTCTCTTTCTTCCTGGCCGAATAGGAGACTCACCGCTTCATCTAGAGGTCGAGCTGGATCGGTCTGTGGATCGCCGGCCGGTCTTCTGTTTTACAAGTCTCCTTCGCTTTGGCTCGGGGAGGAGCGCGTGAGATGGCGAGCGGTGGTTGGTCGGATTAAAGTGGCCGGTAGGATGGCTTGGCTTGGGTAGATGGAGGAGAGAATGGCCGGATTGGCCCGGTGCCTTCTTTTTCGCCTTCCTTCATCTCTCTCCTTATCCATTTGGCCTCGCCTCCTCTTTAGTTGGAGTTGCCTCTTCCGGCCTTGTCTTCTTTGCTTTGCCCTCCGCCATCTTGGACCGTAGCTACTCTCCGCCTCACGCCTGCCTGCCTGATGGAGGGACGCAACCCATTGATCACCAAATTTTCTAAAACCTTCTTGAATGGTCTCATCGCCGGGTGCCTTCATGTGCTTCCATGTTGAAGCGATCAAGATAGGTACGGGCTTGGCCACTTTTTCAAGGGTAACTCGGCGGTAGACCTTTCAGCAAATCAGCTGCTGTTGTTCTCGTATTCAAGATACTTACCGAAAAACGAGGCCGCGAGTTGCTTCTCCTTGGCCACTGTAATCAATTCATCTTCCTTAGTGGAGCTGACATTTGAATCATCCCTTAAAAGGGCATTGATTAGCCCGACGAAAGGGCGCTTGCAAGTGGGCCGTTGTTTTGCTTTCTCCACCCATCGCTTTTAGCTCATCGAAGATGATGACCCCCCACTGAGTTTGAGTCAAGAAATACGCCACCGGTTAATTTGATTTGTCGGGCCGTAAACATATCATGAGCTCCACTCTCAATAGGAGCCCCTTGTCTATAAGATGGCCGGTGCAAGAGACGCCAAGAGGGAATAGATTTGGAGCATTTTCCTCGAGGCTCCATTGTGGTGTCTACTCGCCTCACGGCTTCCCTGCATGCATAGCCTCACCATAGTTACCGCAAGAGCTCCTCCGTAATGCACGCCGATGATGATGGAGATTGTCTTGGCGAATGAGATGTGATCGCCGAATCCATCCTCGAAGAGCGCCTTGTTCATGAGCTCCATTCTTTCGATAGAATTCTTCTCGCCGTAAGATTGCTATAGTTTATGTCGCTTAGCGTAAGAGGGGTAGAATTCCGTAGACGCTCATATCCTGCAAGCTTTGACGCCGGCAGCCTATAGAGTTGATTGATTGTAGGTCAATGCACATTCCAGAATGTATAGCTAGGGTCCGTGAGGTATTATAATGTCATGAGCGGCGGAAAGGTGGGGAATCCCTTTAATGTTGATGTCCAAACCGGGAGGAATCTCGCTTCCTGATTCAAACTCTTTCCACTGTCATGCTTTGATTTTCAAGTTCTTGCCCGAAAGAAAAGCAAAATAAAAAATTAGGCTTTTCATCTGACAACTAAACAAGTAGGAATTTCAAAGTTTTCTAAAATAATTGAAATTTTCGGCTTAAAACTTGAAACCCTAGAATGTTTAGAGTAACCAAACTCGAGAAAAGTATAATGTAAGTTTTCATAAGAATAAACAATGAATATACAAAAACGATCATAGTATTCAAGTTTGTAAGAGCAACAATGGCGAATTACAGATAAACTCAAAATGACCGCTTGAATTCCAAAACAATTTTAGATTATGAAAGTGAAATGCACAAAGACATAGTAAGAAATGAAGTTCTAGTAGTAGAGAGTTTTAAGCTACTCATCATTGGATGAAGAGAAGAAGAAACAAGAAGATTTGAATTTGCGTAAAGCAGTTACCTCGTAGAGAGAGAGAGAGTATGAATAGAGAGAGAAATATTTCGCCAAAGTGGTTTCTAAAGTTTGCAAATGACTCGCTCAAGGACTATTTAAAGGCAGAAAATTTTAGTTGAAAAGCTTTTAAACTTAAGATATTTTCTTAAGTACAAAATTTCATTTTTGACCCCTCGCTTTTGCTTTTAGAAACCACTTTAGCAAAAAAAAAAAATAGAAAAGTGAGAGTACTAACCTTTAAGTCTTCCTAGTGAGAACTTACGCCTTCCGATAAGTCTTAAAAACAAGTCTACCTAAGATGAAAGAAATATTAACAAAATTTTAAATTTAAGCAGCTTGGATCAATCATACCAAGATTTCTCCTTAAATAAGCAAACCCGTGGCATCCAAGGGTTTTGTGAGAATGTCTCCACATTGATGCTCGCTTGGAACGTATTCCAAACTCGATGTTACCTTTTTCCACATGATCTTTCGAGGAAGTGATAACTAATATCAATGTGCTTTGGTCTTGGAGTGCATCATCGAATTTTGGAGACCGAGATAGCCGATGTGTTGTCACACATGATTCGCGCTACCTTGATGTTAGAGTCCACTAGTTGTTGCTTCATCCATAGTGCTGAGAGCAACAAATACTGCCAAAGAATGTATTCCCCGGCTCATCATCTCGAATCGATCCTTGTTTCTTGCAAGACTACGAGACAAGTCTCTGCTTCCAAGAAATTGACAAGTCCCACTCGCTTCTTCTCGCTTCACTTTGTCAGATAATCCGCAGATCCCGAGTATCCAACTAGATTGAAGTTGTTGGATTTGGAATACCGTATGCCTAGATTTGTTGTTTTTGAAACATATCCGATGATACGCTTGGCAGCAAGCAAATGTGACTCCTTTGGATCCGCCTCGAAATCTAGCACAAACACAAACAAAGAAACATAATGTCGTCTACTAGCAGAAGGTGAAGTGAACCTATGATTCTCTGCATTCTGGTCATGTTTCTCGCTTTCCCTTTCATCTACAAGATGGCACTGAGACATGGAGTTTCAATCCTTTCGCTCGAATCAAGACCAACTTCTTGATTAGTTCCTTTCAGATATTTGGTTTGGCCGATGAAGATTCCATCTCAAGTCTCGTTGTATATCAAAAGTTTCTATGTTAGTTGATCCAAAGATGATGTCGCCCACATAGATTTGTACTAAAAGAATGACCTGCGTTTCGAGGATGAATAAAGTAGTTGTCTATTCTTCCTCTCACGAATCCTTGTTCTATTAAGAACTTGATAAAGTTTCATACCAAGCTCTAGAGCTTGCTTTCAAAGCCGTAGAGCTTTC
>CM028379.1:111692330-111718621 GCA_013146195.2 Codonopsis lanceolata | reverse complement strand
GAGCCTCTGGAGATAACCAAGAGAAATCCCCATCTCTTGTGAGGTTTCGACGGTTGCGTAAGCAGAACTTCTACTGCCATATATCGTACTCATTCTCTTTCTCTTCCTCCTCCTTTTGACTATACACCTTCATCTTCCCACATTTCATGTTTACCACTCCCAACAACCTTCCCCTCAACCAACTCACACTTCTCCTCAACCTTCTCCCCAGCCAACCTCTTCTTTTCCACAGCCACCACCCTCACCTCAACCAGAACCCATTCGCTCTCCCTCATGAGCACCCCTTCTAACCATGTCGATAGGTCCTTATTTTATTTCAGCAGAGACTGAGTGGGTTCTCTTTAACCTTGTTTCTGTTGAACACCTGTTTTCTCCACCTCCACCCCCTCCCCCAGCCACCAAACCACCTTTATCTCTTTTCCCTTGCCTATACCATACCCCAAATAATGGTCATCAACCACTTCCGACCCACCTTCCTCCTCTTTTAACGTCAGTGCTCATTAAAACACTTATATTGAAATCCACATCACTCCCCCAACAGCCTCTCCATCAAGCTCTCCCTCACCCCAACCTCAACCAGCTGTCTCATCCTCCTTACCTACTTCTGCCACATGATCTTCTTCTTTCTCTTCTTCAGGCTCTTCATCTCCTCAGTAGCCTTCATGCCCCGTCCCTGCTACTGCCTTGGCTCCGTCCACTTCAGATCCTATCCTTGTAGATCTGCACTATGTTCCTACCATCCCCAACCTAGTCAACGAAGAAATTTTGAACAGGTTGAATGCTCGAGCTTCGATGGCTACCCACGACATTACTTCCCTATTCGAGTTTATGCCTCCAACTCTGCTAGCTGAAACTTTTCACAAGTTTCAAGAGGAAGTATGGACCTGCTTTGGAGAAGCTCGCCATGAGTTCACTGACGTCAAGATTAACATGGGCATTCAATAGCGTTATGTTGAACAAAATGTTCATGCTCTATTCTACCATCTCTTCTCTGATTTCTCTGGCCGTCTTAGAAATGGTCGCATCAAAATCATTGAGATGCTCGAACAGATGAACACTATTGTTCGTGAACGAGCTGAAGTTGAATTAGCACACGATATGCCCATCACGGAGGAGAGACAAATGAGGTCTATGAACATGGTCCTCATGGATGAAAATAGCAGCCTTCGAGAGTAGCTCGAACTTAGAATGTGTATCTTCCGTGCAAGAAGTGCTAGAAAAGAATACGCTAGTAGAGTTCGTGAGCAAGAGCGTAGGCGCAGAGAACAAGAAGCTGCTGCCATGGACAAGGGAAAGAAGAAAATGCACAACTAAATCATCTCTTGTAACCTCTCTTCTTATCTCCTTTGTATCTCTATCTTTTTCTTTTTGCCTCAAATCATGTACTTTTAAACAACTTATTTGAAGTACAGAAGTATTATTTTCAAGTGTTTCGTTTAAATTTCAAATGCTCTTTAACTGCTTATATATACCTTCTTGTTTGGAATTTAAACTTCTAGTTTAAATCATAATTTAATTTGATCATCTCTTATGATCTACCTGTGCATGTTCCTTATTGCTACTTTTTTTTTGTAAGCACCTAGATTAGTTTATATATATCAAGGCTACTTAGGATTGAGACATCTCTGTTGTTAAAAAGCATATTCCTTTTGACATGTTATTATCAATCCATAATGTAGTAATGATGACCATAAGCAAATAGGAGGAGATTGTTGTTTCTTATTGTAATATATATTTGCTTATATTCATTCATTATTTAGTTTTATGGTTAAGTGGCTAAATGTGCTGTGTACCAGTTAGCGTGGTAACTTAGTATACAACATAGCTTTAGAATATAATAGTTAGACTTTGTAACTTAGTGTTGCCAGAAGTCTTTGGCAGACCTTCAACATCACTCTTTAGTAGTCTTCACCATCATACCTTGTCTACCTATGAAGATCAAAGATGTTGTCTCTTATAACTGAAGACGTGGGTCTAGAAGTCCAACTCAGCAATGTCTTGATGAATTATCTTCTCATATATTCTCATTAGACTATATGTTAAGTATTTCTCACAATTGACTTCTTAGGTCTCAATCTCTGTGTATCACTTAGGTGAATTAATTGAGACTTCCTTGTTGGTGATTCTGAACAGGAGACAGATAAGGTATTCAATCTGACAAAATGACTTATTTGGCAAAGTTCAGTTTGTACCAACTCCTACTAGTCTGAAGCACTTTCGGCTACAACTGTACCTGCTGGCTCATGAACCATGATCATTGTGACGCCCCGCTCCTTCGTTATCTCGGTTTGCGTGCTATACTTGCACTTCTTCCTTTGTTGACTGCATGCTTGGTTTGCGAGAGGGTCTAGATGTGTTTGAGAGACCATATTAAGACCAAAATGTTATTAAGAGCCTGCATATAGTGGTTGACTTGCTAAAGTCACAAGTCGTGACTCGACGATAGTCGGAATGCGACGCGATTGAGGGTTTACTTGAGTTTTGTGTCTGTGACCTCGGTTTGGGTCCTAGACCTCTTTTAGATGGTTTATTAACATGTTTAGATGCATTAGACTTCAAGTTGGAGGTGTTCCCTAAGTCTATCGATGATTTGGAAGTTTTGGAGATAGCGTTCGTCTCTATCGCGTAGTTCGGGAATCGAGTCGCGTAATCGTCTCTCCTTTGGGATTCTTATTTCCCTAGTTGTTATTCAACTTTCTAGAAGTATTTAAGCTCCTTCATTAGCCCTTAGACTTGTCTTAAAAGTCTCCTTTCATTGCTCGTTCGATTGTGAGTTCATTCGCTGCGTTGTTGCACCCTTCCGGTTTAAGCGAAGTTGTTTCGGGAGTTGTTCGGTGTGTTTTAGACTTGTTTTGTGTAGGGTTAGACCTTAGAATGGTTGCCCATAAGTTTGGGACCATTTAGATCAAGTTTAGACCAAGTTTTGGAGGTTCAGGAGCCGAGGCGCCCGCCTGGCACCTTGTGAGGCGCCCGCCTCAAATCTTGAGCATCTTTGTGCCGGGCGAGCCCAGGCCGCATGGAGAGGGTTGGGCGCCGCCTCCAACCTCGAGATCTTTGTTACGGGATTTTGCCCTGTTTTGTGTTTGGGCCAATTATACCTATTCTACCTCATTAAACCCCCTCTAAACCCTTCCTAACCTCTCATACTTAACCCTAAACATGTCCTAACATTAATTGGAAGTTAATTAAAGTTAGATTAGTGATTGATTAATCCTAACCTCTACTAATTGTACCAAGGAATTCCCTGTTTTGCCCTTATTGCTTGGGAAGTATAAATAGCCTAACCCTTCACCAATTCAGCCAAATCTCTTCATTCTTCTTCTCATTCATACGTATTATAGAGAGAGAGAGTCCAAGGGAGATTCAAGCCCTAGCTTCCTTCTCTCTTCGATCCAAGACGATCCACCCACCCGATTTCCTTCAAACTTCGGAATCTCGAAGCCCTCGACGAGTAGAACAACTTCACCGATCGGATTTGTGTTCTCTTGAGTTTTCACTCAAGCTAGGTAAGTTACTCCCTTTTGATTTTGGTTCATTGGCCCTAAGGAAAACAACTTGTGTGCTATTTGTGGGCAATGAACACTTGTTATGTTTTGTATGCCCAATTTGGGGATTTTTGGAAGTATGAATTTGTTAGGAGCATTTGTAGAGTGATTTCTATGATTGTTGAATATGTTATTACTCTTCATTTTGTGTTTCTAGGCTTTGAGCATGCTAGAAATCATGTCTATATGCTATTTGGGTTTATTGTGGAATTATGCCTATGATTGGGGCTTTGGATGTATGAACTCACTTGATATCATGAGTAGGAACATTTAAGTGGGATTATGAGATTTATGAAATGGGTTTTGCTTTATGTTGGGATTTTGTTGTGAATTTTAGGGCTTGAGAATTTAAGCCTGAATTATCGGATATATTGTTGTTAAATAAAGTGGGTATTAATGTTGACATGGATGAAAGGTTTAAGAAATGAAACTTAGTATTTAGACTCAACGGAGTCGAAATAAGTTCACTAGAGTGTTAATGAACTCGGGTTGAATCCCTACGACATTTGGGTTTTGATTGATTATGATTATGATGAATTCTTGGATTTTAGGCTTGAGAAATAAGCCCGGATCATTTTTGGGATAATTTCTATAAACTTGAATGTTGTGTTGGTTTTGGGATTATGAAATGCGTATCTAATGAAGTGCAATATTAAGACTCAATGGAGTCATTTTAGGTTCAATAAGATGTTAGTGAGCCTTAGGTTGAAATCCTACGATGTTCGGGTTTGGTTGGTTTTGATCGTGAGTACCCGAGCATCTCGAGTTGTGTCCCATTTGTGACTCCCACGATATAGAGGTTTATTGGAGATTTGTTTAGGGCGTGCTCGTTAGGGCACGGAACATTGGAGATCAACCTATGATCTCGTATTACTTTAAGAAATGATTATTTGAATGAGTTCTCTCTTAGGGAATTTGGTCGCGTGCACATGAAAGCACTTGCGAGAATAGGACTACGGCTTAGTTTTGGTAGCCTTGAGATTGGTTTGAGAATGTTGAGTATGTATGACAATTGGGACTATGGTTGAGTCCGGTGTACCTTTAGGCAAAGCTAAAATGCTAAGTCTTGATTTATGATTGTTCTTAGACTAAAGTAATGGTCTTTGGTTTAATCCCGAGTAGAGGGCTATAGTAGACCTCACATTGTGATTTCTTGAGCTTATATGCTACGTTTGATTGGGTTGTGACTTGAGGGTTATGAATACCTCAATAAGTGGTTCTTGGACTAAACAGATAGGTTGGTTGGATTTGTTAAGTGTGTACAATATGTGCATTGTTAAAATTGGTGTGTAGGACTTTATGTCCTACTTGATTTGATATGTCCGCTATGATCGGTCTTGGTTCTTGTTTGAGCATGAGAGTAATTATCTACTTGTGCATTTCATAAAAGCCCAGCTGGCATTAATTGGTTTGTTTATCAAGTCAGGGTGGGACGATGCATCGCCTTCACGAATTATGGGATTCGTGCTCGCCATGGATCGCCGCACCCGGGACTCCACACACCCCTCCATTGTGGGCCGCAATGGGGAAGTAGCCCCTCTGCCGTATCAATAAGTGCCGCATTGGCTTGCTAATGATATCGAGTAGAAACTCGATGAAAGTCGATGAATTCACAAACATCAATGGCACGAACTAGTAACATTGTGTATTGCAGGAGCAACACAACAGAGCTATTTGGGTATCTTCTCTATCCCTTATGTGGCTTACTATGAGCACTTATATGAAAGATAACGTGCTATGTGATTTATGAAGTTCATGATACTTGATGACTTAATACAGGTTTATTGTTGGTATACGATTTAGATGCCATGAGTTTATATATGCTTGTGCATTATGCCATGCCACGCCATGCTATGCCATACATTGCATTTAGTAACTTACTGGGTCATTATGACTCATTTCGTGTGTTTGTTTTCCTTAGTTTTTGCAGTAAGCTCGATAGTATGCGTTGAAGCTTCGGGCGCTTGATCGATAACAGGTGGTCTTCCGGGCGATAGCTTGGGGTTATTAGTATTATTGTATTTGTTATCTAGTGAGATACGAATGTAAAGTTATGTAGACTTTACTTGGGTAGATTATGTTAGTACTTTGTTATCGTGTTATTTTGGTAGCCGACTTGTTTGGTCGAGCTGTTGTATCTCTTATGAGTTGTTCCCTTTTATTATTCCGAGCATGCTTTAGCTCACTCATTCTATTATTGTTGGTATTGTCATCTCCGACGACATTAGTCGTGAGACTTGGGTTTAGTTGTTAGGATTTGAATATCTTGTTCTTTTAGTTGATTTGTTCCTCCGGCATGTTATAGCCGTTGAGTTGTTGTTTATCAGGTTGGGTTCTTGTTGCTTCGCCGGCCTTAGGTTGCCGATGGTTTGTTGTACGTGCGCAATGTTGCGTCACGCGAGTCGTAGATTTGCCGAGAGATAGTCGCCTCTCAGCCTTGTATTCCTTAGTTTATAATTATAGGCTTTGGTCTCACTTATGATTTGCTTCCGCAGATTTTAGTTTTTGGGTTATTCGGTTTTGCCGTTATGGCTTTTCATTCCTGTTAGAGTTTGTCGGTTCAACTCTGGACTCGCGCTACTACGCTTTGCGGGTGCTTGTCCGTCTTTTAGCTTGTCTTGACGGCACGACCTTGGGATTCCGCATTGGAGTTCGGGTCGGGTCGTGACAATCATTCTGACCACATTCAGAGAAGACTAAGATCAATAGATCTTTACATTCAATGCATTCAACCTAATAGGATTGTTGCTCTCTTCTCTTCTTCCAATGGTCAAAAGGATTCTCTCTTATAAATATCACCATTAAAGATGAAAAACTTAATGCTCTGAGAATATTCAACAACCTTCAAGTTCTTAACTTTAGTGCATTCATGACATCCTTAACAAATCTGCAAAGTCTCCATTAGCAATAAGAAGTTGCTCCAAACATTTACATTCCTTTACTTCTTTATTGTTGTTTCATTAACTGTTCTATAAACATTGTGATTATTCTGTTCATCAGACAATTACACCACACACCAAACACCAGTCAAATATTTTGTAGACGATCTATTAGTGGTTTATGTAATAGAACATAGTGGAAAACATAGTGCACATTTAAAATCCAAGGTTGACTGAGTTGGTGGTGGACGTAGTACTATTTACAGTGTGAACCATCTCAAAATCTATGTGTTCTTCATTACTACTTTCATTACCATTATCTGTTTATCTCTTTAGTATTTTCTTTTATCTACCTCAATACTTTGAGTATTGCCAAATCTACTGTTAGTTCTTAACAACAAACTTAGTAGTCATTTCCAGTGTACTTATCCTCTATCACAACTCTACCAATAGTTGGAGTATACATTCCGAAGGGAATCAACTCAAAAGTTTTGAAGTGTTACTAGGCTATTCAACCCCCCCCCCTCCTTCTAACCTAGTATTGTGCCATTTAGGACTAACAATTGCTTCAATCTCTTTCGGATGTGCACAACTATGTTTAACAATCATAAATGTTTTTATAATCATAATTGTTCTTCACTTTTTAAAAATAGTTATCATTCTTTTAAGAGTTGATCAAACTCAGTAATTATAATTAAGTGTGTTAATACTATATAGTAATTGTTTAATTAGTATCAAAGTATTATTCACAAATGCCTTTATGGCCGAAAATGTGTTAAGCAAAACATGAGTGTCTAAATTGGTAATGTATCATAGTGTAGTGAAAATTTAGTGATATTTAATTGGAGAATTGACTTAACAATTGGTACCAAAGCTTTTTAAAAAGTAAATATAAATATTTTAATATCAGTAATTTAATTTTAAAAATAAAAATAAAAAAATCGATTCTCACAAAGGAGTAAAATTTAGAGGAATTATCAATGAATTTCAACATGGCGATAAAAATATGAAGCTTCTTAACAAATAATGAACAAGACAAAAAATTCCTCATACAGTTGGTATTTTTGGCTTCGCTCATGTGGGTTGCGAGTTCAAATGAGCAGTTAAGTGAATGTTAATTAATAACACGAGTATAAATAGACAGATCGTAAATGTGCTTAGGCATCTATGAGCAGCAGTTTATCCATTAACATAAAATTAACAAATAAAATAAAACATTACAAAAATCCATTTCAACTAAAGCCTTTAATAAAATATTCTTTAAAGCATTTATTAATGTCATTCATTAGATGCACAAGTCATTATGATATACTTCCCTCCGTTCTAAGCAAATAGTTCAATTATTTTGGTGGAAAGAAAGTCCTATTCTGATCTTAAGATGAGGTGAAAAGTCTAATTATTAAGAGATATATTAATGTCATTAAAGTTAGTAATAATTACAAAAATAGTTAAGCACAAACAATATACTTACAACACAAGTAGAGGGTAAAGATAAAATGTTATAGAAATTGTAAATATAATTTTTAAAAGTAAACTCTTAGAATGAAATTTCTCAAAATATCATAGTGGACTCTTTGCCTACAACGGCGGGAGTAAAACATAATTATCCAATCAAAATAAAACATAGATCCTTAATCTAGGGAGTAATATGACACCTCACACCATCACCTCAAATATTACTATACAATTGATCTGTGACACCTCACACATCATGCTAGTGATATGACTCTAATGAAATCAAATTACTTGTATCATAAATTGTGTACCATTTGTGTGTTATTTTGATCTTAATCATTAGTTGAGATATAATGATTGAGATGAAAGTGACATGCAAGTAGTATACATGTATGCCATTTTTATCTCAATCATTAGTTGAGATGCAATGGTTGAAATGAAAATGACATACAACTGGTATACAGTTTGTGACACAGGCGATTTGATTCCAACACAAATAACTCACACTTTATAACTTCTGCTCCCCTTTCCTAAAAAAAAGTCTTATTTAACTCGATACACAGCTAAAAAAAACTAATTGACTACCCTAAGTGCACACGAGACCCATCATTAAATTAGCACTGAAAATCACTTTCTATAAATGATAAACTAGTTTTACACCCGTGCATTAAATGCACAGACAATAATATTTTTAATTAAATAATATTCCAGCAAAACGAATAAACAAATCATAATCAAAAAAATAAATTAAGAAAAGCAATGTATCTGACAACTACTTAAATATAAATATATCATTTTATTGGTAACATTATAGATTTTTAAAATTTTCCTTATATACAACCTTTGTCAAAAAGCAACCTAGGTGAGTCATTATTTCACAAAGATATAGTTGTAAGGAGAGATGTAAGAATAGTTGTAAGGATAAGTCCAATGGTGGTACTTGCCTATAGGTATCAAAACCAAATTTTAATACCTATTGGTTATTATTCATGATCATGAGTATCAAATGATCATCTCCAACCATAGGTATCAAAATGAATGGTATTAAAATTAGGTGTGGTATTAAGGGAAGTATCAAATTTGGTACATTCCCTAGTACCACACCTAATTTTGATACATTTTACTTTAACCATTTGAGGGTCTAATACTCTTACATAAGTTTCAAATTTTGGTTTTGACCCTTATCATTGGACTTGTCCTAAGGATAACATTACTCTCAGTATTAATATCTTCAAGCCATAACAATTTGTTACCCTAGAAACTGTGACATACAACTGAATATAACTAAATACTGACTTTTTCAAGAAGTGTCCTACATGTGAAAGTAATTGATCTTAACTTTTATTAATTGTCATGACATACGATACTACCAATGTAAATTATCTTCTCTGGAAACTTGAAAGACAACCTCACATCTGATGGAGACAATGACATTCTTGATATAAATATTTTGTTTCCAACATTACTTCCATTTGAAATTTTTATTTCAAGAGCGTGATTCTCAAGCATGGTAATGATTATTTTTATTCCATTGCACAACTTTGTAGCAAGGTCAATGTTTCTCAACAACATCACCAAAATATCAATCTTAAATATTAATTCATGGTTAGACAATCTTGAACACTTTATGCTATTCAAAAACTCTGCTGAATGAACGTCTTCAAACAAACTTGTGTTGTTCTATGCTCTACACATAGAGTCTGAACTCAAATAAGGTTTTCCTTCTAAGTAATTGTTAGAAACCGTGTATTCTTTTATGGTGTCAACAATATCAAGAATCGGTTCAAGTATAACTCTTTCTTACAAATATGACATGTCATAAAATACTAAAAAAATGACAGATATATACTTTGAAAAATTTACTGGATCATATATCTGATGCATTAACCAAATGACATTTTGGAACTTCTATTGTTACAACACCATCATTTTCACCACCACATGTACCGTCGTTGATATTTAAAATCCATTCAGAAAAAGCCTTCAACACGAGACCGCATTCGTCATTGCCAAGAGTTTGTAGTCTGATCATGTTTGTTGTAAGTCTCAAATCGTTGCAATACGTCAATAAATGGTACAATTTGTGATCATGTAACAAAAAAACATGTCATGTTCTTTCAAATGATCATTATGGTGGTACTGTTTTTTATTCCAAGAATGTCACGGACATTATCTCATCATAGAATTTCATTCAAATTCCAGATAAGACAGTTTCTCTCATGGTATCTTACACAATGTTTATATATAAAAGTTAGGGTTGTCTAATGTATGACTTCTTTTGAAACAACTTGTTTACATAGATGTGATGTAAATAAAGGGATAGACTAATTCCACCATATTTTTTGCTTTTCCACTACATGATTAGTTATTTCATTAATTAACGACATGTTTGGACAAATCTACCCATAATTACTTGCTCTTATTAAGTTGACTAATAAAGTTACTTCCCTAATTAATTACATTCTAACATTATTTTTTTAATAAATAACATAGTTAAAATATTTTTATTGTTACTTTTTATTAAATTCTTGATCAATTAATCTTATGATTAAAGTTATTTTGCATAAATAATAAATTAATATGTTAAGAACATCATTTGTTTATTAAACTTTGAGGAAATGTGTACTATTTGGTTATTAAAAGAAAAAAATTAAAGTGAGATTTAAAGGATATATAATAGTAAAATATTTTTGTTCAATTGTAAAATAATAATGTGAAATAGTATCGTAAAATTTTCAAAGAGATGTGTTTATCATGATGATTATGGGCACACAACAGAGGAATGCTGGCCGTTGAAAAAGGCCATTCAAAAGTTGATCAATGAAGGCCAACTAGATCGGTTCAAAAGGGATGGTGGAAATAGGGGGAATGCTCCCCGGCGAGATGCACCCCCGATCAGAGGCGTAATCAATGTAATAATGGATGAGGAGCCCACACCAACTCAGCTCGGCAAGCAGATCTATTCCTTGTCGAAAGTGGTTGATCGACTGACTAATTTGCAAGTAGGAGAGGAAACTATACAGTTTACTTGTAGTGAGTTGGCGAGCAATGTGGCTGGAGAACAGTCTTTGATTGTTTCGGCTTTAGTGGATGGTTGGGTGGTACATCGAATCTTGGTGGATACAGGAGCTTGCAGGGATGTGATGTACTATTCGTGCTTTCAGGGCTTAGAGCTGAGTGATGACCGCCTTAAGCCGTATGCGGGGATGCTAGAGGGCTTTACCAATCGCAAGGTACCTGTTAAGGGAACGGTTGAGCTCGAAGTTTTTATTGGTGAAGGGAGTCGCACAAGAGTGGAGAAGATCACTTTCATGGTGATTGATTTAAAGTCTCCCTATAACATCATCTTGGGGGTGCCGAGCATGACCAAGTTTTAAATGGTCGCGTCCATCCCCCACCAACGTGCTAAGTTTTACACCGATCAAGGAGTAGGGGTGTTGAGGAGTCAGCCTCGGGCAGTACTTGAGTATGTGCGTGACAGTCAGAGGAAAAAGTAAAAGTTAACCTTGGAAAAAGGCAAGCATATAATCACTGTTAGCACCAAGGAAACATCTCATGTGACTGTGGGGCCGTCAATAGTTGCTGTGGTGAGTAAAGAAGATTGCGAGGTGGACAATTTCTCTTTGCCGACACTGAAGTCGGGGGGATAGGCCGAGCTGAATGTTGATACAAGCCCGACTTTGAATAAGAATTGTGAGGAGAGCACTTGTTCCTTGCCGACGTTGGAGTCGGAGGTCAAATAGGATGGTGATGCAAGCTTGGTTTCAGATGAAGTTGGTGAGAAGGTTGATGGTCCTTTGCCGACATTGAAGTCGGGGGGACAAGCCGAGCAAGCAGTAGACATGGATGTAGAACAGCTTGATGTGGTGGAGACTCAGGTTGAAGAAGAAGAAAAGGTGGAGTGTGATACACTTCAAATACGAGATGAGCCAGAATTTACAGCTCAAGACGACCTGGAGGAGGTGATTGTCAATCCTATTTATCCTGACCAGAAGATAAAAATCGACAAGGCTCTTTCGGCTGAAGCTCGAGCAAGTTTGATTAAGCAGCTTCAGGATAGCTTGGACGTTTTTGCATGGAGACCGGAGGATATGCAAGGCGTGAGCGAGGCTGTGGCTTTGCATTATCTCAACGTAGATCCAGCCTTCAGGCCAATTCAACAGCGGCCTAGAATCTATTAGGTCGAAAAATATCAAGCCATTAAGGAGGAAGTTGAGAAGCTGCTCAGCGCGGGCATCATTGAAGAAATACATTATCCAACTTGGTTGGCTAATGTTGTTATGGTCAAAAAGTCTAATGGCAAGTGGCAAATGTGCGTAGACTTCACTGATTTGAATAAGGCCTGCCCGAAGGATTGTTATCCTTTACCTCGAATTGATAAGCTGGTGGATGCTATAGCGGGGTTCAAGCTTCTCAGCTTCATTGATGCCTACTCTGGATATCATCAAGTCAAAATGAACAAGCAGGATAAGGCTCTCACGGCCTTCCGAGCAGCAGGAGGGCTATATTGCTATAAGATGATGCCATTTGGATTGAAGAATGCAGGAGCTACATATCAAAGGATGGTGAATAAGGTCTTCAGTTCGTAGATTGGCAGAAACGTAGAGGCCTATATTGACGACATGGTGGTAAAGACCAAAGGGCACGAGCATATAATTGATTTGGGAGAAACTTTCGCCAATCTTAGAAAGAATAAGATGAAGCTTAACCCGAGCAAGTGTGTGTTCGGGGTGAAGGCGGGCAAGTTTCTGGGGTTCATGGTAACTGAGAGGGTATAGAGGCCAATCTAGAAAAAAATTAAGGCATTGGTCACTATGAAGCTTCCTCGATGTATCAAAGATGTTCAAAAGCTCAATGGTAGGGTGATAGCCCTTGGTCACTTTATTTCTAAGTCGGCAGAAAGATGTTTACCGTTCTTCAAATTTCTCCATGGAAATAAGGGGTTCGAGTGGACAGCTGAATGTCAGAATGCTTTCGAGCAACTTGTGGAATATCTGGGAAGGCCACCTTTGTTGAGCAGCCCGGTTTTTGGTGAGACATTGTTTGTGTACTTAGCGGCCACAGAGCAGGCTGTAGCCGCTGTGTTAATTAGGGAAGAATGTAATGTGCAAAAGCCTGTTTATTATGTTTCAAAGGCCCTCACTGCTGTAGAGGGACGATATTTTAATGCAGAGAAATTGGCTTATTCGCTTGTTGTTGCTGCTCGGAAACTTCGAGCTTATTTTTCTGCACATTCGATCATTGTGTACACGGACACGTCTCTCAGGAAAATTTTGCACAAGCCAGATTTTTCTAGTCGTCTGCTCACTTGGTCCATTAAGTTAAGTGAGTTTGATATTGATTATCAACCTCGACGAGCGATTAAGGCACAGGCTTTGGCGGATTTTGTAGCTGAGACTAGATTTAAGGATTCGTGCAAAGAGGAGGTTTCTTCCAAGACAACATCAACGAGTACGCCAATTCCAAAGCCCCGGCCAGAGTATTGTTGGGAATTGCATGTGGATGGTTCGGCCAGCAGGTTTGGAAGTGGAGCCGGATTGGTGTTAGTCCCGCCCGAGCAGGATGTAGAGTTTGAAAAAGCATTGTGTTTCAAGTTTCCAACATCCAATAATCAGGCAGAATATGAAGCCTTGATCGCGGGGCTCGAGCTCGTACAGGATGTAGGGGTTCGAGAGGTGATTGTTTATTGCGATTCACAGTTGATCATGAATCAAGTAAAGGGAGATTATGTTGTTCATCATCCGACATTGGTTCGCTACTGTGCGATGGTGAAGGAGATTCTAAAGGACTTTGATTATTGGGAATTGGTATGAATTGCTCGTGAGGATAATATGCGGGCAGACTACTTATCCAATATGGCCGAAGATGAAATTCAATCCCTGCATCCAGGGGTTATGATTGAATATGTGGAGGTTTGTGTCATAGAAAAAGAGGTGATCATGGGTATCGAGCCTGCTGCAAAATGTTGGATAGATGACTTGAAGGCTTACATCGAGCATGGGACCTTGCCCGAAGACAAGACGGAGGCTCGAACTATTCAGAAGCGGTCATGCCGATATATCATCTTGGATAAAATACTTTATAGGCGGTCCTACACAATACCTTTGCTCAAATGTGTGCGACCAGAGATGAATGAGGGCATTCAGGACGACGAGACAAGATGGAATCAAAGTCGCCCAAGTCAACAATACATGGACAAAGACTCAAAGACTCAATTATAGAAAACGACATGACGCAACATTTCAGATGAAGCGCGACTCGGCACCAAAATGCCGGAAATTTTTAAAACTTTTTAAACCTGATATAACAATTAAAAACAAGTATATCAATTCATCGGCGACTTTACTACCGGAACCCAACACTAAACAGTTCATGCAAATAAACCTCGACGGCTACAACATGCCGGAGAAACAACATAAATAAATAAGAGCTAAAGTAATGCCCAGCGGAAGATTTAAAACAGATGAACCATACTACATCTATACAAGGCTCGGCGTACATGTGCCGGCGCTCAAAATAGGATACATGAACTACAAGTATAGACTTAAATCCAAGTAAACAAAGTTCCCAAGCTAAGTCTAAATGACTTGCTAAACCCAACGTCCTTACAAAAGAAAACAAAATAAGGACATCTAAAAACCACAACCTCGTCGCGTATGATCACGGACAAGCAAGAATCCTGCAACGCCTCAACGAGCAGTACCTGATCGGCTTGGATCTAAAGCAGTAAAAGGGAGGGGGTAAGTCATAAAGACTTTGTGAGTTAACAATTATGCATGTCATGGCATTATGCAACATACATAGCAAGATATCATCTTTAATATCAAGTCACTCAAAGCATTCATTTAATAAACACTTAAATCACATATCCATGGTAGCACATTGTTTCACATAAGTGCTATAAAGTAAATCACATATAAGGAGGATATGTTATGGAACCGGTGCCACTACGTAGCTCCTGCAATACACAGCGTTAATATTTCGTGCCAATGATACCCGTGATGAGTGTATCAAAGTGTCGAGTTCTCTGCTCGAGTACCAAGCTCTCTCCATGGTACATAGACATGCCAATGTGCTCTCTTGGTTACAGCAAAGGGGCTACTTCCCCACTGTGGCCAACAGTGGAGGCGTGTGTGCTAAAAACCCGGTATAACAACCCATCACTATCACGAGTCCCATAACTCGTGACGGCGATGCATTGTCACACCAACGACTCAACCAAATATGCCAGCTGGACTCATGCAATGCCAAGTAGATGTTTACTCGTCATGTAATCTCAAATAAGGAATAAGTTCGACAAGAGCAAACTTATTCAACAAGTAGTTGTTTACTCACTTAAGGAATCACACAAGAATTCGACAAGAGCGAATTCAACATGTCAAATAGATACATTATTCTACAACATGCTCTCAATCATGCATTTACTTCACACGATCACATAAACCGCATAAGAACTCAATCAAGTCTTAAAAGCACACAAACCTCAAGACATAAGCATCCATCCATCTCAAAGTATCGTAAGCTAATTCATTAGTCTAACGAACTACATTTGTCATAGGGATTGATTGTGGAGTCGTTATTGTTCATAACTCCCTAATTTCAACTCCGGTGAGTTTTACTACATTTCAACCAAGAAGAGCATTGATGCTATATGTATCACATTTCCCTTTTCTAAGTTCTCCGTTCATTTAGAACTCGATAACTAAGCCGTTCATGTTCTTAAACTAGCCTTAAACACAATCTCGAGTTTCAAACCCTAGTTTCGGCGATTTTGTTAAACCTTGAATTGAACCGAATTCTTTCACAAGAGTTATTCCCAAGCTTAATAAAAACAACATTCATGCTTTAATAAATGTCAAAATCATAACTTCATAGAGATTTCATAAAATCATACACATATTTTATATGTTGAATTGGAAGTTTTGTCTTCACAAAAGGTGTTCATAATCAACCCTAGAACAACTATAATGAAGGGGTCATGCTATTTTATTGAACATGAAAATTCTGGGAATTGTCACTCACCTTAGTCCTATGATTAATGGATGAAAGGTTGATTAAAGAGAGGATTGTTGTAGAGAAGATCAAGAGCTTCGATTTGGCTGTCTCGGTTCGACGATCGGACCACCGGATCTCCGGGAAATGGTACTTCAAGTTTGTGTGACCTCCATGGACGAATTTGAGCTCAAGTCTCTGAAGTTCAGCTTGTTTAATGATCAACCATGGCTGAAGGCTGAATAAATGACTTATATACCTCCCTAGAAGACCCCAATCCATGTGATGGATGTTAAATGGCCTCTCATTGGCCAAGGCATGTGAGCCATTGATAAGCAAATGATCAAAGGCTCAAAATGGTTGTAAACAAGTCAAAAAATGGTGGCTGAGACTCACTTAGGTCGGCCAAGGGCAAGGGGTTAAGGGTCAATAACCAAAACTTTCAAAAAATCTCACAATACCAGATTCTGGAAAACAGACAGTCAATCTTGTAAAATCGACCAAACATAGCTCACACCTTCAAATGAGGTGATTATTGATTTGTATGAAACTAGACTCTTTAAACTATAGTTTAGCCTTTTAAATTACTCAATTTGGACTTATATTCATCAAAATATGGCTACTACAAGTTCAAGTACAGAAGCTGATTTCCTGAAAACAGAATTCTGGCACAGCCGTAAGTCAAGACCTAAATGAGGTACTTATACACCTTGGAAAAATACCATATGTTACAGGGAGTATCCTAACATATGTATGTAAAACATACTAAATTTTTAGAAAATTCTCTTTAGTAGATTGGTACCAGAATTTTCCCAAAGTTTACCCAAAACCGGACTGAATCTGTGAAGTAATATGTTGGTCATCTTATTTCCAAATGAAAGAAGTCTATGAACAATGATGCAAGCATGTGAAATACTAGTACACTCGGTTTAGAACACAAATGAACTTCTCGCAAGTTGAAAACACAAACAATACAAGCAACGAAGGCAATCCCGAGAAACCCTAAGGCTCAAACAAAGCAACAATGCTTATAAACTCTCAACCAAGCACACAACAACTTAGATGAACATTATAAATCTTAGATGCAAAGTACTAAGACTCTCATGAGACTTATTTAGGTGCTAACACGCTATGACGAACACTCGAAAAATCAACAACAAGGCATGCAACACATGGAAGACCATTACTCTATTATGATCTCAACCAACTCAATGCCGACATGATATGAATGAAATGAAGTCTCTAATATGTCAAGACATATTACAAGCATGTTATAATGATGACAAACATGAAATGGGGTTTGGGTTCTCACAGAAACACATGAAGGTAAATGTGGTGGTCATCCTGGCCAAAGGTCACTGGTAGAAAAAGTCTTAGCAGCTGGTTTCTACTGGATTACTTTGAGGCGAGATGCAGAAATGTACGTTCGGCGTAGTAACAAGTGTCAACGCTATGCAGACATACCTCGCTTACCCTCTACCGAACAGACTCATGTGGTAGCATCGTGGCCATTTGACATGTGGGGTATAGACCTTATTGGCCCATTTCCTTTAGCCAGTTCGAAGTTTAAGTATGTGGTGGTCGCTGTGGATTATTTTACTAAGTGGGTGGAGGCTAAGCATTTGGCAACAATTAGTGAGGTCGATATGATTGACTTCATTCACGAACATATATGGTGTTGTTTTGGGGTTCCATGAGCAATAGTGTCCGATCATGGGACTCAATTTTCAAAAAAATTCACAAAAGCATGCGAGCAGATGCGAGTGAAGCATTGGCAGTCTTCGGTGGCATACCCACAGGGTAATGGGCAGGATGAGGCCGCTAACAAACAAGTCTCATATGTCCTCAAGCGCAACCTTGATGACAAGGCAGGAAGATGGGTGGATGAGCTACCTTTAGCCTTGTGAGCGGTCAGAACGACAATTAGAGGTCCTACTGGGGAAACAACTTTTTTCTATGGCTTATGAATTAAAGGCCATGGCTCCGGTGGAAATGTACTTACCCAATCATAGGGTGTCACACTATAATGTTGAATCCAATAGTGTAGCTCGAGCAGCCGATCTAGATCTGTTAGAAGAAAAACGGTTGGAGGCTAAATTGAGAATGACAAATTACAAACAGCGAGCAAAGGCCCACCAAGATAAAAAAGGTTTGTGGTCGGACATTTTCTGTGGGCGATTGGGTTCTTCGCAAAATTGAAGAAACATACCATCGAGCAGAGTGGAGAAAGCTTTCGCCAAATTGGGAAGGTCCTTTTCAGATTCCCAGAATTGTTAAGGAGGGGACTTATATGTTACAAACAGATGATGGAAGCGAGCTGAAACATCCATGGCATGCAGATCACCTGAAGAGATACTATCGGTGATTGGTAATATGTAATCCATTTATCCCCCCCCCCCCTTTATTTTGTAAGTGGTGATGGAATAAATAAGCGATTGTTTCAGTTTATAGTGTTAATGCAAAATCTCAATTATACTTTTGGCGGGTAGGGAAGTTCCTTTGCCCAATATAAAAGTTGGTGTTTGAGTAAGTTCATATATTCTCGATTATTCTTTTTCTTGCGAGAATGGGGTATCTTTGCTCGTAAGAAAGGGATGATGTTCGAGTTATTTGTTTTTTGTTCTCGATTATTCACTTTCTTTCGAGCATGGGGTATCTCTGCTCGAGAAAAGAGTTGGTGTTCGAGTTATTTGTTTTTTTTTGTTCTCGATTATTCTCTTTCTTCCGAGCATGGGGTATCTCTGCTCGAGAAAAGAGTTGGTTTTCGAGTTATTTGTTTTTCTTGTTGTTCTCGATTATTCTCTTTCTCATGAGTATAGGGTGTCTATGCTCATTAAAATGGTTTGGTGTTCTCGATTATGTTCGTGCAAGAGGTGTTTTTCCTCATGTGAAAGAGTTGATATTTAAAGGCCATCATTTCCAAGATACAGTTGAAATATTGATGGGGGTTCAAGCAAACAGAATATTAGCAGCAGGATCAAAAGTAGAAAGTAATATTACAAAACCAAAAAAATAAATTCTTTGAAGACCAGAGATAAATTGTTTTTGGAAACCATGGCACGCAGGCCAAAAAGGAAGCTTCAGGCATTAGGGGGAATGGTTGTTGGAGCTGCTTGACAGGCTAAAGTCGCACGCCTACAAATTAATTACCAAGACAAGACTCGGCTACAGAACTGCAGCTAGGACAAGTCCAGGGTCGATCCACTGAAGAACGGTTATTCGGTTGCACAATTGTCACTTGACAAGATTGGGGGTTTAAATTTGATTTTATTAACTTCCTAAAACGGGAATTAAAAACTAAGTTGTAAAACAATTAAAGGCAAGCACTTCAGATTTGTTTCCGTCCCCGTTTATCAATCCAATATCATCGATATAATTTATTTCCCTTCCTCCCTATTCACTTGATCTGAGATGTGTTTCAATCCCTATTTCTTCCTTATTAATGGTTATAAGCAGTGACACACTCACCTATTCCCCTAATCATTACCTAAACCTAACTGACACAGTCTAGATTCACAATAATGATTGATAAAGCTTTAAGAAATTAAGATCAAGGAGTTCACTATTCTTTTGCAAATAGAACAAAATCTAGTTTTTACTCCCTTTTCAATTTACCATGACACATGCATAAATCTCAAAGATGCTACTATGAAAAATCCTAATATGACACAGATTTAAGATTAAACTAGCATTAAATCAATTATAAGGGAAAAGAGGGTGATCAAATCTCGAAACCCTAAAATCGATCTAGCAATTAAAACAAGTAAAACTATGAATAGGGATTAAGGAGTAAAGAAATAAATACCTCAATTGAATTAAATAAACGGTTCAAGATTCAAATCCGAAGCAATGAAATTAAGCTTCCATGAAAATTGATGAAATCTCTAAGGAAGAAGATTAGTAGAAAAAACGACCCTAATTCTGAAGTTAAAACAAGTATAAATACTTGCTCCCCAAAACCTAACTAAAAAGGAAATCTCCAAAGAAAAGGAAAGAGAATATTTAATAATAAGCATCAAAATACTCCTACCATCCAACGCCAAACACACACCAATTTCCAAATACTTATCTTTCACTTTGGTCCCTGAAATTCCAACCTTTCTCCTTCTGATCCTCGAACTCTGCTGCTTTGTAATTTGATCCTTGAACTTCAGCTTCTCGCAGTTTGGTCCCTGCACTTCTGATACTAGCAACTTTATCTTCCACATTAATAAACTTTTGCAGGAACAACACAAAATCACTCAAAATATGTCTCAAAATTACAAAGATTTCCCACAAACTTACCAATTCATAGTCTACTCAAAATTACATCAAAACTAATCTAAATTACATTAAAATAATGATAAAATATCTAGAAAATTAGAGAATTACATATAATGAAATCCGCCACATCAAATTCCCCCACGCTTAGACCATTACTCGTCCCTGAGTAATATCCTATCCCCACACTAAGCACCGGTCTAATCAGTGTAGCATGGGAGGAAAATGACCCCTAAACTCCTCTAAACCTCCGAATCAAAAGTCAACAAACTCAACCCACTCAATCAACGTACTCGGAGAATGGAACTCCGCTCCTTATCACTCCAACAATAACAATGGTACCAATGGCCTTAGCTCGACCCCAACTCCAAATATGCAAAAACGGGACATCCAAGCTAAGGCCCACACATCCAAAAGCTAGGGGGAACTAAATATGTCCTATGTTTCCCCCATGCTATTCTCACACTACTACTCCCTCAAAATAAAGTCTATGCCCAAGCAAAGACTTACCTCGTGAATTACACCAACACCCCTTATATCACCAAAAAAAGAAGAAAAAAAAACCGAGGATTTTCTATCCTCACGCCTCTAAACCAGACCTCCTACACCAAAAATAAACAATCCTACCCTACGCTCCAATCCTCCCTTATGTCTCCAACTCCAGTGATATAAAAGATAGAAAGTAATTCACTCACTCACCTTTTTCCTAAGTGCCATTTCCGGTTTTCACCTAGACTCTCATTTTTCTTTCATTTTTTTTAATTTAATTTAATTTAATTTTTTTTTTCACACCCTCTCCTTTTTCCTAAGTGCCCTCTTGGGTTTTCACTTAGCCTCTCTTTTTTTTTTTAAAGAAATAACCATATACAACAACAAACATGCACATGCACCCCATCCCCTCACTAAATCATGCATAGTCCCATATGCATCACAGAAGTATATACGAGCAATCAAACGATCCACGCCACTATCACCCAGACTCGCAGCCCCAGAACCAACATCCTCAGCCTCCTTCATATAATCATCATCATCTTCATCGTCATCCTCCTCTTCTTCAAATTCCTCGTCCTCAACCTCAAGCCTCGACAATTCTAACATTCATCCCTCTTACCTCCCTCTTATTGCTTTCAAGGAATCTCGAGAGATAGGCCTAATAATCTTCACTTTGTCGCCCCAAAACTCCACTTGAACCCCACAGCCTTGACTAAACCCTGTCGATGGACGAAATCCATTCTTTACTTTCTCCCATATCTTGCATATGATTTGAAATGATATGCCCCAATGAAATATGTCCTCCGTTGATAATCAAATGAATCAATACTGCATGATTCCAGGGAACTCTCAAATGATGCTATGTCGGAAGTATCCTCGAACACACAAATTTGTTAACCCCCTTCAACACTAAATTAAACTGAGTCTCGATCACATACTTGGGCGAACCATCCGGTTTGTTGGTCCATTGGAGTTGGTTACCCTCCAATGTCCTCACCACATCAGCAAAATATAGGGGTGTGCACGGGCCTAAGCCCGCGGGCATTGGTAATGCCCAGATAGGCCCATATGACAACGGTCATCATTTTAAAAAGCCGATCAGTAGACAAGCCCACGGGCATGGTGAACAGCACGAGCGGGCATTGAGCACGACACGGGCTTAGATGGGCTCTCCAATTGATTTTCATGTTTTTAAAATTACACATAATTTTAAAAGTCTTAGCAGCTGAACCTGAACCACGACACCTACTCACATAGCTCCTCCAAATCCAAACTGTGACTATACACAAAAATTACATTATGTATTATGCAATTATATAATAGACTAATAGAGCCGAAGAACGAGCGTGGCGAGGTAGCTATCGAAGGAATGAAGGAAGGCAGGTAGTAGTCGATTTGTTTTAGGTTTTACTGTTTTAGGGTTTCAAAGTTTTACTTTGCCTTTTGTTTGAGTTTTGGCTATTTATATTGGTAATTTGGTTTATCACTTAATCACTATATAATAATATAATATTATAATTGACTAGTCACTATATAATAATATAATTAACGATGGTAGGCAGATAGCAGTAACAAAGGTTCTTTTTTGTTACTGTAATGATATGATTAATTAATTATAATATATTTATAATTTTAAAAACATAATGTGATGATGGGCCGGACCGGGCTTAGATGGGCATTAGAACTTGAAGGCCCGGGTGTGCCCGAGCCCGCGGGCATCTAACATCTCTAAAGCCCAGCACTATGTATCCCCCGTAGGCACGAGCAGTGAGCCTGAGGCCACCTGGCCAGATGCGGGCTCATGGGGCTGCAAAACACCCTCTAGCCAATCCCCATTCATGGCTTGCACATACTCACATTCCTCTCGCGTCACTCTAGGGAGCCCGTAAAATTTATTAATGTCCTCACTCCTGAATTTTATCGCCTTTCCCCTCACATAGGAATGCCCTCGATTCGTGGGGATTTTATTCATATTCGAGTAAAATTCTTTCACAACCAAACGTTTCCCTCCTCAGTAGGTTCGTCACAAAAAGCGTTGCCATTTCGAAACCCAAATTTAGCGTAAGTCCAAATGATCCAATGTTAAACTGTCTCTCCGCAATTATGGCCCTATTCGTATGAAAATAAAAATAGTTTTGGGACTTATAATAATTGAACCTTGAGGAGTCATGGGGATCCACAACGGAGAAGGGTTCCGAGGGGAGGGGGACTAGATGTACTCTCATCAAGCCTTTGCTTTTTTCGGGATTCCTTGGATTTTCCTCCTCCCTTTTTCGATTGTTCCTTTGTTTTTCCCATATTCAGTTCAAGCAACAGTATAACTTCAAGCACAATAACCAACCTCTTCAACACAAATTGAAAACACAAAGAATAAGTAGAGAGGCTCCGAACCTTGATGAAAAATCTGGAAAAATATTGCCGAAAAATTCGAACCTCGCCGGAATCTGCAAAATCTCGCCGGAAACTTCAAAATCTCGCCGGAAACTTCAAATACTTGCCAGAAGACTCAAGGGTTAAAGATGAAATCGCCCGGATTTGAAGAATGATCGGTGAATCTTAAAGCTTAGGGAGAGGGGGATGACTTTTTTAGAAGGGGTTTTGTGAGAAGGAGGGTGGAAGGGGGAAGAACTTGCCGGCTTCAATGGAAGCTTGACGGTTTTTTTTTCTTTTTTCTTTTTTTGAAGAGAGAAAAGAGAGGAGAGAGAGAAATAGCCGAGTTGTGTTGTTGGCATGAGGGTATCCGACCCCAATTTCCTTAAATACTTGACCCAAATCGACCCAAACTTGGATTTAACCCGTGTAGTTTCTTTCATGGGTCAGACATCCGAACCATGAGTTCGACTTCGAGGCGGCCGCACGGCGTGAAGTGAGGCGTCCGCATCAAGCTCTGTGGCTATGCGTGATTTTTGAACAACTTGAGGCGGCCGCATGGGATGGATCGAGGCGCGCGCCTCAAATGCGGTAACTTGGTGCTGTTTTTAAACAACTTGAGGCGGGCGCAAGGGATGGATTGAGGCGTGCGCCTCAAATGCTATAACTTGGCTTGGATTTACCTCCGTTGGGCGGGCGCATCAAGCTATTAGGGCGGACGCCTCAATCTGGCACAATTTGGCCTCCAATACTAATCTTGAGGCGGGCGCCTGGCTACTCCTCGGGCGGCCGCTCTCGATTTGCTCCTTCCTCCTTGCTTTTCTGCCTGACACCACACACAAAAATACCTTAGTAGCACCAATTCCAAAAAATAAATTAGTAAAAAGAAATAAAACAAAGATAAAAATAACAAAAGTCCCGGGTTGCCTCCCGGTAAGCCGCCCTTCTTTACCGTCTTTAGCTAGACCAAATGCCGAGTAAGCCCCCGGCATAGCATATGGATCAATCATAATTAGGATCGTAGAGATCCATCATCTCCACATCCTCCATTAACATCTCCACCATCAAAATAGGGCTTTAATCTTTGCCCATTTACCTTAAACTCTTGGTCTCCTGAGGAGACTAGAGATCACAACCGCACCATGCGGGAATACCTCCTCACCAAATAGGGACCGGTCCACGGGACCTCAATTCTACCGAAACAAGCGCAAGCGAGTCAAATAGGAGGACTTTTTGACCAACTTTAAATTCCCTCCTTAAAATCATTTTATCGTGCCACGCTTTTGCTCGCTCCTTATAAGACAAATTATTTTCATAGGCCTCTCTCGGATTTCATCTAGTTCATTCAATTGTAATTTTCTTTCCTCACCGACCTCTAAGTTCATATTGAACTTTTGATTGCCCAAAAGGCTTTGTGCTCTAATTCTACAGCAAGTGACATGGCTTCCCAAACACTAATCGATATGGGGACATACCAATAGGTGTCTTGTAAGTCGCACGATAAGCCCACAAAGCATCCTCTAGCCTAAGACTCAATCTTTCCTATTCGGTTTACGGTCTTTTCGAGGATGGACTTGATTTCCTATTGGAAACCTCTGCTTGGCCATTTGTTTTGGGATGATAGGCGGTAGAGACCTTATGAGTGATGTTATACTTTTGACCAAGGCCTCCACCATCCTATTGCAAAAATGAGTCCCCTATCACCGATCAAGGCCCTAGGCATCCCAAATCTAGACACAACATTGCTCTTGAGGAAACTCACCACTACCTTAGAATCATCGGTGCGTGTAGGGATCGCTTCGACCCATTTGGAAACGTAGTCCACTGCAAGTAAGATGTACACAAAACCAAAAGAAATAGGAAACGGACCCATAAAGTCAATTCCCAAACATCAAAACCTCGCAATTAATTACGATGTTTTGTGGCATCTCATTGCGGCGTCCTATATTTCCAACACGTTGACACCTGGTCACAAGACTTACAAAAGGCAGTGGCATCCATAAACAATTTTGGCCAAAAGAAGCCACTGTCTAACACTTTCCTAGCGGTGTTTTTGGCACCAAAGTGACCACCACATGCATACTCATGACAGAACTTTAGGATAGAGGCCATCTCATTTTCCGGGACACATCTACGAATGACTTGGTCAAGATGAATGCTTCCACAAGTTTGGTTCGTCCCACACATAGTACTTAGCCTCATGCGGATTTTGTCTCTCTTTGATTTAGAAAAACTTGGGGAATTTTATTAGAGACCAAAAGTTTACCAAATCCGCATACCAAGGGAACACTTCCTAATCGCCCACAAAGCCTCATCAGGAACCTCGCCCCTAATAGGGGCCTGCTTATAAGGCTTGTCATCCTCTCTCACCAAACGACTCAAGTGGTCGGCCACCACATTTTCGGCCCCTTTCTTATCCTTGACTTCTATGTTAAACTCATTCAACAGAAGAATCCACCGAATGAGTCTCGGTTTTGCCTCTTTCTTAGACATTAAATACCTAAGAGCAGCATGATCGGTGTACACAATGATTTTGGTCCCAAGCAAATAGGACCTAAACTTTTCTAATGCAAAACCACCGCTAACATCTCCTTTTCGTAGTGGAATAGTTTCTTTGTGCCTCATTCAAAGTCATAGACGCATAATAAATCACATGAGAGGCACGATCCACTTTTTGACCCAAACGCCCCCAAAGCATAATCACTCGATCACACATGATCTCAAAAAGGGAGAGACCAATCTGGGGGCTTGAATAATAGGAGTAGATGTCAACCGACCCTTCAACTCATCAAACGCTTTCTTGCAAATATCATCAAATTTAAAATCTACCTCTTTTTGCAACAAGGTGCATAGAGGCGATGCAATTTTCGAAAAATCTTTTATGAAGCGACGGTAGAACCCCGCATGACCAAGAGCATCCATCGCACTTCACGCACATTTGTAGGGTAAGGAAGTGTGGAAATAACATCAATTTTGCTTTGTCCACTTCAATACCCTTTTTGAAACCACATGTCCCAACACAATGCCTTGCTCAACCATGAAGTGACATTTTTCAAAATTCAACACCAAATTTGCTTCAACACATCGGTCAAGAACTAAAGCAAGGTGAGCAAGACATTGGTCGAGCAGTCTCCATGGACGGTGAAATCATCCATGAAAACCTCCATAAAATTCTCCTGAAAATCGGAGAAGATGCTCATCATACACCTTTGAAAAGTCGCAGGTGCGTTGCATAAACCAAAGGGCATCCTCAGATGAGCAAAAGGTGCCGAAGGGGCAAGTAAAGTGGTTTTCTCCT
>CM028379.1:111651165-111692230 GCA_013146195.2 Codonopsis lanceolata | reverse complement strand
GCAGATCCATGGTCTCTCGCATTGACTCCCAAGTTTTTAAATCGATTAAGACTTGTCTCTTCCAAGCACCGAATGCTCGAAGCATTGTGGCCAATATTTTCTTCTTTACGGCTAAACCTCTCTTCATAATATCAGGTGCAATAACATTTCTCGAATAGTCCGAACATATCCAAACTATTGGAGGGCGTGATCGAGGTGGTATGGCTCGACATGATCAGCCAACCCTATGCATCCTTGATATAAGGATATCGGTGCAACGGGAAATGTTCTCGCGCCAGTGTGTATCGACATCCAAATAACCTACAAAATGGAATAAAACACAATTAAGTAAAAACACAACTTGCATGTAACAATGCATGCATCAACAACATCGTCGGTAACCAAAGTCTTTGGAAAGAACACAACAATAACAACCTCAATGGCTAAATCATGCCGGAGGAATCAAGTTGTTCCCCATCCCTTGTAATCGGTCCATGGGCACTCCCAAACAGTTGTGTGCTCCCACCCCTTGTAAGTAGTTCGCCGTGATCTGCACACATTAGGAAGAGGCTACACATCGGGAATCGTTCATATATCCACGCATTTATTGAACAAAATACACAAATTTTATTACAATTTAGCTATTTATATATAAAAATATATTCAAGATATATACGAAATTACCTCCAATAACGTGGAATATCAGGCCATACCTTCGTCTTGACACGTGAAGCACTCCTAGATGTTTATATAGAAAGGCTAGGCTACAAATCCCCATGAATATGTATGTATGACATTCAAATCAACCAGGACCCTCAAATGTCGTGCTAACTTGAAGTTCCGCTCTTATCGGCAAGAAGCTGGCACAACCCAACATGTACAACAAATAAGCCCAAACGGCGACAATCCTTTTCGGATCCTCGGCGTCTCATCCATTGTAAATCAATGTCATAGCCACTCTCACTTCACGGACCCCCAGCACCATCCATGGCCTCCATCGCCGCGACAGGGAGACTCCTAGATACGCGTAGCAAGCTCATGACGGTAGATTCAATTGTCATAGTCGCCAAGGGACCTTCAAAAAGATTTCCGGCGATTGGAAGACTAGTAAGGCAAAAGACATCATCAAGTGTAATCGCCATCTCACCAGGTCATGTGGAAGGCATTGGTCTTTGCATCTACTCCTATTGTTGATCAACTTTATCACCGTTGGAATAGGATGTTTCTTTAACTATGAGAGTTGGGTGGATCACATTAAATCGGTGAATTCTTGGGAACACGTTGCTTGTTGTTTTCAATCTAAAAGCACCTTAAGCAACGTCGCTCTCGTCCTTCCCATATCCTTGGAGCTACGTGTTTTGAATACAAAGGCAAAACACTTGCATCTAATGGACCGCCGAGGCATGGAAAAGTAATCGGTTTCATCTCTTCCATCTCTTCATAATTAGTTACCATCCCCGTAGTCTACATGTGCATGTGCCTCGGCCTCATGCATTCTCGTGCCTCGGCCTCGGCTGTGCACAGGCGTCTCACGTCGATCCTTGCTTTCCTAGTCGATGCAATAGGTCTTTTCTTCCTCTTGAAAACCTTCTTGTACATGACATTCATCCCATGAAAGTTCATTGACACTTACAATTTAAAAATGACAAAACAACATTGTTCGACCCCCTCCTTGCCAAAATTACCTTATATTTTTGGCAATCCTTAACAAATTCATAAATATTTTCGATAGCCTTAGTGCGGACAAAATAATTCGGTTGTCAAATATTTTTGGTAGCCTTAGAAAGTTTATTGGATTTTGGTAGTTCAAATCGAGCGACCAAGAAATTTTTAGGCATTTTAGGTCTAAACAATGTGCTAGAATTCGTTATTGAGACAGATTTTTTTCAAAATTTAGAATTTATCTTTGTGGCCTAAAACTACTCACAATCAACAAAACAAGTAATCCTACAAACATATCTCAACCTTAAACTCTTACATTGCAACAAAATACAAGTAAAAATCCAAGAGAAATTATACATACTCTTGTCCATGAATCCTTCTTCAAAGTGTTTCTCTTCAATCCTTGAATCCTTCTTCAAAGAGTCTTCTCTTGAAACCTTCTTCAAAGTATCTTCAAATGTCTTCAAAGTCTCAACTTCTTCAATTCATTTTTTTGTGTTGTAATGGGAAGGGGAAGGAAGGGGGTTTACTGGTTTTGCCAGCTTTTTGGTTGGGGTGGGGGTTAGTGTAGATAGGGTGGGTTAGGGAGGGTGATTTACGTAAAAAGTAGTTTTAAAAAATTAGGAGGGCAAAATTGCTAATAAGGGGGATCCACTTGGAGAGGTGGGTTCGAATAGCACGGCCGAAATATAAGGGCAAATATCGGCATTGATCTCTTGACTAGATGCATGTCACAGTAATAGTCTCTTAGCAATATTTTTTTATCAAATTTGAGCCCTACAAGTATTAAATTTTATGGTGGCAATCTTTTTATGGACGTCGTTAAAGAAATACCGTTAAGTTGTCCATGTGCATTTAGTAAGGGACTAAAATGAATTTTTCAAACTTAACTTATAACAAAATTTACAATAGAATCCTTAAAGTTTAAAAATGGTCATAATCCTTAAATTTGGTGTAGAGCATGACGACACATGGGATGCTAGTGTGATCCATGGCAGCGGAGATTGTCGAGGGTCTCCAGGATGGTAGTCGTGAGAGAAGTTGAAACGGGCGACATTCATTCCGGCCTTCAAGAGTTTATCGATCATGGGGACAGACTTGATGCGGGGCCCAAGGTACAGGCGATCTTCGGTTCGGCCTCTTACCAACTAGTTGTTGTTTCTTCCCATCTTCTATCTATCCTTGTTCTCAATTTAAATTAGATCGGTTGGATTCGAATTTTAAACACACACACAATAGTATAGAGAGAGAGAGAGAGAGAGAGAGAGAAGAGTTGTTGGTTGTTGACAAGCCAAGCGAGAAAGCAAAGACCCAATCAAGATTTCTTGCGAATTCCACCCACGAACAGTGACACAGAGAGAAAATTGAAAATAGAGTAATCAATTCAATTCAATGGAGTATACTGATAATAAAGGGGGTCGGAATAGCACGAATCTTCCAAAAATCGAGGAAGAAGACCTTATGACCTTTTTTTAAACTAGAGATTTTATTGTAAATTTTAATATAAGTTAAGTTTGAAAAAATTCATTTTAGTCTTTTTAAATGCATTACGTGAAGCAACTTAACTTGGTATTTCTCTAACGTCATCTATCAAAATTTTAAAATTCGTAGGACTCAAATTTAACAAAAAATGTTAAGGGACTATTATTATGACAGGCATATAGTCAAGGGATTAATGTCGAGATTTGCCCAATAAAAAATTAAGACCTCAGAAGAGTTGGGAGGTCAAGGTTTTGAATTTCCAAGCAATTGAAGAATATAGTTACATAGCCAACCATATTGACTTGGAAAATTAAAAAAGTTAAAGGCTTAAGTAAGGAGACTCTGATTGCGAAAGGAGTCGTTAAAGACAAGGTGGGAAATTGGCAGGAATTTCCATTTCCAATTTCCAAGGTTAGTTAAATATTCCCTCCGTTCCTCAACAATCAACATCTATCTTTTGGTTTTCTACAAAGTATCTCTGAATTACATTGGATCGTACACTAATTCTCCTTGCTCGTGATATTGAATCTGAATCTGATTTATGGAAAAAAATTGGTGCATGTGAAGCACGGCACAAATCAGGATACTGAGTCATCCCGTTGACTTAATTTAGTGATTCACTTTTCGATCAATCTCTCTACCTAGGTGGAGGTTATTTTTTAGAAATTGATAGATGGGTAAAAGCAACCTATACCCAATAACAATATTTTAAAAATTGCTAGGCAACCACCAAAGTACGCTTGACTAGTCGGAGCAGGTGGGGGTAATCGAGTCTAACAAGTAGCAATTCTTTATATTTTGATAATTTTTCTTAGTATTATAAACATAATTATTCTAACATACTGATAAAAATATCACCAAATCTATATATATATATATATATATATATATAAAGTTGTTCTTCAGGGTAATAGTCTCTGGATGCGTTTTGCTTTGTCAAAGTATGGCAGATTGGGGGACGTGGAGCTGTCACCAGCAGACTTTAAGCTTCTTACCAGCAGACTTTGGGGCTGCCCACTAGCAGACTTGGGGCTGCCTACCAGCAGACTTAGGGCTGCTGCAATCCAGAAGCGAACTTTGTTTGCACTCAGCTCACCGCGCCTTTTTTTTATGACATGTCTTGATGAAATTTCCTATCCTACCCTTAATATAAATCCATCCTTTACCCTTTGTAAAGGTATTTTGAAACTTTGACCTCCCCTTAGGAGTATATAAGCCTCAAGACATCTCTTCATTCATTTCTAATCTGATTTTATTCACATCGTTATCTCTCCAACCGGTCAAACTTAGAGAGATAGAGAAGTGGGTTCTTGGAGTGTTCCAGCGATTACCGGAGTTTCGGCCAACCAATCGACGAGCCGAGACCACCGTTGGAAAGATCTCGTCGAGGAGATCGTTTCCCCTCTATCTATTTCAGGTTTCATATAGGTTTGAAATTCAGATCTGATGTACGTTACTAAACCCTCTTGCTTGCTTCTTCACAAATCTTGCTTAGATCATGCTAAGGAAGAGTTTTATCAAGTCTATAAAATGTTTTGATGTTTCTACGAAATCTGGAAACTTTTCCATGGATCTTGACTTGATGATTTTGGTCTTGGGTTTAGTTTGAAATATGTTCAAGCTTTGATTTGGAATCATTGTTGTTCATGAACTTGTTGGAAAACAAACCATACAAATTCAGTCTCTGTTTTGGGTAAATTTCGGGAAAAGTCTGGTACTAATATACTAAAGGTATTTTTCTAAAAATTGAGTATGTTATACCTATACATGTTAGGTAACTCTATGTAAAGTTTCATAAATTTTGGAGCTCGGGAAGTATTTTTCATTAGTCACAAATCGTGGCTGTTCAGTAAGCTGTTACCAGAAAGTTAATCTGTTAACGTGATATTGAGGTGGTCATATTTTGATGAATACATATCCTAATGGGGTGTTTTAAAATGGTAAACTCTAGCTCAAAGAGTCTAGTTTCTGAAAATGTAAAGTTTATAACATTTTGAGTAACGAGCAATTTTTGGTGAATTTTGTATGATAGACATGCAGAATGAATCACAACAGATACTTAGGTTTTTAACATGAACTTCGAGGTGTTGTATTTTGATGAATACAAGTCATAATGAAGTAATTCAAAAGGCTAAAATATATTCTTAACAGTGTAGTTTCATGCTAAGTAAGAATCACCTCCTTTGGAGTTGTGAGGAATTAATGGTCAAACTTATAATTTGATTGTGCAGAATGGGTTATAACAGAAAATCTGGAAAATAACTTGTCTTTGTGATAATCATAAATTGATGATTATAGGTCTGAATTGAATGATTCAAAATGGTGAATAACACCTTAAAATGTCTAGTATCTAATATGTAAAACCTAAATTATTGATTGCTTGTGCTATGCAAGATTTCATACATTCATATTCATCATAAACATGTTAACTTAGTTCATACATATGTTTAGAATCAATGGCATGTCCGTTGACGTCGGTTTCTATGCTCGGATGCATCTTTTCTTCATTACATGCCTCGGGACTTTGTTTGTTTATATATGATGAAAGCATATGGATAAGTGTTAGACATCATTCATAACATCATTAACATGATTTAGATGTTGATTGAAAGCTTGTTGCATCGTCGGTTTGGTTGCTAGTTTGATTCTAGTCGTTACCCTTCTTCGTTCGGCCTTTTCGGTTGTCGTTTGGGAGTGTTTTACTTAAGTTCTAAGCCATGTTTGATTGAGGTTTGAAGCTTGATTGCCTTGGTTATAGATTGTAGTTTTGAAGGTTGAATTGTAGAACTTTTTGGCTTTGGAGGACTCGTGGATGCATGTGGGAGAGACCTAGGCCAAGCAAGGAAACCAAGAATTGCAAACTTGAAATTTCCGAAGCATGCGCCACATGCTATAGGATGAAGCGACGTGCATGGTCTCCACGGTCCCTGTTACGGGATTTCTTGTGAAATTTGGTGAGTTGCCTATCCTAACCCTACCCAAACCCAACCTAACCCACTCCTAAACCCTCCTAACTACCTTAGGTTATATCCTAACCATCTAATGGAGTTTTAGAGGTGGATTAGTGTGGTTAATTAGAGGGAAACAACCCCATTAGCAAACACATCACCCACTTACCTTCCTAATCTATTTGAAGCCCTAACACTTCATTAACCTCCCATATCCACCTATCACTTCTAAAAAACATGGGAGACCTTCTTGGGGGCTATGAAAAGAGTTTTCTAAGGTTCTTGAGAGCCCACCCTTGGAATCCATAGCTAGGGGCCTCCATTTCTCAATCCACACCATAGATTTGAAGAGGAGGTTGAGGAGAACACATCCCACCGATTGGAATTTCAAATTTGTGGCTTGAAGGGGCTGAATCAAGGTAAGCTGTTACATCTCTTCCTCTTTCTTTTTGCCCCATTGACCCTAGGGAAAACAATCATTGCGCTATGTGAGGTCAATGGGTGTATTCTAGGGCTTTTTAGAGATGCCATGAACCCTAGATGTCTAGATGATGATTTTGGTTGGATGAACCTACTTGAGACCTTGATTAGCATGTTATTCATGTGTAGTATAGTATATTAATCCTTGCTATGTGATTTATTCATGTATTGAGAGCATGATTGGTGAGGTGACTTGAAAAGGGTATATGCCTAAATGATGATTTGGCTTGGATGAACATGATTGAAACCTTGATTAGTATAATATTTATGTGTAGAGTAACATATTAATTCATTTTATGTGGTTTATTCAAGTTTTGGAAAGCATGATTGGTGAAGTGACCTAAATGGGTTTATGCATAAAAATGTGAATTTGCTCTATGTTGCCTTGTTAAGTGTTTTGTTGGGATTATGTGGGTTTAATGAACTTGAGAATATGGTCATTGATGATAGTTATGAACATAGGGGGGGTATTGTAGCCCATGCTTCTATGCCCTAATTTTTGGAAAGAGTAGATTGGACTCAACGGAGTCAACCTTTGGGTTAGTATGAATTCTAGGAACTATAATCTTAAGTCCTACGGAATTCGGGGTAGATTTGATGGAGGTTAAGCCTCCAAGAGTTTTAGAAGTGTATGAAGGACACTTGATTATGAGAGCTAATATTATTCTCTAATGTGAATTTATGCTAGTTGTGAATGAAATGCATGACTAGTTTGATGCTAGAGTATGTGCCTACTTCTTTTTTAGCATATGAGTATATATTACTTGTGCTTGGGTTTTGAGTCCAGCTGGAGTCGGTTTGTTGAGTCTTTGGTGGGACGAAGCATCGTCTTCACGAATTGTGGGAATCGTGATCGCGATGGATCGCCGTGCCGGGTTGAACACACCCCTCCATCGATGGCCACGGTGGGGAAGTAGTTCATCTTAGTTGTAGTAATACACATGACTTTGATAACTATGGAACTCGAGCGGGGATTGTCTCGGGGACGTCGATATCCACGAAAGGGATATCGAGGACACATAAAGGTTTGCACGTGTTTTTGCAGGAGCGACACGGCGGAAAGAGATGGTAATGGTATCATATCCCTTTTATATGAATTGCCTCACAATTACTTATGTGAATAATGTGCTTTGTGAATATGATATGATATGATGGTTGAAATGGTTTCTTATATTGTTATACTTTATGGATAACATGATGTTTATGATTGTTTAGCATGAATGCCTTGACTTGGATATTGTTGGAATGTTATATTATGCCAACAACATAAACTATTATTGTTAAACATGAATACCTTGACATGATTTTTAATATGATGTTATTCTATAATGATAGCATGATATATTATTATTGAGCATGATGCCATGATAGGAAGTTATGTTTAGTAACTTACTAAGTCATTATGACTTACTCCTATTTGTTGATTTTTTTCCCTAGATCCGAGCCGTGCTAGCGGGTCGAAGTGATTGCCGAGATCGTGGGTGAAGTTTTCTTTTGGGCAAGGTTGATACCTTAGTTTAGTTCATTTTCTTTTGGTAAGGACGTTGGGAAAAGTGAAGTTATGTAAACTTCATGATGGGTAGCAAACCTATTTGTAGATGTAATATTTATACTTATGTTGGTTAATGCTTATTCTTTTGGTAGTCGACTTGTGTTAGTCGCGCTTGGTGATTGTTGGTGATTATGTTTTAGTTATGTATATTGATGGTTAATATATCAAGTTTGTTCTCCGGAATATTTTTAGCCGTTGAGTATGTTAGACTAGAGTCTTAGACTTAGTGTAATGTTGGGTTCCGGCTGTAACGTCGCCGATGACTTGGTTTATTTGTTGCTATATATTTATATTGCATGACAGGGAGTTTTGCTCTACGTGCCAAATGTTGCGGCACGTGTGTCGAATTTTTGGACCGAGATATTAATTATCTCTTTGGTTGTATTTAGTTTGATCTTGTTAGCTCTGGCGCCACTGTGATATTATGTTTTGCTTCCACATGTGTTTTAAGTTGTTGGCGTATTGCCGTTATGGCCTTACCCATTATTTTTTATTTTCTTGTTGTTATTTGTTTCCCGACGGCACGACCTTGGGATCTTGTCTTGGGATCCGGGTCGGGTCGTCACAGTTGGTATCAGAGCTATGATTATAAATTTAGCTTTCAGCCAGGATAGGTTCCTTGGCTTAGGGGGTTGGTTTTGTGTGATAGATTTATTTTAACGTCGAGTGTTATTGTAGGTTAAGATGGTGGATACTAGAGCTGGAGTTAATATTGGAGGTGGTAACGGTAGAGGTGCAGGCGGTGTCAGAAATGCTAATGGGAACCGTCAACAGAATATTCCTCCACTTCGGACATCGGAGGAGCAGTTTGAGGCTATGGCTACTATGTATCGGGGCATGCTTGCTATGATGAATGAAATGAACCAAAGGGGATTTGATAGAGTTGAACCTCAACAAGTACCATAGCTAGAGCCACAACCAGAACCGCAAGTTGAGAGGCAGAGGCAGGATGCTAGACATCATGAAAATTCTATGCTTGAGAAATTTGTGAAGCTGAAGCCGAGACAGTTTGATGGGGAGCCGGACGCTGTGAAAGCTGAGTTATGGATTGAGCACTTAGAGAAGATATTTGCTCCTTTGGGTTGTGATGATGAGCAGAAGGTTGTTTTGGCAGTGTTCAAGCTTGAGGGTGCAGCAGAGCATTGGTGGCAAGTGCTTAGGGAGAGTTGGGACATGCTTAGAGTTCCTCATATATGGCCTAACTTTGTTCGGGAGTTTAGAGCTTCTTATGTACCTGAAGTTGTTCGAGAGAAAAGAGAGAATGAATTTCTTGATTTGGTGCAGGGAAGTATGATTGTCTCATAGTATTTGGCAAAATTTACGGAGTTGGCTCGTTATTGCACACACTTGATTCTGGATGAGGCTAGGAGGACTCAGAAATTTGTGAAGGGTTTGAAGACTGAGTTTAGGAAGCAGCTACTATCTCATCAGTTTTTGGAGTATAGGAAGGCCGTTGATAGGGCCTACATCATTGAGAGGGATATTGAGGAGCATCGTGCTATGCATATTTCGGGTTCTTCTCAGCAGCCTAAGCAGTCTTCTGGGCGAGGTAATGGATCGGGTAACCGAGGAAACTATAGTGGGAACAATGATCACAAGAAAGGAAGTGGAAAATCTAATTATGAAAGGCATGCAAAGAATCAGTCGAGCGGCAAAGGGGCTAGTACTACACCTACTCAGGGAGATCGTAGTGTGGTATTGGTTTGTTCTTATTGTTCAAGATAGGCACACCTGAGGATAGATGTCGGAGTAAGAATGGAGCACCGATGGAGTACTACTACTGGAGCTTCGGGCACATGAAGAAGAGTTGTCCTAAATTGAAGAACAACCAGTCAGGAGGTTCGAGTCAACCTACAGTTGGGATGAAGAGAGATGGCGATGGTAAAGCTAAGGTGCAGGGTCGCGTGTTTGCTCTAGATCAAAGGGGAGTGCCTGAGTCTACGGCAGTTATTGGAGGTACCGTTTCTATCTTCAGTAGTGAAGCTCATGTACTCATAGATCCAAGATCATCGCATTCGTATGTTGCATCGCATTTTGTTGACAAGTTGTGTGTTATGCCCCAGTCTTTGCCTTATGTGCTTGAAGTATCTACCCCGCTTGGTGAATGTTTATTGGCTTCGGAAATTTATAGAGCATGTGATGTACTTGTGGATGAACATGTTTTGCATGCGGATTTGGTGGTGTTGCCACTTCGTGATTTTGATGTGATACTTGGCATGGATTGGTTGTGTACATATCATGCATTGGTGGATTGCCATAGTAAGAGGGTTACTTTTGCTTTTCCTAGCATTCCTGAATTTGTATTCTTGGGTGAAAATGCACCTAGTGGTTTGCGCGTCATTTCTGCTCTTAAGGCTAGGAAATTATTGTCGTGTGGTTGCACAGGGTATCTCGCATGTGTAGTCGATAAACGGGTTTCTACTTCCAATCTTGAAGATGTGCCAGTTGTGTGTGAGTTTCTGATGTTTTCTAAGGATTTTGGGATGCCTCCTGATAGGAGATTGAATTTTGCATCGAGTTGTTGCTGTGTGACTACACCGATATTGAAGGCGCCAGATAGGATGGCACCTATGGAGTTGAAGGAGTTGAAGGTTCAGCTTGCAAGAGTTTTCACATTGGCTTTATCAAGCCAAGCCCGTATCTCCTCAAAGGGGTGCGCCTTGTATTGTTTGTGAGGAAGAAAGATGGGAGCCTTAGGTCGTGCATTGATTACCGGGAGTTGAACAAAGCGACGATCAAGAACAAGTATCCATTTCCGCATATAAATGACTTGTTTGATCAATTGCAAGGATCGGTGGCCTATTCCAAGCATGATTTGAGATTTGGGTATCATCAATTGAAGGTTAGAGCCGAGGATGTTTCGAAAACTGCCGCACGAGGTACGGGGCACTATGAGTTTTTGGTGATGCCATTTGGGTTGACTAGTGCGCCGGCGGTGTTTATGGATTTGATGATCCGGGTGTTCCATAATTTTCTTGATTGCTTCGTGGTGGTTTTGATAGATGATATTCTTGTGTACTCTAAGTCTCTGAAGGAGCATGCACAACATTTGGGGATGGTCTTGACGATTCTTCGGGAGAGGCAACTCTACCCCAAGTTTAGTAAGTGTGCTTTTTGGCTAGAGGAGGTCTCATTTTTGCGGCATGTTGTTTCTAGTGTCGGGATAGCGGTGGATCCTTCTAAGGTTGAGGCGGTGCTGAATTGGAGGAGACCGACCATAGTCACGGAAGTTAGAAGTTTCTTGGGTCTAGCCAGTTATTGTCGGAGGTTCATAGACGGATTTTCAAGATTGCTACTGCTGGTTCCTGAAATTGCTCCGCCCGCGCCTCTGATAGGTGCGCCGTCCGGCGGATGCGGTGACATCCACTACCCTGCTCCAGCCTCCCTTTGTTTAGGGAGATCGAAATCAAAAGCGCGGAGGAGTTCAGGAATAGCGCGTTGGAATGCGCCTCGGTTGCCTTTAGTGAATTTTGATCCAATATGGGAGCTTTGGATTTTCTATGTCAAGTTATCCCCTTTTTAGGGGATACCAGGATATAGGAAAACATCACCTTTCAATTCCCATCCTCCCTTGTTTAGGGGAGAACGTGAAAGTGCAGAGAAAGATGTCAACGCCTCCATTATGGATTTTATGAAAATAGCCTTATGGCCTATTTCTGATCACTATGAGTGCTTTGGGTTTTCTACGCCAAGTTATCCCTTGTTTACGGGATACCGTGACATAGGAATACATCACATTTCCATTCCCATTCTCCTTTTTAGGGAGAACGTGAAAGTGCAAAGAAAGATGTCTGCAGGCCCCACCGATCCAAAATGTTTTTAGAGTCGCCATCTTTATTTTAAGGCGTAAATAAAGCAAAACCAAAAAAAGAAACCGTAGATAGAGAAAATGGGTTCTGAGGCTGTTACGAGTTGGGAATGTGCTAGGCACCCAACTCGCCCTTTCTCGGTCTCAAAACGGTTTTTGGCTAAAGTATGCTTTTTGTTATATTTATTTAACGATAAATAAAGCATTAATCGCCACAAATACATCCGTTACATCTATATTATTTACGCACTTGCAATGCCTCTTTTACAAATAATTACAAATATACTTGGAAATATTTGGTCATAGTAATTCAAGTACATTTAGTATTATTTCCTAAATAAACCGGCAAAGATAACTCGCTATATATTTACATTGGGTCGAATTGGAAATAATACTATTACAAAATGAAAGACTTTAATAAACAAAGCAAATAATTACAAATATTTCGAAAGTAATTGGCCATAATAACTGCTACAATTAATACTATTTCGACTAAATCCGGCAAAGACAACCGCTATATATCTACATTTGGCCTGATTGAAATAATACTATTTTACAAAATGAAAAACTTTAAAAAATAAAACTTATGCATGTACCTAAAGGTGTGCTCGCCTGTCGCTCGGGGAGAGAGTCTTTTGTTGTTGTTGGTGTGTGTTTGTGTTGTGTGAATTTGGGCAATGGATCGCTCGAAAGTTACTTTTGGCCCTGGGGCGCGTAGTAACCGCTTGTGTTTGGTTGTTTGTTGGCTTGAGGTAGGCTAAAATTGGGGAGAGTAACCGCTTATCTCTCGGTGTTGACCTTTTTAAATCGGGCAGAGCAACCCGCTTCTTTCCACGATTTTGGACCGGGAAAATGGTGGATACCCAGCTGGGGGCTAAGGTACACTTCTATCTGCTGGTTTTGTGTTTGGCGGAGGTTTGGCAGGGTTTCGAGGCTTTGAGGTGATCTCTCACTATCTCACACCGCTTAATTCTCCAAGAACGTTAATGCGAGAAGCTTTACGCAAAGAAGGAGTGTCGAATGAAGAGCCTGATGCCTCTATTTATAGGAGGAAATAGGACATCGTCGCTGAATTAAATTTTTTCTCTCAAGCAAGATCAAACGGTGGTACATCAGGCCGAACGAAGTTGTGAAATGCGGCAAATGAATGGATGAACAAAGGTCTCAAGAGTGGGTTGGGCGCCATTTCATGAGGTTTGGGCGCAGTTCAAATTGGATGGAAGCCACGCCTAAATCCTTTCCTGCGCTTCAATCAGTTGTACAATGCGCTCGAAAAATTGCATTTTGCGGCAGATCGTTGCATGAATAGTGTACCGAGGAGATTTGGGCTCCAACCTATGAGGTTTGGGCGCCATGCCCAAACCCTTTGGTGGTGTGCCTAAATCCCAAAGTTGTCCCATTTTTGACACTTTAGTCCCTCAGCTTTGTCCTTTTGTGCATCCCGCTTTGTCCTTTTGCATTTTTGACCTCAGAACTTGACATTTGTTAATGTTTTAACAGCTTCTTGATATTTTATGTCATGTCACATATCGGGGTACGAAATTGGGGGTGTCTACAGAGCCCCTCAACGATGGAGTCTACTGTAACCCGCAGCCTTACCGAGTAGACGAACATCGTTGATTAGAATAGACTCTCCAATTTCGCTTCATTTCAAAACGAGGGAGAAATATGCAAAGGTGTAGCGCTTATAATGCAGAATTTATCAAACCTCCCTATCCTAGACATTTTTAGTCGGGCTATAGCAGTTATCGAAATTTTAAGCGATATGCAAATTGAATGCTCGATGGTCGGACCTACTACTGTAGGCTACCTACGTATCCCTTAATAAAAGGAATCAGACCAAACGTAGTTCAGCCTCAAGCCGGGAATCAAGTGTTGTAATGCAGACAAGTGTTGTGTGGTGGTGCAAGTGTGGCAATGCCAAATGAGCAAGTGCATGCAAAGCTTTATCGAATGAGTACGACAAGGGTAAATAATGTGTTGTGTTTGGTCGCATCTACCGAGATAGACTGCCTACGTATCCTTAGCCAAGGAATCAGACCAATCGTAGCTCGCCTATGGTTGCGCGACATGAATTGTTTCCTAGAACTCACCTCTATTGGAGAACAAAACCTTTCCCTATGAATCCTGGCCGACCCCTTAAAGGAAAGTTTCCCACACGCCCAAAATGCATAGAATGTATTGCCTCCTCGTGAACTCGCCTTCAACAGAGAACAAGACCTTTCCCTATCAATCCGGTGTACTTTTAAAGGAAAGTTTCCAAACATCAAACAAATGCACTGTTAAAAAGGAAAATACCTTCCTTTCCTTTACCTTTGTCGTGTCCATGCAACAAATTGCTGCTGATGTTGCTTTGCTGTCGCTTGCTGCTTTACGCTGTTCGTTGCTGCACGTTGCTGGGGATTTTTCTTTTGTCACTGTTCCAGCCCTTGCTGGAAAATCTTTTCCCTTGTTCCGCTTTGTTTTCGGCTTTAGCTGGAAAATTTTTCTTGATGCTGCTGCATTTTCTTTATCGCCGTTTCTAACCTTGGTCAGAAACTTCCTTTTTTCTTGTCAGTAGCATCTTTGGTATCACCGAATCGCTTTTCTTTGTTGCTGCTTTCTTTTCGCTCCATTCTCTAGCTTCTGCCGAAAATTTCTTCTTCTGCCGCCGCATTTATTCTTGTTGCATGTACCTGAAAATTTTTCCTTTCTTGTACATGTATTTCCCCCTCTCCCGATTTTTGTTTTTGTTTTTTTTTTGTTTTTTTGTTTTGTTTTTTTAAAGAACCTGTACAAACATTTACAATGCAATCTAATTTTATATGATGCAAAATAAAAAAACACATGCAGACTCAAGACACACGCACAAAGCAAAGCTATACCGATGTCTAATGGGTAATGGCACGCTGTATCTCCAAGATGGATTTTAAATGAATATACCTTCGATTCGAACAAGCTTCTTTTTCTCCTTTTTTTTTTTTAATATGCGGGAAAGGAAAGGCGATACCTCTCCCGTTCTTGGCCATATGATTGTTGCAGGCTATTCTTGGCATAAGGCGATTCTCATAGCCCCGATTTTCTTCGCAATCGACAGGCAGAATGAATGGCCGTAATCCAAGTCCCGTCTGTTTCGTGACAATGGTAACGCAGATGATGAATAGCACGAGGACACTTCGGTGCTTCTCATTCGATGAGACCGAGCCCCTTTTTTTCTTTTTTTCTTTTTTTGTTGTTTGGGCCTTTGAAGTATATGGGCCGTAGGAGGCGGACATGCAGTCTTGATGGACCACCTTGGGGCTTAAGTTGCAAATGAAGGATAGTTTTGGGGAAACAAAGGGGTATAGGCAATAATAGATATATGCGGGCAATTAATGTATAATCTAAATTTCTTTAGCAATTATTCCTAAGTTGCACCTTAGGACCCGAAAATGTTATATTTTAGTGTTTTATTGCAAGCTTCACTCGTAGTTTTTTTTTTTCTTTTACGTCGGTCGAGCCCATTTGTCTGAGAAGATGCGGAGGTAAGATCTTTGAGGTTTCAAAGAGTGCCTTCCCTCTCGATATATATATATTTTTATTTTGCTCTAACTTTTACCTAGGCGCCTTTCGGGTTTTTAACCTAAGAGCCTTTATTATTATTTTTATTTTTTGCTTTTGCTTGCTCTAATTTTGCCTAGGCCGCCCTTCGGGTTTTCGGCCTAGCGAGCCCTTATTTCTCCTTTTTATTTTTTATTTTTATGCCTAATAACTTTTGCCTAGCGCCCTTTCGGGTTTTGACCTAGCGGTGGAAGGAAGCACTTTTGCCAAATAGAGATTGTCTCAAGCATAATACCTTTGAAGCTCGTTGAGATTGGAGGGTGAACAAAGTCTTCTTTTTCACTGCACTTGCGAGGAATATCATCACTGACGGATCTTTTTGACAATATCACGGCACATCGTGGAAGAGTGGTAGCGACCTTTTGATAAGTAGCCCCAGCATTTTTTTTAGCCAGACGGCATGACATGGTAGCGAGGTCCCCAAGGAGTGGTGAATGAGGTCTTTTCTTGGTCTCCTGGCGCCTTTGATTTGACTATGGCCCAATATCTCTTGTTGATAGAAAAAACTTGTTGGGTTTGAGAATGGTCACTACATGGAGGCAGACCAGGTCGGGTATTTTCCTTCTTTTTTTTTTTTTCTAACTCTTTTTTTTTTTTTTTTTTTACAGAATGAAGTTGACGTCTTGCGGTGTTTCATGATTTTTTTTTCTTTTTGAACTTGTAGTGACCATTCGGCTTGATGCGGCGGAGCTTTTGTCGATTAGTGAGCATTCAGGATATATGGGGATCCGGTGTTTGACTATGGTGGGTCTACCCGACACATATTCATAGGACCAGTAAACATGTATACGAACTCTTTGAGGAGATCCATGAGTGTTATCCTTTTCGGAACCTTGCGGGGAGTTGCCGATTTTGTCTTCTTTTGATTTCATTGTCCGCCCATTGATAGTGGATCGGTTTTATTCTTTCTTTGTTGATGAATGATGTTGTCCCCGAACTGTGCTCTCTATGACTTTTCAAGTTCAAGCAAATAATTCTTTTTTTTTTGTTCGGGGGTCCTCCTATTAAATGACTCATTATTATAATGATTTAATCGTCTTTTAATATAGGTGCAACTAGAAATAAGCTAAGACATTTATATTATTATTAAAAACAAACCGTCTGGTGTTTATTACATTATTGAGGACACAGGGTTTGAGATCCTCATTTTAGGGCCGGATCGGTAGATGACCAATCAGTAAAGCTAGAGAAAGGAATAGGGATAATATATCTAAGCGGTCCACGGATCTGCGAGGCGTCAAAAGCCAGGGCGTAGTATACTAGTTACAGAGGCTTATTAGAAATGGACTCCAAACTCGGCGGGGGAGCTTCCAAATGTGCCGGTACCTCTGCCTATCATGTCTAGGAAGTTTTCACCAACCTCAATCATGTTGATTTGAGGTAGGGGTTATTGACTATATTTAGTGCAGGGGAGGCTTTTCAATAACCTTATCATCTATAAGATCTGAATAGCATTTTGAGCGAGATAACATTTATCGGTGAGGTGGCCCTGCGGCGATGATATTCACGATGCGGGCATGATTCGAGGTCTGGGCGAGGGGGTCTAGTGGCTTATAATTTTCCATGAAGCTTTAACACTCCTTGTGCCATTAGCCTGCCTGGGATTCTAGGCCCAGGAGGCTTGCGGTTCATCATAATGGCGGTTCGATTTACGAAATTTCTTTTACCATTATTCCCTCAGGCGTGTTGGCGGACATCATCCATAAGACCATGGAACAATGCCATAACTTTGGGTAGGAAAAGTGGCTGATGCATTCCCTACCATATTGCCGGTTGAATGCGGGTGTGGTTGCTGTTGTCTTCCACTTTAGAGTAACGGAAAGAGCTAGGAGGCGTATTGACTTGTAATTGCCCGTTCGTATATCATCATCTATACGGGCTCCTATCTCCACTATTTCTTTAAAATTGGTGTAAAGGGAATCGACATGTGTTCACGTAAATAAATGGGGTGGAGGTTTTGATGAATATTCTACATGACTTCGTAGGATCGAGTGCGTCGAGTGCAGAGCCAACTTCTTTTCCACGGCCGCGAACTCGGCACATGTTTCTTTTTCCCCTACGGGTGCACGACTCAAGATCCCTTCTATTTTCGGGTGGTGTTGTCTTTGTACCTTTCGAGGAATGCTTGACTATCGGTCCCACGTATTCGTAGTGTTGCTATCGGACAACATTAGCCATTGTTTGGCCACCATCGAGGTGAGGTGAAAATTAGAAGCCATAGCCTCAAAGCTAGCTCCTCTTGTTGCATGCCGGTGGAATAAGATTTTAAGTGAGATATATGGCATCGGTCCCAACAAATTTTTTCTATGTCGGGCATTTTTGAATTTGAGAGGCAATCTTGCTGAGGTTGTAATGTCGGTGCCCGCGTAGAAAATTCCCCTTTGTTGAGAAGTTTGAGTACCATAGCTCTTATATTTTCCATGGCACCTCATTTTGTGGTGGTTGGGGAGTTGGCTTTTGGTATATCTTTGGCGAGGATTAGGGAAAATTTGGGTTAATTTCTGGCTATAGAATGTCTGGTAAGGATTTTAAATTTGGTGGATTGGATTACGATGGATAAAGATTTTGGGCTTGGTGGATTAAGGTTTGGATAAGGATTTTGGGTTGGTGGATTTTGGGTTGGTGGATTATTGATGGTTTCGGTTGGGCGGCCAGGATCATTATAAGGTAAGTATGTGGTAACTTGGCCTGGTGGATTGTAGTTTTGGGGATCCATATGTTGGCTGCTTTGGAGTGGGTTGATTATGGGAAATGGGAGGTCATTTGGGCTTTGGGGAATATTGGTGCTCGGGGAGGGGTATAGAGGATAGTCTGGTGGGGCCGATGTTTGGGTAGTAGGGACTTGGTGGAGGATTGGGATTCGGGTTATCGGCGGTATTTGGTGGGTTAGTGTTTGGCTGGGGGTTTGGGTTTGGAGGCACATGAGATGTTGATGCTTCATGTGGGATTGCGAGGGGAAGAGATTACCTCACCACTAGATTTTAAACTTTGCACTACTAACCATTTGGCTCATCATGCGTCGGTCATTGCACCCAACTTTTGGTCAAACCATTCTGCATTGCTAGAGTCGGAGCATATCTGGAGCCCACTGAATCGTACCCATGTCGGATTTGTTCATCGTTGCCATCTTGCTCGGATCTGTATTTTACATGCGGATTACGCCGCTTGTCGATCGCTGCGATACCCTGCATTCGATTTACGCACTTGATTCCAGGTATCAATCGGCGATCTTGTCTGCACTTTCCAAATTCGGGCCGGGTTTAAGGGAAAATGGGCTTTGATGTATCGGAAAAGGCTGGTGAAGGCTTTGAAGGCTTGGAGTCTGGCGTGCCTTTATTAGTATATTTTATTATTATTATTATTATTCCTCTGAAATGACAGGATAAGCACACCTTAATTTTGGCAGTCTCGGGACTTTCTGGAGCAGATGGATTCTTTCTCAGAGTATAGGACCAACGTATTTCACACACCTTTCGACTCCCAGAGATCGGGTGATCGAGGCGAAGGGCCTATACTCTTCAGGGATCCACCATTCGAAATGGTCTAGGTCGAGCATTAGAAAATAATAAATCAGCGATTGTATTATTTTCTTTTGACTTGCGCAAAAAAATTTGACTTGCAGATTGTGATTTTTTGACTTGCGCATTTTTTTTTTTTTTGGTGACCCACAATTTAAAATGCAAAAACAGTCGGTCTTTGAAGTGTCTGAAAATCTATATCTTGATCTAACGTTGGCTCATGTAGGGGTAGGCGGCCATGGTGTAGAGTGCTTGATTCGAATATATTTATATGCGTAATGCTTGGCGTGTGTGCGGTATCTAAAAAGTAAAAAAGAGTTTTTTTTTTGGATATGGAAATAGAAAATAAAAGCAGATATAACTTTGTCTTCTTTGTTATGTATGGATTTTCTCGGCTTTTTAGCTTAAGCGCAAGCAATAAGCATACCATCAAGAAATAGAAAGAAAAGCGGGGAATCTATTTATTTATTTATTTTTTTAGAAAAGGGGCCTAATCCCAAAATAAAATAGCAGAATGAATGCATATATGTACATATTTTGCAGAATGAAAATGAAAAAAGCGAGAATAAAATAATATAAGAAAATGAAGAGATTTTAAAAATAAAGCCCGGCCCTTTAGTTATCTTTGCCAGGATAGTATTGCACATAGAATATTACATATATATAAATATAATAATAATATTATATATATATATATATATATATATATATATATTTTTTTTTTTGAAGATTTTTTTTGAAAAATCTGAATAAAATATACTTGTGTTTGAAATAAAGGAACGCAATTTATGGATCGCTTGATGTTTGAATATGGCTTCTTCTTTCCACAAAGATAGCCGGATGTTTTTAAAATAATAATAGGCTTTTAAAATTAATGCCAACAAGCATGCTTTAGCGAGAAACAAAAGAAAAAAAAGTTTTTGTTAATGAGTCTAGCCACTCCATTTTTATTCATTAAAATAAAATTCTCCCGCGAGTCGCCCTTGTGGGTTCTGGGGAAATTGCTCCCGCCCGCTCCCTTGGATAGGGCCCGTAGCGTCGATGCAATCGGTGACATCCATTGCTCCAGTTCAACCTCCCTTATTTAGGGAGATCGAAATCAAAAGTGCGGGAGGAGTCTTTGTCGAATAGCGCGTTGGAATGCGCCTCGGTTTGCCTTTAGTGAATTTTTGATCTAATATGGGAGCTTTGGTTTTCTATGTCAAGTTATCCCTTTTAGGGATACGAGGATATAGGAACACATGCAATGGTGACTGATGGGGCCAGGGATCGGTCCGCCCAAATAAGAGGGAAACAAGTAAGCAAAGAAACATGCAAGGTCATAATTTATAAAAAGCGGACGTGGTAACATTGGAGGCAGCACGCCTCGGCAAGCGGCCGGTATTTTAAAACTTTTAAACACGATAGCAGGTTAAACAATATAACCAAGTCTTGACGACACTACATGCAGGAACCCGAGCTAACGGTTTATGGACAAGGATTAAGAAGAGCTAATAGCATCGGCGGAAGACTAATACGTGGAGGAATAATAACTAGTTAACCAAAGCTCGGCTTACACAATGCCGGCACAAAAGGGTTACAAGTACTACAAGTGATATACTACTAGCAGCTAACAAGAGTTACAAATCAAGTTCTATACAAATACCCAAGCATAGTCTAATTGACTTGCTTTAACCCGTCGTCCTTACAAAATATAAAACAAGAGAAAGGGAACGTCTAAACCACCTCTTCAAATATCAACGGCGCACAAAAAGGGCCGCAAAGCACGAACACCGCGAGTCTCATCGAGCGAGACTGTCTTGCTAGGATCTAAAGCGATAAAAGGGGAAAGGGTAAGTCATAAAGACTTGTAAGCTATCAATCATGCATGTCATGGCAATATGCATCATTCAAGGCAAGATATCATATTCAAGGCAAGATATCATATTCAGGGCAAGATATCATATTCAAGGCAAGATATCATATTCAGGGCAAGATATCATAGAGGTCATGTATCCAAGATGCACATTGTTTCACATAGGTGCTTGTAATTAAATCACATAGGATCAGGATATATCGAGAGCCGGCCGCTATCGTAGTTCTGCTATCTGCGGAAATGTGCGGGTATCGAATGTGTGTAAGTACATCGATCTTCGAGGAGATGCAGGATGATAGTCAATGATGCTCTTAATGATTACAGGCAAGGGAGCTTTTGGCCACGGTGGGCGTGTGTGAACAAAGGCAGTATGCCGGTGGACTCATGCAAATGCCAAGTAATGTTTACTTAACAAAATTCTCAAGTATAGAACGAGGTCGACAAGAGCGATCTCGTTCAAGACAAGTAAATTATTCTCATCAATAACCAAGTTGGATTGAGTTCGACAAGAGCGAACTCACATGTCAATTAGTCATGCTATAATATGACATTCAAGATCAAGCAAGGTAATCAGTTCAAGTTCAAAAGTCTAGAATTATTATTCTTAGGGAAACGCGTTTAGAACGTCGTAGGGATTTGTCGGTGAGCCGGTATTGTTCAATGGCTCGCTAAACTTGACTCCGTTGAGTCATTTCTAACAATTCGTCCAATAGAGTTAGGATGCTAAATACATCGTGAACCTTTTCTAAGTTCTCGTATATGATCGGCTAGGTCATTAATCTATTTAACAACCATAGTAAAGAATTATCATCAATGATCAAGCACGAATGAGTTCGACAAGGGCGGACTCAATATGTCAAATAGACATTCTATTATATGACATCAAGAATCAAGCAAGGTAATCAATTCAAGTTCAAGAGTCTAGAATTATTATTCTTAGGGAAACGCGTTTAGAACGTCGTAGGGATTGATCGGTGAGCCGGTATTGTTCAATGGCTCACTTAAGTTTGACTCCGTTGAGTCGTCTCTAACGATTCATCCAAGAGAGTTAAGATGCTAGATGCATCCAAAATCCTTTTCTAAGTTCTCGTATCGAGTAACCAGGCCGTTAATCCACTTAACAACCATAGTCAAGTATTAACAGTAATTCGAATTCAAGGGGACCTTAGAATCATTATTCCAAAGGTATTAAAATGCAAGGGTCCAAGAACATTAGTTATTCATAGGGGGACATTGAACACAATTAATTCTAAGCCTAGGACCCAATTCAATTAGGATGATCAATACATGGCATAGGAGACCCTAGAATTCGCAATCCCCAAGAGTTATCAAAATCTATTAACCTAAGAACATTAGTTGTTCCTAAAGAAGCATAGAACATAATTAATTCTAGGCATAGGTCTCAATCAACAAGATGGACAATCCAAAGCACGTGAAACCCTAGAATTCATAATCTCCAAGAGTTGTCAAAAGTCGTAAGTCCAAGAACATTAGTTGTTCCTAAGGAGGCGTAGAACATGATCAATTCTAGGCATAGGATCCAATTCAATAGGATAGACAATTCATGGCATAAGGAACCCTAGAAATCATAGTCTCCAAAGGTTGTCAAAATCTATTAGTCCAAGAACAATAGTTGTTCCTAAGGGGACATAGAACACTTTTAATTCTAGGCATAGGATTCAATTAATATGATGAATAAATTATTCAAATTCTCCAAGGACCAATTCATCAACAATCATGGCATGGGCATGGTAGGAGCATGGGAGTTACAAGAAGAGGGGAAAACATGGCAATTCTAGCATTCATCCTAAGGGGAAATCGATAGCTTACCTTCACCAAGGAAAAAGGAAGGTTTGAGCACAAGGTAATCGGATGGAAACGATCTCCTCGTCGGTAGCTTCACTCCGGTGGTCTCGGTTTGGCAATCGGAGGTCGGGAGCTCAATCCATGGAGGAGACACACACTAGTCTCACCTTTCTCTACACACACAAGCTTGGAGAAGAAAGAGATGAAGAAAATCTGGGAATGGAGGCTTAATGGCTGATCAACAAGAGGGTGAGCTTTTTATACCTTGCATGGAATGAGTGGAAATCCACTTGGCACAAGAAGAGGGCCTCCAAATCCACTTGTCAAGAGGAGGTAGCTTGAGGTTAGGACTAATCTAACTTGATTAGTGTCTAATAGGTAGGATTAGGGCCAATTAGGAAGGGGTTTAAAGGGTCAAAGGTCGGACATAAGCAGTAGAGGAAAAATTCCGTAGGTGAAAAGGAGGCGGGCGCCTCCAGGCCATCAGCCTCATCTTGGGGCTATCCCCAAAATTTCAATTGCTCTCAGCGCGCCTCACTCGATCCATGCGGGCGCCTGGGCTTCTGGGGCTCCAAAACTTGACCTAAACAAGTCCTAAATGGTCCCAAGCTCATGGGCAACCACTCTAGGGTCTAACATAACTCAAAACATGTCCGAAACACACCCGAACATCACCCGGAACAAGGTAGGACAAGGCTCGAGTCAAGCGACGATTGGTTGACGAATCAAACCCGGATCAAACGTTAATAAAACTAGGGTAACTTGGGCATGAAAAAGGATTGTTTATTCATGGTTATGACTTGAATACAAGTCCGGGAACTCAAGGAACAATTCGCACGTCGAAATACGAGCAATACGGGAGACGGGGGAAATCGCTAAGGCCAAAACAAAGCGAGATGGTTTCTACACTTCCGATCAAGCTTACTAGTATCAAGGCGAGGGTTCTAAGTCATCTATGAAAGACAATAGAACCCTAACGAGTCTTGGTTGAGTGCAAATCAAGCTAAGGCAACACTCAAGGCATAACGGCAAGGTATGCTAAGCATAGAAGGTAATCAAGCAACTAGGCACGTAATACTCCAATGTGAGCATGACAGGGAAAATTAGAAGCGTCTAACATGTTAAGGTATAATACAAGCGTGTTATTAAGGCAATAAACAAGTAATGGGTTTGGGTTCTCACAACATCACCTTTCCATTCTCATTCTCCTTGTTTAGGGGAGAACGTGAAAGTGCAGAGAAAGATGTTGCAGCGCCCCCACTATGGATTTTATGAAAATAGCCTTATGGCCTATTTCGGATCACTATGAGTGCTTTGGGTTTTCTACGTCAAGTTATCCCTTGTTTAGGGGATACCAGGACATAGGAATACATCACCTTTCCATTCCCATTCTCCCTTTTTTAGGGAGAGCATTGAAAGTGCAAAGAAAGATGTTGTGAGGCCCAGCTGGATCCAAAATGTTTTTAGAGTCGCCATCTTTATTTTAAGGAAAAAATAAAGCAAAACCAAAAAAGAAAACCAGAGATAGAGAAAATGGGTTCGGAGGCTAAGTTACGAGTTGTGAAGGTGCTAGGCACCCAACTCGCCCTTTCGGTCTCAAAACGGTTTTTGGCTAAAGTATGTTTTTTGTTATATTTATTTAACAGATAAATAGAGCATTAACTGCCTACAAATACATCTGTTACATCTATATTATTTACAGACTTGCAACAGTCTCTTTTACAAATAATTACAAACATACTTGGAAATATTTGGCCATAGTAACGTCTACATTTAGTATTATTTCCTAAATAAATCCGGGCAGAATAACTGCTTATATATTTACATTGGGCCGGATTGGAAATAATACTATTACAAAATGAAAGACTTTAATAAACAAAGCATATAATTACAAATATTTCTGAAAGTAATTGGCCATAATAACGGCTACATTTAATACTATTTCCTGACTAAATCCGGGCAGCACAACTGCTTATATATCTACATTGGGCCGGATTGGAAATAATACTATTTTACAGAATGAAAAACTTTAAAAATAAAAACTTACAGACAGCCTAAAGGTGTGCTCGCCCTGTCCCTAGGGGAGAGAGAATCTTTTTTGTTGTTGTTGTTGTGTGTTGTGTGAATTTGGGCAGCGTGACTGCTTCTGAAAGTTACTTTTGGCCTCGGGGTTTGGGCAGAGTAACTGTTTGTGTTTGGTTGTTTGTTGGCTTGAGGTAGGCTAAAATTGGGCAGAGTAACGGCTTATCTCTGGCTGTTTCGGCCTTTTAAATCGGGCAGAGCAACTGCTCTTTCCACGATTTTTGGACCGGGGAAAAAGGGTGGATACCTAGCTAGGGGGCTAAGGTACACTTCTATCGGTTGGTTTTGTGTTTGCCGGAGGTTTGGCAGGGTTTCGAGGCTTTGGAGGTGATCTCTCACTATCTCACACCGCTCTCTAATTCTCCAGCGTAACGTTAACGCGGAGAAGCTTTACGCAAAGAAGGAGTGCTGAATGAAGAGCCAGATGCCTCTATTTATAGGAGGAAATAGGTTTGGGCGCTGTGCCCAAACTGGATGGAAGCCACGCCTAAATCCTTTCCTGCGCTTCAATTAGTTGTACACTGCGCTCGAAAAATTGCATTTTGCGGCAGATCGTTGCATGAATAGTGTACTGAGGAGATTTGGGCTCCAACCTATAGAGGTTTGGGCGCCATGCCCAAACCCTTTGGTGGCTGTGCCTAAATCCCAAAGTTGTCCCATTTTTGACACTTTAGTCCCTGTAGTTTGTCCTTTTGTGCATCATGCTTTGTCCTTTTGCATTTTTGACCCTGTAACTTGACATTTGTTAATGTTTTAACAGTTCTTGATATTTTATGTCATGTCACATATCAGGGGTACGAAATTGGGGTGTCTACAGCTACGCCAATGACGAATTTGACCCAAAAGAAGACCGCATTTGTTTGGAGTGATAAGTGTGAAGAAAGCTTCCAAGAGTTGAAGAAGAGGTTGACTACGGCACCGGTTTTAGCATTGCCTAGCGGAGGTGATAATTTTGTGGTTTATAGTGATGCATCGAAAGAAGGATTGGGTTGTGTTCTTATGCAGAATGGGAAGGTGATTGCTTATGCTTCGAGGAAGTTGTCTCTGTATGAGATGAATTATCCTACGCATGATCTCGAGCTAGTGGCGATCATATTTGCTTTGTACAAATGGAAGCATTATTTGTATGGGTCGAAGTTTCAGATTTTCACGGATCACAAGAGCTTGAAATATCTCTTCTCGCAAAAAGAATTGAATCTGAGACAGCGGAGATAGATGGAGAAGTTGATGGATCACGATTGCATGATACTTTATCATCCGGGGAAGGCGAACGTGGTTGCCGATGCTTTGAGTAGAAAAGTTCACTTGTCATGTTTGATGATGCGAGAATGGAAAATGTTGGAGGATGTTCGTGATTGGAATCCTAGTGAGGTTAATCATGGAGTACTCTTTACTAGTGTGCGTGCTATTCCAGTTATATTGGAGAGGATTAAGGAGACTCAAAGGAAGGATCCGGGGTTGGTGAAGATCATTGATGGTTTGAGTGATGATAAGGAGCATAAGTTCGCGATGAATCAAGATGGGATTTTGACCTTCAAGGGTAGAGTTTGTGTTCCTTCAGTTGAGGATGTGAAGCGACTTGTGTTGGATGAAGCTCACAAGGCAAAGTATACTATCCATCCGGGGAGTACGAAGATGTATAGGGATTTGAAGAAGCAATTTTGGTGGAATGGCATAAAGCGACAAATAGCGGATTATGTGTCGAGGTATCTAACTTGTCAACAAGTGAAGGCGGAACACCAAAGACCCGCGGGATTGTTGCAGCAGTTGGATATTCCGGAGTGGAAATGGGTGCATGTTACGATGGATTTTGTTTCGGAGTTTCCACGTACTCGTAGAGGATTTGATGTCGTTTGGGTTGTTGTTGATTGGCTCACGAAATCAGCTCATTTTATACCGATTGCTATGACTTATTCCTTGAGTCAATTAGTGGCATTATATGTGTAGGAGATTGTTAGATTGCACGGGGTTCTAGTTAGTATTGTTTCAGACCGGGATCCGAGATTCACATCGAGGTTTTGGCAAGCTTTGCAAGAAGCTATGGGGACTAAGTTGAATTTTAGCACAGCTTTTCACCCTCAGACAGAAGGACAGTCCGAGAGAACAATACAAATACTTGAGGACATGTTGTGGGCTTGTACGGTGGATTTTAAGGGGAGTTGGAATACACACCTTCCATTGGCGGAGTTTGCGTACAACAATAGTTACCAATCGAGCATCGGGATGGCACCGTATGAGGCTCTTTATGGACGGAAGTGTAGATCTCCTATTTGTTGGGATGAGGTTGGAGAAGTGAAATTATGGGGTTCCTAGATTGTTCAACAGTCGGCCGAGAGTGTGAAATTGATTCGGGATAGATTGCTTACAGCTCAAAGTCGACAGAAAAGTTATGCGGATAATCAAAGGAGAGATTTGGAATTTCAGGTTGGGGACTTTGTGTTTATTAAGGTATCGCCGAGAAGGGGTACTAAGAGATTTGGGAAGAAAGGGAAATTATCACCGAGGTTCGTTGGACCTTTTGAGATTCTTGAGCGAGTTGGGAGTTTGGCTTATAGGGTGGCTTTACCGCCGTCATTGTCGGATATCCATAATGTGTTTCATGTGTCTATGCTTCGAAAATATCTTAAGGATGATTCATATGTTCTTGCGTATGAGGAAATTACATTTCAGCCGGACTTGTCTTATGTTGAGCAACCGGTGAAGATACTCGACACCAAGGAGCAAGTTTTGAGGAGCAAGAGAATTTTGTTGGTGAAAGTTCTTTGGAAAAATCATGAGATCGAGGAAGAAACTTGGGAGACCGAGTTGGAGATGCGTGAGAAGGAGCCTCATTTGTTTGATGACCACGGTAAGAATTTAGGGGCTAAATTCCTTAAAGTAGGGGAGAATGTAAAGCCCTAAATTATTGCTTTCTTGTGTTATACATGATTTCATACATTCATAGTCATCATAAACATGTTAACTTAGCACATACATATGTTTAGAATCAATGGCATGTCCGTTGACGTCGATTTCTATTCTCGGATGCATCTATTCTTCATGACATTCCTCGGGACTTTGTTTGTTTATATATGATGAAAGCATATGGATAAGTGTTAGACATCATTCATAACATCATTAACATGATTTAGATGTTGATTGAAAGCTTGTTGCATCGTCGGTTTGGTTGCTAGTTTGATTCTAGTCGTTACCCTTCTTCGTTCGGCCTTTTCGGTTGTCGTTTGGGAGTGTTTTACTTAAGTTCTAAGCCATGTTTGATTGAGGTTTGAAGCTTGATTGCCTTGGTTATAGATTGTAGTCTTTTAAGGTTGAATTGTAGACCTTTTTGGCTTTGGAGGACTCGTGGATGCATGTGGGAGAGACCTAGGCCGAGCAAGGAAACCAAGAATTGGAAAGTTGAAATTTCCAAAAGCATGCGCTCGCATGCTATAGGATGAAACGACCGCATGGTCTCCTGGTCCCTGTTACGGGATTTCTTGTGAAAGTTTGTGAGTTGCCTATCCTAACCCTACCCAAACCCAACCTAACCCGCTCCTAAACCCTCCTAACTACCTTAGGTTATATCCTAACCATCTAATGGAGTTTTAGAGGTGGACTAGTGTGGTTAATTAGAGGGAAATAACCCCATTAGTAAACACATCACCCACTTACCTTCCTAATCTATTTGAAGCCCTAACACTTCATTAACCTCCCATATTCAGCCTATCACTTCTAAAAAACGTGGGAGACCTTCTTAGGGGCTAAGAGAAGAGTTTTCTAGGGTTCTTGAGAGCCCACCCTTGGAAACCATAGCTAGGGGCCTCCATTTTTCAATCCACACCATAGATTTAAAGAGGAGGTTGAGGAGAACACATCCCACCGATTGGAATTTCGAATTTGTGGCTTGATGGGGCTGAATCAAGGTAAGTTTCTACATCTCTTCCTCTTTCTTTTTGCCCCATTGACCCTAGGGAAAACAATCATTGTGCTATGTGAGGTCAATGGGTGCATTCTAGGGCTTTTTAGAGATGCCATGAACCCTAGATGTCTAGATGATGATTTTGGTTGGATGAACCTACTTGAGACCTTGATTAGCATGTTATTCATGTGTAGTATAGTATATTAATCCTTGCTATGTTATTTATTCAAGTATTGAGAGCATGATTGGTGAGGTGACTTGAAAAGGGTATATGCCTAAATGATGATTTGGCTTGGATGAACATGATTGAAACCTTGATCATTAGTATGATATTCATGTGTAGAGTAATATATTAATTCATTTTATGTGGTTTATTCAAGTTTTGGAAATCATGATTGGTGAAGTGACCTAAATAGGTTTATGCATAAAAATGTGAATTTGCTCTATGTTGCCTTGTTAAGTGTTTTGTTGGGATTATGTGGGTTTAATGAACTTGGGAATATGGTAATTGATGATAGTTATGAACATAGGGGGGGTATTGTAGCCCATGCTTCTATGCCCTAATTTTTGGAAAAAGTAGATTGAACTCAACAGAGTCAACCTTTGGGTTAGTATGAATTCTAGGAAGTATAATCTTAAGCCTACGAAATTCAGGGTAGATTTGATGGAGGTTAAGCCTCCAAGAATTTTAGAAGTGTATGAAGGACACTTGATTATGAGAGCTAATATTATTCTATAATATGAATTTATGCTAGTTGTGAATGAAATGCAAGACTAGTTTGATGGTAGAGTATGTGCCTACTTGTTTTTGAGCATATGAGTATATATTATTTGTGTTTGGGTTTTGAGTCCAGCTGGAGTCGGTTTGTTGAGTCTTTGGCGGGACGATGCATCGTCTTCACGAATTGTGGCATTCGTGATCGCGATGGATCGCCGTGCCGGGTTGCACACACCCCTCCATCGATGGCCATGGTGGGGAAGTAGTTCATCTTAGTTGTAGTAATACACATGACTTTGATAACTATGGAACTCGAGCGGGGATTGTCTCGAGAACGTCGATATCCACGAAAGGGATATCAAGGACACATAAAGGTTTGCACGTGTTTTTGCAGGAGCGACACGACGAAAAGAGATGGTAATGGTATCATATCCCTTTTATATGAATTGTCTCACAATTACTTATGTGAATAATGTGCTTTGTGAATATGATATGATATGATGGTTGAAATGGTTTCTTATATTGTTATATTTTATGGATAACATGATGTTTATGGTTGTTAAGCATGAATGCCTTGACTTGGATATTGTTGGAATGTTATATTATGCCAATAACATAAATTATTATTGTTAAACATGAATACCTTGACATGATTTTTAATATGATGTTATTCTATAATGATAGCATGATATATTATTATTGAGCATGATGCCATGATAGGAAGTTATGTTTAGTAACTTACTAAGTCATTATTATGACTTACTCTTATTTGTTGATTGTTTTCCCTAGATTCGAGCCTTGCTAGCGGGTCGAAGTGATTGCCGAGATCGTGGGTGAAGTTTTCTTTTGGGCAAGGTTGCTACCTTAGTTTAGTTCATTTTCTTTTGGTAAGGACGTTGGGAAAAGTGAAGTTATGTAAACTTCATGATGGGTAGCAAACCTATTTGTGGATGTAATATTTATAATTTTGTTGGTTAATGCTTATTCTTTTGGTAGCCGACTTGTGTTAGTCACACTAGGTGATTGTTGGTGATTATGTTTTAGTTATGTATATTGATGGTTAATATATCAAGTTTGTTCTCCGACATATTTTTAGCCGTTGAGTATGTTAGACTAGAGTCTTAGACTTAGTGTAATGTTGGGTTCCGGCTGTAACGTCGCCGATGACTTAGTTTATTTGTTGCTATATATTTATATTGCATGACAGGGAGTTTTGCTCTACGTGCCCAATGTTGCGGCACGTGTGTCGAATTTTTGGACCGAAAGATTAATTATCTCTTTGGTTGTATTTAGTTTGAGCTTGTTAGCTCAGGCGCCACTGTGATATTATGTTTTGCTTCCGCATTTGTTTTATGTTGTTGGCATATTGCCGTTATGGCCTTACCCATTATTTGTTATTTGTTTGTTGTTATTTGTTTCCCAACGGCACGACCTTGGGATCTCGTCTTGAGATCCGAGTCGGTTCGTCACATAATATATGTGTGGATCACTGTATTTGAACTTGCCAAGTGTGGTTTATAAATAATACATGAACCATAATGGATTTGGGAATATAGAATGAATTATCATTCTAGAATGAGTTTTAGTGAATTAGCATGAATATGTCCATCATCATCGGTGGTGCGAGAAGACCAACATTGTGAAGGATTTATTCTTGGCTCACCCGGGAAGTGTTGGTTTATTGTGTGCCTTTCCGAAAGTCATATTAATGGATCGCACGTACAAGACAAATAGATACAAGTTACCTTTGTTCGAGATTGTTGGTGTGACGTCTACAAATATGACATTTTTAATTGCAGTTGTTTATTTAGATAATGAGAAAACAGACAGCTACACGTGGGCATGCACATGTCTGAAATCATTGATGGAACAATGGTGCATGCCTAATGTCATTGTTACTAATAGATAAATTGCTTTAATGAATGCAATTGAGAGAACGTTTCCTAGCTCGAGACATTTCCTTTGTTGATGGCACATCAATAAGAACATTTTGGCAAACTATTGGAAAATCATAACGACAAAGGAAAAGTGGTATTCGTTTATTATATTTTGGAATTTGTTGGTGATCTCTAATATTGAGTTGGAGTATATTGAATATCTGGAAAGACTGAAATCTGATTTAAAAGAATTTTCTAGTGTATCAAATATGTCTTGGAGCAATGGATCGAACGTTACAAAGAAAGATATGTGTCATGTTGGACAAATATTATCATGCATTATGACAATACCACAACAAGCATGTATTAATTGTTTTATTTTTTGCGTTAAACACGTACTTCAAATTGCTTGGTGATGAGTGTATACACTTTCAGAGCATAGAGTCAACACATAGCAATGAAAAGGCAACTTGGATCGAGCCAAGGTAATTTTGAGACTTGTTACCAACAAATCCACATTCTCATTGAGACTTCTCACAACGCAATCAAACACTCAATGAAAAGGCAACTTGGTTATATACATGGAGTGCGAGGCATGGTATCCCAAGGTAATTTTGAGACTTAAGTTACCAACAAATCCACATTTCATTGAGACTTCTCTAGCATAATCAAAACTCAAATTAGTTTTGAGAAGAGCAAAAAGACAAATTCAAGAAATATTCAAGCATGGGCAAGCATGATATCCATACAGGCGTTGAATAAGATTTATGAAGTAGAATCTGTGGTTAGCAAAGATATTGTTGTAGACTCTTTGTTGTGTGGTTGTGTACCAAGAAAGACTTGTGGTTTGCCTTGTGCGCATGAGCTTGTTGAGATTATCAAATTGGGTAAGCCAATTGCCCTGGATGAAGTTGACGTTTTTTTGGAGAAAGTTGGATATGCCATCGGTTAAGGGCAAATGTAATGAGATTCGGGTTGAAATGGATAATGCATGGAAAGATTTGTTTGAAGAAATTCATTCGATATAAAATAATGCCTCAACTGACTCAAATAGGTTAGCACTGTTGAAGAGTGCCAGAGAGTTTGTCAAGCTATCAACTACATCATTGATTGAGCCACAGGTTTTGCAAGTTATTCGTGGTCGGCCAAAGATTAAACAAGGCTAAACATGACAAATCAACAAAACGTGATCAAAGTAGGTTTGAGTATGTCAAGTCGATAGAAGACAGTTGCTCGCCGCAACAACAAGTGACTAAACCCACAGGCCCATCGACTACTAGGCGAAAGATACTGGTAATTTCAATTAGTATGTTTTTGTTGTTTAGTAGATCTTTACAATTACAAAAATGAAGAGACACTTAATTTGTTGTCTTACAATAGGTTGCACAACAACGAATGAAACTCCCAACCACGATTCATTTTGTTGATCTACTCCCATCACAATTTTCCAATTTTATTATGGAGACTAATGATGTTAAAGTTGATGGACATTGCGGTTTTCGTGCTGTTGCCGCCACACTTGGCTTAACTTAAGATGGATGGTCTGTAGTGCAACAAGACCTCGAACAAAAGTTGATAACTAATCTAGAGCTATACAATGGTGTTTTTCTGGTAAATGATTATGTTGATAAGGTTGTACATGCGCTCGACTACTACAAAGACAATGCACTGTGGAATTATTGGTTTTATTTGCCAGAAATGGGTTACTTGGTTGCATCAACATATAATCTTGCTCTGGTATGTTTAGATACACGAATGTCCATAACTTATCTACCATTAAGTACTGCAGCCATGTCTACTCCTAAGCTTATTTGTGTCGGATTGATAAATGAATACCATTTTATAGAGTAAATTATTTGCGTTGAGTTTTGCAAGTCTTTGTACATTTCTACTGATACTTGTTTGTTGATATATATTCTACTTTATATCCTTGCAAGTTGTGTTGCATGAGGGTTACCCATTACCATCGATGTCTATACATTGGGATTCGTTTCACCACCAGTCTGCATCAGGGTGGAAAGATTTGTTTCGCACTCGACTTGATGTGTAATCGGATAGTGTAGGATACATTCGTGTTGGTTGCGGTATTGAGACAATATTGTTATAATATAATGGTTGCAATTATGATCATAGTTATTTGCAGGTTTTGTTTATGGTTATTTTTGTCATGAATATAAATTTAACAAATTCAAACTTCTCCAACAAATTCAATTACACATTAAAATCTAAATAGAACCTTAAGTTATACATTAAACTTGTCCAACAAATTCAATTACACATTCAAATCTAAAATGATCAAGTGTTTCTCCTACGATGATGGGTAAATGGTTCTTACGATGCTGGGGAACTTCTAGAGGGTCCTTCCTATTATTGACTTCCCAGTGCTATGTATGCACCTTGGATCGCTAAACCCAACTCATCATATGACATATGTCAGTCTCCCAAAAAATACTGCACCGCCATCGGTTACAACCACCGCGTGCTAATGATATCATACTCCATGGATATGGTAAACCTGCATCTGGCGTAGTCCTATGATGTAAATAATGATACTCGGGGTTACAAACGATCGGATGCGATACACTGCGATTGTACCACTTCCATATTTTCTAGTGCACAGTCCCATGGTCTCTTGCATTGACTCCCAAGTTTTTCGTCACTTTAGACTTGTCTCTTCCAAGCACCGAAGTATCGAAGCATCGTGGCCAATATTTTTTTCTTTACGCTAAACCTCTCTTCATAATATTAGGTGCAATAACATTTCCCGGAATAGTCTGAACTTATCCAAACTATCGGAGGACGTGATCGGGGTGTTATGGCTCGACATGATCAACCGACCCTATGCATCCTTGATATAAAGATATCCGGTGAAACGAGAAATGTTCTCGCACCAGTTGTGTATACGACATCCAAATAACCTACAAAATGGAATAAAACACAATAAGTAAAACACAACTTGCATGTCGTAACAATGCATGCATACAACAACACCATCGGCAACCAAAATGCTAGAAATAACATAACAATAACAACCTCAATGACTAAATCATGCTAGAGACCATAGAAATTATTTAGATATACATTAAAAACTCACAGCATATGTTCGAAGGGAATCAAGTTGTTCCCGTATCCCTTGTAATCGGTCCATGGGCACTCCCAAACCAGTTGTGTGCTCCCACCCCTTGCAAGTAGTTCGTCTTCGTGATAGTGCACATTAGGAGGAGGGCTACACGTCGGGAATCGTTCATATATCCACACATGTATTGAACAAAATACACAAATTTTATTACAATTTAGCTATATATATATATAATCAAGATATATACACAAAATTACCTCCAATAACGTGGAATATCCAGCCATCTGCTTTGTCTTGACCTGTGAAGCACTCCCTAGATGTTTATATAAAAAGGCTAGGGCTACAAATCCCCATGAGTATGTATGTATGACATCCAAATCAACCAGGAACCTCAAATATGTCGTGCTAACTCGAGTTCCGCTCTTATCAGTAAGAATTGTACAACCCAATATGTACAACAAATAAACCTAAACACAACAGATAATCCTTTTCGGATCCTCAGATGTCCCATCCATCGTAAATCAATGTCCTAGCCACTCTAACTTCAAAGACCCCCTAGCACCATCCATGGCCTCCAATGCCGTGACAGAGAGACTCCTAGATACGTAGCAAGCTCATGACGGGTAGATTCAAATGTCATAGTCGCCAAGGGACCTTCCAAAAAGATAGATTTCCCAGCGATTGGAAGACTAGTAAGGCAAAAGACATAATCAAGTGTAATCATCATCTCACCAAAGGGCATGTGGAAGGTATTGGTCTTTAGGTACCACCGCTCTTCAAAGGTATTGATCAACACTTTATCAATGTTGGGATAGGATGTTTGCTGTAACTGTGAGAGTTGGGTGGATCACATTAAATCGGCGAATTCTTGAGAACACGTGCTTCTTGTTGTTTTCCAATCTAAAAGCTTTTGCTAGTGATTGTTGACCTTAAGCAACATCCGCTCTCGCCCTTCCTATATCCTTGGAGCTACGTGTTTCGAATACAAAGGCAGAACACTTGCATCTAATGGACCGCCAGGGCATGGAAAAGTAATTGGTTTCATCTCTTCCATCTATTATCATTACCATCCCCGTAGTCTACATGTGCATGTGCCTCAGCCTCTGTCTGTTCCCGTGCCTCAGCCTCACCTTGTGCCTAGGCGTCTGCGTCAGTCCTTGTTTTCCTAGTCGATGCAGTAGGTCTTTTCTTCCTCTCGAAAATCTTCTTACTTGTACATGACATTCATCACATGAAAGTTCATCGACACTTACAATTTAAAAATGACAAAACAGCATTGTTCAGCCCCCTCCTTGCCAAAATTACCTTATATTTTTGGCAATCTTAGCCAAAATTCATAAATATTTTCGATAGCCTTAGTCCTAACAGACAAAATGTTTTCGGTTGTCAAATATTTTCGGTAGCCTTAGGCCGAAAGTTTATTGGATTTTTGGTAGTTCAAATCTAAACAGCCAAGAAATTTTTGGCATTTCAGGTCTGAACAATGTGCCCAAATTCCGTTATTCAAGCCCTATTTTTCAAAAAAAAATTCTTAGAAAAATTATCTTTTGTGGCCTAAAACTACTCTCAATTAACAAAACAAGTAATCGTACAAACATATCTCAACCCTAAACGCTTACATTGCAACAAAATACAAGTAAAAATCCAAGAGAAATTGTACATACTCTTGTCCATGAATCCTTGAATCCTTCTTCAAAGAGTCTTCTCTTGAATCCTTCTTCAAAGTATCTTCAAATGTCTTCAAAGTCTCAACTTCTTCAATTCCTTTTTTTTTCTTCATGTGTTGTGTGCGTTTGTGTGCATAATGGGGAAGGGGAAGGAAGGGGGTTTACGGTTTTGGCCAGTTTTTGGTTAGGGGTGGGGGGGTTAGTGTAGATAGGGTGCGTTAGGGAGGGTGATTTCAAAAAATTAGGGAGGGTTAAAAAGTAGTTTCAAAAAATCAGGAGGGCAAAATTGGTAATAAGGAGGGGGGGTAAACAAAGTGTTTTCAAGTATTTTAAAATTGGGTAGGGGTACACTTATAAGGGAGGGGGTCCACTTGGAGGAAGTGGGGGGTCAGAATAGCGCGACTGAAATAAAAAGGGCAAATATCATCATTGATCCCTTGATTATAGGCATGTCACAGTAATAGTCTCTTAACAAATCTTTTTTTAATCAAATTTGAGCCCTACGAGTGTTAAATTTTTACGGCAGCAATCTTTTTTATGGATGCCGTTAAAGAAATACCGTTAAGTTGTTCATGTGCATTTAGTAAGGGCTAAAATGAATTTTTTTTTCAAACTTAACTTGTAACAAAATTTACAATAGAATCCTTAAAGTTTAAAAAATGGTCATAAGGCCTTCATCCCCAATTTTTTGAAAACCCAGCAGATTTTTTGGGAATCTATGGTGTCATTTGCCCATGTTAATTAACCAAATTATGAGAGAATTAAGAAAATCAATTGCACAGAGAGAGAGAGAGAGATAGAGAGAGAAATGAATAGTTACTTTGGTGTAGAGCATGACGGCACATAGGATGCTAGTGTGATCCATGGTAGCGCGGAGATTGTCGAGGGTCTCCCGATGGTAGTCGTGAGAGAAGTTGAAACGGGCGACATTCATTCCAGCCTTCAAGAGTTTATCGATCATGGGGGACACGGATGCAGGCCGAGTGGTACGACGATCTTCGGTTCGGGCCTCTTACCAACCAGTTGTTGTGTTTCTCCCATCTTCTCTATCTATCCTTGTTCTCAATTTAAATTAGATCGGTTGGATTCGATCGGATTTTAAACACAGAGAGAGAGAGAGAGAGAGAGAGAGCGAGAAGAGTTGTTGGTTGTTGACAAGCCAAGCAGCAAAGCAAAGACCCAATCAAGATTTCTTGCGTTAATTCCACCCACTAGTGAGACAAGAAAGAAAATTGAAAATAGAGTAATCAATTCAATTCAATGGAGTATACTGATAGAAAAGGGGATCTGAATAGCGCGAATCTTCCAAAAAATCAGGGAAGAAGACCTTATGATCATTTTTTAAACTAGAGATTTTATTGTAAATTTTAATAAAAGTTAAATTTGAAAAAATTTATTTTAGTCTTTATTAAATGCACATGAGCAACTTAACGGTATTTCTCTAATGATATCTATCAAAATGACTGACACTGTAACAATTTAAAATTCGTATAACTCAAATTTAACAAAAAAAAATGTTAAGGGATTATTAGTATGACAGGCATATAGTCAAGGGATTAATGTTGAGATTTGCCCAATAAAAAATTAAGACCTCAGAAGAGTTGGGAGGTCAAGGTTTTGATTTTCCAAGCAATTGAAGAATATAGTTACATAGCCAACCATATTGACTTGGAAAATTGAAAAAGTTAAAAAGGCAAAAGTAAGGAGACTCTGATTGCGAAAGGAGTCGTTAAAGACAAGGTGGGAAATTGGCAGGAATTTCCATTTCCATTTCCAATTTCCAAGGTTAGTTAAATATTCCCTCTGTGCCTTAACATCTATCTTTTGGTTTTCTACAAGATCTTACACTAATTCTCCTTGCTCGCTGAATCTGATTTATGGAAAAAAATTGGTGCAAGTGAAGCACGACACAAATCAGGATACTGAGTCATCCCTTTGACTTAATTTAGTGATATTTGTTTAAAATGTTTTTAGATAATGTATCTCACATTGGTTGCAAAGAGATCCATATTATTTAGAAACAGATATTGATTATAAAAGTTTTTAGATAAAATAATTTTTATATTATTATTATACAAAAGATATATTACACATTGTTTAGAAAGAAATGTTGTCTTCAAAACTGTCTAGATAATATATTAATACTATTATTATTTTTATGTTATAATCAATAGAAGAGATGTATCCTATATTATTTAGAAAGAGATTTTAATTTTAAAATTTTTTATATAAAAGATTATTATTATAATCAGAATACTGAGTCATCCCATTAAAAATTTGGTGCAAGTGAAGCACAAGACATTTTGGCGGATCACTTCACACGAATCAGGATACTAAGTTATCCCATTGAGTTAATTTAGTTATTCATTTTTCGATCAATCTCTCTACCTGTAAAAGTTGAGGTTATTTTTTAAAAATTGATGGATGGGTAAAAGCAACCTATACCCAATAGCAATGTTTTAAAAATTGCTAGCGACCACTGGACGGATTAAGTCTAAAGTCTAGAATTAACACATAATTACTTATATTTTGATAATTTTTCTTAATATTATAAACATAAATGTTTTAAATAAATGTTTTAAAGTTGGTGAGAAGCAATATTGTGTCACCTAAGCATCTACATTTGATAAAGGAAGTCCAATGGTAGGGATCAAAACCAAATTTTGATACATCAAAACCAAATGTAAAGTACCTATTTCTCAAATGGTTAAAGTAAAGTAAAAGGTATGTAGGTTGAAGGTACCAAATTTACCAAATACCTCCTTAGTAGCCTCACTTAATTTTAATACCCTTCATTTTAATACATATGGTTGGAGATAATCATTTGACCATAGTATCTTAATATAATAACCAATAGGTATCAAAATTACATATAGGTAAGTACCACCATTGGACTTGCCCTTACAAATTCTTAGTTTTCTAACCATTAACTAATAATAATATATAATAATAATAAACATGATAAGGCGTATTAGTATTAGTATATATAATTTTTTCTATTGTCAGTAGTGGAAGGCTTATATTTAAAAACTTTTATAACTAACATTATTTCTAATTAGTGTGGGATAAAACTCTTTAAGGTTGGACTGGGGACATTTTTCTAATGACTCACTTCTAACACCATACTTTAAATATTTATATCTTATTCATCTAAAAAATGATTTGCATAGATAAATATATCATTTCGATACACTTACCGAGTAGAACACATTTGCACAATTTCTTTTGCCAACAAACAAATGACACGTAAAGAAATTTGTGTATCAAGTTACAGAATTCCTTTAACTAAAAACACTAATTTTTCAACAATAAAAAAGATATATACATCTCACATTGGTTAGAAATTGATATCATACATTGGTTGAAAAGTGCAGTTGGTTTTTAAAGTCAATTGATAGAAAACTACTACCATTATTACCAATAGAAGATGTATATCTCATATTGGTTAGAAAATGATGTTGATTTTAAATTATTTAATATTATTACCAATAAAAGATATGTATAAAACATTAATGTTTAAAAAGAAAAGGTTAGATTTTAAAGTCTTTACACTAAAGACTTTCACTTTTACAAGAGATTAGGAAAAGACACATGCGTTGCACGTGTTGTTTTGCTTAAAACAGAAATATATTGCATTGGTTGTGAAATGTATTTTTCATTAAGTTAAGGGAAAGGGAGCTAAGTTACTGTTATTGAAATTAAGAGAAAGTAAACATATTAAATTTTAAAAAAAAATTCCAATAATGAAATGTATACGAATGCAAGCTATGAATAGTTATTCAAATCCTAACAAAGTAAACATTTTAAATATATAACAATTGTCTAATGATCAAATGCATATGAATGTAAGATGCTAAGATTAATATTGTCTAAGGTACGCATACGAATAAGATGCTAAGATTAATATTGTTGTACTTATCGTATCCCTATTGATTGAAGGACGTTGTATTCAAAACTTTATTAATATGGTACTTTCCTCCATTAAAATAAAAAACATGAGAAGAGTAAATTGACTTGGCTTCATACACATTGGTCCAGTAGGCAACTGGAATCACTATGTAAATCATGATGACATAAGTAACCCAACCAATATGTTAAGAATAGCAAATCCAGGTGTGGCTAATGGGCTTCCAAGAAAACCAGGCATAGTTGCCCAATCAAGGGGAAATGACCCAATGCCTAGGCCACGAAGACCTGATCCAATTTGTTGAGCTGTGACTGAGTCCTTCCAAATCAAACAAACAAAACAGATGGCTGTTATGGATTGAAAGAGATAGTTGGGAACAATGTATTAGGCGAAGCTTGATACAAGAACAATTATGAAGAACTGCAGCCTTGACAGTCCTCTTTTCGGCCTCTTCTCATCGTCGTGCAGTGCTCTACAAGTTCAAATAGAAGTTTTAGAAAACGCTAGGAGGACGGTATATTTTATACAAATGTCTCATGAGGCAGGGATTTTATTATATTCAGGCAAGTCAAGTGTGTACGAACCACCACTCAGTTTAGCAATCTTCTTGAGAGTCTGATGAGCAAGGTCCTGAAAAAGGCACATATTGGCATAAAATATAAAGACATCCATTACTATTAGAGGCTAGGTTACTTCCTAACAACAAATTCAAGTTTGCAGGATGCTACACATGCAGAAGACACAAATGCAGAACATGTATGATGCTTACCAGCTAAGTGATCTTCTGGGCTATCAAGAATAGTTACAGAATTTGCAGAAGCAGCAATATTGGACTTATTGAGCATGGGCATTAATTGTTGAATTTGATCATGAGATAGGCAAATCTTGAATTTCAGAGACTGCAGCATTGATTTGGTGAGTTGCTTTTCATTTGTTCTGAGATAGAGCAAATAATCATAATTACAGGCATATCATATCTTGAAAGCTTAAAGTTAATCGATAATATTTTCAATAATGGAAAACTTTGGTTATAATATAAACATTGAAGTGGGCAGGCAAGCAAGGCACATATTCAAGAGCGAAGGTAGCACAGACTTGACACGCATGATTGTGTCCTATATGTGTTTATGGAGGCTGAAAATGTAAGACGAGAAGCAACAGAGATGAA
>CM028379.1:111613775-111651065 GCA_013146195.2 Codonopsis lanceolata | reverse complement strand
TAAAGCGTTTTCAAAAATTTGCAAAATATGGAAGAAGAACACTCTGACAACCTTTTAGGAAGAATGGTGAAAGCTCATCTAAGGAAGAGCTTGTGTGTTACAACTTGAAAACACGGTCATTTTGCCTCAAAATGTCCTAAGCCAAAATTTGAAGCATCCGAAAACCCTCCTTGAGAAAATTTCAAAAACAAAAAGGTATGTTGGTGAGGACATAGAAGACAAACAGGTTGCTACATGGTTTGAGGCCGATTAGAAGAGGAGGAAGAGGATTGTGAGCAAGCTAACATATGCTTAATAGCTCATGATTCGAGGCCTACCTATTACTACGAAAATGAAGTCGAAGTTTCACCTAGTCCTTTGGACAAAAATGAAACCAACGGTGACAACTTCGATGAGGAAGAACTTCTCAAGGATAATCAAGATATGCTTGAAGAATTTAATTCCTTTAGAGTAGCCTATGTTAAACTAGCCAAGAACTATGAGAAACTTACGGTTGAGAAATCTTTGATGGCAGTGAGATTCAAACTCTCAATAGTCAACAAAAGAGTATCAAGCGAAGGAAGAAAACAAATTCCTTTGTGACAAAATTGATTGTCTTTCTAGGCACATCAAAGGACTTGACCTAGAGAAAATTGCCTTGCAAAGACAATTGACTCACAGGCGACTCAAGGATGCATTCGAAGAAATCCTTTCAAGCCAAAAATCTAGTAATGATAAAACTGGCATAGGATATTCAGATCGAGAAAGGTGAATCCCCAGAGGCGCTAATGATATTTCCTTCTCTAAGCGAGACATTTGGAAATATAGGGAAACAAGGCCTTGGTTATTCAAGTGTTCCCTACGTTTACCCAAGTTCGAGAAAGGTAAAGCCAAAATGACCGACTCAAATGAGAAACACGAAAAGGTAGGTAGAAAGTCTGTGGCAACAACTATGCTAAGGCAAAGTGCCTGGCGGTAGACCTACTAAACCTCTAGGTAACTATCAAGTTTGTCTATGAAGCGAGCAAGGCTCCTTTACGGTGAAGGTAAACTTAAAGGTATTCTACCAAATCCTCTGAAAAGGTAATCAACGAGAAAAGCTAAAGCTAAGTACATTGGTAACCTACCTAGGAAGATTCAAAAGAAACCAATTAAGTCTAACATCAACAAGCAAAATTGAACCAAGAATGGATGTCAAGAAAAGAAATGATCATAAGCATTCTTCGATTGAAGACTCTAGCAGTTCTCATTGGACTTTCCATTTATGTCATTCTTGCAATTGCCTGGGCCATCGGCTGAGAATACTGCTAGGTTCACCCGAGATCACGAAGACCTAGTTCTCTCAAGGTCAACGGTATGGGTTCCAAGGTTGCTAATCCTTAGGACCGAAGAAAATAAAGGGTACCTTGTTGCTTTAATTTCTTTTCGGGGAATGCTTCATGGCTATAGAATCGAGAAAACAAGACATCGGTAGCTAGAGCGGTGGTTGCTCAAGACACATGACGGAAGCAGAGTCTTCTTACAGAACTATAGTGAAGCAAAAGGACCCACTGTTATTTTCGGAGATAATGCAAGAGGAAAGACAATTGGATATGGCTCAATCACTGAGGAAGTCTCTCCATCAACAAAGTCTCTCTAGTGAGTGGCTAAAGCTTTACAATTTGTTGAGCATATCCCAGATGCAACGACAAAGGTCTTCTATGCCAATTCAACTCCGAACCAGTGCCTCATCAAAACAGGTGAATCTGCTCTACAATACTTAGAGGCAATAGACAAGGAAATGTCTATGTCGTGGACTTAAATCTTCTAGGGAGATTCTCAAACCTGTGTCTAGTAGCCAATGACAACGTTAGTGACAACGGTGGCTATGGCACAAGCGTCTCGATCACCTCAACTTCAAGCACCTCTCAAGCTCTCCAAAATGAGCTTGTCGAGGTCTACTACGGTGTCTGCCGACCATGACAGAAGTTGTAAAGCTTGCCAACTAGGAAAACTCTCCAAGTCTTCCTTCAAAAGAAAGTCTGTTTTATCAACAAACATACCTCTTCAACTTCTGCATATGGATCTCTTTGGACCAATCACAACGACCCATTTTTCGGGAGACAAGTACACACTTGTAGTAGTTGATGACTACTCTAGATTCACTTGGATTGAAACTATGACATCAAAAGATGAAAGCGTATGATCTAGTCAACGCTCTTTTAGAAGACTTCAAACTCAAAAGCTTGAAGACATAAGCGACATAAGATCAGACAATGGCACTGAATTCAAGAACAATGGTGTAGAAAAGTATTGCGATGACCACGGGATCGGACACAACTTCTCTGTCGCCGGTACTCCTCAACAAAACGATGTAGCTGAGCGGAAGAATAGAACAGATTGAAGCAACAAGAACAATCTTGGCCGAAGCTAAACTTCCCTAAGTATTTACAGGCGGGCGTCAACCTTTGCATGTTTTACCGAGCAGATCCACAGTAAACAAGTTTCATAATAAAACTCCATATGAAATATGGAGAGGAAGATCCCCCAACATAGGATTTCTTAAAGAATATAGAGGAAAATTTGATGCAAAATCAGACGAAAGAATTTTTCTAGGGTATTCCAAACATTCAAAAGCATTTCGCATTTTCAGTAAAACTAATTTAAAAATTTTAGAATCTGTGCATGTTTCTTTTGATGAATATGACTTGTTAGAGCCTAGAAAGGCTCGAGCGTTGCTAATGATTCGATAATGATGAGGCAGTACAAATACAACATCTACTTCCACTCCTAATGAGAGAAAGCGGCAGCTGTAGACCCCTCAGTAGTGCGATAACCCTTCAGGTAAGCGAGAACTCTGCCGTACCGATAACAACTCTTACGTTGACCTGAACCCATCTCTTCTATTTTACCCCAAGCACCTTTCTGGATCACTCATCCTTCTTGTTCACGAGAAAATGAAAGTTTTGAAGATTCCATGTCTTGAACAGATTTTGGTGAATCTCCTTCTCAACCTACTCAGGATTGCAGACGGAAGAACCCACGAAGTGATCTTCCTCCAACCGTTATTGAAGCAGAGATCATCCCATTTCTCAAATCATTGGTGATCTCAACACAAGTTAAATGCGAGAAATAAAGTTCGAGAAAAACCATGTTTGCTTATGCATTTGTATCGAACTTCGAGCCAAAGAAGATTGATGAAGCTATCGAAGATCATAAGCTGGATTGAAGCTATGCAGAAGAAGTTTGAACCGGTTTGAAAGATGTAAGGTGTGGAGCTTAGTTCAAAGATAGGCGATCATCCGGTCATCGGCACAAAGTGGGTTTTCGAAACAAAAGAGATGAAGATGAAATGTCACCGAAAACAAAGCTAGGCTGGTTGCAGGGGCTACAAGCGGGGAAGAAGGAATTGACTTTGATGAAACTTTTGCTCCTGTTGCTAGACTAGAGGCAATTAGAATCTTTCTAGCCTATGCCTCGTTCATGAACTTCAAAGTGTATCGGATGGATGTAAAGAGTGCCTTTACGAATGGTGATCTTCAAGAAACTATATCGTGGAGCGACCTCGAGGATTTGTCATTTCGGACAAAGCGGATCACGTCTACCCACTCAAGAAAGCTCTCTACTGACTGAAGCAAGCTCCTAGAGCTTGGTATGAAACTCTATCCAAGTTCTTAATAGAACAAGGATTCGTGAGAGGAAGGATAGACACCACCTTTATTCATCCTCAAGCACAAAGGCCATTCTCTTACAGGTACAAATCTATGTGGGCGACATCATCTTTGGATCAACTATGCAAAAGATTCGAGAAGGCGATGCAAAGCAAGTTCGAGATGAGCATGATGGGTGAACTTACCTACTTTCTAGGGCTGCGGATACAACGGACTTCGGCGGAATCTTCATCGGCCAAACCAAATATGCAAAGGAACTAATCAAGAAGTTCGGCCTTGATTCGACTAAAGGATTTGAAACTCCAATGTCTACCGAATGCCATCTTGACAAAGATGAGAAGGAAAAGCAAGAGAACATCACCAAGTGCAGAAATCATAGGTTCACTTCTTTACCTTACTGCTAGTAGACGACATTATGTTTGTTGTTTGTGTTTGTGCTAGATTTCGAGGCGGATCCAAAGGAGTCACATTTGCTTCTTTGCGTAATCGATCGGATATGTTTCAAAAACAACAATCGATCCAAGTGATAGCGAAAATACATTCTTAGTTGGATACTCGGATCACGGTACAATTCCTTGGAAATAGACTCTCAACTCAACATGGATGAAGCAACAACTAGTGGACTACAACATCAAGGCGCAAGCTGCCCAATCATGTGTGACAACACATCAGCAATTTCAGTCTCCAAAAATCCAGTAATGCACTCCAAGACAAAGCACATTGATATTCGTTATCACTTCCTCAAAGATCATGTGGAGAAAGGTAACATCAGCTTGGAATACGTTCCAACTGAGCATCAATTGGCTGACATTCTCACAAAACCCTTTGGATGCCACCGGGTTTGCTTATTTAAGGAGAAATCTTGGTATGATTGATCCTCTTGCTTAATTTCAAAGTCATTTGTTAATGTTTCTTTCATACAGGTAGACTGGTTTTACTAATCGGAAGGCGTAAGTCTCTCTTTCTTAGGAAGACTTCAAGGTTAGTATTACTACTTAGTCTATTTTTTTTAAGAGGTTCCTAAAGCAATAAAGGGGGTCAAGGATAAAATTTGGTACTTAAGAAAATATCTTAAGTTCCCGCTTTTTCATCTAAAATTTTCTCGCCTTTAAATAGACCTTGAACCGCCTTTTGCCAAACTTTACGGAACCCCTTTGACAAAAATATTTCTCTCTCTCTCTCTCTCTCTCTCTCTCTCTCTCTCTCTCTGTGTAACTGCTTTCTGCAAATCCAAATTCTTCTTGTTTCTTCTTCTCATCAACGACAATGGTACGTTCCTCTCTTCTCTACTTGAAACTTACTACGTATTGTTCTGCATTTCATTTCATAACCTAAAAACTATTTTGGAATTCAAACAGTCATTTTCGAGTTTCTACAGTATTCGCCATTGTTGTTCTTACAAACCTTGAATACTAACAGTCGTTTATGTATATTCAATGTTTATTCTTATGAAAACTTATGTTATACTTTTCTCGGGTGTGGATACTCTAAACATTCTAGGGTTTCAAGTTTTCGTTTCAAAAATTCTAATTATTTCAGAAAACCTTGAAATTCCTACTTGTTTAGATGTTGAGGTGAAAAGCCCTAATTTTTATTTGCATTTCTTTCAGGCAAAAACTTCAAAATCTAAGCGAGACAGCGGAAAGAAATTGAACCCAGAAACCGACATTCCTCCCAGTACGGATGTCAACCTTCCGGGCTATCCAACCTTTCCCGCCTCTCATGACATCATCGTCGCTCTGGACCCGAAGCTGTACATTCCAGGAATGTGCATTGACCTTCAGTCAATTAGCACTATAGTTGCCGACGTCAAAGCTTGCGAGGATATGAACGCCTCTGGTATTCTACCCCTCTTCTGCCTCAACGACAAAAATTACAGCATCTTTCTGCCAGAAGAATTCTATCAGAGAATGGAGCTCATGAACAAGAACGCTCTACGAGGGTGGATTCGAGGCCGTCCAATCTCCATTACCGCTAAAACAATTTCCACCATCATCGGCGTGCACTTTGGTGGACCTCTTGAAGCAACCATTTCTGAGGCTGTACATGCCTGGGAAGCAATGAGAGGAGTAGACACTTACAGAGAACCTCAAGGGAAAATGCTTTGAAATATGTTCCCTCTTGATGTCTACTGCACCAGCCACCTTATAGACAAGGGGCTTCTATTCAAGAGTGGAGCACATGATATGTTTACGGCCCAGCAAATCAACTTGACAAGTGCCGTATTTCTTCAGCTCCGTCTCAACTGGGGGGCCATCATCTTCAATGAATTAAAACAGTGGGTGGAGAAAGCCAAGAACAACCCCACTTGCAAACGCCCCTTCGTTAGGCTGATCAATGCCCTTCTTAGAGATGATGCTAATGTCAACTCTTCCTTAAAGGAAGATGAACTGATTACAGTGGCCAAGGAGAAGTAGCTAACCGCTTCGTTCTTCAGCAAATACTCAGAATATGAGAACAAGCGAAGACTGCAAAAGGGTCTACCGCCCGTCTCCATAGACAAATTAAGTGGTCAAGCCTACACCTATCTTGGTCACACGTTTCAACATGGAAGCACATGATGCTGCCAGCAGAACCTTCAAGAAGGCTTCTGCAAAATTTGACGATCAAGTGGCCGCGTCCCTCCATCAAAAGGCCAAAGACTTGGCTGATGAGGCAGAGCAGCTGCTTCGAACCAAGATGGCTGCCAAAGGAAAAGCAAAATAGACAAGGCCGGTAGAGGCCACTCCAACTGAAGAGGAGCAGGCCAAATGGATTAGGAAGGAGATGAAGGAAGGCCAAAAGAACAAGGCACCAGGCCAATCCAGCCATCCTTCACCTTCACCAGCACAAGCCCAGCCAACCTCTCAAACTCAACAAACCACTTCCTCACAGCCACCTACCCAAACCAGTCAATCAACCTCACCATCTCCTGCACCCACTCCCAAACCAAAACGAAGGAGACTTCGTAAAACCTTTGAAGACTAGCCACCGGCAGACACTCCAACCACTACCGATGAAGTAGTTGAGCCTCCTACTCAGCCGCTAAAGAAGAAAAGGAGAGCTGCCGGTCCCAAACACTCTACCGCCAGCCAACCAACTACCACTACCGAAAGCCAACCAACTACCACTACCGACGCCCAACCAACCACCAACACCCCACCATCTACCACCACTTCATCTATTCCTCCTGAGTCATCTACTCAGAGGAATTCACCACCTCCGGAGGAGCCTATCCCTCAGGAGGAGCCTAAAACTCAGGAGGAGCCAGCCAGAACCCCCACTCCTCCTCCTCCTTCACCGTTTAACTACTCACCTGATCCATCTACCCCTTCCTCACCTCATCAATCCCAACCAACTTCATCAACCACACCACAACCACAACCAATCCCTCCCACAAAGCCCATAGACTCTGCTGCTACCAAGTTCCTTTTCGAACTTTCGTCAGTAGCAGACCTATTTATCCCTACCCATCAACCTCCTCAATCTTCCCTTAGAAAACCAAAATCCCTCTTCTACCCTGCCCCTTCTTTCTGGTTTTCTTCTAACCCTCTTCCCGAATCCTCCCATATCAGTGAAAATTCTGACACTGACATGGAGCTGGATTCCCCACCAACACCACCTCCCCCTCCACCAGTTACCATATCTTCCTCCACCAACACCATACCAACCCAAGACTCGTCTTCTTCCGATTCCATCACTCCTCCACTCCAACAGCCCATACGGCCTGCAGACTCTACCTCTGTCGGCACCATTCATATTGGCCAGGCAACCTCTTCTCATCAGGCAGCCAATAATGAAATTTTGTCACGGCTGGATGTCATATATGAACGGCTAAGCGCTGGCATCACTACCGCTACGCCGAAATAGCCCTTCGCTTCAAGGCCAATGACCGAGGCCGCTCTTCTTCGACAATTCCAAGAGGATTTTTGGACTCGCTTTGGGCGAATACGACACGACTTCACAGATGTCAAGATCAACGTTGAAGCTCAACGAGATGAGTGTGTCCGTATCTGCTCCTCCCTTTTCTATGAGCTTTTCCATGCCATCACTCTCCATCTCGGCAACGGTCGTCCTCCTGTTCTCGAACTCAACCGCATTGCTCGCGACTCTGCTCACGACGTTATGAATGCAAATCGTGATCGTGATCTGGCCATCACGGAGGAGAAGCAAATGAGGTCAATCAACAGAATGCTGATGGAAGAGAACAGCCGTCTTCGTGAAGAACTGGACTACCGTTCTCGTTCCACGGACCTCCTATTGATGCGGATGGCGAATACGAGCGAAGAATGGAAGAGCTAGAGCGAGAACGAAGGGAAAAAGGCTGCGAGACAAAGGCAAAGGAAAAAGACCTTGGTAGTTACGTATCTTTTCTTCCCTTACCTTTGTATCTATCTTATATTTTGAAAACTCAGTAATCTGTAAGCATCTTGTTTATAAATACAAGAAAATTATTGTTTTTCAAAATTGTCTTGTTTAAATTCTTGTTACTTTACTTTTCATATCTGTTTAGAATTTAAACGTTCAGTTTAAATTTATTTTAAACTGCTGCTAATCTGTGTGCTGTTCTATGATTTTTTTTTACCCTTGTATGCACTTAGATTAGTTCTTTACACTTGAGGTGCTCGTCTGTTTGATAGAGGCATGTCTTACGCTACTTTATATATAAAATTCTCGACATGCTATTATCTATCACATAATGCATTTTTAGCCCTCATTTGTAGTAATGATGACGGATATAAATAGGAGGAGATTGTTGATTCTTATGTTAGATTTATATGCATTCGATTCATTACATCTAGTTTTATATTTCGATTGGCTAATCGCGTGTATCGATTACGTGGCACTGTGTATAGAACTTTGCCCATATAGTTTTTATAGGACTTTACAGTTCGGCGGAAGACCTCTCCACAAGCTTTATCGGAAGACACGCTTAAAGCCCACAAGCAGGTAGACCTCGTGTCCACCTAATCTTCTATGGCGTGTCCTATCCGGCAATGACTCATTGGATTAATTCAAACTTATCCTAATCATTATTTGAATTAATCCAAGACATTCCGACATATCAAGCCGAAAGCAACTTTCAGCGAGGAAGACTTTTCGTCTGAGGAAAGCAGTCTCTACTTTCGCAACAACTCTCGATCGACACCTAAATCGCCCACCTTTTTGAAGATCTCAGAAATCATTCCCTGCTCTAGATATCTGTGAAGACGAAAATCCTTGACTGACAGCCCCATGCATTTAATGCAATGTTGAAAAGAGCTGTTGAAGTATTCGTCTTCTCCAACGGATCTTTTGAAGTGCACCTGCTATAAATGCTGCCATTGAAGACTGAAACAAACAAGAAGCACTGTACAGAATCAATCGAACACTTAAAGAATTGCTCTGAAACTTCATAACTCCTAGTCTTACAGCTTAGTGCAATCAAGAGATCCTCAACAGATCTAGAAGTCCTCGTCAACAACAAGAAGCTGCTCATCAACACTTATTGCTTTTTACTTCTTGTTGTTTACATTCATTTAATATACTTCTGCACGAGTTAAATATCTTTTTACAGATATTTAATTCCCTAGACCCCAAACACAAGTCAATATTTTGTACACGATCCATTAGGGATATTCTTTGTAATTGATCTAGTGGAAAACATAGTGCACTATTTAAATCCAAGGTTGACTGCCTTGGTGGTGGACGTAGCACTCTTTATAGTGTGAACCATCCCAAAATACTTGTGTTATTTCTTATCTGTTTGTTTGTCATTTGATCTAGTCATAGCTTTGATTATCTTTATCCATTTACAGCAAAACTTAAAGTAATCTGTAAAGGTCTACCGGTAGTGCTTATCGGCAGACCTGTAACAACTACCTTGAAGGTCTTCCGCTACTTCAATCTTTTCAATAGATTGCAAGTACCTTTCAAAGAATTTACTTAAAAGTTTTAAGTGTTTAATAAGCTATTCAACCCCCCCCCCTTCTAGCTTATTATTGTGCCCATTGGGACCCACAAGAACATTAAGTTATACATTAAACTTGTCCAGCAAATTCAATTACGCATTCAAATCTAAAATGATCAAGCGTTTCTCCTACGACGACGGGTAGATGGTTCTTACGATACTGGGGACCTTGTAGACGGTCTTGCCTATTGTCGACCTCCCAGTGCTACGTATGCACCTTGGATCGCTAAACCCAACTCCTCATACGATATATGTCAGTCTCCCAAAAAATACTGCACCGCCATCGGTTACAACCACTCGTGTGCTAATGATATCATACTCCATGGATCTGGTAAACCTGTATCTGGCGTAGTCCTATGATGTAAATAATGATGCTCGGGGTTACAAACGATCGGATGCGATACACGATTGTACCACTTCCATATTGTCAGGTGCACAGTCCCATGGTCTCTCGCATTGACTCCCAAGTTTTTCGTCAGTTAGGATTGTCTCTTCCAAGCGCCGAAGGATCGAAGCATCGTGGCCAATATTTTTTTATTTACGGCTAAACCTCTCTTCATAATATCAGGTGCAATAACATTTCCCGGAATAGTCTGAACATATCCAAACTATCGGAGGACGCGATCGGGGTGGTATGGCTCGACATGATCAACTGACCCTATGCATCCTTGATATAAGGATATCCAGTGCAACGGGAAATGTTCTCGTACCAGTTGTGTATACGACATCCAAATAACCTACAAAATGGAATAAAACACAATAAGTAAAAACACAACTTGCATGTCGTAACAATGCATGCATGCAACAACACCATCGGCAACCAAAGTGCTGGAAAGAACATAACAATAACAACCTCAATGACTAAATCATGCTGGAGACCATGGAAATTATTTAGATATACATTAAAAACTCACAACATATATTCAAAGGGAATCAAGTTGTCCCCGCATCCCTTGTAATCGGTCCATGGGCACTCCCAAACCAATTGTGTGCTCCCACCCCTTGCAAGTAGTTCATCTTCGTGATAGTGCACATTAGGAGGAGGGCTACACGTCGGGGATCGTTCATATATCCACACATGTATTGAACAAAATACACAAATTTTATTACAATTTAGCTATTTATATATATATATATATATATATATATATATATATATATATATATATTCAAGATATATACACAAAATTACCTCCAATAACGTGGAATATCCAGCCATCTGCTTTGTCTTGATATGTGAAGCACTCCCTAGATGTTTATATAAAAATGCTAGGGCTAAAAATCCCCATGAGTATGTATGTATGACATCCTAATCAACCAGGAATCTCAAATATGTCGTGCTAACTCAAGTTCTGCTCTTATCAGCAAAAACTGTACAACCCAACGTGTACAACAAATAAGCCCGAACAAAGCAGACAATCCTTTTCGGATCCTCAGACGTCCATCCATCGTAAATCAATGTCCTAGCCACTCTAACTTCACAGACCCCCTAGCACCATCCATGACCTCCAATGCTGCGATAGGAGAGACTCCTAGATACGTAGCAAGCTCATGACGGGTAGATTCAAATGAAATAGTCGCCAAGGGACCTTCCAAAAAGATAGATTTCCCAGCGATTGGAAGACTAGTAAGGCAAAAGACATAATCAAGTGTAATCATCATTTCACCAAAGGGCATGTGGAAGGTATTGGTCTTTAGGTACCACCGCTCTACAAAGGTATTGATCAACACTTTATCAATGTTGGGATAGGATGCTTGCTGTAACTGTGAGAGTTGGGTGGATCACATTAAATCGGCGAATTCTTGAGAACACGTGCTTCTTGTTGTTTTCCAATCTAAAAGCTTTTGCTAGTGATTGTTGACCTTAAGCAACGTCCACTCTCGCCCTTCCTATATCCTTGGAGCTACGTGTTTCGAATACAAAGGCAGAACACTAGCATCTAATGGACCGCCAGTGCATAGAAAAGTAATTGGTTTCATCTCTTCCATCTCTTCATTATTATCATTACCATCCCCGTAGTCTACATGTGCATGTGCCTCAACCTCTGTCTGTTCTCGTGCCTCAGCCTCAGCCTGTGCCTGGGCGTCTGCGCTAGTCCTTGCTTTCCTAATCGATGCAGTAGGTCTTTTCTTCCTCTCGAAAATCTTCTTACTTGTACATGACATTCATCACATGAAAGTTCATCGACACTTACAATTTAAAAATGACAAAACAACATTGTTCAGCCCCCTCCTTGCCAAAATTACCTTATATTTTTGGCAATTCTTAGCCAAAATTCATAAATACTTTCGATAGCCTTAGTCCTACCAGACAAAATGTTTTCGGTTGTCAAATATTTTCGGTAGCCTTAGGCCGAAAGTTTATTGGATTTTTGGTAGTTCAAATCTGAACAGCCAAGAAATTTTTGGCATTTCAGGTCTGAACAATGTGCCCAAATTCCGTTATTCAAGCCCTATTTTTTTAAAAAAAAAATTCTTAGAAAAATTATCTTTTGTGGCCTAAAACTACTCTCAATTAACAAAACAAGTAATCATACAAACATATCTCAATCCTAAACGCTTACATTGCAACAAAATACAAGTAAAAATCCACGATAAATAGTACATACTCTTGTCCATGAATCCTTGAATCCTTCTTCAAAGTATCTTCAAATGTCTTCAAAGTCTCAACTTCTTCAATTCTTTTTTTTCTTCCTGTGTTGTGTGCGTTTATGTGCATAATGGGGAAGGGAAGGAAGGGGGTTTACGGTTTTGGCTAGTTTTTGGTTGGGGGTGGGGGGTTAGTGTAGATAGGGTGAGTTAGGGAGGGTGATTTCAAAAAATTAGGGAGGGGTAAAAAGTAGTTTCAAAAAATCAGGAGGGCAAAATTGGTAATAAGGGGGGTAAACAAAGTGTTTTCAAGTATTTTAAAATTGGGAAGGGGTACACTTATAAGAGAGGGGGTCCACTTGGAGGAAGTGGGGGTCAGAATAGCGCGACTGAAATAAAAAAGGGTAAATATCATCATTGATCCCTTGACTATAGGCATGTCACAGTAATAGTCTCTTAACAAATTTTTTTTTATCAAATTTGAGCCCTACGAGTATTAAATTTTTACGGCGGTAATCTTTTTTATGAATGTCGTTAAAGAAATACCGTTAAGTTGTCTATGTGTATTTAGTAAGGGCTAAAATGAATATTTTTTTTAAACTTAACTTATAACAAAATTTACAATAGAATCCCTAAAGTTTAAAAAATGGTCATAAGGCCTTCATCCCCAATTTTTTGAAAACCCAGCTGATTTTTTGGGAATCGATGGTGTCATTTGCCCGTGTTAATTAACCAAGTTATGAGAGAATTAAGAAAATCAATTGCGAGTGAGACAAGAGAGAAAATTGAAAATAGAGTAATCAATTCAATTCAATGGAGTATACTGATAATAAAGGGGGTCGGAATAGCACGAATCTTCCAAACAATCGAGGAAGAAACCTTATGACCATTTTTTAAACTAGAGATTTTATTGTAAATTTTAATATAAGTTAAGTTTGAAAAAATTCATTTTAGTCTTTTCTAAATGCACATGAGCAACTTAACGGTATTTCTCTAACGTTATCTATCAAAATAACTGTCACTATAACAATTTAAAATTCATAGGACTCAAATTTAACAAAAAACAATGTTAAGGGACTATTATTATGACAGGCATATAGTCAAGGGATTAATGTCGAGATTTGCCCAATAAAAAATTAAGACCTCAGAAGAGTTGGGAGGTCAAGGTTTTGATTTTCCAAGCAATTGAAGAATATAGTTACATAGCCAACCATATTGACTTGGAAAATTAAAAAAGTTAAAGGCAAAAGTAAGGAGACTCTGATTGCGAAAGGAGTCGTTAAAGACAAGGTGGGAAATTGGCAGGAATTTCCAAGGTTAGTTAAATATTCCCTCCGTTCCTCAACAATCAACATCTATCTTTTGGTTTTCTACAAAGTATCTCTGAATTACATTGGATCTTACACTAATTCTCCTTGCTCGTGATATTGAATCTGAATCTGATTTATGGAAAAAAAATTGGTGCAAGTGAAGCTCGACACAAATCAGTCATCCCATTGACTTAATTTAGTGATATTTGTTTAAAAAGTTTTTAGATAATATATCTCACATTGGTTGTAAAGAGATCCATATTATTTAGAAACATATATTAGTTATAAAAGTTTTTAGATAAAATAATTTTTATATTATTATCATACAAGAGATATATCACACATTGTTTAGAAAGAGATGTTGACTTCAAAACTGTCTAGATAAAATATTAATCAATAAAAGAAATGTATCTCATATTGTTTAGAAAGAAATTTTAATTTTAAAATTTTTTATATAAAATATTATTATTATAATATGAACACTGAGTCATCCCATTAAAAATTTGGTGCAAGTGAAGCACAAGACATTTTGCTAAGCGGATCACTTCACACGAATCAGGATACTAAGTCATCCCATTGAGTTAATTTAGTGATTCATTTTTCGATCAATCTCTCTACATATAAAAGTTGATGTTATTTTTTAAAAATTGATAGATGGGTAAAAGCAACCTATACCCAATAACAATGTTTTAAAAATTGCTAGGCGACCACTAGGCGTACCGATTAATCGGGGTCTAGAATTAACACATAATTACTTATATTTTGATAATTTGTCTTAATATTATAAATATAAATATTCTAATATACTGATAAAAATATCACCAAATATATATATATATATATATATATATATATATAGTTGGTGAGAAGTATTATAATTGTGCCTCCTCATTACCTTTTGATAAATTTTCATTGTAAAGCATCCATGTGAAATCTTTACAAATTCTTAGTTTTCTAACCATTAACTAATAATAATATATAGTAGTAATAAATATGATAAGGCGTATTAGTATTAGTATATATAACTTTTTCTATTGTCAACAGTAGAAGACTTATATTTAAAAACTTTTAAAACTAACATTATTTCTAACTAATGTGGGATAAAACTCTTTAAGGTTGAACTGGGGACATTATTTCTAATGACTCACTTCTAATACCATACTTTAAATATTCATATCTTATTCATCCAAAAAATGATTTGGACAAATAAATATATCATTTTGATGCTCTTGCCGAGTAGAACACATTTGCACAATTTCTTTTGCCAACAAACAAATGACACATAAAGAAATTTGTGCCTCAAGTTACATAATTTCTTTAACTAAAAACACTAATTTTTCAACAATAGAAGAGATGTATCTCACATTGGTTAAAAATCGATATCATATATTGGTTGAAAAGTGATGTTGGTTTTAAAAATCATTTGATAGAAGACTTCTACTATTATTACCAATAGAAGATGTATAATTCATATTGGTTAGAAAATGATGTTGATTTTAAATTATTTTATATTATTACCAATAAAAGAGATGTATAAAACATTAATGTTTTAAAAGAAAATGTTAGATTTTAAAGTCTTTACACTAAAGACTTTCACTTTTACAAGAGATGTATCTCACATTGGTTACAAAATATTCTACTATTATTACCAATAGAAGAGATGTATCTCACATTTGTTATAAATTGATTTTGATTTAAAAATACTACTATTAATTACCAATAGAAGAGATGTATCATACATTGGTTAGAAAGTTATATTGGTTTTCAAAGTCTTTTGATAAAAGACTTCTACCATTATTAGTTACTAGTGTTTGCACCCGTGTGTTAAGTGCACGGCATAACACTTTTTCAACTAAATTAAACAAAAAAATACTAAGGAAAAACAAAATTAAAATAATAAATTAAGAAAAACACCATAAGTAAAAACATATCATTGTAAGATTAATTATTATATATTCTGAAAAAATTGGCGGTGACAAATTACAAAAATGACCCATAACCCAAAGGACCAAATTTGTTGGGTATTTAATCTTACAAAAAAAAATGGTGACTAACTTCAATCACAAAGACATATTTTTTTATTTTATAATTTAAAGTGGGTGATATGTTATATTTGATACTTCCTTCGTTCCGGGTAAAGAGTCATCGTTTGAAAGTCAAACATTAAAAGAAAAAAATATTTTTAGTAACTCATTAATAATAAAATGACACTTCTATGACTTAATTTTTAAAACTAAACTCTTTAAGTGAAACATCTCAAAATGGAATTATGGTTTGTCCGGAACGGAAGGTGTTTGCACCCGTGTGTTAAGCGCACGGCATAACACTTTTTCAACTAAATTAAACAACAAAAACTAAGAAAAAACAAAGTTAAAAGAATAAATTAAGAAAAACACCATAAGCAGAAACATATCATTGTAAGATTAATTATTATACATTCTGAAAAAATTGGAGGTGACAGATTACAAAAATGACCCATAACGCAAAGGACCAAATTTGTTGGGTACTTAATCTTACCCAAAAAAACAATGGTGACTAACTGCAATCACAAAGACATATTTTTTATTTTATAATTTAAAGTGGGTGATGTGCTATATTTGATACTTCCTCCGTTCCGGGCAAAGAATCATCGTTTGAAAGTCAAACATTAAAAGAAAAATCATATTTTTAGTAGCTCATTAATAATAAAATGACACTTCTATTACTAAATTTTTAAAACTAAACTCTTTAAGTGAAACATACCAAAATGAAATTATGGTTTGTCCGGAACGGAAGGAGTAGTATAAATTAATTATTTCAATTATTAGTTTACAATTAATTAAAATTAAAATGTAAAATTTTTATAAATTAATTGTGGCACGTAATCTTGACGTTATAAATAGTAATCTAAGTAAATGCATAGTGCTAACACATGTACTAATTTGTAATTAACATATAATATTATCATCTATTTTGAACGTAACAAAACTTACGTTTAATTTTGTTTTCATTTTAAGTGACAATGATTAAACCATAGCCTATTAGCCCAACCCAATGTTAGGCCCGCTCCTTGGCGGCCCAACTGAAAGCTTGTGCAAACTGGGTAAAGGTGAGTTCTTTGTGAATCATCTCAATTTTGTTGACCTACATTTTTTTTAGGGGCGGCACCCTGCTAGATCTTATTAATAAGAGAAAAAAATACAAACTTGAGGGGGACAACCAGCCTGGCCATTATAAATGGGAGGACAAAGGAGCCTGACCTCGAAAGGAAACAAAAGGAACAATAAACAATTAAGAAACATGAACATATGGAGTACCAAGCCTATCAAGATTAATGAGACCTCGAATTCTAGCAGGGAGATCAGAGACATCCGTGTAAAAAGAGTCATGACCTTGGTCACCACCAAGGTTAGCCAAAGCATCAGCGACTGAATTGGCTTCTCGAAAAACATGAAAAAAGGAGACCTCTAAATCCTGAAGGAGAGCATAAAGCTTACGAAATAAATACGCGCTATTCCAAGGCGGCTGAGCATGCCCTTTGATACAATCCAACAAACATTTAGAATCTATCTCGACAATAGCACACGAGTAGCCACTACTCCTCAACCAGGACAACCCTTGAACTATTGCTTGACATTCAGCAAGAAAGCTAGTTGAAGACCCATAAAAAGCGGAGAAAGCAAAGATAAGATTACCCATATTATCACGAAGGATTCCCCCTCCCGAGCTCTGACCAGGATTTCCACGACAAGCTCCATCTGTGTTAAGTTTAACCATATCATCCACCAGCTTGGACCAAGAAACAGACTGAATGATCTTTTGAGATTTTCAGCCAATTCTACTTAGAAAGATAGAACCCCAGTCAACAGGTGATTGCAAGACCAAATCAGACCCCTTCATGATAAGCCATGTTACGGAATTTCCACAATTCCCAAAGAATAATGGAGGGAGAAATAACGTGTAATATAGAATTATTCTGCGAATACCACCATTCCATGCATCTCTGATTAACCGAGGAAGAGGAGCATTTAACAGCCCCCAAACAATTAAATTCCGTCCAAACTTGCTGAGCAATAGGGCTGGAAATAAAGACATGGGAATAGGTTTCGAATGGCTAGTGATGCAACAATAACATCTGGATGCAATCTGAATTCCCTTGTGCATCAGACTTTCGTCGATGGGAATCCTTCTTTGCCATAACTTCCACATGAAGATGCTAATGTAATGAGGGAGGGTTTTTTGCCAAATGAAGGAAGCCAACCCAATGAACTGCCCCTTATAGCGAACCAAGTTCCAAGCAGAAGCAATCGTGAAACTCCCCTTATTAGTGAGACTCCAACAGGCCTTATTTGGGCAATTAGAAAGACATAGACCTCTATTAATCACTAAACCAGTAGCCTCATTGCCCAAAACCAAACGAGCATTGGCAAGGAGTTGATTCTAATTATCGAAAAGGTCACGAACTTTAGGAAAGCTATCCAAAGTCGGGTGAGCAATATGGCCTGAGGGAAGCCAATAGTCCAGCCAAGTGGAGCAGTCACCTCTCCCTATGATCAAGTGAATATGAGGTTCAACCATATCTCTAACCTTACACATGCGTTTCCAATTGAACGATCTACGAGCAGAAGCTAAGGAAGGATGAGCATTCGAACAATATTTGAGAGAAAGAAACTTAGACCACAAACTTTTACCTTCCCTGAACCTCCACCATAAATGCATCGAATAAGCTTGGATAATATCAAAAGCAGCTCGAATGCCAACCCCTCCTTCAGAAACAGGCCTGTAACATTTGTCCCAGGAAATCTAATGAGCTTTAGCTTTGCCATCTATCGATCCCCAGAAAAAATTGGATAAGATACGATTGATATGCTTAACAACCGAAGAAAAAGGGTCAAACACAACAATTTGGTACATAATAATGGACTACAAAACCGAGTTAATAAGGGCGATTTTGCCAGCTTGGTTTAGGAAAGCACCTAACCAGGAATTAATCCTGGTTTGCAATTTTTCAATAAGAGGGTCAAATAAAGACTGTTTTTTCGACCTTCAAAAAGGGGGCAGCCAAGATACGTAACAGGCATATTTTTATGATTGAATCCCAAGTGATTTCGAATAGTAGATATACGGGAGGCAGGGGTCCTGCTGGCCATCATAAAGCAGCTCTTACCGGCGTTAATCTGTTGCCCAGAACATCGCTCATAAGACGAGAGAAGAGCACGGTGCTTCATCATAGAATGTTTGTTGCCATTACAGAAAATGACCACATCATTGGCAAAGCCTAAGTGAGATATAATAGGGCATCCACTAGATGAAGAGTATGCATAATGAGGATTAAGATGCTGTAAGCTATTGAGATTACGACTGAGCACCTCTGCGGCAATGATAAACAAACTAGGTTATAAAGGATCCCCTTGTCTTAACCCACGCGTAGAATGAAAATAACCTGTCGACTCCCCATTACTTAAGACCGAAAACCAGTTATTGGAAATAACACGCCAAATTATGTCAATAAAAACCTCGTCAAACCCAAATTTCCGCAGGACTCTTGTCAAATAAACCCACGAAATTCTATCGAAAGCTTTGGCCATATCCAACTTAATAATCACATTGGACCCATTGACTTTCTTCCGAATGTTATGGGTTAATTCATGAGCCAGTAAAAGGTTATCTTGAATAATCCTCCCCTTAGTAAAGGCACTCTGATTGTCGGAGATAATGGATGGGAGAATAGCTGCTAGTCGAGAAGAAATCAACTTAGAGATGATCTTGTTGCAGAAATTACATAAGCTGATGGGACGGAGATCCTTGAAGGAGCAAATAGAATTGGACTTCGAAATGGTAAGTAAAAGGGTGCTAGTCCAAGATTTGGGCATATCAAATCCAGAGAAAAATTCAACGATGGCTAAATGCAGATCCTCAGCGATGATCTCCCAGCAAACTGTATAGAAGTGCCAGAAAAACCATCCGGCAGCGCTATCCCCGCTAAGAGAAAAAACCACATCTTTAATTTCAGCACAAGAGGGAAGAGCCGTGAGCAGGTCATTTTGATATTGGGAGATGATAGACGGAATGGCTAAAAGAAGCCCATCCTCAGACCTATCGCAAGTAGTAAGTTGGTCTATATAAAAATCGATTGCTGCTTTCTTGATGCCATCCGCTGTAGAAACCATATTACCACTCATATCAACAATTTTATGGATATAGAGGTTGCTACGAGTCTGTTGAACCGAGGAATGAAATAACTTAGTGTTCCCATCTCCATCTTTAAGCCATTTAAGGTGAGATTTTTGTCTCCAAAAGTCTTCTTCGATCTTGAGTTTGTGTTGAAGGTCAACCCTAGCACGATGAAGAGGCTCCCTATTAGTCGGGATGTTATTAGCCTCATACATGATTTCCTTAGCAAGAACTTCATCCTCCGCACATTTAATAGCTTGAAAAATATTTCCAAACACTGATTTATTCCATATCTTCAATGCCCTTCGAACCACCTTGAGCTTGTTAGAAAATTTGATCATAGGCCTGCCGCCAACTTCCGTGTTCCAAGCATTCTTGACAACATCCAAGAAAGAATGGTGGGAAGTCCAGACATTCAGGAAACGAAATTGATAAGGTCTAGAAGAAACCTCGGAGCTAATCGAAACCAGAATTGGAGAATGGTCAGAACAGGTTCTGTTGAGATGTTCCACTCGAGAGGAAAACATAGAAGACCACGACATATTGCAGACTCCCCGATCAAGCGCTGGTAAATAGTAGCGTTACCATCCCTATTTTTACTCCAAGTATATTGGCTACCTTGAAAGCCCATGTCAAATAATCCAGCAGCATTGAGACAGGCCTGGAATTCATGAGCTCCTTGCCGATCCCATTCATTACCTCCTATTTTTTCCTGCGGCGAAAGAATAATATTAAAATCACCAGCAACCATCCATGGTGAATTCAAAAATTCAGACCCCATATCTATAATATCATTCCATAAAGCCTGTCGCTCAGCCACCGAGCATTTCGCATAGACAGCAGAAACAAAAACCGGATGCTCCCAAGTGTAGTGCTTAACACTTAAAGTTAGGTGCTGGATCGAATCATAGATAATCTGGCAGGAGAAAACCGATTTAGCTAAAATCCAAATAGAATTAACTAAATTACAATAATAATACCGAAATTTAATCTTTTTAGCTATGAATGAAAGTTGAGACTTATCAATCATAGGTTCGCTGATCAAAAGAAGAGACATTTTGTGAATGGACACCAATTTTTTAAGACGAGAAACCATGGAATCATTTCCCACACCCCGGATATTCCAGAAATGGGTCTTAATCGTCATGAGAAACGTCGTGTTTAGAACCTGAATGGACCTTAGATTGCATCTTCGAACGAGTGTTTCTTTGAGGACCAGTAACTTTCGGCAGCTTTCCTTTTTGATGTTTTGGACCTGCTGTTTCCAGATTAAGAGCTTCAAATTGTGATGTATCCGATTCATTTCCTTCCTCTTCAATGGTTTGCAGAACAACAAATCAATTAGGGGAGATAATGTTTTCTCCCTGATCAACCTCAATGATCTCATCAATAGTCTTTTCAACATTGGAAGTGCAATGAGAAGGCTCAACAGTCTGATGGGAGGTATCCATAGAGACACTTTCATTTGTGTTCTCAGCCTGCACAGAGCTTTGTTTCATGATACATTCTGGACCAATGACCTCATATATGTTTGGCAATGGAGACAAATTATTCATAGGAATAGGGTTGTGACCATCTGCATCCTGATCCGAAACCTGATGATTATGGGGGATCGGGTCAGTTGCTATGGATTTACCAGAGCTAGCAACGTTTAAATTACTTGGCAAGAATCTGGGCAGCTTGAGGAATATCGATACTAGATTTAATGAAATTTCCATCTTTGGGTTTCCAAGCCATTTTAGGAGGAGGGGCTACAAAAGGTTGACTTGGGTGCACGGTAGCATCAGGTTTTACAGTTTGGGCTTTATTAGCCAAGTTCTTCTCCTTATGAACTTTCTGAAGGTAATGCTTACAGGATTCTCCATCATGTCCTTGCCTATGACAAAACGTGCAGTAATGGGGCAGCCGCTCGGCTTCTATGGGTTGCTAGAACCCTTCCGAGATTCCACTGTCTATCCAGATGCGACTGGGGATCGGTTGAGTAAGATTAACTTCAATACAAATCCTAGCGACACTAGGTCTAGATAGATTGGCAGTAGGGGAATCAATAAGCAACGGGGAACCAATCATATTACCAATGGAGAAAAGCGTTTGCTTGTTGAACAAGTAAATAGGCAAGCTAGGTAGAGAGAAGCAAACTGGGACGATAGGGCTTTCAACCTCCGGCCTAAAGTCAGGAGTCCATTTAAACACCCTCATAGGGAAGGTACCTACAAACCATTGATCCTTAATCCACAAACGTTGGAAATCAGCTTCATGGTTTGTTTGAATGAGGACATGCTTGTGGTCCAAGTGGCCAATAGTGACCCTCGTCTTGAGACCAAACGTTAGGAATTCCTTGAGCATAGTTTCTAGAGAGGGTCTTCCATGGGAGAACTTGCCAACCAAAGCATGTTGGAAAGGTTTAGAGAGGGCAGCGACGATGTCCGGGGTAAGACGAAGGGCAGGTTCGCCCTTATATGAAGCAGGAGGGATGAGCTTTACCGAATCAGGAGATGGAGAGGCTGTGAACAAGGACGCAAAAGATCTTTTGGCAGAAGGGGATGGCGGTGCCGGAGGGGGTCATCCATGACGGCAGCCATGGAAAGGACGACCAAACCCTAGTACCCAAGGCGGCAGAGAGAATATAATTTTAGAGAGAGAATTAATTGTTGACCTACATATTTATAACAACTCTCTCTATTAATTGTGTCCTAATAGAGAAGTGAGGATAGCAGAGCCGCCGCCTATACTCTCAATCTCTTTTTTTTTTGTTTGGTTTTATAGAATACTCAAAATGATAACTCGCCCTCTCTTCATCTTTTTTTTGTTTTGTTTGGGTTGGGTGGCGGGTTCTCTTCCTCTCTCCATTTTTTGTTTGGTTTAGGTTTGGTGGTGGGTAGGTGTGTGATGACTTCGACCGTGTTTTGTATCGTCGGAGTCGTTGGCTTTGTGGACTGATGTTTTGGGCTTCGTCTCTCCTAGATTTTTCGGTGTTCAAAAGATGAACTTTCTGGAGTACACGGTCGAGGAAGGGTGTTTGAGCCGAGTAGCTCGAAGCCTAGGCCTTCGTGGTCGATGATGACGAGTTGTGTCTTGACCACATCGTTTAATTTCCCTCTTTCTCGTTCTGTTATTTATTTCCAGTAGCTTCCGATTTCCCTCTTTTTCAGATCTGTATTTCTTTCCTATTGTTCATCAAACATGTTGTGTTTTGCATGATTTAACCTTTTGTTTTATTGTGCTTTAAACCCCGAAGTTTAGGCCAACTATTACCCCCACTCCTGATGTATAATCTATTTGTACTTACCTAGGATTTTTTTTTTATGAATTGTAATCTTTGTACATTTTGTTCCGTTACGATGCTCATTTTATGTTGGCTTCCACGGTAAGAAAACATAACCTTTTTTTCTCTAATCGTTTATTTTAAGTACACTGTGATTTTTCTCTTTTTTTGTGATGTTTTTTTAGTAAAATGTATTAGATCTGTAAATTTAAAATACTGATCCTTCAATTTTAGATATGTTCTAATATTCATAGTTTTTCTGTATAGTAAAACATATTAGATCTGCAAAATAAAAATACAGATCCTTCATTTTGGAAGTATTTTGAATTTCTTTGGGTTTTTTTATATTTGATCGAAGTTTTTGACTATCTTAACTTTATTTATCAGATCTAGTTCAAAAATTACCCATAAGCCTTCATCAAACACGTTTTTAATTTTGAATTTGTCCTTTCTTTATATTTACTTATCAGATTTGTAATTTTAAGGTCAAAATATAAATTTCTTTTTTAAATATAGACATTGATTTTAATATGTAATGTGTAGATCTATAGCCTTAAAAGTACAAATTTAAAAATTTTATATGTATTTGAGCATTTAAAATATAGATCTATGTGTTTCGATGAAATTTTATAGTCTTTTTCAGTAAACTATATTAGATCTGTACACTAGCGTAAATATTTATTTTCAGGCCTATTTTTTAAAGATTTTTAAGAAAAATTGAGATATAAGCTTTAGATAGCTAATAGTTAATATTTGCAGAAGACTTTTTGGTAGAGAAAAGGAATATCCATTGATTATTTTATGAAGACAATGAATTAACTATGAAAAATCAGCCATTATAAATTATTTTACCTCGGCATCAACAATTACTAATTCCATGGATGGTGGCAAGTTCAAATCATTGCCGGATGGAACGAACCGTTTTATATTGACTCGAACCTTTAGAATTCAATCTGATCTACGCTTGTGGATATCATGTAGTAGTGATGGTACGAAAATCATGTTTTTTGGTCAATCTGATGTTTCCTTCAAATTCTTTGGGAGTTGATGGTTGAAAAAAAAAGATATTTATACAAGAGGCTGGAAATTCAAAGAGATAGAACTCAAAGGGTTTTAGAATCTGGACATTTGTGGAAGTTTGATCAATAACAACAATAAATAGATGTTATCAGATTTTTGAATGATATAATTAATACTGATATATTTTAACTCAATTTCCGTATATATTTAATATGTAATTGAATATTACATTAAATGAGATCTATTAAATAATCAGCTATATTTGGAAAGTGGTTTTAGACGGGAAACTTCCTAAAAAAACTGTGATATGCACTATAAGAAGATGTATATCTTACATTGGTTAAAGCAATAAGTGTTGATGAGCAGCTTCTTGTTGTTGACGAGGACTTCTAGATCTGTTGAGGATCTCTTGATTGCACTAAGCTGTAAGACTAGGAGTTATGAAGTTTCAGAGCAATTCTTTAAGTGTTCGATTGATTCTGTACAGTGCTTCTTGTTTGTTCCAGTCTTCAATGGCAGCATTTATAGCAGGTGCACTTCAAAAGATCCGTTGGAGAAGACGAATACTTCAACAACTCTTTTCAACATTGCATTAAATGCATGGGGCTGTCAGTCAAGGATTTTCGTCTTCACAAATATCTAGAGCAGGGAATGATTTCTGAGATCTTCAAAAAGGTGGGCGATTTAGGTGTCAGATCTGAGAGTTGTTGCAGAAAGTAGGAGACAGTCGCTTTTCGTTCAGACGAAAAGTCTTACTACTTTTCGGAAAGTTGCTTTCGGCGGCTTGATATGTCAGGGAATGTCTTGGTTTAATTCAAATAATGATTAGGATAAGTTTGAATTAATCCAATGAGTCATTGCTGGATAGGACACGTCATAGAAGATTAGGTGGACACGAGGTCTACCGTTTGTGGGCTTTAAGCAGGTCTTCCGATAAAGCTTGTGGAGAGGTCTTCCGCTGAACCTGTAAAGTCCTATAAAAACTATACTGGGCAAAGTTCTATACACAGTTGCCACGCTAATCGATACGCAGCCCGATTAGCCACTGAAGTATAAAACTAGATGTAATGAACTGAACAGATATAAATCTAACATAAGAATCAACAGTTCTATTTAGATTTTAATGTGTAATTGAATTTGTTGGAGAAGTTTGAATTTGTTAGATTTATGTTCATGACAAAAATAACCATAAACAAAACCTGCAAATAACTATGATCATAATTACAACCATTATATTATAACAATATCGTCTCAGTACTGCAACCAACACGTATGTATCCTACACTATCCGAATACAAATCAAGTCTAGTGCGAAACAAATCTTTCCACCCTAATGCAGACTGGTGGTGAAACGAATCCCAATGTATAGACATCGGTGGTAATGGGCAACCCTCACGCAACACAACCTGCAAGGATATAATGTAGAATATATATCAACAAACAAGTATCAATAGAATTATTCAAAGATTTGAAAAACTCAACTCATATAATTTATCTTTATAAAATGGTCTTCATTTATCAATCCGATACAAATAAGCTTAGGAGTAGACGTGGCTACAGTCCTTAACGATAGATAAGTTATGGACATCCGTGTATCCAAATATACCAGAGAAACATTATATGTTGATGCAACCAAATGACCCATTTCTTGCAAATAAAACCAATGATTCTGCGGTACATTGTCTTTGTAGTAATCGAGCGCATGCACGACCTTATCAACACAATCATTTACCAGAAAAACAACATTGTATAACTCTAGATTAGCTATCAACTTGTGTTCGAGGTCTCGTTGCACTACAGACCATCCATCTTGAGTTAAGCCAAGTGCGGCGGCAACCGCACGAAAACTGCAATGTCCATCAACTTTAACATCCTTAGTCTCCATAATAAAATTGGCAAATTGTGATGGGAATAGATCAACAAAACGATTCGTGGTTGGAAGTTTCATTCGTTATTGTGTAACCTATTGTAAGACAACAAATTAAGTGTCTCTTCATTTTTGTAATTGTAAAGATCTACTAAACAACAAAAACATACTAATTGAAATTACCGGTATCTTTCGCCTAGTAGTCGATGGGCCTGTGGGTTTAGTCACTTGTTGTTGTGGCGAGCAACTGTCTTCTATCGACTCGACATACTCAAACCTACTTCGATCACGTTTCGTTGATTTGTCATGTTTAGCCCTTTTTATCTTTGGCCGACCACGAATAAGTTGCAAAACATGTGGCTCAATCAGTGATGTAGATGATGGCTTGACAAACTCTCTGGCACTCTTTAACAGTGCTAACCTATCTGAGTCAGTTGAGTCATTGTTGTATATCGAATGAATTTCTTCAAACAAATCTTTCCATGCACTATCCATTTCAACCCGAATCTCATTACATTCGCCATTAACCGGTGACATATCCAACTTTCTCCAAAAGCGTCAACCTCATCCAGAGAAATTGGCTTGCCCAATTTGATAATCTCAACAATCTCATGCGCATAAGGTAAACCACAAGTCTTTCTTGGTAGACAACCACACAACAGAGAGTCTACAACAGTATCTGTGCTAACCACATACTCTACTTCATAAATGTTATTCAACGCCTGTATGGATATCATGGCTCGCAGCTCCATGTATGTAACTGATTTGAATTTGTGCATGACAACGTTTCTGCTCTTCTCAAATGAGTGCTTGATTGCATTGTGAGAAGTCTCAATGAGAATGTGGATTTGTCGCTAACAAGTTTCAAAATTACCTTGGCTCGATCCAAGTTGCCTTTTCATTGCTACGTATTGACTCTGCGCCCTGAAAGTGTATACAATCATCATCAAGCAATTTGAAGTACATGTTTAACGCAAAAAATAAAATAATTAATACATGCTTGTTGTTCTATTGTCATAATGCATGATAGTATTTGTCCAACGTAACACAAATCTTTCTTTGTAGGGCTCAATCCATTGCTCCAAGACATATTTGATGACACTAGGAAATTCTTTTAAATCAGATTTCAGTCTTTCCAGATATTCATTATACTCCAACTTAATATTAGAGATCACCAACAAATTCCAAAACATAATAAACGAATACCACTTTTCCTTTGTCGTTACGATTTTCCTAAAGTTTGCCAAAAATGTTCTTATTGATGTGCCATCGACAAAGGAAATGTCTCGAGTTAGGAAACGTTCTCTCAATTGCATTCATTAAAGCAATTTCTCTGTTAGTAACAATGACATTAGTCTTGCACCATTGCTCCATCATTGATTTCAGACATGTGCACGCCCACGTGTAGCTGTCTGTTTTCTCATTCTCTAAATAAGCAGCTGTAATTAAAAATGTCATATTTGTAGACGTCACACCAACAATCTCCAACAAAGGTAACTTGTATCTATTTGTCTTGTATGTGCAATCCATTAATATGACTTTTGGAAAGGCATGTAATAAACCAACACTCGCCAGGTGAGCCAAGAATAAATCCTTCACAATGTTGGTCTTCTTGCACCGCCGATGATGATGAACATATCCATGCTTCTCCAACATAAACATAAGTTGTTGCATTTGTGATCGACACTCATGCTCTCTATTCTTCAAGTGTGCATTGTAGATGGTCCTCACTGTTGATCTATTTTCTTTAAATTTCTATTGCCACCGCGCTAAAATGTCCTTCGGTTTACTATTGGTGTGTGTCATATCAACCACATATTCCTCCTCAACCCTTGGTAATCAACCAACATATGAATGACCTTCTCTGTATGGTCGAAGTTAATGATTGTGGGCACCACACTTCACAATCAATGACCATTCTTCAACTGATACTTCTCTACCCTCAAACTAAATAGACAATCAAAAATTTTAGATCAGGTTTCTTTCCTATCTTTTGGTTTTGTTACATCGTCATCTTTCTTCCCAATTTCATCATCAACATTTTCTTGTGATGATGTCTCATGTTTCTTGCATCCATCGTATTGCCCACACGTTCACAAGCCAATAATACCCTTGGTTTTTTCTTACATGCTCCACTGTCTGACCTCTTAACTATTATGACCATGTCATGCTCATTCCCCCTAGCACGCACCCAATCAATTAACATTTGGCGATATAAAAACATTTCATCAATCACAAACACATGTGTGTAATCCTCCGCCACAAATGGAACTATTTGATTATGTTCAACAATCGCATAATTATGAATATGACATATTTCATTATCAACTGGATCAACAACACTAGGATTTGTAGACATCGTGTTTGAATCCTATTAACAAAAGCATTAACACATAAAAACACAAAAGATCAAGGAAAAATTGAACTTGTTCAGACCATAGAGGCTGAAATTCGTCTAGCTGTTCGGCCCCTGTCAATCGAAAATATTGATTTTTTTCGGCTAATTAAGGTCGAAAAAAATTTAATAATTTCGACTGATGGGGGCTGAACAGATAGATGAATTTCGACCTCTAAGGTCCGAACAAGTCAATTTTTTTCAACTACCTAGGTCCGAAAAATTCACGACGGGGAACTATTTTTTCAAGAAAAAAACGCTTTCTAAAACAATATTTAAAGCAAAAAAAGGATTTTAAAGCTTACCACTTGTGTGACATTGGCGTTTTTAGCTCCATGCTTGATTTCTTTGAGCTTAATGTTGAATCCCTAGGTTTTTTAAAATTGAGGGGTTTATTGGGAGGTTTTTAGAAGAAAAGAAAGGGATGATGAAGGAGAAGAAGATATCTTGGTATATATGAGAGGGTATATTTGTTGAGGGAAGAAGATGAAGAATAAGCTATTTGAGAAAAATGGGGATTTCTTTGTTGTCAAGAAGAGTTGGTAAAAGAGATTGTTTGTTAGAGTTGGGAAGATAGGGTAGATTTGTTTGGGGAGGGGTTTAGTTAGAGGGTTTTAGTTTTAGGAAAGGAGAGTGGAGGTCTACTTATCACCAACAAGGGTATAAGAGACTTTATGATTGAGAGTATTTTTGTCAATAATAGAGAAAAAGAATTAAGGGGTCAACTTGGAGGAAGTGGAGGTCAGAATAGCGCGACTCTTTTATTTTAAGGTTCAAAAACCAATCGATTTTTACACAGACTAGAGGTCTTAATTTTAAAAGTTATCTGTGTTCGAAGTAGGGGTGTAAATTGAAACCACCGAACCATAGAACCTAATGAAAAATTGGAAAATTGCGCAGTTCCGCTCGGTGATGAGCCCAAGATTTCCACGAATTTTTCCTGCAATTTTCTTCTATTTTGTGCTATTTTTGAGTTAATTATGTTTTGGAAATATTATTATTTGTGTTTTTCTGCTTAATGTAGGTTTCCATGCATAATCGAGCTTTTATATGGCGTTTAGCACAAAGTATGTTCGAGGCAATTCCGGGCTTTAAAGTTGAATTGGAAAGTATTTGGTCAAAGTCCGTTAAGTCCGTTAAGCATTCCAAGGCAATTTAGGCTTAACGGAGGCTAACCGCACTGACGGAGGACTAATCTGAGAGACTTGGGAAGGGAAGGACCTTCGGCAGCCTTCCTCAGTAAGCTAGGGGCACCGGAGCAAGTTTGAAAACTGCAGGGGAGCTGGTGCCAAGTCCAGATTCTCGCTGTGCACGTTGTCGCTCTCTGGACGCGCCACGTCACCCCTTATCCTTAGTGCTGACCCGCGTCATCTGCATCCTGGATCGGGTCTGACCCGCGAATGCTCCTGCCCATCCTGCTCCATCAGCCCACCTTTTCACCCACTTGCCTCACTCCTTCCAGCCCATTTCCCACCTGGTCCAACCCGCGCTTCTTCCCTGGGCTACCCGCTACCCAACCGTGATCCAAGAGCCCTTTTTCTTCTTTTTTTGCCCCTAAAGCTCCCTTGTGCTTCTTAAAATACCCCCTACCTTGGCTGCCTCCTTTGTGCCTTCTCCTTTATATCTTCCAGCCTTCATCATTTGTAAAAAAACAAGTCCCCATTTCGGGACATTGCTCCCAAATGGGGCACCACACCCATTTCTTCCAAATTTTCAACATTCTTCCAAAAATTGTTCATCATTGAAGGTTTGGAGCAACAAATCAAGAGTCAAGGAAGCATTTACAAGGGATTTCAACCCGGAATTCGTTCTTCATTTGGTTTAATTCTTTCACTCGGTTCACGATTTTCGGTATCAAACCAAACCAAACCAATACACACACACACACAAATATATATATATATATATATATATATATATATATATATATACGTATATATATATATATACATACTAAACCGAATAAAATATTGATTATTGGAAAACTATTATTTCTTTCATTGTTTGTGATTATTTTGGAATTTGTATTGTTTTCTTTATGATAGTTTATTTTTAATATGTTATTTTCTAATTTTGATGTTAATTCCAAACTAAAATTTTATTTTTATTGTTATTTTTAATATTGGTTAGGTTTATTAAAAACGATTTATATAAACCACAAAATCAAACTAAACCATATCAATCCATATTTAACTAACGTGTCTTATTTAACTTTTCAACATGGCTAGAAATGCCTAGAATTAATACTAAGATTGCAACTTTGATACAAGAATGCCTTGAAGATGCACATGCAACTCATATATACTAGAACCCGGGCCTAAATAGCTAGGAATGTCTTGGCTGAGACTAATTCACCTAATGACGAAACTAGCTCCAAATCAATACATGCTTAAAATTCGTATGCATTTCAAACGCACAAAAGTTCAAAGCTCATACTGAGAAAAGTCGAAGAAACCCTTAAAAAATTAAAACATAAATTGAAAATAACAGAAACAATCTCAATATACTCTAAAATACTCCCTAAATGAGTATTATGTTTGATCTGACCCACAGATTAAGAAATTATAATTAAGTCTACTAGAAATATTTTGATCGTGTGTAATTTACAAAGATATCCATGTGAGGGATGCAGCTCAAGTGAGAATGAAATCAATGATAAAGTTATTAGGCAAAGACTTGTATAGAGATCTGGATCCTAGATAAGATGGGGCCCCATTTAGATGGGGCCCCATTTAGAATTAATAAATAAACATGTTAATAAAATTATAATAACGTTAATGTTAAATAAACGAGTGTTAATAAAAATTATAATAACATGTTAGCTGAGTTGATCAAAGGTGTCCCTTAGAGGCTTAGCCCTTGGTGGGTGGCGGTTCGAAACGCCCTAGCTTACACTATTTAGTTTTAATGCTCATTAATGAGAAGTTTCTCTATTTGCTCCGGTACCCCTGTACTTTCAATGTTTGCCGAAATTCTTATGTTTCCCACGCCTTGCAATTTAATCATTTGTCAGCTCCGTTAACCATCCGTTAGCATCAATTGCCTTGAGATACTTGACGGGTCCTAACGGACTTTGACGAAATACTAAATGACATATTTAAAGCCAAACGTGATACATTGAAAACACAAAAGTGACGAAAACACAAAAGTGACATATTTTAATGTTAAAACTTAAAAGTGACACTATAAAGGGAAAAAAAATACTATAAAGAAAAATTTATTATAATTCTCATTAAAATATAAAGTAGCACTCTTAATACTAAAAAGTGACACAATTAATACTAAAAAGTGGCACATTTAATACTAAAAAGTGACATATTTAATACTAAAATGTGACACTCTTAATACTAAAAAGTGACACTCTTAATACTAAAAAGTGACACATTTAATACTAAAAAGTGTCACTTTAAAACTAACGTTGACTGCCAAAAGTGACACATTTAATACTAAAATGTGACATTTTCAATGTTAAAAAGAGACACTTTTAATGTTAATAACGACGATTTTTATTTATAAGGCAAAATGACACTTGGACGCTCAAAAATAACACATTTGATCCTTAAAAAAGTGACACTTTTAATGTTATAACATAACACTTTAATGTCAAACGTAATGATTTTTATTTATAAAAAATGAGTCACTTTTAAAGTAAAAGTAACATATTTAAGACTAAAAGTGACACATTTAAGCCCAAAAAGTAACACTTTTTTAGGGAAAAATTACAATTTTCATTAAAAATGCAAAGTGACACTTCTAAGGCACCAACGAGCTCTAGCTCAACTGGTACTGCTCACTTCTCCTAACGGAGAGGTTGGGTGTTCGAGTCTCACTAGAGCACACTGACTTTACAACCTCAGAGAGGTGGGTGTTCAAGCCTCTTGGAGGCATCGTTGTTGTTAAAGCCTTATCCAAAGCCCCATTTAGCTACTCACCTCTTAACTAAAGGTTGAGTATTGCCTACCAGGAGGCACTTAACTACTCTCAAAGAGGTCAGGTGTTCAAAAGCCTCCCCTTGAGGAGGCACCAATTGTTCGAGCCATACCAAAGGCATCATATATATATAATTGTAGCCTTTCAAGGCATTAAATATAATTAAAAAAATAAAAAAAAGACACTTCTAAGGCCAAAAGTGACACTGTTAATAGTAAAAAATGACACTCTCCATATATAAACATGAGGGGTGACGCTATAATTTTCAAAAATTAAAGGTTTGCATTGAGATTTCTGAATTTTGCCCCATTTAACTTGGATAAATTTGTTTTACGGATAAGGATCCGTAAGAACGTCTTACAGGAAACCACCTCAAGTTATAAAGGTAACTTTCAAAAACATATAGATTATAAAGTAAATATTGTTTTGGAATGGGCTAAAAATAAAAGATGGACTTTGAGGTCATATTGATTTAGTCAATTTTATATTATTATTATTTTTGGTTAAGTTCATGAATCCTTGAGGAGAAAATGAAATGGAAAATGTGGGGAAATTGATCACGGAACTATTTTTGAAAATTTTGTCATTAGTAGTTGACAATCTCTGAAATAGTTAACCATTACGTTAGAGTTAACCATTACCGGAGTCAATACAATATTTAATTAGAGAATAACTAATAAGGAAAATTTTGGCAAAAAGTTGATAAATTTGTATTGATATAAAAACGTCATTTATTTGGAACATAGAGAGTAGTTAATCACTGTCATTTCCTTGACTATTGGTAAACTTTTTTTGTTTTTTTTTTTATAAGAACTATTAAATTGACTTCTTTAAATGCCTTGTGGAATAATGAATTGACTTCTTTCACAAGTTTGAGCATGAAAAGTTTGACAGTTGTTTGTAGAATTTCTTTAAATATCGAAAAAACCAACAAAAATAGTTATTGAGCATAATAATGGATCTTTCTCCAATTGCTTTTCTTATGCTTCTTCTCTGTTTTTCTTCAGATTTCTGCAGTTGCATAGACACCTTATCATCCACTCAATCAATCAACGACTCTGAAACTATAGTTTCCGATGGAGGAACTTTTAAGTTAGGATTCTTTAGCCCTGCTAATTCTACAAACCGTTACGTTGGTATTCTATACAACATCCCCGTAATGACTCCAATATGGGTGGCTAACAGGGACAAGCCTCTAAATGATACTTTAGGGACTTTGACCATCTCCGAGGATGGCAATATCATCATCCTGGATGGACGGAAGCTGATCATTTGGTCATCAAATATTGCAAATTCTATGGCAAATTCAAGTGCAAAGCTTTTGAATACTGGGAACCTAGTCTTGCAAGGTAACTCCAGCGGGATTACAACGTGGGAGAGTTTTCAACATTTATCCGACTCATATTTGCCGAATATGAGGCTCAGTGTGAATGTCAATACAGATCAAAAGAATATGCTGACATCATGGACGAGTCCTTCTGATCCGTCCATCGGAAGCTTCTCCTTTCAAATTGATCCTTTAACCATTCCAGAAATGTTTCTCTGGAATGGTAGTAAACCACTCTGGCGCAGCGGTCCTTGGAATGGTCAAATTTTCATCGGGATGGTCAACAGGGCTTCTACATATAGTGTTGGATTTAATCTCGAGAACGACAGACAAGGAAGCGCTTCTTTAACTTACACCGATACGAGAACCGACCGTTACGGTTTCTTAAGCTCTGAAGGAATTCTAACAGCGAGGACCTGGTTGGAAGGTAAAGAAGAATGGGAGGTGACTTGGTCAAGCTTGCAGGATGAGTGTGATGTTTATGGTAAGTGTGGACCATTTGGAATCTGTAATTCCAAGGAATCCCCAATTTGTAGCTGTATGAATGGGTTTGAGCCAGTGCATATGGAGGAATGGAGTAAAGGTAACTGGACTAGTGGATGTTCAAGGAGAACCCAATTGAAATGTGGCAGGAACAATAACAGTACTGGTGAAGAGGTTAAAGAAGATGGGTTTCTGAAGTTTTCAAAAGTCAAAGTGCCAGATTTTGCTCAGTCGTTGGCTTCAAGAGACGCCTGCGAGAGCCACTGCTTCAATAATTGCTCCTGTATAGCTTATGCATACTACCCTGGAATTGGTTGCATGGTTTGGAATGGTAGCCTAATTGACATCAGGAAATTCTCTGGTAGTGGTGGAGCAGATCTTTATCTTCGTGTAGCGAACTCAGAGCTAGGTAGTGTGTTCTGTCATCTCCTTAGCCATGCAATACAACAAATGTTTTAGCGTAATTCTGTCCTTCCTTTACCCTTCTTTCTGAGATACTGCACAAGAAATTAAGTTTCGTATTCGAAAACCACCATGGTTTGCGTAAATAGATATTGCTTTTAATGGCACTCATGTTTTATGCATATTTTTTTAATAATCCATTTTTCTCCTATTTGTTCTTCTCTGTAGGTTGTAGGAACGCGATGCCACGGATTCTCGATATGGGATGATGTTACTGTCAATGTTGCAGCGAATGTTGCAACAATGGCAGTAACAATGTGAACTAAAAGTGTGTAACAGAAATTTGCAGCGGAAGTTTTGTTTTGAGATTTGAATTTTAACACACTTAGTAAGACTAAAAATCACACAAAAAACAATCTACAAGAATCAATCTTGTAGATCAGCCTCAAGGCAACAAATATATTAAAAACCAAAACTGTTTTTGACTCTAAACAAAAACACAAAATTCCCACAAGATATACAATCTTGGAGAATCACAAAACCCACATAAACACTAAACCGAACGTGGGAAGAAAGAACCAAAAGAAAAACGGCGACTTCCAAGACAATCACTAAAGTGGAAGCACAAAACACCAACTTCGAGGAAACACAAGGCGGTGTTCTGAAGAAATAAACTGCAGCGAGGATTGTTTCGGCAATCTTGAGAACAATGGTTGATCTCTTCTCTCTAATTCAGCATATAAGAAATCTGGGATCAATTCTCTCTTTTTGCTCACACTCTCTCGAAACTATGCCTATATGCTCTCGGTTACGTCTTTACACACACAATGGGTGCTCGGCATCTCCCTATATATCTGACTGGCAACTTGTCGTCCAAGACTCCAAGGGTTTCGCAATAAACATGGCAAGACACGAAACCAACTAGGAAAGAGATTTAGATGTGAAACAGACAAGATTATCTTTCCTAAATTGATACCTTTAATAACTAAACACTTATGCAAGAATTTTGTTACCAAAAATATCACCTACTCTAAATAAAAAAATCCTACTAAAATCTAACACAAAAATACCAAAATAAATCCTATTATGACCAAGAGAGTGAGGACAAGATATATTAGGCAATGCCTAAAATACCCTTACAATCACCCCCCTTTGTCAGAGCATTCTTGGTCAAATCCACACAACACAAGAAGAGCTTGAAGAAATATGGAAGAGATATCGAATTAACTAACATCGGTCATCATCAACACTAATTACATGAACCTCAAAATATGTTAATCTAATTATTCTGAGACCGAATAGAGTATGTTTATCCAATCATCATTGTCGGTTTCAAGCATTACAAAGAACCACAATCATATATCGAATCAACCACAAAGAAACCACCAAAAATCATTGTTTGCAGTACATCATCACCACCGGCATCACCACCGGCTTCGGCAAAGATGTGTTGCTTCACTAGCTCCGCTCTTGTTGCGGCCTCACCTATTTGACTAGAATGGTGCTCGGCCGGGAGGAATCTTTAGCTGACCAAAGTCCTAAGAAAAACGATGAGCATCAAGATGTGAAAGTCTTGAATCAGTTGTGATTTGTAGTTGTTGGATGAAAACAACAAACGCATAGGTCGAGTAGGAGGGTAAAGAGAGAGTGGATGTGGCGGATGTTGCCTTGAATGTTGCAACATCAGGAGTAACAACAACAGAGGCTGGAGTAGGTGTAGTAGGATCGGGAAGAGTAGAATCGGGAAGAGATGTATGCGGAGTTGATTGAAGAGGCAAATTGACAAGCCTATCTCCCTTTAACGGTTTGGGCGAAAAGTGAAGGGGCTCGAAACAGGTGACAAGCGAGTGGAGGAGGGAGGTTTATACCCTTGAGAGAAAGAACACGATATATGAGAGAGGAAAAGATAAAGATCTTTTATCACCACGTTTCAGCAAATGCATGGACACAATCTTCCTAAACATATCGGACCAAGATCAAGCGGCTTTTGAGAGCCAATAAGATCTGAAATTTTAGCATGCTCTTCCGTGACAACATTTGTGTTTTTGAGGGGAGACCGGTTTGCCTGACAAACTTTGTGCAAGCATAGAGAGGATATCGAAGTACTAACATGGATTCCTTTGGTTGGCCATAGGGAAACACGACCACCCGGCAGTTCCACCAATACACAGTTGAGGTCAACCTCAAAGTCAAGAACACCAGTAAGAATGCATACCAAACATGGAATTTATGACTTTCGAAGAAAGGAGTACCACCTACCTCGCACATAAACCTTTTCAAAACTAGAGTCACATGCCATCAACAATACGTTTTTTGGTTAAAATTCATGAATAATTTCTCGGCAATAAGGGCGGCGGAAAGCATAAGGCTCGAGAAAAATAAGATGACAAATTATAAGACTCTAACAAGGAATCAACACATTCCTCTCATCAATGACGAGAAATATTGTACCTTTTGGATGCGAGATTGAGATATAAAAGAAGATGAGAGAGGAGTATAGCGGAACTGCTTGGACGATGTTGCAACTCGGTGCAACGAGTCGAATGGACTCTCCTTGATGATTTCACCCCTGGATTTTGCGGAGAACCTTTGAGATGTCGAATAGTTACGTCGGAACTATCGGTCGGAAGAAAGAGGATGGACTAGGCACGGTTGGTGGAGGAGCCAAGGGTGATGGTCGAGAAAGCAGTGAGCTTGGCGAGCGGGTTAAATTCAACAACTTCTTCATCATTTGTAAAGCGAGCCAACCTTTGATTTTCCCTTACGAAGGAGGGATTCGGTAGAACACGACCCTAGGAGATGGAATCGGATTTTTCATCATCAGGTTCTTGGCGGGGAGGAGGGAGGATTCTTGGTGACGAGTGTCTTCGTGAGATTGGGGTATCGAACTTTTGTAGGAGGCAATCTCTCATCACGGAGTCACTTGCTAGACTGAGGTTCCTTGAAAACACCGGCCTCAACTTTGTGTTTTTCGCGGCGAGAATGTCAGGG
>CM028379.1:111574229-111613675 GCA_013146195.2 Codonopsis lanceolata | reverse complement strand
TCAAAAATAACACATTTGATCCTTAAAAAGTGACACTTTTAATGTTATAAAATAACACTTTAATGTCAAACGTAATGATTTTTATTTATAAAAAATGAGTCATTTTTAAAGTAAAAGTAACACATTTAAGACTAAAAGTGATACATTTAAGCCCAAAAAGTAACACTTTTTTAGGGGAAAAAAAATACAATTTTCATTAAAAATACAAAATGACACTTCTAAGGCCAAAAGTGACATTGTTAATAATAAAAAGTGACACTCTCCATATATAAACATGAGGGGTGACGCTATAATTTTCAAAAATTAAACGGTTTGCATTGAGATTTGAATTTTCCCCATTTAACTTGAATAAATTTGTTTTACGGATAAGGATCCGTAAGAACGTCTTACAGGAAACCACCTCAAGTTATAAAGGTAACTTTCAAAAACATATAGATTATAAAGTAAATATTGTTTTGGAATGGGCTAAAAATAAAAGATGGACTTTGACGTCATATTGATTTAGTGAATTTTATATTATTATTATTTTTGGTTAGGTTCATGAATCCTTGAGGAGAAAATGAAATGGAAAATGTGGGGAAATTGATCACGGAACTATTTTTGAAAATTTTGTCATTAGTAGTTGACAATCTCTGAAATAGTTAACCATTACGTTAGAGTTAACCATTACCGGAGTCAATACAATATTTAATTAGAGAATAACTAATAAGGAAAATTTTGGCAAAAAGTTGATAAATTTGTATTGATATAAAAACGTCATTTATTTGGAACATAGAGAGTAGTTAATCACTGTCATTTCCTTGACTATTGGTAAACTTTTTTTTTTTTTTTTTTGATAAGAACTATTAAATTGACTTCTTTAAATCCCTTGTGGAATAATGAATTGACTTCTTTCACAAGTTAGAGCATGAAAAGTTTGACAGTTGTTTGTAGAATTTCTTTAAATATCGAAAAAACCAACAAAAATAGTTATTGAGCATAATAATGGATCTTTCTCCAATTGCTTTTCTTATGCTTCTTCTCTGTTTTTCTTCAGATTTCTGCAGTTGCATAGACACCTTATCATCCACTCAATCAATCAACGACTCTGAAACTATAGTTTCCGATGGAGGAACTTTTAAGTTAGGATTCTTTAGCCCTGCTAATTCTACAAACCGTTACGTTGGTATTCTATACAACATCCCCGTAATCACTCCAATATGGGTGGCTAACAGGGACAAGCCTCTAAATGATACTTTAGGGACTTTGACCATCTCCGAGGATGGCAATATCATCATCCTGGATGGACGGAAGCTGATCATTTGGTCATCAAATGTTTCAAATTCTATGGCAAATTCAAGTGCAAAGCTTTTGAATACTGGGAACCTAGTCTTGCAAGGTAACTCCAGCGGGGATTACAACGTGGGAGAGTTTTCAACATTTATCGGATTCATATTTGCAGAGTATGAGGCTCAGTGTGAACCTTAATACGGATCAAAAGAATATGCTGACATCATGGATGAGTCCTTCTGATCCGTCCATCGGACGTTACTCACTTGGACTTGATCCTTTAAACATTCCAGAATTGTTTATATGGAATGGTAGTAAGCCACTCTGGCGCAGCGGTCCTTGGAATGGTCAAATTTCATCGGGATGGTCAACAGGGCTTCACATATACTGTTGGATTTAATCTCGAGAACGACAGACAAGGAAGCGCTTCTTTAACTTACACCTATACGAGACCGACCATTACGGTTTCTTAAGCTCTGAAGGAATTCTAACAGCGAGGACCTGGTTGGAAGGTAAAGAAGAATGGGAGGTGACTTGGTCAAGCTTGCAGGATGAGTGTGATGTTTATGGTAAGTGTGGACCATTTGGAATCTGTAATTCCAAGGAATCCCCAATTTGTAGCTGTATGAATGGGTTTGAGCCAGTGCATATGGAGGAATGGAGTAAAGGTAACTGGACTAGTGGATGTTCAAGGAGAACCCAATTGAAATGTGGCAGGAACAATAACAGTACTGGTGAAGAGGTTAAAGAAGATGGGTTTCTGAAGTTTTCAAAAGTCAAAGTGCCAGATTTTGCTCAGTCGTTGGCTTCAAGAGACGACTGCGAGAGCCACTGCTTCAATAATTGCTCCTGTATAGCTTATGCATACTACCCTGGAATTGGTTGCATGGTTTGGAATGGTAGCCTAATTGACATCAGGAAATTCTCTGGTAGTGGTGGAGCAGATCTTTATCTTCGTGTAGCGAACTCAGAGCTAGGTAGTGTGTTCTGTCATCTCCTTAGCCATGCAATACAACAAATGTTTTAGCGTAATTCTGTCCCTTCCTTTACCCTTCTTTCTGAGATACTGCACAAGAAATTAAGTTTCGTATTCGAAAACCACCTATGGTTTGTGTAAATAGATATTGCTTTTAATGGCACTCATGTTTTATGCATATTTTTTTAATAATCCATTTTTCTCCTATTTGTCCTTCTCTGTAGGTAAAAAGAGAAATGTGCAACTGGTTATAGCAGTTACAGTGATCGTAGGATCTATAACTGTTTTCATCTGCTCATATGTCATCTGGAATTGTAAAACCCGAAAAGGAGGTAAAATTTCAATTACAATATCCTCAGAAGATTCAGTTATATTCTTATTAAGTAAATTACGAATCCAAGTTTCCGAATCAGGTAGGAAGAAGAAAATTGTGTTGTTAAATTCTGGTGGACTTTATTCACCTGAAGTTATGTCGGGGAATACCATAAACCGAGTTCAATTTGAAGAGCTACACATGTTCAACTTTGAGAAGCTTGCATCTGCAACAGGAAGCTTTCAATTAGCCAACAAGCTTGGCCAGGGTGGCTTTGGTTCAGTTTACAAGGTAATGCTATTTCCTGAAAAGGCGTTATGTTGTCTTGAAAACACAGAAATTGATTATATTCTCTTTAAAGGGAACATTGCCAGATGGACAAAAAATTGCAGTGAAAAGGCTTTCAATATCTTCTGGACAAGGACAAGAGGAGTTCATGAATGAGGCTGTTCTGATCTCGAAGCTCCAGCATCGTAATCTAGTTAGACTCCTTGGTTGCTGTATTGAAAGAGAAGAAAAAATGTTGATATACGAATTCATGCCTAATAGAAGCTTAGATGCTCATCTCTTTGGTCAGTACATACTACTAAAACTTTTTTTGTTGATGCATCTAATTCTCAATTTTGTTTTCATGACCTAGTTGAATTCATACATTTATCGTTTAATTCAACTTGTGGTGGATACAGCTTAGGAGTGCAATTTATCCTCTCATTTTGGATGACACTCTTGCAGATCCACTTGGGCAAGAACACCTAGATTGGAACAAGCGTGCCAAAATCATTGAAGGAATCAGTCGTGGACTTCTGTACCTTCACAGAGACTCGAGATTAAGGATTATTCATAGAGATCTCAAGGCAAGTAACATTTTGTTGGATCAGGAGCTCAATCCAAAGATTTCAGATTTCGGCATGGCAAGGATTTTCAGGGGCGACCAAGATCAAGCCAAAACTAGAAGGGTTGTCGGAACATAGTAGGCATATTTTGTTTGTTAAAATTCTTATAACATTTTGGAATAATCAGTCTAGACATATTTTGGTTTATCAAAATTAATTAAACCTGTTTGACAAAGATAAACTGATACCTGCAGTGGGTACATGGCCCCTGAATATGCAATGGCAGGAAGATTCTCTGAAAAATCTGATGTCTACAGTTTTGGTGTGTTGCTGTTAGAGATTGTTAGTGGGAGAAGGAATACTAGCTTTAATAATGATGAATACGCATCGAGTCTATTACAATTTGTAAGTATTTCAGTACTGACCCGTTTGTTCTTGTTTTTACAAATAGATTATTTATCTCTGGCGATATGCAATTTATGTTCTCAGGCATGGAAATTGTGGAATGAAGGGAAGATTATTAAACTTATTGATGCCAGACTATCTGATCCAATTTCGAAACCAGAAGTCGAAAGATACATACATGTTGGACTATTGTGTGTGCAAGAATTTGCGAAAGATAGGCCAATTGTTTCAACTGTTCTTTCAATGCTTAGCAGTGAAATTTCAGATCTTCCAACTCCAAATCAACCAGCTTTTACTGAGAGGCAAACACCTTCAGAGGGAGAACAAAGGGGTTCGATGAACAATGTCAGCATTACATTTATTGAAGGCCGATAATCTGCAAAATTATTAATCTTTTGATAATGCTTCAGAAGTCAAATGAAGTTGCAATTCTAGTTTCTTTCTATCTCAATGTCATTACCATTCTTCTTTAAGAAGCCAATTCTGCCTACTTTTCTCGTTTTGGGAGGATAAAAAGGTTCGTATTTTTCTGAATCACCTTCTCAACCAAATTACTGTTATAAAGCTTTTTGTTCCTTGCAATGTAGTAGAAATGTGAATACACAATCATCAGAACTCTTCCTAGTTTTTAGATTAGAGTAATTAAGATTCAGCTACCCATCCAGTTTTAGTTATCTTATAACTTGTTACTACCTTCCTTTTTGAATGATTTTCAGTTTTTGTGGAGTAAAATAAGTTTTATAATTCTGTTTAGCCTAAATCTCATACCCATTTATAGAGGAAGCAAAAATAGGATGAACATAGAATTTTTTTTGGTTGTGTGATTTGATATCCTTGCAGAAAAGAACCTCTACCCCATGCGACATATTCAGCAAAAGTTATTTTATTTTGGGGAAAATTATGAAACTTTTAATGTCCTTATATTAAACTTCTTTTATTTAGGATTAAATAATTATTTGGTTCCCGAACTATACACAAATTATGCATTTGGTCCCGCGACTTTTTTCGAAATGTGTTTAGTCCTTAAACTCGGTTTTTGCTAAGAAATTCCCCCTCACGGGGTTACCATCAATTTTGCCGTCAAATTTTTTATGAAATCCCAAATTTGCCCTTAGTAATGCTAATGGCTCAAAATTAAAAAAAAAAAAAAAGAAAAAGGGAAAAGCAATTGAATCGAATTACATACTCCATCTTTCTTTTTCATTTCCCGGAAAACCCAAATGGGAGCATCATTGAGCTCCAACAGAAGAAGACGAGCAATTACTACCACCAAAATCCTCACCCTCCAATTCCCAATTAATCTCCTCTTCCACACCCATATTCCGAAAATGGAGTATACAATCGGAGCTATGAGAGATGAAGATCGAGAAGGAGGCCAGAGGGAGAAGATCAAGAAGCTTTTCGTTTTGGCTTCGGAGGAGGTAGCTAGGGCTGAGCTCGAGGCTACTGTTGGGTATTCTGTCTCCCCCGCGCGTCTTCACTTTACCCGACTCTCTCTCTCTCCATTCTCTGTAGTAGATCTGGCCGCCATCACCAACCCCTAATCGGCGTTTTCTCTCTTCCCCAAACCCGAGTCCAGATCGGCCGATCTTTTTTCCTCTAATTTCTCTCCTCTCTTTTTTTTTTCCTGTAAATGCTACCGGTGATTGTGGTTTCATACAAGTTTCTACTCTTCTTCGTTGTTCTGTTTTTGGTGATTGTTTTATCCAAGTTGGTCTCCGTGATATTAAAGTGTTTGTTGTTGGTATTTCTATCGACGAACAGATATGCCTACTCTTGTCAATGACAGTGGTGAGTTTTTTCTTGAAACTTGTTTCTTGGGTTCATTTCCAATCTGGCAAGGATTAGGGATTTGAATTTTGAGATGTGAGTTCTTGACATGTAGTTGGGTTTTGGGAAGATTGACTGGTTTGGGATTAGAATTTGGAGGTGGGTTTGGTGGATTGAAGGTTGGTTTTAGATCTGCAAGTCAAATTTCTTTTGATGCATTAACATGTATGAGTTGAGAATAAATTAAAGGTTTCAAGCTTTCTCTTTTTTCCCACCATGTTTCTTGAATTTTCTCTCTTCAAGTGGGACCAAATTTAGGGTTTCATAAGATGCCCAAAGATGTAAGGGCAAATTTGGAATTTCAAAAAAAATTAACGCAAAACTAACGGTAACCCCGTGAGGGGGGAATCTCTTAACAAAAATCGAGTTTAAGGACCAAACACATTTTGAAAAAAATAGTGGGACCAAATGCATATTTTGTGGATAGTTCAGGGACCAAATAATTATTTAATCCTTTTATTTATTAGTTTCCTTTTTGTAAACGATGACTTGTCGGTTTTAGGCTCTTTGTAATTGTTGACTTGTTGGTTTTAGGCCTAAGATATGGTAGTTTTTTCTGAAAAAATTAGGAGGTTTCCTTTTAAAGTTCTTGAACGCACATAATATAGAGAGGGAGGAACTGCTCGTAGCCTTAGGAGGGAAAGAGAGACGACTCTCCGACAGCACTTGGAAGGTGTGAAATAGCCTTCGAAAAATAGAGAAACTCACTATGAATCGATTTTGTAAGGTTTCTTGTAGTAAGTTGTAACTAGTCAATGAACAGTTGAAGTTTCGTTATTTGACTGTTGTGAAATCGAATTGGTGATTAATCTAATTTATTTGTAAGTATTTATTAATTCTCGGGAAAATTATCAAAATAACCATTGTACTATTCGTAGGTGACCGATTTGACCAACCACATTACAATATCTCAAATGTGACCAATGTACTCAGTAATTGGGTGCGATGTGATCCTTACCGTCAATGCCCCATTCAATTTTGTAACGAACTTGTTGACATGGATTAATGGATGGACTATATGAATGGTATTTTTGTCTTTCAATTGCACCAATTTTCTTCACCAAACATTTTTCCTTCAATTTCACTTTTCTTGGTGCAATTGAAAGAAGAAAAAAAACCCTTCGTACAGACTCTCTGTTAATCAATGTCAACATGTTCGTTACAAAACTGGATGACACGTTGACAGCAATCAAAATTGCTTAGATGATCATTGAACTCTCCTTCGGTTGCTGTGAAGCTACTCTTTGAGCTAGCTGATATTTTCATATTGAGGACCAAGAGGAGAACAAAAAAAGCAATGATTGTCACAAAACTCTGGGCAGCTCCGGGATGAACACGAGAGACTGACATACCGGGAGGTATCCTGTAACCGTGAGGGGACTAAGTAGATTGGTTACATTTGGGATATTGTAATGTGGTTGGTCAAATCGGTTACTTACTAATAGTACGATGGTTGTTTGAATGATTTTACCTTCATTCTCTATTCTTCACTTTGTATGAATATGGTGATTAGTTAATGTTCGGGGCTCAAATCTTAATTAACACCCTACTCAAATGCTAGTTGAAATCGTTGATCCGTAATTGTCCTTGAGTTGCAACACTGTAGCAAGTAACACACTTTTTAGGCATCACAAGAATAATCAGACCGTGTTGCGGGAGGGGATAATCTAGATTAAATGATACTACCTCAGTATACACTGTTTTAAATTGAGTATGTCTTTTCTTAATGCAATTAGGATTACTAAATTTTACGAGCATCTAAGGGGGTTGTATTCTGGTTAGGTGGTAGTTAATGAGCTTCTCTTAATTATCGATAATGTAAGGAAGATTAGGTGCTAGGCATTTGTCGACAGCTATAATTAATCAGTATATATTTGTAACTAAACGATACATTTTTGCATCAATGATCAGCAATGAAATTCGAGAGCTGGATCTTTATTTATTCTATGTTTTGTTTACATTCAGTATTTTAAATTCAATTTCAATTTACTCTTTCGTTAATTAATAGCTTAGATAAATAAATCATCAATCGTATGTTTCATTTCTTTTATCACAATTCTAAAGGAAATAAATATGACCTTCGCTGTGAATACGATCCCGACTTATCTTATACTCGTTACTGATAAGTGGGTAAAATTAACTTTGATGGTTTGACACCCGTCAATGTACTCTTATATGAATGTAAACGAGTATGTGTAACATTTGTATATTAATATATGAATCAATATACTTTAACTCTATCTATCTTCTCTACTATAAAAATTTATGTTGTCTCTTACAACTTAATACATGGACAAACATATCCCTTAACTTAATACATCATCCATCATTTAATTATAGATAATACACGTAAATTTACCATAGCAAAAATATAATATTTTGACACAAATATCCTTCCATCTATTTACTAACCAAACATTTAAATAAGGTTGCACAAGTAAAATTGCCACTTTTACATTTGCCCAGATTGTTTGGGTTACTCTTTAGACGATCTCTTTATTTCCTTTTCTGTAACTGCCTTTCCGCTCCTCTTCTTCTTTTTCTAGAATTGACTGGACGGGAAAAATCACAAAATTTTACCCAGTGATAATAATGGTACGACTTAATGATGATGGCAAGAATACAAAGGACAAGGCTTCATCTAAACATAAGGGTGACGAGTGTACTTCTTAGAAAGCATCACAAAGCTCAAATGAAGACTTGGGTTTTGACTGCAGTCCTGAAGAATCTCAAAGGAGCTTATTGTAAATCTGTGTGTGGTAGTTTGTTTGTTAGGGTCTCTTGCATATTAACGTGATCTCGCCGTTGTAACAATTTAAGAAATACAAAAATAAAAATATCTTTTCTTTCTATACTCAAAATTCTTCATGGTATCAGAGCATTTTTAGTTCCGCAAATTCAATTCGATTATCAATTTCTTCAACAATAGCTGAAGAAACCACTACCACAGCTTCTCAATCCACACAGAACACAGAGACGGATGAATACTATTTAGCTAAAGCCAATCTTGTTCTTCCGTCTTCACATCCATTATACTTGTATCCCAACGATCATCCAGGAATGAGTCTCATATCTCAAGCTCATCTCAATACGAAATAAAGTCAATGGAAATGCGCAATGGTAATTGATTTCTCTTCAAATCTTAAATTGGGTATAGTTACAGGACTAAGTAAGAAACCTAATAATCAATCTAAATACATCTCTCACTGGCAACGATGTAATGACATGGTTACATCATGGCTTTTGAATGTTGTTTCGCCAGAGATTGGTGCTAGTTTGGTATATTTTAAAACAACTAAGGAAATCTGGGAAGACATGGAGTGTAGATTTACTCACGGAAATGCTCCACAAGTTTTTCATATTAAGAAGGAATTAATGATGTTACAGCAGGGATCAATGTCAATTCAAGCGTATTTTACAAAATTTAGGTCAATTTGGGACGAATTTGAACAAGTTATCAACATGCCAAAATGTGTATGTACCTGTTTATGTGAGGCTATAAAGAAAATGGATGAATATACACCACTTCAACATGTTACACAATTTCTAATTGGCCTAAATGACTCTTTGTAACATCCCATTCTTTGGTTAGCTCGGTTTACATGCCATGCTCGTAATTCTTCTTTTATTGGTTGTATGATTGGTTGGTGAGATTGACTAGATGTGTTTGAGAGATCACATTAATACCAAAATACTATTAAGAGATGCCCTATAGTTGTTGACTTGCTAAAGTCACAAATCGTAATTCGACGATAGTCGGAATGCGACGCGATTGAGAGTTTGCTTGCGTATTGTGTTCGTGACCTCGCTTTGGTCCTAGACCTTTACATGATGATTGATTAACATGTTTAGATGTATTAGACTTCAAGTTGGAGGTGTTCCTTAAGTCTATTGATGATTTGGAAGCTTTGGAGATAGCATTCGTCTCTATTGCGTAGTTCGAGGTTGAGTCGCGTAATCGCCTCTTCTTTGGAGTTCTTATTCTCCTAGTTGTTATTCAACTTTCTAGAAGTATTCAAGATTCTTCATTAGCCTTTAGACTTGCTTTAAGTCTCCTTTCATTGCTCGTACAATTACTAGTTCATTCATCGTTTCGGTTGCACGTTGTTGCAACTTATTCCGGTTTCGCTACAAGTTGTTTTGGGGGTTGTTTGTGAGTGTTCTGTGGGAGTTCTAGACCTACTTTGAATGGGGTTTGAACCTTGTTTGGTTTGGTTGAGTGTTTGAGGTCATTTTAGGTTGAATTCTAGACCTTTTGAGCACTGGAGAGCTTGCAACCGCAAGGGGGAAAGACCTTGCCCCCGCAAGGTAAGCAGAATGTTGGATGGGAAGAAGCCATGGAGCATGCGCTTGCATGGGTTGAGGACCATGCGACCGCATGGTCCCCCGACACTATCTTGCCCTGTTTTGTGATTTGACGAGAAATACCTATCCTACCCTCATTAAACCCCCTCTAAACCTTTCCTGACGTCACATGCTTAGTCCTAATCATGTCCTAACATTAGTTGGAAGTTAATTAAGGTGGAATTAGTGGTTGATTTCATCTAATGTTCACTAATTGTACCAAGGAATTCCATATTTTGCCCTTTTGGTTTGTGGAGGTATATATACCCAAACCCTTTCTAGTTTTCAGAAAATCCTCCTCATTTCTTCCCCTTCATTATACATTTTAGAGAGAGAGAGAGAGATAGAGTTCTTGGGGGCTTTGAGCCCTAGCCTTCTTCTCTCTTCGATCCATGGAGATCCAACCGTCGGATTGCCTTCAAACTTCGGATTCTTGAAGCCCTCGACGACTAGAACAACTTCACCGATCGGATTTTCATTCTTTGGAGTTTTCATCCAAGCTAGGTAAGTTACTTTATTTTGATTTTGGTTCATTGGCCCTAAGGAAAACAATCTATGTGCTATTTGTGGGCAATGAACACTTGGTATGCTATGTATGCCCATTTTGGGGATTTTTGGAAGTATGAACTTGTTAATGTCATGAATAAGATGATGTGAATGATATTGTGTGTTGTAAGAAATGGGTTATGATTTATGTTGAGTTTTTATGAATTTTAGGGCTTGTGAATCAAGCCCGAATTATTGGGGAAATTGTTATAAATTTGAAATGGGTGTTAATGTTGGGTTTGATGAAATGGGTAAAGAATGAAACTTAGTATTAAGACTCAACAGAGTCAATATAAGTTCAATAAAGTGTTAATGAACTTGGGTTGAAATCCTACGATGTTTGGGTTTCATTTGATTACGTTTGTGAGGACCCGAGTACCTTAATTTGTGTTCAATTATGACACCGATGTGTTAGAGACTTTGATGATGAACATTAGGTGACGCTTTACCTAGTTAGCAAGCCGTATTAAAGAGCCACTAGAGCTCGAGATTTGAATAGTCGGGAGCGACTCTTGGAAATGTATTTAGAGTGTGCTCGTTAGAGCACAGAGCATTAGAGACCAACTTATGGTCTCGAGTACCATTTAGTAATGATTATTGAATGAATTCTCTCTAGGGAATTTGGTAAAGTGTACATGAAAACACTTGCGGGATTTGGACTCTTGTCATTCATGAGAATGGTCTTGAGGATGTCGATTATATACGACGGTTAGGATTATGGTTGAGTCCGGTATGCTTTTATGTATAGACTAAATACTAAGTCTTGGTTTATGGTTGTTCTTAGACTAAAATAATAGTCTTTGGTTTAATCTTGAGTAGAGGACTATATTGTGATTTATTGAGCTTATATGTTATTCTTGATTGGGTGATGACTTGAGGATTATGAGTACCTCAATATATGGTTCTTGGACTAAACTTACAAGTTAGTTGAACATGTTAAGTGTGTACAATTATGTGCATTGTTTATTGGGTTTTGTAGAGCATTATGACCTACTTGATTTGATGAGTCCGCTCGTGACGGACTTGGTCTTTATTTGTTTATTCAAGTAAATATCTACTTGAGCATCTTGGTTTGAGTCTAGCTGGCGTCTTGGTCGTTGTGTTGGCAATGGGACGATTCATAGCCTTGGGAACAATCGCTATGAATTGCCGCATTGGGTCCTTTTCTCCTCACTATTTGGCCAATAATGGAATGTGGTCTTATGTTAGCGCATCTAGCCTGATATCGAGCTCCCATTTCTCATCCTAGGGTTGGATGAAGGTAACGAGTACTCATTAAAGAAAACTGATGAGTTGTGATCATTTGAGGATTGAACCAATAATATGATCAATTGAGGGTTAGACCCATATTTTGACACCGTTTGAACTCGATTCATGTTTCTTGTTATACATGACTATTTATAAGCATTATGTGAAAGACAATGTGCTATGTGGTTCATGTGTGATTATGTACTTTGACGACTTGTACATGTTTATAATTGGTATACTATTACGATACCACGATTCTTACATATGCCTGTGCATTATGCCATGCCATGCCATACTATGTCATACAATTGCATTTAGTAACTTATTGGGTCATTATGACTCACTCCGTGTATTTGTTTTCCTTAGTGTGTGCAGTGATCCCGTTAGTACACGTGGCGACTTCGGATAGTGATTTCTAGCAGGTGGTCTTCCGGGCAATAAGCTTGGAGTTATTATTATTATTATTGTTGTTATTTATTTGTGAGACACGGATGTAAAGTTATGTAGACTTTACTTGGGTAGATTATATTAGTATTCTTTTGTTGTGTTGTTTGGGAGCCGACTAGTATGGTCGAGCTATTGTATCTTTTAGAAGTTATTCTTGTTGTCATTTCAAGCAAGGTTTAGCTCGCTCATTCTTGTATTGAGTTATTGTTGTTTCTATCTCCGACAACTTTAGTCGTTAGATCTTGGTTTAGTTGTTTAGCATTTGAAATATGATTCTTATAGTCGAATTGTCTCTTCAACATGTTTTAGCCGTTGAGTGGCTGTTTATAAGGTTGGGATCTTGTTGGTTCGCCGGCCTTTGGTTGCCGATGGTTTGTTGCTCGTGCGCAATGTTGCGTCACGTGCGTCGTAGATTTGTCGAGAGATAGTTGTCTCTCAGCCTTGCGTTCCTTGGTTTAGGATTAAAGGCTTGGGTTCCACTTATGATTTGCTTCCGCAGATTTTAGTTTTTGTTGTTTCGTTTTGCCGTTGTGGCTTTACATTCCGGTTTTGAGCTTGTTGGTTCAACTTTTGACTCGCACGATTATTCCTAGTAGGTGCTTGTCCGTCTCTTAGCTTGTCTTGATGGCACGACCTTGGGATTCCGCATTGGAGTCAGGGTCGGGTTGTTACACTATTATTTTGGAATAAGGAGCACGATTTGACAAAATCTCCTTTGCCAAACATGAGTAATACATTGGCCTTGTTGATGCAAGATGAAAAATTCAAGGAATGTTCAGTGTTGCATGCTTCTGTACCTACTTATTTTGACACTAATGTGACTATAACTTTGTATGCCAAGAATCCTTCCTCTCAAAACACAACCTATGGTAATTCAGGGAAAAAGCCAAGTTTAAAGACTCATCACATTTGTACTAACTGTGGAGGTACAGGACATGCCAAGGAAACTTGTTTCTTCATTTTTGGTTTTCTAGATTGGCACAAATTGCATGGAATCAAACATGATCCAGCCAAAATGCCCATAATCTAAAGAGTAAGGATGTAGAGAACAAATCAAGTGCAAGAACCAATACTAGTTCCCTTGCAAATGTTGTTGTTACACCAATTGAGCAACAATCTTCTGGAGCTGGACATATTTCCATACCTGAAGATCATTACAATCAACTATTGAGTATGCTCAATCAGCATTTTTCTACACCATCTGTTGCATCTAATACTTAATTTGCAGGTAAGTCATGTATATTTCCTAGTATTATTGGTTCTGCTCATCAAAGTTTTAAAGCCAAGAATGCGCATGAATGGATTATAGATTCAGGAGCTTCCGATCATATAACCTTCTCCTATGATTTAATTGTTTATCCTATTCCTTTCTCTTCCATTACTGGTTTGCCAAATGGATATACTGTTTCCATCACTCATTTTGGTAAAGACATTCTACCTCTTGGCATCACCCTTGTTAATGTTCTATATGCTCCTGAATTTACTTTCAATTTGTTATCTGTGAGTAAACTGGTTTCCCTCCATCCTTAATGTGTTTCCTTCTTCCCTTCTTACTGTTTATTTCAGGACTCAGTCAGCAGGAGCCTAAAGGGGATTGGTAAATTGGAAAGAGACCTGTATAAACTTGACTTGCATGACATATATATCTTCTCTTCTTGCTAGATCTTCATGCCCTGGTTCCGTTGCTTCAACTGTTACTTCTATATTTAAATCTCTATGGCATCTGAGACTAGGCCATGTTCCCCTTTCCACTATACAACATTTTCTATTTCATGTAAGAAACATTATTACTTATGTATGTGAACCTTGTCGTTTTGGCAAAACAGTGCAGAATTTCATTTCCTTTAAGTTTCACTCATGCATGTGAACCATTTGCTCTTATTCACTGTGATGTCTAGGGTCCTTATAGACATAAAACATATAATGGTTGCTACTCCTTTCTTACTATAGTAGATAATTATTCTAGGACTACCTAGACTTATCTACTCACTTCAAAATCTCATGTCTTGTTCTATTTCACCTTCTTCCTTACATTCATTAAAACTCAATTATATACATCTGTCAAGGCAGTTAGGTCAGATAATGTAACATAATTTTTTAACACTGCCCTAGCTACCCTTCTCACATCCCTAGAAATAGAACAATAAAGTTCTTGTGTTGAAATACCACAGCAAAATGGAAGAGTAGAGAGGAAACAGAGACATTTGTTAAATGTTGCTAGAGCCCTTAGGTTTCAGGCTCATTTGCCTATTAAGTTCTGGGGGGATTGCATTCTTATTGCTACCTATATGCTCAACAGAACTCCCAGTTCAGTTCTTTCTTTCAAACCCCATATGAAGTTTTGTTTCAAAAACCTCCCACATACACTTCATTGAAGGGTTCTTGGTTGTCTTTGTTTTGCATCTAATCTTCAGCCTCAAACAAACAACTTCTCTCCAATAGCTTCCAAATGCATTTTCCTATGTTATCCTTATGGTAAAAAGGCCTACAAGCTGTATGACCTAACAACTCATAAAATCTTCTGATCAAGAGATGTATTCTTTCATGAAGATCAGTTTCCATTCTCTCAACCTTCCTTCTCTATCTCAGACTTTTTGGTTCCTATGTTCACTCCTCTTTCATCTTCCTATGATGCTACTATTTCTGAATCCTCCACTACTCCAAGTCCTTCTGTCTCTCCCTCTCCTTCTCCCTTTGCTATTTCTAGTTCTCCTTCCACAGAGGGTATGTCCAGTCCTACAGATTCTTGTCCTAGCCCTTCCGATCCATCCAATTCTGCAGATTCTGATCTCAGCTCTTCTGGTCCTCCTTCACTTACTCCTTTTAGACATGTGAGACAGAAATTTGTGCTAAACAAGTATCAACATTATACTGGTCTTCCTTATCAATTTACTAAAACTTCTTGCTCTTCCAGGTTAGAGTCTCCTCTTTCCTATTCTGCCATTTATTCTTCCTACTTCTCCTAGTATCTCTGCTCTAACTGTGCCTTCCAGTTACAATCAGGCTTTAAAAGATCATAACTGCTGCAAGGCCAGGGCTTCAAAACTTAGTGATCTAGAATCCAATAATACTTGGGATTTACAGGAATTACCTCTAAATAAGAAACCAATAGGATGCAAGGGGGTGTTTAGGCTCAAATATAATCGTGATGGTTCTTTGGACAAATACAAGGCTAGGCTTATTGCAAAGGGTTTTACACAGACAGAGGGTGAAGACTACTTTGAGACATTTTCCCTAGTAGCTAAGATGACTACAGTGAGGCTTTTCTTGGCCATAACTGCTCTTAGGGGTTGGCATCTTTCTCAAATGGATGTTGCAAATGCATTCTTGCATGGGGACTTATATGAAGAAGTCTATATGTAGATTCCTCAGGGTTATTCTCCTCCTGCTAGCTTTCAATCTACTTGTTTTGTTCCAGTTGTGTGCAAGCTTAGTAAGTCTCTTAATGGCCTGAAGCAAGCACCAAGGCAATGGTACAGAATGTTTTCCTCTGCTCTTCACTACTTTGGGTTTCTTGAGTCCAAAAATGATAACACCATTTCCATTCTAGTTAGAGATGATTCTTTCACAACTATTTTGGTTTATGTAAATGATATACTCATCACACGATCTCACCACTCTGTGATTTCTCAAGTGAAATCCTTTTTGCATAGTCAATTCAATATCAAAGTTCTTGGTCCTCTCAAGTTCTTTCTAGGAATTGAGATTGCTAGATCACAGGCTGGGATTTGCATTCATCAAATCACTACAACAAAAAAGGGCTTTAACAACGTTTAAAAAACGTTGTGATAGATGTTTCACAACGTTTCTCAAAACGTTGTGAAAAGCAAGGTTGTAATTGGTCTCTATTTTTTACAACGTTTTGGAAAACGTTGTGATATGTCCATTCACAACAACATTTTATTCCTTGAATTCTATTATACAACGTTTACAAAAAACGATGTGGAAAACAAATGACAACGTTTTGTAAAATGTTGTAAAATCTCTAATACAATGTTTTCTAAAAAAAACATTGCAACAGCCCTAAGACAATATTTTCTAAAAACGTTCTAAAAGCTCTACAACTACATTTTCTGAAAAACGTTGTAAAAAGTGTAATATCCGTTTGAAAAACGTTGAAATATATATATATATTTTTAAAAAAATTAAAACCGCATTTTGTTCCAGTTCGAACCCGCACCTAGCACAAGCAATTTTGGTTGTGTTTTTTTGAAGTAAATAACAATATCTCAATTCATATTATGCACCAATTCAGCTACAAAAATGTTGAGAATAGGACAATATTCATTAATATTCTCAATGTCCATATGTTATGCATCTCTGATTCAACTATAAATAAATACATCAATAAATTAACCATAAGAAAAGAACCCACCCCAAATCCTCCAGAGAAAACTATACTACTAACTATACCTAAGAAAATATCACAAAAGAGTATTTGACTGGCCCATTTTTGGTGTCAGTTGGCTTCTCCTGTTGTTGTTGAGTCTTGCCATTGCTTCTCCTGTTGTTGTTGCTATCAATCAAATACCACGTACTTTCAGTTAATCATGTTTAAAAATTATGAATACTTTATATACCCTTTTCGAGCATAACTTCATTGGAAGTTAATAGCTAACGAATAGAGGACCGGGAGACACACAAATCAGTCTTCCAAAATTACCTGGGGTGAAGCCTCTTGATTTCTTCCAGATTGCAATGCACCTTCAACATTACCTGACATACATACCTGTAAGAATTCTTAGTTAGCTAGATTCCATTTGTAGAACTTGCATGCTTTCTACAATATAAGGCTAGAGGCATTTTTTGTCTATACGATCCCAAGAAGGTAAATTTAGTTGCATAATTAGAAATAATAATGCATATTGGGATATAACAGTTGGAGACTCTAAATTTAGTAGCATTGCAACGACCCAACCCCGACCCCGAGGAGGGATCGCGGGTCGTGCCGTCCAAATAAGGACAAGACAGGCAAACAAGGACTCAATTAACAAAACTGATGTGACGCAACATTTCCACGTATCTAATTAGAAAATAAACTTTCATATTTTCAATGTATTAAAACATTTCTAGCGTAACATTTAATTAGAGAGTAATCAATAAGGGCAATTTTGGTAAATGTGGATAAATTTGTCTTAATATCGCAAAACGTCATTTATTTTGAACCAATTTTTTTGTTGCTAAAACGTAATTTATTTTAAGACGAGTTAATCACCGTCGTGTTCATGACTATTGACAAACTAATAATAATATGGTGCATTTAAGTTGGGTGGCTGTGTCTACCCAGTTATCTACATAATATCTGTATGCTTTAAATGCCTTGTGGAATAATTGAATGACTTCCTTAAATGTTTGACAGCTGTTTGTAGAATTTCTATTTACACATTGATCATCATGTACATTGATCGAAAAAACCAACAAAAATAGTTATTGAGGATAATAATGGATCGTTCTCCAATTGCTTTTCTTATACACACACACATATATATATATATATACTAAACCAAATACAATATTAATTATTGGAAAACTATTATTTTTTAAATTGTTTGTGATTATTTTGGAATTTGTATTGTTTTCTTTATGATAATTTATTTTTAATATGTTATTTTCTAATTTTGATGTTAATTCCAAACTAAAATTTTATTTTTATTGTTATTTTTAATATTGGTTAGGTTGATTAAAAACGATTTATATAAACCAAAAAATCAAACTAAACCATATCAAACCATATTTAACTAACGTGTCTTACTTATCTTTTCAACATAGCTAGAAATGCCTAGAATTAATACTAAGATATCGAAAAAACCATATTTAACTAACGTGTCTTATTTAACTTGTCTTGGCTCCGTTTGTTTTACGGAAAATAACTTTCGGAAAACGTTTTTCTCATTTTTCGGTGTTTGGTAACATTAAGAAAATGCAGTCAACGTAAAAGGTTTTCCGAGTCAACGGAAAATGAAGGCTTTTTTTCCGGAAAATGACTTACGGATTCATTTTCCGTAAGTCATTTTCCAAACGTTCGGACACTCTCTACCCCCTTTCACAATTGCACATATTTACTTACACACACAATATTTCACTCAACAAATAAATGGTTAGAAATATAAATAAAGTTTGTGCACACTCTTTATAAATTATAATTTTAATAAATGCTTACTACGTTCTAAAATTAGTACGTCAACTATATTATTTAGGGACATCCTAACCATTGTCAATTTTCTATTTTAAAACATTTTTTTTTCATATAAATTATCAAATTTTTTATTTGTAATTGTGAGATCGAAAAAAGATAGACATTGATTTGACACCATTAATGATAAATTGAGGGTTACTAAAGAAAAATAACTTAAAGTTCAACACTATTTTATATTCAATATGTGCAGTAATATTATAATATGTTTTTTTGTATTTATTCATAAATAGTTTTCCGTAACATTTTCTAGGGACATCCTAAACATTGTCTATTTTCTATTTTAAAACTTTTTTTTTCTTTCATATCAATTAGCAAAAAAATTATTTGTAATTGTGAGATTAAAAAAAGATGGACCTTATTAAAAAAAAGATGGTTCTTATTGATTTTCTAGGGACATCCTAAAAAATTGTCCATTTTCTATTTTCTATTTTTGTATGGTTTAAATCTCAATTTGGTCACCCTACTTTCGGCCAATAGTCATTAAGCACACTCTACTTTTTTTTTCCTCAATTTAATCACTCTACTTGGCTTAGACATTCAATAAGGTCACTTGAGTCATTTTTGTCCGTTATGTTGGATGGAAATCATTGAAAAGACCAAAATACTCTTATTAAGTTGAATGGTTTTACTCTCAATGTTAAAAGTTGAGGGTTCAAACTAAAAAATAAAAACTAAACCCAAACAGTGCCGGCCTTACCCGTAACATTGATTCTCTCATCTCTCTCTTTTTTTTTTTGTTGGGAGAAGCAGGGCGACACCTGCGAAATATATAAATAAATAAGGAGATACAAGCAAGAGGGGGACAACCAGCATACCCGAAATGCGGGAACGAAGGAGCCTAACCTCGAAGAGAAAATACAATCAAAAGACTAAGAAGGAATAAAAAACCAAATTACAAAGTGCGGTAATTAAACAACCCCATACCATTTTGTTGTAACGCCCGACGGACTTCCCTCGGAAGTTGAGAAACCAATCTGAACTCTCAAGAAGCATTAGAATGAGCTACATTGGCTAATCGATCAGCTACATAATTCTTTTCCTTGTAGATGTGTTTTATATCATAATTGCCAAGCAAAGTAAGACATTGCCGAAACTCATAGGAAAACATCCACGGACAACTTTGATGCCTCTTAATAGCGGACACCACAACCATAGAATCAGACTCAACCACAACATTAACAAGCTGTGACAACAACAAGCCCCAAACAGTGCCGGCCTTTCCTCCATCCTCATGCTCAGAAACAAACCCAGCTGTTTCTATTCCTTTCCTCCAATTTCTCTTCCATCACCAAACCCTTTTTTTTTCTGTCCCATTCGCCGGCCTCACCCATATTTTCCAACAGCCGGCGTCCTTCATCTCCAACTGTCATCTTCACCTCTTCCATTCGTTCCCCATCACTATCTCCAACAACCACCGACCTTCTTCCTCCGGCCCGCCAAATCTCTCTCTCAGTTCGCCTCCTTCTCCGGCAAGTCTTCTCCATACCCGCCATCCTCTATCCCTGCTGGGCTTCACCCCTCATCGTCATCGCCGTCTTCAAATACCCCATGGCTGACATCCTGCTGGTTCCATTCCCCCTCCAATTTCTCCAGGCGCAATCATCCATCTCTATTCATCTCCAGCTTTCTCACTTGCCGTCGTCCCTCCTTCAGATCGGGCCGAACCCAACTGCTGTCCTGAATTCGAGCATCCCTCTTTCTCTTTCTTCAGTCCGGTTCAATCCTCTATCTCCATCTCCAATCTGCTCCTAAGCCCAAGCGAACCAGGTAAGCCCTCTCTCTCATCCTCCTGCCCCGATCTCCTTCAGATCCAGCCTATCCCGTCACATCCGCCGGCCCCTTCTGTTCCTGTTCTCCCCTCCCATCTTCTCCAATCTCAGGCCTCCATCAATTGTCCCTGGTTATGAATAGCGAACAGTGATTGAGGGATTTCCACAGGCTTGTTTCTCACCCAATCTCACTTCCATTAATGAAGCCGTTGTCCACCCCAAACGACCTCGCTTGTGCTCCAGGTCGTTTCTAATGGATCCCTCAAAGTTAATGGTCTGGGTAAGGGTAATTTTGGATTTCTTTAAATGTTTTAAGTTTTCTATCAAAATATTTAATCAGAGTGATGAACGTGCTATTCAAGTAGAGTGATCAAATTGAGGAAAAAAAAAGTAGAGTGAGCTTAATGACTTTTGGCCGAAAGTAGGGTGATCAAATTGAGATTTAAACCTTTTTGTATTTATTCATATATTGTTTACCGTAACATTTTTCGTGTGTTTTCCAAACACCCGTAAATGTTTTTTTGACATATTTTCAAAAGATTTACCAAACACTTGAAAATGAAATATTTTGATTTTCCGGAAATCATTTTCCAGAAATCATTTTCTGGAAATGATTTTCCATGAAACAAACAGAGTCTTTTTAACGTGTATTGACTACTTTAAATGCCTTGTGGAATAATGAGTTGACTTATTTCACAAGTTTGAGCATGAAAAGTTTGACAGTTGTTCGTAGAATTTCTTTAAATATCCAAAAAACCAACAAAAATAGTTATTGAGCATAATAATGGATCTTTCATCAATTGGTTTTCTTATGCTTCTTCTCTATTTTTCGTCAGATTTCTGCAGTTGCATAGACACCTTATCATCCACTCAATCAATCAACGACTCTGAAACTATAGTTTCGGATGGAGGAACTTTTAAGTTAGGCTTCTTTAGCCCTGCTAATTCTGCAAACCGTTACGTTGGTATTCTATACAACATCCCCGTAATGACTCCAATATGGGTGGCTAACAGGGACAAGCCTCTAAATGATACTTTAGGGAGTTTGACCATCTCTGAGGATGGCAATATCATCATCCTGGATGGACGGAAGCTGATCATTTGGTCATCAAATGTTTCAAATTCTATGGCAAATTCAAGTGCAAAGCTTTTGAATAATGGGAACCTAGTCTTGCAAGGTAACTCCAGCGGAATTACACTGTGGGAGAGTTTTCAACATTTATCGGATTCATATTTGCAGAGTATGAGGCTCAGTGTGAACCTTAATACGAATCAAAAGAATATGCTGACATCATGGAGGAGTCCTTCTGATCCGTCCATCGGAAGTTACTCACTTGGACTTGATCCTTTAAACATTCCAGAATTGTTTATATGGAATGGTAGTAAGCCACTCTGGCGCAGCGGTCCTTGGAATAGTCAAATCTTCATCGGGATAGCCAACTTGGTTCCAACATATCATAATGGATATACTCTACATGATGACAAACAAGGAAGCGCTTCTTTAACTTACACCTATATGAATGATTCTATACTCATTTACTATTTCTTAAGCTCCGAAGGAACTCTGATAGCGAGGTCCTGGTTGGAAGGTAAAGAAGATTGGGACAAGAATTGGTCAAACCTGCTGGACGAGTGTGATGTTGTTAATGTACATGATTGCATAAAACCACATAAGCAGCAGCAGCATACAGTGGGTTCACTTGCAGGTGATTGCATAGTCAAGAAGAGTCGGTTACAAGTGGAGAGTGGGGTTTAACTGATTCTGTTAGTGGTCATTAACATGTAAACTAGCTGTACTTCATATAAATGTATCTTCTAGATTTTTGGCTGTAATTCACTTGAATAATCAATGAGAAAACCTCTTCTCTCTCCACATCTGAGCTCGTTCATTCATGGATAACTTTGCCAAACTAACATGGTATCAGAGCCACGGTTCCAATTGATTCCCAATCAATTTCGATTCCTCTTGTTTGTAATTGATTTTTCAATTTTCTTTCTCTCTGTTTGACAATTACGCACCTTCATTATGGCTTCTGAAGATTGTGAAGACTCTGAGTCAAGTTCTTCTAATTCCGATGAAGAAACTGATGCTTATGATCTGAATTCCACATTGATTCAACTCAACACTTCTCATCCACTCTATCTACATCCTAACGATCATCCAGGTATGATGCTGGTAACCGAAATTCTCACAGAGTCCAATTTTAATTCCTGGAAACAAGCAATTGTAATTGCTCTCACAGCAAAGAACAAATTAGGAATGATCACTGGACAACACAAACGACCTAAATCCAATTCTAAATATCTTGATCATTGGGATCGATGTAACAACATGATCATCTCTTGGCTTTTAAATGCAATTTCTGGAGAAATCAGGTCTAGTGTTGTGTTCATTAAAAATTCGAAGGAGATCTGGGATGATCTGAATTCTCGTTTTTCACAGAGCAATGCACCTCAAATATTTCAAATCAGACAACAAATTGCCTCACTAAATCAGGAGAATATGTCTATAAACTCCTATTTCACTAAATTCCGTGGTCTTTGGGATGAATTGCACAACCTAATTCAATTACCAAAATGTGTTTGTGGTTGTAATTGTGGTGCCGTTCAGAAGCACGAAGAATATGAAAGTATGCAAAAGATGACACAATTTCTAATGGGTCTGAATGATAAATTTACCAATATGAGAGGTCAACTGTTGATGATGAATCCTTTGCCTGATATCGGTAAATCAGTTCTACTCTTAACGCAAGAAGAAATGCAAAGACAATGCACTGTTAATGCTGGAATTAATGTGACTCCAAGTGATGTCTCTACAGCTTTATATAGCAAAGGTAACACAAATGTCAAGAATTATATCAAGAAGAAAGGAAAGTTTTTTGTGAACATTGTCATGGAGACTCACATACTAAGGATAAGTGTTTTTACATCTATCGCTATCCCGAATGGCATAAGGATTATGGCATTAAGCCTGATCCTTCAAGAATGCCCAAGTCCAAAGGAAAATCTGTGCCTCACACTCCAGCTCAAGACATGAAATCTGCAGTACATACTCCTCCTCAAGCTGTAAGGTCTGTGGTCAATGCTGCTGCTTCCAATAATTCTACAACCCCTATCTTGACCAATGTTCAAATTCAGCAGCTGCTATCTCTTCTCAGTACTACCACTTTGGATAGTCCTGAATCTCATATGGTCGGTGAGTTTGTTTCTTCTCATAGTTGTGCTTTTCCAAATGCCTAGCTAGTCCAAAATTTACACCAACTGATTGGATTATAGATACTGGTGCAACAGATCATATAACTTCTTGTTTTGAACTTCTTGAAAACCCTGTTGTTATTTCTTCTAATATTCATTTACCTAATGGTAAAACTGTTCCTATCACACATAAAGGAATAATTCATTTAACTTCTACTCTTGTTCTTCATAATGTGTTATATGTGCCTGACTTTAAATTCAATCTTTTATCAGGACATAAATTGACTATTGATAATCATTGTACTCTCATATTTCATTCCTCTCATTGTCTGATTCAGGACTTAGTCCAGAAGAGACAACTGGGGATTGGTAGAGCAGAAGGTGGACTCTACAAGCTGATTTTTCCTACATCATCTCCTACAGTTCTCAAAGATCTTACACATATTGTTTCTTCTGTTGTTAACAATGTTGTTTCCTCATCTGTATTGTTGTGGCATTTAAGATTTGGCCACTTGCCTATTCATTTCTTTAAACATATTCCTTTCTTAGCACACAGTAATGTTGATTCTTCAATTCATAAATCTGTATGTGACATTTGTCATTATGCTAGACAAACAAGAATTGTGCTTCTTTTCTCACCATTGTTGATGATTATTCAAGGTCCACTTGGACTTTCTTGCTCAAATCCAAAAATCTTGTTTGTCAATATCTTCAAACCTTTCTTCTTATGGTTAAAACACAATTCAATTCTTCTGTTAAAGAAATTAGATCCGATAATGGAACCGAATTCTTTAATAATTCGATCTCCCTCTTTTGGATTCTCTTGGAATTTTGCATCAAAGCTCTTGCACTGAAACTCCCCAACAAAATGGAAGAGTAGAAAGGAAACATAGAAATTTGCTTGAAATGGCAAGAGCTTTGAGGTTTCAGGGTCACTTACCTATTAGATTTTGGGGGGATTGTATACAAACTGCCACTTACTTGATTAATAGACTTCCCAACTTTGTTCTCAAATTTAAAACACCTTATGAAGTTCTTCTTAACAAACCTCCTGAATATACTCACCTTAGAATCCTAGGGTGCTTATGTTTTGCTTCAACATTGACACATAACAGAGATAAATTTCAACCTAGAGCTTCTAAATGTGTTTTTCTAGGTTATCCTTTTGGTAAGAAAGCTTATAAGCTTTATGATCTGAGCACTCATAAAATCATATACAGCAGGGATGTAAAATTTTATGAATCTGAATTTCCCTTTCAATCTTCTTCTTCATCTTTTCCTTCCTCCTCTCCTCCAGTTTTTCCTTCTTCATCTTCATCTTTTCCTTCCTCCTCTCCTCCAGTTTTTCCTTCTTCTTCTTTTCCTTTTGTTGAAACTGATGATCTTTGTTCTGTCTCATCTCCCCTTCATTTCCTTCTTCCTCTTCTTCTCCATCTCCTGCTTCTGTGTCTTCTTCTCCTCCTATTCCTTCTTCTCAACCTGCTCTTCCTACAAGACCAGTGAGAACTAAGGTGTTACCTGCAAAATTCAGTGATTATGTAGGTCTACCATCATCTATTACATCCACCAGGTTGGTTCCTCAAGCTCTTTCTTCTGTTCTTACTTATGATCATATATCTCCTAGTTATTTTTCTTTTCTTTCTCATCTTACTCAAGTTACTGCCCCTCTTACATATGCACAAGCTATCAAAGATCCTCTTTGGTGTAAAGCTATGGAATTAGAAATTCAGGCTTTGGAAAATAACAAGACTTGGGAGTTACAACCTTTGCCACTCGATAAAAAGACTGTGGGATGTAAGTGGGTGTACAGAATAAAACATAACCCTGATGGCTCTATAGACAAATACAAGGCTAGGCTTGTGGCTAAGGGTTTTACTCAAACTGAGGGATTGGACTTCTTTGATACATTTGCCCCTGTGGCAAAAATGACTATTGTCAGAACACTTCTTGCCTTAGCTGCTATTAGGGGCTGGGATATCACACAAATGGATGTCTCCAATGCTTTTTTGCATGGAGACCTGAATGAGGAGGTATTTATGGACCTTCCTCCTGGCTACTCCTCTCTTTCTCCCTCTTCTTCCAGGCCTGTTGTCTGCAAATTGCTTAAGTCGTTATATGGTCTTAAACAGGCCCCACGACAATGGTTTCACAAGCTAAGCACATCTCTTCTTGCTTTTGGCTTTGTTCAGTCTCACTGTGATAATTCTTTGTTTACCCTAGTTCGCGGCTCCTCTTTTACTGTGGTTTTAGTCTATGTGGATGATCTGCTCATAACTGGTTCTAGTTCATCTGTTATTACCAGTTTGAAGTCTCATCTTCATTCTTCTTTTAGTATTAAAGATTTGGGGCCACTCAAGTATTTTTTGGGAATTGAGGTTGCTCGAAACTCTACTGGAATTTATATCCATAAAAGGAAATATGTGTTGGATATCCGGAAAGACACTGGTCAAGAGGGTGCTACTCCTTCTCTTATTCCTCTTGAGCAACATCATAATTTGGCTGCAGATAAAGGAGATCTCTTGCCTGATGCAAATAGGTACAGATGGTTGATTGGCAGGTTAATTTACCTGACAATTTCAAGACCAGATCTCTCTTACCCAGTTCACATTCTCAGTCAGTTTATGGCCTCTCCTAGGGTTCCTCATATGGTTGCTGCCTTGAAGGTTGTGAGTTATCTTAAGGGTACAATTGGTCAGGGCTTACTCTATCCTGCTAGTAGTTCTTTAAAACTAACTACTTATTGTGATTTTGATTGGGGGTTGTCCTACCACCAGAAATCGATGACAGACTCTTGTATTGTTCTTGGGGATTCTTTGATTTCTGGAAATCCAAAAAGCAAAGTCTTGTGTCTCGGAGTTCTGGCGAGTATAGTAATGGCTAATGGCTACCACCAGCTGTGAGATCACATGGTTACTTGCCTTGCTACGCGATCTTCAAGTCTGTAATATTACTCCAGTACAGATGTTTTGTGATAATAAGGCTGCTTTAAGCATTGCTGCTAATCATGTCTTTCATGAAAGGACAAAGCACATTGAAATAGATTGTCATCTTATTCGAGACAAGATTGTTAAGGGTCTCATTACTCGCTCATATTCCCACTTCTTCTCGACTGTTCACCAAGTCTTTGGCTTCGCTCGATTGGTTTCTTTCTTACCAAGTTGAAAGGGTTTAATTTGTTTTCCCCTTTCAACTTGAGGGGGGATGTTAATGTACAGGATTGCATAAAACCACATAAGCAGCAGCATACAGTGGGTTCACTTGCAGGTGATTGCATAGTCAAGAAGAGTCGGTTACAAGTGGAGAGTGGGGTTTAACTGATTCTATTAGTGGTCATTAACATGTAAACCAGTTGTACTTCATATAAATGTATCTTCTAGATTTTTTGGCTGTAATTCACTTGAATAATCAATGAGAAAACCTCTTCTCTCTCCACATCTGAGCTCGTTCATTCATGGATAACTTTGCCAAACTAACAGATGTTTACGGTAAGTGTGGACCATTTGGAATCTGTGATTCCAAAAAATTCCCAATTTGTAGCTGCTTGAATGGATTTGAGCCAGAGCATGTGGATGAATGGAATAAAGGTAACTGGACTAGTGGATGTTCAAGGAGAACCCAATTGAAATGTGGCAGGAACAATAACAGTACTGGTGAAGAGGTTAAAGAAGATGGGTTTTTGAAGTTTTCAAAAGTCAAAGCGCCAGATTTTGCTCAGTCGTTGGCTTCAAGAGATGACTGCGAGAGCCTCTGCTTCAATAATTGCTCCGGTATAGCTTATGCATACTACCCTGGAATTGGTTGCATGGTTTGGAATGGTAGCCTAATTGACATCAGGAAATTCTCTGGTAGTGGTGGAGCAGATCTTTATCTTCGTGTAGCGAACTCAGAGCTAGGTAGTGTGTTCTGTCATCTCCTTAGCCATGCAATACAACAAATGTTTTAGCGTAATTCTGTCACTTCCTTTACCCTTCTTTCTGAGATACTGCACAAGAAAGTTTTGTATTCGAAAACCACCTATGGTTTGCGTATATAGATATTGCTTTTAATGGCACGCATGTTTTATGCTTATTTTTTTAATAATCCATCTTTCTCCTATTTGTCCTTCTCTGTAGGTAAAAAGAGAAATGTGCAACTGATTATAGCAGTTACAGTGATCGTAGGATCTATAACTGTTTTCATCTGCTCATACGGCATCTGGAATTGTAAAACCCAAAAAGGAGGTAAAATTTCAATTACAATATCCTCAGAAGATTCAGTTATATTCTTATTAAGTAAATTACGAATCCAAGTTTCCGAATCAGGTAGGAAGAAGAAAAATGTGTTGTTAAATTCTGGTGGACTTTATTCACCTGAAGTTATATCGGGGAATACTATAAACCGAGTTAAATTTGAAGAGCTACACATATTCAACTTTGAGAAGCTTGCATCTGCAACAGGAAGCTTTCAATTAGCCAACAAGCTTGGCCAGGGTGGCTTTGGTTAAGTTTACAAGGTAATGTTATTTCCTGAAAAAGCATTATGCTGTATTGAAAACACAGAAATTGATTATATTCTCTTTAAAGGGAACATTGCCAGATGGACAAAAAATTGCAGTGAAAAGGCTTTCAATATCTTCTGGACAAGGACAAGAGGAGTTCATGAATGAGGTTGTTCTGATCTCGAAGCTCCAGCATCGTAATCTAGTTAGACTCCTTGGTTGCTGTATTGAAAGAGAAGAAAAAAATGTTGATATACGAATACATGCCTAATAGAAGCTTGGATGCTCATCTCTTTGGTCAGTACATACTACTAAATCTTTTTGGTTGATGCCTCTAATTCTCAATTTTGTTTTCGTGACCTAGTTGAACATAGAGACCAGTACTTATTGCTTTCGTTTGCTTAAAACACCTTGAATTCATACATTTATCGTTTAATTCAACGTGTGGTGGATACAGCTTAGGAGTGTAGTTTATCCTCTTATTTTGGATGACACCCTTGCAGAACGACTTGGGCAAGAACACCTAGATTGGAACAAGCGTGCCAAAATCATTGAAGGAATTGGTCATGGACTTCTGTACCTTCACAGAGATTCGAGATTAAGGATTATTCATAGAGATCTGAAGGCAGGTAACATTTTGTTGGATCAGGAGCTCAATCCAAAGATTTCAGATTTTGGCATGGCAAGGATTTTTGGGGGCGACCAAGATCAAGCCAATACTACAAGGGTTGTCGGAACATAGTAAGCATATCTTTGTTTGTTAAATCTCTTTTAACATTTTGGAATAATCAATCTTGACATAGTTTAGTTTATCAAAATTAATTAAACCTGTTTGACAATGATAAACTGATACCTGTAGTGGGTATATATATGGCCCCTGAATATGCAATGGAAGGAAGATTCTCTGAAAAATCCGATGTCTACAGTTTTGGTGTGTTGCTGTTAGAGATTGTTAGTGGGAGAAGGAATTCTAGCTTTTATAACGATGAGTACGCATTGAGTCTCTTACAATTTGTAAGTATTTCAGTGCTTATGGTTTAAGTGCGTATACTGATCTTGGTATTACAAATAAATTATTTATCTGTTGTGACATGTAAATAATGTTCTCCAGGCATGGAAACTGTGGAATGATGAAAAGATTGTTAAACTTATTGATGACAGACTATCTGATCCAATTTCGAAAGCGGAGGTCGTGAGATACATTCATGTTGGACTATTGTGTGTGCAAGAATTTGCGAAAGATAGGCCAATTGTTTCAACTGTTCTTTCAATGCTTAGCAGTGAAATTTCAGATCTTCCAACTCCAAATAAACCTGCTTTTACTGAAAGCCAGACATTTTCAGAAAGAGAACAAAGGGGTTCGATGAACAATGTCACCATTACAGTTATTGAAGGCCGATAATCTGCAAAATTATTATTCATTTTATAATGCTTCAGAAGTCAAATGAAGTTACAATTTCAATGTTATCCCCATGTTTCTGTCTCCACCTCATGCACGGACGTCACATGGTTCGGCTTAGTAAGCATTTTGCTGGACGCTTTTGAATAGCTTAGTCGTCACTCATCCAATTCCATATTATCTTCACAAGGTCGGATTTGGTTCTTTCCCTTCCTTCAATATACTACCCCTACGAGAGAGAGCAAGCCATGCGCGTTCTTCATTTAAGCTATGATCCATTAATTTGTCTTCGTAGATGTTGTGGATTTAACTCGAGGTTTATTATTAAATTTAGTGTATTTTTATCTACAGATATTATTCTGTTTTGAAGTAAAGAGACTATGCAGTAATGATTATGTGTTAGTTTAATCATGTGATTGTCCCTATAATACTCATGTTATTGAAATGTATTTATTGTTATCGGTAAACCTTTGATATTGACTTTAAAATAATTCCATGTTAATATTCAAGTGTTTTCTTGAAAAACTGTCATTTTAATCATCTGTCGAGTAATTGATTATCTTGAATGGTTTAGTAATACTAATCAGTGGAATGAACTTGAATAATCTATCTAGATACTGTTATTAGGAGTCAGCTTGTTGAGTATCTGTGCTTGTTGTGCTCGTTTAATAATCTAATCATGGCCTAAGATGATTAGTATACTGAATTGTCACTTGTGATCAGTTGTTATTTAAATAACACTCGGTATCATTTTTGGGTTAATAATTTTTGGTCCATATTTTTTATATTCATGTACTTTGGTATTTGAATCATATGTCTTGTTTTATTATGTGGTGTTGTGTACCCCCTTTCTTACCGGGCTCAAAAGCACACCCCCCTCCCCTACAATTTATGGTTGTGCAGTTGAGATTTGATCGGGATTTGGATAATAGCTGTGTGCTTGAAGTTTATCAGAGTGCTCAGTTTTCATATAAAAATATTTATGTATTCTATTTGGGCTTTATCAAAAATTGCAATAAAGATATGTTTGTATCAAACAATGATATTTTGATAAACTAGTAAGGTTCACGTGCGTTGCACGTGGTGAACGTACGTCATGTTAATGGTTTTTTAAAGTGATTTATTAATCCCTTCACTTTTCTACTTACTTTTAATTATTAGATTTTTTTTTTCTATTTTAATCTTTATAGTTTTTTAGAATTATAAATTGTGTTGTTGTATGATTTTTCGATACCTTGTTTTTCAGTCATTTATTATGTATGCTTTTAGTTATTACATAGAAACTTATCCTACACATTTGTATTTTTTATTTGTTATTTTTAAATCTCTTTTTTAATGTGAAACATGAATTCATTCCCTTTTATCAGTATCTAAATTGAAAATAATTTAAACTTACTATCTTAGATAAGTACATTGTTTTTAAAGATTTTGTTTATGTCATTTATGGAATGTATTACTCTCTTTAGAAAATAATAAATTGTGTTATAAAAATCAAACTCACAACCCCAAAGTATGTACTTGCACTCTAAAATACAAAATTCCCCAAAAGTATCTATAAAGTCTCACTTTACCACCCAACCTAAGTTTTGTGTCATTTTCATATCTCATTTTATAATTTTTTTTTTCTAGTTTGCCCCTTAGCCACTACGAATGTTACCAATTTGACGTTAAGGTGCACATGGTATTTTACGTGTAAAGCATTTTGGTCCTTTTTCGGCAATGTTTTGTCTGTTTTTATTATCCAAAGAGAAACTTCATTTTTTTATTCTCTGACAACGCTTTCTCTACTTCTTTTCCAACAATAACCTCTTATTTAAATTTTAAATGAGATAAAACTCAAAAGTGTATAAATTTTTTATTCAAATTTTTATATAGAAAAATAAATAAAAAATAGTGCAGAATCATATAAGAGATTAAAGAGATAAAACTCAAGATCAGATAATCACACTCAAGTGTCAAGGCTGTCATGAATAAAAACCCACAAAAAAAATTAAACCCATCACAGCTGTTAATATTAAATGATGAAACCACAATTCATTTCTCTCTTTCTCTCTTGTACAACACAATGCATAAACATACATCCTGAATTTCAAAACTCATATTTGAATCAATCACTGATGTATACGACAATGATGAGGCACGCCATTGTTCAATCCATCTTCATCGTCTCTAGCTTAAACTCCAACAAATTTCTCCTTGGCATCATTGATATGCATGGTTTATGGTTTGATTAGAGAAAATTATCTATCTTAAACATAATTCGCTACCATTTCTATCACTGCGATTACCACACGTAACATCTCAATCACCAAATTTGATATGAAATATGAAAATGCTACAAAATTACATTGAGGGTCAAATTGGATTTGGTGGATGCCTTAGGGGGCAATGTGTATTTTAAACTAATTTTGATGGGGCCAAAATATGATAAGCTTCTAAAATTACATACTAAATCTCACATTGCATCTCAACCTACAAAGTGTCTCACTTTCAAACGTTATTTTTCTAGTTGTTCCACTTTATCCCCTCCCGTCTATGGGTGTTAAAAATAGTAACATACGGAAAATGGTATGTGTATGTCACGTAAAGATTATTTTTGTCACTTATCTTGGGGTACAAATGAGATTTGATTATAACTTCATTATATAATTAACCATTTAGTATTTAAAATATGTTTTTAAATAAAAATAATAAATAATTGTTTCAATTATCCAAAAATAATTATATGACCAATTACAATTTCTCCTAAAAATATTCACCAAATCGTATAATGCGCCCCAACCTAAGGATTGTGCCACAATGACATATGACGTTACATTTTTTTTCTCATTTTTCACCCTACCAGTGATGGACGTTAGAATATTCACGTTAAATAGCATGTGGTCTTCCACATGCGGGGCAAAACTGTCACTTCCCTTATCTAGTTAAGGGGTAAATCTATATATATATATATATATATATATATATATATATATATATATATATATATATATATATATATATATATATATATATATATATATATATATATATATATATATATATATATATATATATATATATATATATATATATATATTTAAAGTTGGTGAGGAGCACTATGGTTGTACCACCTCACCCACTTTAGATAAATATTGATTCTTAGGCATCTATGTAAGACTTTTTATCTTCCAACCATTACCTATTAATAATACCTATTAATATTTAATATGATAAGGGGTATTATGATATAGCTATATATAACAATAGATATAACTTCTTCTATTGTCAATAGTAGAAGACTTATATTTAAAAACTTTTACAACTAACATTACTTTTAACCAATGTGGGATAAAACTCTTCAAGGTGAGATATTACTTCTAATGACTCACTTTTAACACCATACTTTAACCTTTGATATCTTATTCATCCAAAACTTGATTTGGACAAATAAATATATCATTTCGATGTTCTTGCCGAGTAGAACACATTCGCACAATTACTTTTGTCAACAAACAAATGACACGTAAAGAAATTTGTGCCTTAAGTTGCACAATTTCTTTCACTAAAAACAATAATTTTTTAATAAGTATTATACCTTAACTCTCGATATTTTATTGATCCAAAACTCGATTTTGACAAATAAATATATCATTTCGATGCTCTCAACGAGTAGAACACATTTGTGCAATTACCTTCGGCAACAAACAAATGACACATAAATAAATTCGTGCCTCAAGTTACACAATTTCTCTCACTAAAAACACTATTTTTTTATTTATTATTTTTTTTTAAGAAACAGGGACGGTACCCTGCAGAATTTTATTAAAAAGAAGTAAAAGTACAAACTTGAGGGGGACAACCAGCCTTACCCTTATAAATGGGGGGACAGAGGAGCCTAACCTCGAAAAAGAGATTACAAAGCAACAAAGTGTTAAGAAATTCTAACATAAGGGGTACTAACGGCATCTAAATAAATAAGGCCACGAATGTGAGGAGGGACTTCAGAAGAATGGCGAAAAATATGCTGGGAGGAAGAATCACAAGCCAAGTTAGCCAGCTTGTCCGCCACAGAGTTAGCCTCTCTGAAACAATGCCTGAAAGAGATATGCCCTCTATCACGAATGCGAAAAATATCTCGAAATAAATAAGAGAGAGCCCAAGGAAATTTATGGCCCTTGGTGATGCAGTCGAAAATAACCTTAGAGTCTACTTCCACAATGACATTAACCATGCTTTGATTTTGGATCCATAAAAGACCAGAATGAAGAGCACGCAGTTCAGCAACCATATTAGTGCTTTCACCATAGAACGAAGCAAAAGCATAAACAAAATTCCCTAGAGAATCTCGAACAATACCTCCACCACCACTACAGCCCGGGTTACCTCGGCTAGCACCATCAGAATTGAGCTTGAAAAATCCATCAGGAGGTCTAGTCCATGTCACAGACTCAATAAAAACTTGCTTGCGAGCACCAAAGGAGATACAAGAAGGGCCAAAAGGATCAGAAACATAATAATTTGCTGCATGGAGAATATCCTTGATGTCAGCCGAAACATTCTGGATAATCACATGTGTAGGAATGCGAATACCATCAAAATAAGCCCGATTCCTAGCCTTCCATAGGTGCCACAGGATAACCGAGGGAAGCAAGACAAAGAGCAGCGATTTGTGATTTAACCACCAAGAAAAACATCTTTGTTGAATAGAACAAGGCTGAAAAGGAAGCCCAAGCTTACCATGAAAAAACTGCCAAACAAAGATGGCAGAAGGGCTGGATATAAAGACATGCTCGAATGTTTCCATGTAGCCCTACTCGCACAACAAGAATATTTAGAGGCTAAAGAAAAGCCTTTACTCAAAGGCCTTCATCAATTGGGAGCTTGTATTTGAAAAGCCGCCAAAGAAAGACACTGATATTTCTAGGCAAAAATTTATGCCAAATGTAATTGGCTGAGAGAAGCAAGGAATGAGGACGCCTGATTAAAGGAAGAGCTGAAGCAAGAGTGAAAATACCCCTCGATGAAGCAATCCAGCATGCCCGATCCGGAGAATCATCCAAAGAAATACGCTGCTCAATGATGAGGGATCGCAATTGAGACGGAAAAACAGATTCAGCGGGATTATGAGACAAATCTGTTAGGACTTCTCGAACAGAAGAGGCTGTACAATCAGGAGGTTTATCTACAGAAACTTGGTGAAGCCATTTATCGAACCAAGGAGAACAATCACCTTTGCCAATGACCCAAAAAATGTAAGACTCCGCAATCGGTCTTGCCTTGATAAGACGCCTCCAGACATGCGAACCTTTCGAGCTAGCTTGGGGATGAACTCTAGAAACGATGGCGGACAAGAAATTGGACCAAAGGTTTGGAACTGAGCGAAATCTCCACCATAACTTTAGACCGTAAACTTTTGAAAGGTCCGCCATAGAGGTAACCCCAATGCCCCCCTCTTCTGTGGGACTGCAGCATAAATTCCAACTAATCCAGTGACTTTTCTTTTTGCCATCTATCTGTCCCCAAAAGAAGTTGGAAAGCAATCGATCAATTAGGGATGTAGCAGGAAGGAGGATCAATAGCTGCCATAAGATAGCTGGAAATAGAAGAAAGGACGTGTTTAATGAGAATAATGCGCCCAGCTGCATCTAGGAAAGAACCCTGCCAGGAGTTAATACGGTTCTGAATTTTCAACACTAAAGAATCAAAATAGGACTTTTTTTTCCGACTAGTGTAAAGAGGACAGCCAAGATAAATGATCGGGAGGTCGCCCTACGAAACCCAAAGCGGCGATTAGAGAAGAGCGGTGAGCATCGAATTTGATCCCAAGTAAAAAGAACTCTTAGATGCATTAACAAGTTGTCCCGAAATAGATTCATATTTGCTTGATCAAATCCTTATGAAGAAGGATGGATTTCTTGCTCCCATTACAAAAATAATTAAGTCATCGTGAAGGCTAGATGTGAAATCACCGGCAACCACTAGCGGTCGAGAAAATAGAGGAAGGCACATGAGAATGAAGATCATTAAGACTTCGACTAAAAACTTCTGCTGCTATGATGAAAAGGCTGGGAGATAAGGGATCGCCCTGTCGAAGACCTCGAGAAGAGCGAAAATAGCCCGCAGAACCACCATTAATCTCATGAAACCCAAATTTGCGAAGAACCTGAGTAAGAAAAGTCCAAGAAACTCTGTCAAAGGCCTTCGCCATGTCTAGTTTTAAGACCACGTTAGAACCAACCACCTTTTTATTAAGAAAACTCATCATTTCTTGGGCTAAAAGGATATTATCCTGTATGGTACGACCTTTCGTGAAAGCACTCTGATTATCCGATATGATGTAAGGCAATATGGGAGCAAGCCGAGTAGAGAGAACTTTAGAAATCACCTTTGAGCGGTTACATAAGCTTATTGGCGAAGATCTTTAAAAGAATTCGGCCTTTCCACTTTGGGGATCGAGCAATAAGAGTGCTAGTCCAAGCTTTGGGAAGAATTTGAACCTCGAAAAAAATTCAAGAATGGCCCGATGGAAATCCTCACCGATAATATCCCAACAATATTTGTAGAAACAGCCAGTAAAACCATCCGGACCAGCTGCACTATCGCCATTAAGGTTATAAATTGCTTCCTTAATTTCTGAAGAAGAAGGAGGAGAGATAAGAGAGTCATTCCATTCTTCTATGACAATAGAAGGGATCATGTCAAGATCTGAGAAACTAACAGGCTCTGCTTGAAGAAGGGACTGAAAGTGACTGCAGCATTTTTAATATCAAGTTCCGAAGAAAGGACCGTACCATCATCATCGAAAATAGAATGTATATGAAGCCGGCGTTGGGTTTGCGGATGATGAAGAATGGAAAAGGCGAGTGTTCCCTTGGCCTCCTTAAGCCACTTAATTTTCGCCTTTTGCGCCAATATTGCTCTTCGATTAAGAAATTGTTTCAAATTTGCTTGAGCTGCCATAAGTTGTTCCCTATTTGAGTCGAGTTATTAAGCTCAAATAGCAACTCTTTCCAACACATCATCTTCCGCAGCCTGAGATCATTAAAAATATTTCCATAAGTCAACTTATTCCAAATTTTAAGGGCGCAGTCTTGACATTATGAAGCTTATGGAAAAGAGAACCAAAGGCCGCCCAGCCTTCGCTTCTCCCAAGCATGCAAAACGGTTTCTTTAAAAGTCGTATGGGCTGTCCATGCATTAATAAACGGAAGGAAGCCGATCGAGGGCGCTTCTTTGCTTGAAAGTGACTAGGGGAGAATGGTCTCGAGCATGTCCCGTTAAGATGATGAACGATGTTGAAGGAAAAATATCCACCACTTCGATTACAAAGGACCCGATCAATGCGCGTGAATGGTTGCCGAACCTTCTCGCTTATTCCACCAAGTGTAAGGGCTACCGAGGAAACCCATATCAATAAGATCCGAGGCAAAGAATACAAGCATGAAACTCTAAGGCTCCATTTCGGTCCCAACCAACACCGCCATTTTTCTTGAGGATGAAGGATTATATTGAAGTCACCACCAATCATCCAAGGGGAATCAGAGCACTTGAACAAGAAGAAATAATATCATCCCAAAGATCTCTACGATCCCGTAAATCACATCTTGCATAGACACAAGAAAACATCACATGAAAAGGCCAAGAAAAATCTTTGTAATTTAATAGACATATATCGAGCGATTCTCGAATGAAAGGAACAAGAATAGCATGCTTTGACAAAAATCCAAATGGAGCTAGCACCATTAGAAAAAGAGTACTTAAACCTTAGACGCTCGGTAATAAGCCGAACTTTTCGAGATCAAGCATGGGCTCAAAAATAGCAATGAGAGAGATATTATGAAGACGAACTAAACGCTTAAGCACGCTAACCTGTGGTCGTTTCCAACCCCGAACATTCCGTAAGAGGGCTTTAAAATCCATAATCAATGAGATTGAGAAGCAGTGGAAGAGGGCTTTGTTGCCTTTGATCGAGTAAGTCGATCGCGAGGACAGGAGGAGGTTTAACTTTCTGGAGCAGTAAGATGGGAATTTCCGTGTTAAGGGCCGAAGAAGAGAGGATCAACTTCATCTTCGTTCTCTATAGTATTTAAAACCGCAAACCTGTTGGGGGAAACATATGATTCTGTAACCGGCTCAACTTGTTCCTGATCAGATGTTTCATTAGGATTACCCGGAGTCTGATGAGAGGGATTAACAAGACCCGGATCAACTTCAACAGAAGGGGAAGATTCAACATTGATGGGGTTTGGCGAAGTTCAACGTGAATCAGCTGTATTCACTTGAGGGACCGGAGGCAGTTGTTATGATCTAAGGTTGGGCTTTTTCTTGGTGATCGGAAGGTCGGGCTTTTTCTTGCAAATTGGAGAGGGACTACTGGAGGATCGTGAGCATGGGATTGATTTCAAGAGGCTTAGAAGGATTTTTCTTAGGAGTCCAATGTCTTTGGCGGAGGACGAAGGCTTAGAAGTAGGGTTTTCCATAGGCGGCTTAGTGGTAGGAATATCCGATAGCTTAGAGGTCTCAGTTGCCTTTGATTTATCCAAGGGGTTTGGAATGTCTGATGCTTCACTTGCAAGTGATATCTTGGTGACCTTGTCGACAACAATACTGGCAATAAAAAGGCTTGTTCTCCGCCTCCAAAGGCTGCCAGAAACTGGGAAACACATCCCCACAGTCAACCCAAATTCGAGAAGGGCAAGGCTTCAATAGATCAACCTCAACACATACCCGAGCTACACTAGGGCGAGACAGATTGGTGGTTGGTTGATCGAGCATAAGAGGTCTTCCAAACAAAGAGGCAATCGAGAAGAGGGCCGACTTATTGAAGAGATGAATTGGGAGACCCGGAGAGCAAAACCAAACGGGACAATCGAGCTCTCAACATCGTGACGAAGTCGGAGACCATTTAAAGACTCGCATCGGATATTCCGCCAGGTACCACCGATCCTTAATCCACAAGTTGAAAGTCTTCATCATGATGCACTTGGATCAGATATGTTTGGCATCCAAATGGCCGATAGTGAACGCATCTTTAAGGCCGATAGTGTTGAAATATTTAAGTGGCTTCCATTGAAGGGCTTAATCGGGAAAACTTACCAACCAATGTATGGCTGAAAGGTTTTGCAGAGAAGCAATGATTTCCTATGATAACTTGAGAGACGGCTCTCCTTTGTAAGTAGAAGAAGGGATGGAAAAGAATGGTAGCGTGGAGGAGAGTTATTTAGCACCGAGGCAAACGTGGGAGAGGTGCTTGGGAAGAAGAGGATTCCAAGATGTAGAGGAACAAAGCCTCCATAGCCAAAAGGAGAAGACGCTCAAAGAAGAGTTAATTTCCAAGCAGAGATAGTGGTAATGCACCTTAATACAAGGAAATCACTAATAAAAACACTAATTTTTGAATAAATATTTATATTTTAAGTCTTGATATCTTATTATTCAAAACTCTCATTTGGACAAATAAATATATCATTTTGATCCTTCACAAGTAACGCATTTAAGCGCAATTACATTCTCTAACAAACAAATACGAGAACTCGTGCCCCTAGTTGCACAATTTCTTTCACTAAAACACTAATTTTTCAACAAGGTATCCCACATTTGGTTAGAAATTGATGTTGGTTTCAAAACTTCTATTATTAAGTACCAATAGAAGAAATGTATCATACACAAGTTGGAAAGTGATGTTAATTTTCAAAGTCACTAAAACCAAAGTTTTTAAAACTTCCACATGGATGCTTTAGAATGAAGATTTATTCAAGTGTGGTGAAGTGGCATGCACAACCATAGTAAGCCTCATCAACTTTTATATATATATATATATATATATATATATATATATATATATATATATATATATATATATATATTTATTTATTTACCATTATTACAATAGAAGATGTATCTCACATTGCTAGAAAATGATGTTGAGTTTAAATTATTTTATATTATTACCAATAAAAGAGATGTATAACACATTGTTTAAAAAGAAAATGTTAGATTTTAAAGTCTTTAGAAAAGACTTTCACTTTTACAAGAGATATATCTCACATGGTTACAAAATATTCTACTATTATTACCAATAGAAGAGATGTATTAAACATTGTTAGAATGTATTAAAAATACTATTATTAATTACTAATTGAAAAGATGTATCATACATTTGTTATAAAGTGATGTTGGTTTTCAAAGTTTTTTGATAAAAGACTCTCTACAATTAT
>CM028379.1:111519601-111574129 GCA_013146195.2 Codonopsis lanceolata | reverse complement strand
GAATAATTTAACTTCGCTTCCTTGTAGCTTCCTACTTATGAAATATATGGCGTTTTCAATGTAGGAATCTTCTTTCTCTTGGCGAGCATAGCCCCTGCGACTTGAGGTATGCTGTGACGGTTAAGTATATGAGGGAGAGGTTTATGTGTATGGGGTGGAGCTAGCCACGGGGGATTGGTAAGGTAGGCTTTTATTTTCTCGAAGGCGGCAACCGCGTCAGAACTTGGTTGGTATTCTTTTGAGGAGTTTAAAGAGGGCTCATGAGTGGTAGTCGGTTGTCGATGAAGCAGTGTCTTTCTTGCAGAGCTAAGAAGCCTTTGACCGGTGGGAGTTTTGGGTTTGTGTATCTCTAAGATGGCTTTGATCTTTCTTGGCTCGATCTCGATGCCTTCAGATTACTAGAAATCGAGGACTTTGCCTGCAGTAACCCAGAATGTGCATTTGGTGGGGTTAAGCTTCATACGGTGCTTTTCGGAGTCTTTTCGAAGAACTTAGGAATCTTTAATGTGAGCAAGTAAGGCGTCATTTGGAATGTACAATCATATCATCGACATAGACCTCCATTTCCTTGTGGATCATGTGGAAGTGGTGGGTGACCCTGCGGTAAGTGGCTCGGCATTCTTTGGTCAGAATGGCATGACGGTGTAACAATAAGTCCCGAGGGAGTGGTGAATGAGGTCTTCTCTGGTCATCTGCTTTGCCATTTTGATTTGGTTGTAGCGACATCTGGAGTCGACGAAGGATCGGACTTTGTGGCTTGACGGCATCTACCACGATATCAATGTTGGGCGGGGGAAGTCATCTTTGGGCGGCAGCTTTGTTGAGGTCGCGGAAGTCTACAGTTGACTTTCAGTTGGGCTTGGGAGCAGTCACTATGTTGGACGGCCAGTCGGAGTATTCATTGAATGAGATTAGCCTTGGTATTTCATGATTTCTTCTTTAACTTGTAGTGACCATTCGGCTTGATGCGGGCTTGTTTGGGGCGAGAGCATCAGGATATGTGGGAATCAGGTTGCTCGACTATAGGCGGATCTAGGGCATATCTTCATAGGACCGAGCAAAGATGTCTGAACTCTTTTAGGAGATCAATAAGTTGCTTTCTACGGACCTTGGAGGTAGCTAGGTCGATTTCTTTGACTTCATTGTCGGCCCGGTTGATAGTGGACATGTCTTCGGTATTTCTTGATGAATGGCTTTGTTCTATTTTCGGCCGACTTTGCAAGCTCAATGAATAATTTTTATCTTTTGGGTCCATTTTATTAAATGACTCATTATCATAATTATTATTATTTAATCGTCTTTTAAATTAGGTGCAACTAAGGAATAAGCAAAAGACATCCATATTATTATTAAAGCACATCTGTGCGGGGTTATTACATTGTTGAGGACACGGGGTTTGAGATCCTCGATTATAGGTAGCGGATTGGTAGATGACCAATCCGTAAAGCTAGGGAAAGGATCGGGGATAGTATATCGAGCGGTCCACAGTGCGGGTGTCGAGGAGCGGGCCGGTAGTGGTGTACCAATTGAGAGGCTTATTGGACATAGACTCGAACTTCGGTGAGGGAGCTTTTCATCGGTGCCTCAGGTCTATCATACCGAGAAAAGGCTGTCTCTAGGCGAGTAATCATCTACTTGAGGGCAAGCATAATCATCTTGGTCTATAGACCAAGCATTTTCAATAGTGGCAGTCTTATAAGCGGTGCTACGGGGCTCGGGGAGTAACACATTCCATATTATCGAGAGAATCTTGACATCATCAAACTTCCCAACGAGGGGCACCTTTTTCCATTTTGGTCTATCGAGGTTCGGAAACATAAGATGAGGCTTCGGATTCCCCCTTCGTACAAAATAACCATTTAAGGTTTTTCGATAGATAATTTGGAGAGGGGATATTCATAAGGAAGCTTTCCTTTACGCCTTTCTTTTCTTACGTTTACGTTTCATATTTGCGGCTACTTGTTGGAGTAGGTGTGTATCTAGGCCAGAAAGGAGGGATACATTCCTTAAGTTATCTTGGACTAGATTAACTAGCCCTTGGCGATTTCTGCAGAGACCTAGACCGGGCATATAATTCATTTTTCGGAACATGTTTAAAGGGACCATGTTTCCTAGGGAAGTAACTTTCTTTCCAATGATGTCAATTTCTCGGCCATATTGATGGCGTTGATCAACTTGGGGAATAACCTCAAGCCAGAAAAATACCCGGTATCCTCGTGCTCTATCTCGAGGATTGGGATATTCTCACTTTCCTTATTCTCCACGATCTTGTTCGGCGGAATGATTACTATGTGATCATCGTGGATGAATTTGACAGTTGGTGTAATGAAGAGGCTACCCCTTTACCCCATGAATCGAGGCGTCCCAATAACGAGGCTAAAGGTGGGTGGTATATCCGGGACTTGGAACTCAAGCGGCATGTTTAAGGGCCCAGCGATTATCATTAAAGTGACCGCCCCAAGCATCGGTGGTGTTGTCGTATGCCTTAGCATGCTGCGAGGAAGAAGTGAGTTCGATATTTTTATCCCGGCTTGGCTAATGTCTTGGCGGGGACATACATTCGGTGAAGACCCATTATCTATCAAAACTTCGGGGAACTTGTTTTCTCCAAAATTCCCATTGATGTGAAGAGCATCAATGTGGTTAGTTCTTTCCCTTGGCGGTCTAGATCGGTAAACATTATTACGTTCGAAATGAATGTTCCGATCATCTGAGTGAGCTCGTTGGGGGAGGTTTCAATAGGAATGCGGCTTAGTGACTTAGCCGTGTATCCGGTGGGTCTTGGAAGCACACATAAGCCCGGATGGAAATGTTGGCTTGAGTTTTCTTCATCGAGCTAATAAGGAATCTTCCACCTTTAGCCCGATATCGTTACTTGATCTTTTCGAGTGGTCACCTCTTTCGGGGTTTGGTGGTAGGCTCGGCCGGATCGGGTAAGGTGGCTAACATCTCCACCTACCCAGTGGCTTTTTCAATGTTACTGGTGTTTTGGCTACCAAGGATGGTGTCCCCGAGAGCATATTACAGCTAAGCTCTTTTTATGGATAAGGGGCGGAGGAATAGGAATGAGGATATATGGAAGTGGGTGTTTATTTATTTCAAACTTGGGCACGAGAAAAGTTTTCATCTACCTCGATCATATTGATTTGAGGTAGAGGGTTATTGATTACATTTAGTGCAGGTGGAGGTTTTCAATAACCTTATCATCTATTAGGTCTTGGATAGCATTTTTGAGGGTGTAACATTTGTCGGTGAGGTGACCCTTTGGGCGATGATATTCACGATCTTGGGCATGGTTCCAAGTCAGGGCGAGGGGAGTCGGAGTGGCTTATAATTTTCTAATGGCTTCAACACTCCTTGTGCCATTAGCCCTGCGATATCACGAGGCTGGGGAGCTTGAAGTTCATCAAAATCTTGAAGCTTACCATTCGATTTAAAGTTTACGGCGGGCCATTATTTGCTCCCATTGTATTGACGGACCACTTCAGACCCATAATACCATGGAGCGAGCTATAATTTTGGGTAGAAAATGGGGTTGAGGCATTCCTACCATATTAACGGGGGATGCGTGCTTGTCCTTTGGAGTAACGGAAAGAACTAGGAGACGTATTGGTTTTCAGTTGGCCAGTCCGTATATCGTCATCAATACGGGCTCCTATCTCCACTATTTCTTTGAAATTGGTATAGGGGAGGTACGCATGTGTTCGAGTAAATGGGTTGGAGGTTTTTGATGAACATCGGCATGACTCGGCAGGATCAGTGCAATCAAGTGCGTGCCAACTTTCTCTTCCACATTGCAAACTTCGGCGCGGGTTTCCTTTTCCGTTGGGTGCGATTCAAGGTCCCTCTATTTTTCGGGCTGGTATTATCTTTGTATCTTTCGAGGCAATCGGCCGGTCCCAGTATTCATGAATGCTATTGTCGGACGGCATCAACCATTGTTTGGCAGCTCCTACCAGGGTGAGGTGAAAATTGGAAGCCATAGCCTCAAAGCTAGCTCCCCGTGACTGCATGCCAGTGGAATAGGATCTCAAATGAGATATAGGGCATCCAGTCCCGTCAAACTTTGATATGTCAGGCATTTTGAACTTTGAGGGAAGTATTGCTGATGGTTGCAATGTTAAGGCCCGAGTAGAAAATTCCCCTTTATTAAGGAGCTTCAGCATCATGGCCTTCATATTTTCCATGTCGGCCTCCATTTTGGTGGTCGGGGGAGTTGGTTTTTGGTATATACTGGCTGGATTTGGGAAGGCTGGGTTATTTTCGGGTTGAAGGTAGGGATTTTGAGCTGGTGGGTTTTGGACAGTATATGGATTCTGGGTTAATGGAATTTGGGCATTATAGGGATTCTGGGCTGGATATGGGTATTGGTTTGGATAAAAGTCTTGGGTTATTGGATTCTGGATAGTATAAGGATTTTGGTTTGGTGGGTTTTGGGTAATATATGGGTTCTGAATTGGTGGGTTTTGGTTAGTGTATGGGTTTTGGATTGGTGGGTTATTGGTAGCTTCAGCTGGGCGACCAGGATCATTAGGGGGTAGATATGTGGTAACTTGGCCTGGCGGGTTAAAGCTTTTTGGGTCCATGTGTGGGCTATTTAGGAGTGGGTTAGTCATAGGAAAAGGAAGGTCATTTGGGTTCTGGGTATTTGGGGGAATATATGGCGGATAAGGCGGGTAAGGATATATATTTGGGTAATAGGGACTTGGTGGAGGATTGGGATTTGGGATAGTGGTAGTATTTGGTGGGTTAGTGTTTGGTTGAGGAGTTGGGTTAGGAGGCACCTGAGATGTGGATGCATCTTGGGGAATAGTAGGGGAAGAGTTCACCTCACCACTGGATTTTAGACTCTGTACCAGACTAGCCATTTGACTCATCGCTGCACCCAACCTTTGGTTAAACCATTCCTGCATTGCCGGAGGTGGAACATACCCTGGAGCCCCTGAATTTGTACCCATAGCTGAGTGTTCACCTTCTTACGCCATCTTGCTCGGATGCGTGCCGTGATTACGCTCTGTCGATCTCGATACCCTCGATCGATTTGCTAGTTTCCGTATCAAGCAGGCCGATACTATCTCGCCTTTCCAAATTCGGGCCGGTCTCACGAGGAAAATGGGGTTTGGTAGGTATCGAGAAGGTGGTGGAGGCTATCTGGCTGGGAGTCAGGCGTGCCTTTTTATTAATATTTTATTATTATGTTTATTTTCATGTTCCCTACAATTGGCCAGGATAAGCACACGCTTTATTTTGGATCTCGAGGACTTTTCTGGAAGCAGTGGATTCTTTCTCCGCAGTATAGGACCAACGTATTTCACACCTTTCGACTCCCAGGTCCCAGGCGAAGGGCATATACTCTTTCCAGGATCCACCATCCGAAATGGTCTAGGTCGAGCATCTGAGAATTATAAATCAGCCCTTGTTTATTATTTATATTGATTCTTTTTTTTTTTTGTGCGCAATTATTATATTTATATATTTTATATTTTATTTTTTCGGACTTGCGCATTTTTTTTTGACATATATTTATATATATATATATATTTTTTGATTTGATTTTTTTTGACAGGGGCTGGCCCACAATTCAAAGATGCAAAAACCGGTCGGTCTGTGAAGTATCCTGAAAAACTATATGCATTCTAACGTTGGCTTATGCAGGGGGTAGGCTGGTCATGGTGTAGGGTAACAGTTCGGAATATATCTATATGCGTGCACGTGTGTGCGGTATTTAGAAAGCAGTAAAACCTTTATTTATTTTACAGAAATAGAAAAATAAAGCAAATATGGTCTGTCTTGCTGTTATATGTGGATTTTCTCGGCTTTTTATTTTTGAGCACAAGCAAGCAAGCACACCATTTTAAGAAATAGAAAGAAAAGTGGGGAAACTATCTATCCCTATTAATTACAAATTTTGGTCCTATGTCCCCAGAATAAAATGACAGAGTGAATGCAGATATGCACAAATGTACAGAATAAAGTGAAAAAGACAATGAACTGAAATAAATAAATGAAAAATAGAGCCGGAAGTAAAGCCCCAGCTCTTTTGTTGTGCTGCCCGGAATTTATTGTAATATATATAATATATATTTTTTTATGATTTTTTTCGAAATTTTTTTTTTATATATTTTTTTGATTTTTTGATTTTTTTTATACTCTTAAACATATCCGTAACAGGTATCGGAACGAGACTACTGCCAGATGGAGGATCATATCCACAAATATAGCCACGGCCGTAATGGGAACACTTTATTGAAATGCGTAAATTAATATAACGAGCATACTGCAGCCAGAAACAAAGAAAAACAAAAAAAGGTTTTATTTTATGAGTCTAGCCCTCCATTTTATTTAAAATAAAACAACTCCCCAGAGTCGCCCGTGAGGTTCAGGGAGTGCGACCGCCCGCGCCCTGGATAGGGGTGCGCGTACGTGCGGATGCGGGACACCACTGCTCTCGTTCCACCCTCCCTTGTTTAGGGGAAGACGAAATCCAAAGTGCGAGAGGAGTGTTGTCTATGTTAGCACGTTTGAATGTGCCTCGGTTGCCTTGAGTGGATTTTGTATCCAAAATGGGAACTAATGGTTTTCCATGTCAAGTTATCCCTTATTTCGGGGATAACAGGATATGGGAATGCATTACCCTTCCATTCCCATTCTCCCCTGTTTTCTTTAGGGGAAAATAGAGAAGTGCAAGAAAGGATATTGCGACACCCCCACTATGGATTTATTAAAAATAGCCTTATGGCCCATCCAGATCACTATGGGAGCTATGGGTTTCCCGCATCAAGTTATCCCTTGTTTAGGGGATACCAGGATATGGGAATGCATCACCCCTCCATTCCCGTATCTCCCTTTTTTAGGGGAGAACAGGAAAGTGCAAAGAGGGAATGTTGCGAGGCCCCACTGGATCTGAAAGTTTTAGAGTCGCCATCTTTATTTTAAGGCAAAAATAAAGCAAAACCAGAAAAGAAAACCAGAGATTTTAGAAAGCGGATTCGGGGGCTAAGTTACGAGTTGGGAAGGTGCTAGGCACCCAACTCGCCCTTTCGGTCTCAAAACGTTTTTGGCTGAAGTATGCTCATTGTTATATTTATCTAGCAAATAAATAAGGTATTATTATGACAAGGGAAATTTAAACAGATACATTCGTGGCTACATTATTTACGGACTCGCAGTCGTCTCCTTCCAATAATTACAGACACATTCAAGAATATTTGGCCATTATAATGGCTCTTTTACATAATATTTCCTAATCTAATCCGGGCAGCACAACGGCTTATATTGGCTACATTGCGCCGGATTCAAATAACAACTTTTGAAAAATAAATAAAAGACAAAAAATACGAATGAAATAAAATACGCTCTTAAAGGTATTACCTTTTAGAGCGGCGGTGTGCTCGCTCTGTCCTTCAGGGAGAGGGAGTCTTTTTGTTGTTTGTGTGTGTTGTTGTGTTGATAGAATGACTGCTTGATTTTTGAAGTTTGGGCTTATCAACTCGGGCAGAGTGACAGCTTTATTTGGGTAGGTTTTGGCCTTTCTAGTTGGGCGGAATCTAGACTTAGTTTTTGACTTTTTTTTAGCTCGTTACTCGGGCAGAGTAACGGCTTATTTTAGGATTTTTGGACTGAGGAAGTGAGGTGGATACCTAACAACTAGGCTAGAGATCACTTATAACCTATGGGTTTTTGATTTGGCAGAGTTTGGACGGGGTTTGGAGACTATAGGGGCTTTCACTCACCTATCTCGCACCTCTCGTACTAATATTATCGAAGGAACGAAGCAGAGCTTCGCTGCGATCTAAAATCGCGTAAAACTGAACGAGTGAAATGAGAGGCCGGGGGTCTCTATTTATAGTAGAGACTGAGGATACGCTGGGCATTTGATCGTTTGTTCAGCCTGCATCAGTGAGTTGTACTCTGTGCTTTAAAACTTGTACATTTTCAATGTGAGAGCAACGCACAGGAGAAGTGATGGTGCGGCCAAGGGATACCTTGGTGCGGCACCAAGGGTCCTTGGTGCGGCACCATCATGCCTTCCAAGTTTCAACTTTTTGCATTTTACCCCCCTGCAGTTCACTGTTTCGCGCATTTCGCTTTTCCTTTCGCATTTTTGACTCCTGCAACTTGACATTTGTTAAGTTTTAATAGTTCTTGATATTTTATGTCAGTCACATACCCGGGGTACGAAATTGGGGTGTCTACACCAAGTCAAACGGTGTCCAAACTTCGTAGGGATTGAAATTAGTGTTCAACATGTTCAAATCTTCCGTAGAGTCGACTTCGTTGAGTCTTTACTATAAATTCCCAATTTTGGAGAAATTGAAGCTATGTGCTTCATAACCCAACCTAGACCATTTCTAAGTTCAACTAGGTTATAAATTCACCAAGGCATTGCAATGTGCTTCATATTCATCATAGGGTCCAATTTTGAGGATAGAACACATAACAACAAATCAACATATCATGTAGGCTTAAATTAGGGCATTCTCATATAGCACTTCTTCAAGCAACTCATAAAATAAGCATTTCTATCATGTTCATAATCTTAAATAAACAAGATGAAAAAGTATTACAATCTTTACTAGGCATAAAATCCTCCTATACATGCTTCTAACAAGCTCATACTTTCAAAACACAAGATGAAGGCATAAGAAGCATTTATGTGTCCTCATTGACCTCAATCATCATAAGTTTTGTTTCCTTAGGGTCAATGAGAACTAAAACAAAGGAGAAGAGAAGTAACTTACATGTATTGTACACCAAAGAAAGCAAATGAGAAGATTAATCGGTTGAAAGTGATCTACTCTTCAAGCTCTACACTTCTTATGGAGGTGGCTTGAGCAAATGGAGGGAGGATCATGGAGAACCAAGAAGAAAGCTTCAAGAAGCCATGGGAGAGCTTGAGGGAAAGGAAATCCCGTTTTTGGAGAGTGAGGGAGAGAAATGAGGTCTCTACAACTGATTTGTGGCTTAAGAATGGTCAAAATGTGAGTGGGACAAGTGTCAACACAATGTGGTCTCTTAAAATCTGATTTTTGTGACTTAATTGATCACTAAAGCTCTCTTAATCCACTCTTAAAACATGTTACTAATGTTAGGACACAAGTAATGAGGGTTAGGGAGGTTTAGATGGGGTTTAGAAAGGGTTTTGGATAGGGGTTTAAGGGTAGAATTCAAGAAACAACGAAACAGAGCAAACCAGTCTCGGGGGACCTTGCTAGGGCAAGGTCTTTCCTACCTTGCAACAGGAAGGTACCTTGCGGACGCAAGGTCCTTCCTACCTTGCGACAGCAAGGTCGGCAGAACCAAAAAGGCTCAAAATGCAACCTAAAAGACCCCCAAACACTTAGCCAAATCAATGGGGCTTCAAACCGCAACATAAATGAGTTTAAAACTCATCACAAACACCCTCAAACGACACCCAAACAATCCAAACGAAGGAGGGAAAGAAGGAGAACTAAACAAGCAATTGAACCGGCGATTCAACAAGCATGCATACATGATTCTAAACATGTTAAGAGCATTATGAATGACTTATAAATGATTCTAAAACATATATAGACTATGCAAACATGCTCACAAGCAATATGAATGCATGAACGCAAGCAACGAATTGCTAGGGTGCCACAAGGTCACTTTTCTTGGGCACGTTGTTTCTAATGCGGGTATTGCAGTGGATCTATCTAAAGTGAAGGTTGTTACTAAATGGAAGACCCCTAGTACGGTGACCGAAGTCCGTAGTTTCTTGGGCTTGGCGGGTTATTATTGTAGGTTTATTGAGGGATTATCCAAGATTGCTACTCCTATGACAAACTTGACTCAGAAAAAGTCTTCTTTTATTTGGAGTGATAAGTGCGAGACTAGTTTTCAAGAGTTGAAGAGGAGATTGACTACAACTCCTGTTTAAGCATTGCCTAGTGGATGTGATAATTTTTTGATCTATAGCGATGCTTCATTAGAAGGCTTGGGTTGCGTGCTTATGTATAATGGAAGGGTTATTGCTTATGCTTCGAGGAAGTTTTCACCTTACGAGCAGAATTATCCTACACACGACCTTGAGTTAGCAGCAATTATTTTTGCGCTTCACAAGTGGAAACGTTACCTTTATGGGGTGAAGTTTGAAGTATTCATGGATCATAAGAGTTTGAAGTACCTCTTCTTGCAGAAAGAGTTGAATATGAGATAGAGGCGTTGGATGGAGAAGCTTAAGGATCATGATTGTACAATTGTTTACCGTCCGGGGAAAGCAAAAGTTGTTGCAGATGCCTTGAGTAGGAAGGCTTTTATGTTTTGTTTGATGATGAGGGATTGGAAAATGCTAGATGATGTTCATGAGTCGGGCCCTATTGAGAATGAGCGTGATATTATCTTTGTTAGCGTTCGTGCTACCCCTATATTGTTCGAGTTGATCAAGAAGGCACAAGTGTTAGATCCAGATTTCATGAAGATTATTGATGGATTGGGCGAGAATAAGACTTTCGAGTTTGCGATGAATAGTAGTAGTATCTTGACTTTTTGAGGAAGAGTTTGCATTCCTTCTACCGATGGAGTGAAGCGTATGGTTCTTGACGAGGCTCACAAGGCCAAGTACACGATACATCCAGGGAGTACTAAGATGTACCGTGACTTGAAGAAACAGTTTTGGTGGAATGGCATGAAGAGGGAAATAGCGAATTATGTATCTAGGTGCTTGACTTGTCAGCAAGTTAAAGCCGAGCACAAGAGACCTGCCGGTTTATTGCAGCCACTTGAGATTCGGAGTGGAAATGGGAACATATCACGATGGATTTTGATATAGGGTTGTCGTGTACTCATAGAGGCTTCGACGCTGTTTGGGTTATTGTCGATAGGTTGACGAAATTTTCTTATTTTATTCCTATTACGATTACTTACAGTTTGAGTCAGTTGGCAGCATTGTATATTCAGGAGATTGTCAGGCTACATGGTGTTCATGTTAGTATTGTATCAGATAGAGATCCTAGATTCACCTTGAGATTCTGGCATTCATTACAGGAGGCCTTGGGTACGAAACTTAACTTTAGTACGACCTTTCATCCTCAGTCAGATGGGCAATCGGAGAGATTGATTCAGATATTGGAGGACATGCTTCGTGCTTATGCCATGGATTTCAAGGGCAGTTGGAATTCACATCTACCATTGGCAGAGTTTGCGTATAATAACAATTACCAATCTAGCAATAAAATGACTCCTTATGAGGCTTTGTATGGGCGTAAGTGTCATTCACCAATTTGTTGGGATGAAGTTGGTGAAACTATGTTATGGGGTTCCGAAATGGTACAACAGTCGACCGAAAGCGTGAAGCTGATTAGAGATAGATTACGTACGACTCAGAGTAGACAGAAAAGCTACGCTGACAATAGAAGACGCGATCTTGAGTTTCAAGTTGGTGATTATGTGTTCTTGAAGATATCGCCGCACCGTGGTACTAAGAGATTTCGTAAGAAAGGGAAACTTTCACCGAGGTATATTGGTTCGTTTCAGATTCTTGAGAGGGTTGGTTCTTTGGCTTACAGGATTGCATTGCCACCTTCTATTTCGGGTATTCATGATGTGTTTCACTTTTCTATGCTTCGTAAATACTTGAAGGATGAATCACATGTTCTTGCCTATGAAGAGATTACTTTTGAACCCGATCTTTCCTATGTTGAGAAGCCGGTGAGGATTCTTGATACTAAAGAACAAATCTTGACAACTAAGAGGATACCATTAGTGAAAGTCTTGTGGAGGAATCATGACATCGAAGAAGCTACGTGGGAGACCGAACTTGAGATGAGGGAGAAATACCCATACTTATTTGAGATGACTGGTAAGAATTTAGGGACTAAATTCCTTTAAGTAGGGGAGGATGTGAGAACCCAAACCCATCACTTGTATAGCATCGTTATAACATGCTCATTATATGCCTTAACATGTTAACTAGTTCATATTGTTGAAGTCATGCTTGCATTAGGTTGACTGCGATCATAGTTGCTTGTATGTCCTCCTAACTTGCATGCCTTGTTGTACTTGCTTCGATTGATGCCTTAGTACATAACTAAGTCCTAATAGAGCCTTAGTATCTTTCTAGCACGTTCTATAACTTCAATCTTGACCATTGTATGCTTCGTTGAGAGTTCAGAAGCATTGTTGCTCCATTTGACCTTTTTGACTCTTAGGGTCTCTCGGTTTGCCTTCTTCTTACCTTGTTTCTTGTCATTCAGACTCGTGAGATGTTAACCTGAATCCTAGAACTTGTTTACTAGTCCTTAACATGATTAAGAATGTCCATTCATGCTTGTAGTATCCTTGTTTAACTCGTTGAATCGTTTGATTGTTTGTTACGAGTTTCACCCTTCATTCCTCCTTGTTCCAGGTGATGTTCAGATTTGTTTCAGACGTGTTTTGAGTGTGTTAAACATCCCTTATGGTTTGGGGTTGTGTTGGACACATTTAGGACTTGTTTTCAAGTCATTTTGGTCTTCCAGACACATGAGCACTCGCCCAGCCAAATGACTGAGCGAGTGCACAAAATCCAGCAACTCAGGAAAGGAAAAGGGGACTGAGCGCTTGCTCAGCCTTGCCCCTGAGTGACCACCCAGCCTCAGCACCAGCATTACGAGATTTTTTCATTTTTGATTTTTGGTCGGAACCATTGAACCCTATCCGATCCAATTCGAACCCCCACTTTATTTGTGACCTCTTTAGTTTATTTTCAACCCTTGGATGAGTTCTAATCAAGGGCCATCATGAATCAACCAATAGGAAGCTTATTAACTCTTGCTTAGGATTGACACATTTTTGGTGACTTCATCTCCCCAAACACAATTGACAGCCATTGTCATCTTCCATTGTTATTTGCTGGGTTCTTAGAGAGAGAAAGTGAGTTTGAAGTTCCTCCAACTTGATTGCATGATTGCCGGAGATCCGGCCATCGGATTTTCGATTGGAGACCACCAAATCGAAGCCCTTGCTCCCTAGTTTCTTAATCTTTGTTTTGTTTTGTCATCCAACCATTTGATTTCAAACAAGGTAAGAACCCAATCCCCCGTTTTTGTATTCTCAATATCAAGCATGCCCCCTTCATGATAGTTTCTAAATACATGCTCAAGAAGACATGCACCATGTTAATAACTTCAAATTCCTTAAGTTAATTTTCTGTAAATTTTGGGTTAATGACTCATAATTGGTAATTTGGACTTATGTCTAGAATTAAATATGTTCTAGAATGGATTTGGAATAACTTTTGTTCTTGGACTTGTTATAAATTGTAACTTCAAAATGATGACATGCTAGGGTTCACAAATTTGGGAACTTTGATCTTTATGTACTAAAAGTCATGAATGACTCAGTAGTCTAATTGTAAATGAATCGAGAACATAGAAAAGAGCAATGAATTGCATATAGCATTCATCCTCTACGTTGAAATAGTTTAGCATAACTCAACAGAGTTGCACTTAGAGAGTCATTGAACAATACCGACTCTATGATCAATCCCTACGACGTTTAGAGTCCGATTGAATTGTAATATAGCTTTCGAGAATTCTTAATGTGATTGATCTCATGCTTGACTTGTATATCGTAGAGTAACATGCCTACTTGATTGGACGAGTCGCTCTTATCGATCTCGCACCCTTACTTGATTTATTACGTGATTAAACATCTACTTGACTCGGACGGGTTCTATCTTGTCGAACTCGCTCCTTACTTGATTTTGTTTGACAAGTAAATATCTACTTGGCATACCATTAGTCCAGTTGGCATACATGAATTGTCTCGATGGTCAACGATGCATCGTCGTCATGAATTGCGAGATTAATTGTAGTGATGGGTCGCCACAACATAAACTTGCACACACCTTTCCTACTGATCACAGTGGAGAAGAGTACCTCGTCGTAACCAAAGGGCGCTTGGAACAATACTATCGTGGTCGATGTATCATACACTTGTATCTGACAAATACATTCAAGATAACCTTGTAACACCCCGCTCCTTCATTAGCTTGGTTTGCATGCCATACTTACACTTTTTCCTTTGTCGACTGTATGTTTGGTTTACGAGATGGCCTAGATGTGTATGAGATACCACATTAAGACCAAAACACTATTAAGAGAGGCCATAGTGGTTGACTTGCTAACGTCACAAGTCGTGACTCGACGATAGTCGGAATGCGACGCGATTGAGAGTTTGCTTGCGTTTTGCGTTCGAGACCTCGGTTTGATACTAGACCTCTACATGATGATTTATTAACATTTTTAGATGTATTAGACTTCAAGTTGGAGGTGTTCCTTAAGTCTATTGATGATTTGGAAGCTTTGGAGATAGCATTCGTCTCTATCGCGTAGTTCGGGGATTGAGTCGCGTGATTGTAACCCCCCGGATTTTTGCATGAGCGTTGTGTGCTTGCCTTGTGAGAACCCGAAACCTACTTGTATAACTTGTCCTCTATACTTGTTTAACATGATTAGAAGGTGTATTTAACATGCTAGTAGTATCCATAACATGTTTGACTTGATTGCATTCCTTGATCGAGCCATAATTGCCGTATCGAACGCCTATTGCCTTGCATGCTCTAGTTTCGCTTGTTCTTGCTCAGGGTTTAATCTTTTAGACTTAGCCAAGAACTTGAGAGACTTTTATCATTGTTTTAAGACCCTTGGTAATCATTCCATTGCTTCTTTGAGTTGTTTATGCCTTATATGCGTTATACGTGCAAATCTGGACCTGTTTGACCTAACGTATGGCCTGAGGACTTGTTCTACCCTACCAAACGAACATCTTGGGCATTGTTTGGCCCTAAGAACCGAACATTATGAAGGAGGTTTGGCCTCCACAACCGAACAGAGAAGATTTCCAGCATGACGGAATTTTCTGCAACATTTGGTTGATTACGATTGTACCCTTACTAAACCTCTATCATTAGTGACTTTAACCACTTGTATTAGAGCCTTATTAGTCTAATATAAGCCTAATTAAGATTGCTAAACCTATTTCCATCATTCATCATGTGACATGTGTTCTCCACTCACGATTAATTGAGCTGATCACTTCTACTTCAGCCTTAGACTTCATTTTACGATCTATTTTTCTTCTCTTCTTCTTCCTTGGTCTGAAGAGAACTTGTGCGTGAGAGTTTGACCTTCATTTCTCTCCCCCAAACCATGAGTTAGAGAGAGAGAGTACATGGGAGATTTCAAGCCCTAGCCTCCTTCTCTTTTCGATCCATGAAGATCCAACCGTCGGATTGCCTTCAAACTTCAGATTCGTGAAGCCCTCAACGAGTAGAACGAGTTCACTGATCGGATTTGGGTTCTTTGGAGTTTTCATCCGAGCTAGGTAAGTTACCTTCTTTTGATTTTGGTTCATTGGCCCTAAAGAAAACAACCTATGTGCTATTTGTGGGCAATGAACACTTGATATGCTATGTATGCCCATTTTGGGGATTTTTGGAAGTATGAACTTGTTAGGAGCATTTGTAGAATGGCTTCTATGATTGTTGAAGTATATTGTTACTCTTCTTCTTGTGTTTCTAGGATTGTGAGCATGCGAGAAATCATGTTTACATTTTATTTGGGTTTATTATGAAAGTATGCCTATGTTTGGGGCTTTGGATGTGTGAACTTACTAGATATCATGAGTAGGGTCATTTAATTGAGATTTTGTGATTAATAAAATGGGTATAAGATTATGATAAATATTTATGGATTTTAAGGTTCGGGAATCAAACCCGAATGATTTTAGGAATTTGTTATAAATTTGAATGGTGTGTTAATTTGGGGATGTATGAAATATGTATTTAATGAGATGCGATATTGAGACTCAATGGAATCATTTTAGGTTCAATATTATGTTAAGGAGCCTTAGGTTGAAATCCTACGATGTTCGGGTTTGGTTGGTTTTGATTGTGAACACCCGAGCATCTCGAATTGTGTCTAATTGTGACACCCACGATATAGAGGCTTATTGGGGAATTATTTAGAGCGTGCTCGTTAGAGCATGGAGCATTAGAGACCAACCTATGATCTCGTATATCTTTAAGAAATGATTATTTGAGTGAGTCATCTCTTAGGGAATTTGGTCGCGTGCACATGAAAGCACTTGCGAGGATATGACTACGGCTTAGTCTTGGTACCCTTGAGATTGGTTTTGAGGATGTCAATTATATACGACGGTTAGGACTATGGTCGAGTCTAGTATATTTTATGATTAGACTAAATACTAAGTCTTGATTAATGGTTGTTCTTAGACTAAAATAATAGTCTTTGGTTTAATCCCGAGTAGAGGACTATGGTAGACCTCATGTTGTGATTTCTTGAGCTTATATGCTACTTTCGATTGAGTGATAACTTGATGATTATGAATACCTCATTATGTGGTTCTTTGACTAAACTTATAAGTTAGTTGGATTTGATAAGTATGTGCAAATATGTACATTGTTAAATTGGTGTGTAGAGCTTTATGTCCTACATGATTTGATAAGCCCGCTCTTGTCGGTCTTGGTTCTTGTTTGAGCATGCGAGTAAATATCTACTTGTGCATTGCATGTAAGTCCAGCTGGCAATATTTGGATTGGTTTTTATGTCAGGGTAGGACGATACATCGCCTATATGAATCGTAAGATTCGTATCGCTATGGATCGCCGTACCTGGGACCCCACACACCCTCCACTGTTGGCCCCAGTGGGGAAGTTAGACCATCTCGTAACCAATAGAGCGAGTGGATTATGCTAAGCTAGACTGAGAAAGGGCTGCCTTTTGAGGCGTAGCCACTCAGTATGTCGATGTATCAATCACGTGCATCGTGGTACGAACCTGTTTAACATTGTGTATTGCAGGAGCAACACAACGGCACTATTTGGGTATCTTCTCTATCCCTTATGTGGCTTAATATAAGCACCTATATGAAAGATAACGTGCTATGTGGTTTATGAAGTTTATGTTACTTGATGACTTAATACAAGTTTATTGTTGGTATACGATTAAGATGCCATGATTTTGTACATGCTTGTGCATTATGCCATGCCATGTCATGCTATGCCATACAATTGCATTTAGTAACTTACTGGGTCATTATGACTCATTTCATGTGTTTGTTTTCCTTAGTTTGTGCAGTGAGCTTGTTAGTGCGCGTTGCAGTTACGGGTGCATGTTTGATAACAGGTGGTCTTCCGGACAATAGCTTGGAGTTATTATTATTATTGTATTATTATCTTTTGAGACACGGATGTAAAGTTATGTAAACTTTAATTGGGTAGTTATGTTAGTATTTTTATTTCGTATTATTTTGGGAGCCGACTTGTTTGGTCGAGCTGTTGTATTTATTTAGAATTTTATTCTGTTCTCTTCCGAGCAAGGTTTTAGCTCGCATATTCTAGTTTTGTTGAAGTTATCTCCGTCAATTTTTTGTCGTGAGACCTTGGTTAGTTGTTAGTATTTAAATCTCTTATTCTTGTAGTTGATTTGTCCCTCCGGCATGTTGTAGCCGTTGAGTGGTTATTTAACAGGTTGGGTTCTTGTTGGTTCGCCGACCTTTGGTTGCCGATGGTTTGTTGCCCGTGCGCAATGTTGCGTCACGCGCGTCGTAGATTTGTCAAGAGATAGTTCTCTCTTAGCCTTGCGTTCCTTGGTCTAGGATTAAAGGCTTGGGTTCCACTTACTATTTACTTCCGCAGATTTAGTTCTTGTTGTTCCGTTTTGTCGTTATGGCCTTATATTCCTGTTTCGAGCTTGATGGCTCATCTTTCGACTTGCACCATTATGATTAGCGGGTGCTTGTCCGTGTTTTAGCTTGTCTTGACGGCACGACCTTGGGACTTCGCATTGGAGTCCGGGTTGGGCTGTTACAAACCTTGTCTATTTCAGGATCTACGAAGTGGCACCGGTTCCATAAAATATCTTTATCCTATGTGATTTATTTATTTATTTTTTGGGGAAATAGGGGCGGCACCCTGCAGGAATTTATTGATAAAAAAGAAAAATACAAACTAGAGGGGGACAACCATCCTTACCCAAACAAGGGGGGACAAAGGGGCCTGACCTCGAAAGAAAGGAAATTCAAAGAAAACTAAAGTCTGCGAAAAGAAGATAAACCAACAGCATCCTGCTGGAGAGCACGACGAACCTCCCCCGGAAGTTAAGAAACCACTGAAAAATCTTTATCACATTGTATATTATGAGCTGCAGCCGCAAGCCGATCCGCCACAGAATTCCTTTCCCTAAATATATGATAGAGACTATTGTTACCCAGAAGATCCAGACATTTCCGAAGATCATAAGTAAATTGCCAAGGACAACCTTGAGAACCCTTAATAGCTGATGCTACCACTAAGGAGTCCACTTCCACCACCACCCGATCATAGTTCAAAGCACGACAAAAAACTAAACCATCTCGAAGAGCATGAAATTCAGCTCTAGTGTTGGTTCCTGAACCATAATATCTCGAAAAACCATAGATGAAGAACCCATTCGAATCTCTAATAACACCCCCACCAGTAGCAATGCCGTTGAGCGAAGAGCCATCAGTATTAAGCTTTACAAAAGTAGCCCCTGGAGGATGCCAACGAATCCAGGTTCCATTAAACAAACTGACTTTCTTAATAGGCAAGTTGAATGTTTGCAAACTGAGAAAACCCATTCTCGAAATAGGAGATTTCGGACGGAAAAGCCAAAGCACATCCTTTAAACCATTCAAAACTTGCTTGAAGATAACATCTCCAGCCATAGGGACAGAATCAAAGATAGCACAACAATGAGCCTTCCATAAAAACCAACATCCGTATAGCAAAATACCAATCTGAACAGCCCCCCCTTGATTACGAGCTGAAACTCCCTCTATCCAAATTCTGAATAAATGAGCAACATTAGAATAACTATCAATCTTATGGAAAGGCTGAGCCAGACGATGCCATAAATCACGAGCCACCGCTGCATGCACAAAGAGGTGATCAATAGACTCTCGATCTGGAGAACTATGGCAGCAAACACAGCGGGAGACTATAGGAACTTGCCTAGAGTGTAAGCGCAAAACCACCGGAATAGCACCATGCATGAGTTTCCAGCCGAAAGCACTAATTTTTGTGGGAATCCATGATTGCCAAATCCTTCGAGCCCAATAAAGAGTAGGAGAATGATTACGGAAAAGATTCCAATAAACCTTTGTGCCAAAATAGCCAGACGAGGTCGCACAAAACATCAGACTATCCCTCTCATTTTCTGCCAAATGAACCCGGTGAATAATGCCTTGGTACTGAATAAGAATGCTGGGAAGGAAAGTTTCCAAATTAACTAGTGCCTGCTTCACTGTCAGATTAATATCAATAGGTTGAGGGCCCTCCAACCTAACACCAACCCAATTGTCGTTCCAAAAGGAGACATCTCCTCTACCAAGGATCCATCTACTATGCTGCATGAGAGGCTCAACATGAGCATAAACTGCCCTCCAGACATGCGACGCAGTCTTAGGAGCCATAAAGCCATGAACACTCCTATACTTAGCGGTAGTAAACTGTAGCACTTATGTGAAAAAAACGTGCATCGCGACATGAGAACTACGTACGAGTATGACCTTGCTTTATGATAAAAAATGATAACGTGTTATGTATGCTTTGCATTATATCCTGTCATGCATATTGGTGGCTTACAAAGTCTTTATGACTTACCTCCTCCCTTTTAATGTTGTAGATCCTAATCATCCAAGCCCGTCTCGTTGAGGTTGCTCATCCGCTCTTGTCCGTGATCATTCGCCTAGAGGTGGTAGCGTTGGCTTTTTTGGTTTCTCTTTTACAAGGACGCTTGGGTTAAAGCAAGTCATTTAGACTTCGCTTGGGAATATCTTATTGTAGTGACTTGTATTTGTTGTAGACTAAGAATTATGGTACTACTTATGTTTCTAAGTTGTTTGCCAGCACTTTTAGGCCGAGCCTTGCTTGCATGTATAGGTTCACTTGTTAAGAATTCCGCTGAGCATCCCATTAGCTCTTAATTACCCTTGTTGTTTCTCCGGCGCGTTTAGCCATCGAGGTGTATATATATATATTTGCATGAATTGTTTAGTTGTTGGGTTCTGGTTGTAAAGTCGTTGATGACTTGGTTTACTTGCTATTAACCGTTATATCAGGTTCCAAAGTGTTAAATTATTCTGGATTTTTAGTGCTTAGTTGTACTAGATGTCCAATGTTGCGTCACGTCAGTTTTGTTAATTGAGTCCTTGCTTGCCTATCTTGTCCTTATTTGGACGGCACGACCCGCGATCCCTCCTCGGGGTCGGGGTTGGGTCCTCACAGGAAGTAATTAACCATAATGCACACCAACCAAGGAAGAATTACCACACAAAGATTGTTTGCAGCTGTTGTATTTAATTGCTTGCTTTGGGCTGGATTATTGAAGAGATAATGGGAGTGAAGAGCTACAGCAGAAACAAAACAAAGAGAACGGAACACACACAATATTAGGGTTTAAACTATTATCTCTCTCTTATTAGAAAACCTCAATGACACACATATTTATAGTATCTAATTAGGTTAAAAACGAATACAAAAATAAATAAATTCTTTACCTAATTGGACTTGGTTTAGGGCTCAACATTGCCTCCCTTAAACCAAGTCTTCAAACTTGATCATGCCCAACATAGTCTTCAACTTCCAAAATAGCTCGGTCTTTAATGGCTTCGTAAAAATATCTGCAACTTGATCTTCAGTCAGACAATGCTCAACCACGATCTTTTTATCTCGAATCAAATCACGAATGAAGTGAAACTTGATATCAATATGCTTGCTTTGACCATGAAAAGTTGGATTCTTCGACAATGCAATCGCCAACTTGTTATCACATAAAATCTTCATTTGACCATCTTGCTTAAATTGTAGAACGTTGAGCAATCTACTCAATCACACCGCTTGAGTAGCACTACTCGTTGCTGCTATGTATTCTGCTTCAGCTATAAAGAGAGTGACAACCTATTGTTTTTTGAAGACCAAGAAACTCAATAGGAGTATTATTTTCAACATTCTCAACAACCTTTAAAGCAACAAACTCAAAATCTCAAGTCCCAAACAAATTCATAAATTCCATATGTTTCTTTTCCTCACCCAATTTTTCATCTTCAACTAACAAATTCTCAACACTAATATACTTGAGAAAGTAATTCTTCAACATCTCTCATATCACCAATATCACCAAAAACAACTGAATTTTTGATCGATTCTCCCTCCTTTGTGTCACCACATGTAGCTTCAATTACAAACTCTTCCTCCTTTCTATCTCCATCAAATTCAAAAATTTCTTTTCCATCATCTTTCTCTTTCAACTCCTTTCCTTTTTTTCTTCCATCTACCACATCTTTTTTCCTTTCTTCAGTCACTTTTTCCTCATGCATCTTTCTTCAATATTTCTTTCATCTCCTCTATTTTCTTTAAACGTCTTCTTTGTTTCTCAACCGTAAACCTGCCTTAGAATAATTCGCTGTCCAATATTCATTAGAAATAATTGGACCTACAAAGTATTTGAAATCACGCTTAAGTTTCATCCACTCCTCATAATTTTTAAAAGTGTATTCTAGTTTTTTTCCAAACCACTTTCAAAGATTTTGCACTTCCCAAACGCAACAAACCCCAAATTTCTCCATGCATCGAGTTTTGTAAAATTGGCCAAACACGAAGCTCTTTTGCTAATGAAAGTGTCTTTAACTCTGAATTATCAAATTGCTCAAATACACCATACCATAAGTAACAATCTATGAGATAATTACTAATCTCGATATTCCAAGAATCATAATTATAATGAATTAACTTGAGAAAACTCATCATTATAAATCAAGTAAATAATTGATCACTCACTCTGAATTATCAAATTGCTCAAATTCTAACCTTAACAATTACAATTCCTTGTGTGAACAAAACTCCACAGATCAAGACCCTTTGGAATCTACAACCCCAATAAACTCTCACCCTATTATTTTATAATCCTTCTAATATAATAAGGTTCCTCAACCCATCTATTTATAATAGCCATAATAAACCATAAACTAATTAGGAAACACAATACTAATTGACCACTAAATATTAAATAATAAAAACTTCTAAACAAATAATAATTCTAGTTGGATCGTGCATGGTTTAATAGCCAACATCGAACAACACAATGTTGTTCGACCAACTAGAGCCGAACATACAAAAAAAATTGGTTATTTTTATCAGTGTGATTTTGGGGAAAATTGGAAAATCATTTGTTTTTTGTTATTTTCGAAATCATTTTTTTGTTACAAGAGGAGGGGTAGGAAGGAGGAATAATAGTGAGAGATGGGGAAGGAGGGAGAACGAAGGGAGGCTGTGGGAGGGAGGCAGTGGGAGGAGGGGGAGGGAGGAAGGAAGTGAGAGGGAGGGGGGAGAGGGATGACTGCTCCACGGAGAAGAAATGGAGGAAGAAGAGAGGGGGTATGATTAGTTGAGGAGGATAAATTAAAAGGGTAAAATAGGAAGTTAAAATTTGGGGGGGGGGTCTACTTATACGAACGAGAGGTCTATATAGCGTGAATCCAAGTATTAAGGAAATCCAAATCTGGAGCGTGATGTTCAAACATGCCATTTGCACTAGTGTTCTTCTAAGAGTATAGCCTTGTGTATCTATGATTTTTTTTTTGATAAGTAGTGAAACTACTGACTTAGTAACTTAAAAACAATGAGTATTTACTCAAAGTCAGATTTCTTCGGGGACAAATTCTCAGCAGAGTAAACATCATCATTTTGTAAACAATTTGACTGTTACCATTCTTGAAGGCAAATAACATGGCAAAGTATTGGGAATTTTCTTTTCTAAGAAAGATCAACAGGAAACTAGGCATAAGTCATAAAGTGATAAGGGTCAAGACTAGGTATGTGGATGACGCTTTGCATCAATTCCATGAACTAAGTTCATTTATGTGGCAAAGATGGTGAAAGATTGGACAAATAAATACTATTATGTTTTGTTTCTTTGTATTTTCTTGACTGAATACCAGGTTGAGAAACTTTGTTTTTTATGTATCTTGTCTAATTCATATTTCATACATTCAAATTTAGTGTGTTTGTATATGTCTTTTGATGCCCTTCCAAGTGCGTTCGAAATTGGAGTGGGGGAGTGATTCACGGGTCGCAAATAACCTTTTCATTCAAGCGTAGTAATTGTCTAGTGACTATAAAAAAAATATAGTAGTACTTTGTAATATGTATGATTCGTGTAAATAAGTGTTATAAGTGTTATAAGTGTTAAATTTATCGTTGGTTTTGTGCTTAAATTTTGGGCAAATATTACATGTTTGGTGTGTTTGATGAATGTAGATGTGCAGAAGATTTGTGAAAGAAAAGTTGGACAAAAGTGTTGATTTGAAGGTAAAATGACATCTCTGATCTCACGTGGGCATGTGCTAATTGAAGGAAGTTGTGTTGTAGCAAAGGAAGTAGTGCTACACTGAACAAAGAGTGCTGCGTGGGCACGTGCTATGGTGAATATGAGGCTAAATTCTTAGTCTCCAACATATTCAGTAGATGTTTTATTTTAGGGAAAATTAGGAAACTTGTAATGTCCTTATATTATACTTCTTTTTATTTATTAGTTTGAAAAATTAGGAAACTTTTAATATCATTATATTAGACATCTATTTATTTATTAGTTTCCTATGTGTAACCGATGACTTGTCGATTTTTGGTTTAAGTTGTCACAGTTTCTTCCCTAAAACATAGAAGGAGGTGAGAGAGGAACTGCTCGCATCCTAATGAGGGAGAGGGAGATGACTTTCCAATAGCACCTGGAGGGTGCAAAATAGCCTTCAAAAAATAGAGAAACTCGCTAGGGGTCACTTTGTAAGGTTTCTTGCAGTAGGTTGTAAGTAGGTTAATTCTTCGGTTTATGAACAATTGAAGTTTTGTTATTTGACAGTTGTGAGATCGATGCGTTGATAATTTCATTTATTTATAAGTATTTATTCGTTCTCTATTCCTTACGTGGTATGAATATGGTGATTGGTTAATGTTAAGGGCCCGAATCTTAATTAACGCCCTAACTCTAATGCTAGTTGAAACCGCTGATCTGTAACTGTTCTTGAGTTTCAACGCCGTAGCAAGTAACACACATTTTAGGCATCACAAGCATAATCAGAGTGTGTTGTGAGAGTGAATAATCTAGATTAAATGATACTATTTTAGTATGCACTGTTTAGAAGTGAGTCTTTCTTTTCTTAATGCTATCAAGATTACTAAATTTTACGATCGTCTCAGGGGTTGTATTCCAGTTAGGTGGTAGTTAATGAGTTTCTTTTAATTATCAATACTATAAGGAAAGATTGTGTGTTAGGCGTTTGTCGACAACTATAACTAGCTTCTTTGTAACTAAAGGAGACATTTTTGCATCAAGGATCAATAGTGAAATTCGAGATGGAAATTGATTCACTGGCTAGATCTTTATTTATTCTAGGCCAAATAACGAATTTCGCCCCAAAGTTGCCACCCAATCTCATAGTACCACCCAAAACTACGTTTTGTGCCAAAATCATACATGACGTTGCCATTTTCCCATATTGCCCCTTGGTCGTGATGGGCGTTAGATTTTTAACGAAAAGTTAGCGCGTGCATCTCATGAGCGAGGTATTTGCGTCATTTGGATTGGGGGTGCAAAGTAATGAGGGAGCAATTGTAAAATAAATCTGTACATCATCTATGTTAGCTTCTTCTCAATCATCTGCGTCCCCTTTTACTACACCCCTCCCCCATCACCTTCACTGTCATCGAATACGACCAACGCGATCCAGTTCATGGTCGAAAAATGCAAATCAAAGGCAACAATTGATCAGATCAAGAATTTGTTTTCAGATTTGAGAATCAAGTTGTGATTAATCCAACCATTGAGGCGTTGTAAGTTGACATTACTATGAAAGGTGAACCCTTGAGATTTTGGGGCGGATGTTGGGAACTTTAGATGGAGCAACGTTGAACACATAAACTTGGATATATTGTAGAATCATGCACCGAGCACTTTCCTGCAAGAATTATTCGACCACGTTACGTCCCCGAACCCCTAAACCAAGGTGCTTCGCCCCTGGACCCAGACTCACTGATCGGGCAGCGAGACCCCCGCCAGGGTTATTTGTTGCGAAAACGATAAATCGAAAGGAAACATAACACTTGATTATTAACACCCGTAAGCCCGTAAAACTTATGTGAATGTGCACTCCGCGCCCCTAGATTCACAATATAGTATTCCCGAGCTCACCCATCTTCAAAACATAAATTCTGACTATACCAAATGACCAATGATTTTACTTAAATCAACAACAATCCTCCCCCATTTAAGTGTAATCCTTGGTTTAGTTAAAACTGACAAATATAACAACTCATGCATTAATGATCAATGTCACGAAGATTGAATTACCACCTTAGTAATATTACACATTTCAAATATTCGAGTATGAGGGTGTGTCTAAGCATTGAACCCTTTTACATATTTTGAATACATGAAGATAATATACACATGAGTTAAAACAATTCCAAAAGTTTATTATCGACACTAATTATACAGGCATTGTGTCCATATCCATTCATGAGCATATAGAAAGTCAACCCTGAACTTCCTTGAAGCAGCCAAACTTCATGCTCATATAGGTGAATCTTTCATTGTGTACCTGCAATTGCACTATATCAAAAGACTTATTAAGAAGAAAACTTTCAACCTAACCATGCAGGTAAAAGCACATACCTTTGGGACAATATCATGTGCTTAAATCTAAGACAATAGGCCTTCCACATTGAATTCTGCCTCTAACATTGTATTAGAGGGGAATTGGGTATCCTATCACCAAAGATTCATACGGGTTTAAGACCCATCCCAATAGCCGACTTGTGAACCAAGTCCCTAGCCAACCCTTTGGTCAAATAATCGACTAAATTATGTTGAGATCTCACAAACACAACCGGAATCACCCCATGAGTAATCAACTCATGTACCGCGCTATGTCTAACACCTAGGTGCCGCGACTTCCCACTATATATTTGACTATAAGATTTAGCCAAAGTAGATGCATTATCACAATGGATAGAAATGGGTGAAATTAGTTTTTGGCCATAATGGAATTTCATAGATCAAATTCCTAAGCCACTCCGCCTCTTTTCCGGTTGCTACCAAGGCAATGAATTCCGACTCCATGGTCGAGCTAGAAATACACGTTTGCTTTTTGGAAGCCCATGAAATGGCACCTCCCCCAAGCAAAAATACCCAACCACTAGTAGAAGAATGATATTCTACATTGGTTATCCAACTAGCATCCGAGTATCCTTCTAATACCGAAGGATGCCCCATATAAGACAAACCATAGTCCTTGGTTGACTTAAGATATCTTAGCACACGATATACCACACGCCAATGATGACCACCCGAGTTACTCATATACCTGCTTAACTTGCCCACCGCATAAGCAATATCTGGTCTTGTACTAGTCATAGCGTACATCAAACATCCTATCACCCGAGAATACTCAAGTTGTAATATCGGATTACCTGCATTAGGCATAAGCTTCTCATTAGGATCCATGGGAGAATTTGCTGGAGTAGAATTCACACAATTAAACTTCTTTAACACTTTATCAATGTAATGAGATTGTGTCAAAGAAATTCCATTATTACTCCGCTTGATTTTGATTCCAAGAATCACATCCGCCTCCCCCATGTCTTTCATGGAGAAATTTGATGATAAAAATGCTTTACAAAGGTCAACCTGATTTTGGTTAGTACCGAAAATCAACATATCATCAACGTACAAGTAAATTATAACCTCATTATCGGTATTATCAAACTTGCTATATACACATTTGTCGGATTGGGTAAGCTTAAAACCACTAGACAAGACAACCTCATCAAACTTATGATGCCATTGTTTAGGAGCTTGCTTGAGCCTGGACAATGATTTAACAAGCTTACACACCTTATGCTCATTCCGCGCCATAATGAAACCTTCCGGTTGTTTCATATATATTTCCTCTTCCAAATCTCCATTTAAGAATGTAGTCTTAACATCCATCTGATGGATTACAAGATTGTTAATTGCATCCAAGGCAATCAATAACCTAGTAGTGGAGATACGAGCAACCGACGCATAAGTATCGAAGTAGTCAATACCTTCTTTTTGCCTAAAGCCTTGGATGACCAATCAGGTTTTATACTTGTCGATTGTACCATCGACTTTCATCATCCTTTTGAAGATCTACTTGCAACCCAAAGGTTTACGACCACGTTGAAGATCCGTAAGGATCCATGTATCATTACCCATAATGGAATCCATTCATCATTAATGGCTTCTTTCCAAAATGAGACATCTTAAGACTCCATAGCCTCATTGTAAGTCCTTGGATCTTCATCAACATTATAACAATATGAGTATTGGAATCCTACCTCATCTCTTGTCCCTTCCACCAAATAGGTTTGGAAATTGGGTCTAAAAGACTTTGGCTTGCTAGCCCTTTTGCTCCTATGGAGCTCTAGTGGCTCATTTTGAGATGTGACATTCTCATTAATCTCTATTCCAACAGTAGTGGGAGTCATATCCTTTGGCCTAGGTATGGAAGAAAACCTAGTTTCATCAAAGATAGCATCCTTTGAATTGATAACATTGTGAACTGCTACTGAACCATTAGGCTAAACCTATAAGCCTTTGAATGCATAGCATATCCAATAAAAATACAGTCAATGCCTCTTTCACCCAAGGTTTTAATCTTGGGCGCGGGTAGTCTTACGACCACCCTACAACCCCAAACTTGCAGATAACCCAAGTTTGGTTTCCTTTTGTGCCAAAGCTCATAAGGGGTAATAGGATTCCGTTTGTTGGGAATCCTATTTAGTAAATAACAAGCTGTTAACATGGCTTTTCCCCAAAAACCCTCACTCAAACCCGAGTAAGATAACATGGAATTAATCATCTCTTTAAGAGTACGATTCTTCCTCTCAGCTATGCCATTTTTTTGTGGCGTATAAGGAGTTGTGACCTCAAGTATAATGCCACAAGACCCGAAATATGATGGATCATAATATTCACCACCTCTATCGGTACGCATCTTCTTAATCGTAGAAGACAATTGAGGTTCAACCTCATTTTTATAGATAATAAATTTATCCATTGCCTCATCTTTAGTGTGGAGTAAAAACACATAACAAAAACGAGTACAATCATCTATAAATGTCACCACATACTTCTTATTACCCAAAGATGGTGTGGAATATAAATCACAAAGGTCACTATGAATAAGTTCTAGGATTGAAGAAGATCTTTCAATATTACGAAAAAGGTTGCCTAACAATCTTAGTCAACATACATGTATTACATTTATTCATATTCATGTCAAAGGATGGAATAAGCTCATTCTTCGACATTAACAACATGCGTTTATAATGAACATGACCAAACGAGCATGCCACAAAACTAAAGTATCAACATCAAAACATGCCATAATATTCTTTACAACATCATGCTTTATATTTCACATAAACATACCATTACATAAATATCCAAATCCTTTAAACACACCACACATGCTTAGAATAAATTTGTTTGACTCATAAACTTGTTTAAAACCATCCCTAGAAAGCAAACTATCAGAAACTAAGTTTTTACGAATACAAGGTACATGTAGTACATTCTTTAAATAAATACATTTCCCGGAACTAAAATATAATGCAACAGTTCCTTGACCAACAATGGCGGCTTTTGACTCATTACCCATAAAGGTATGGATCCATCATTCACTGGTTCATACTTCTCAAACCAATTACGATCCTTGCACATATTTCTTGTTGCACCCGAGTCTATCCACCATGTACCATCATCATCCTGCACATAAAATGCCTCAGAAATAAGTGGTACATAATTCATATCGAAATTAATTCAACAAGCTAAATTTTGACCTTGATGTTTAGGTGGACCTTGGTCCTTAGACCCCTGCCAAGAACTGTTGTTGCATGCTCCTTTCTTGCTCCTTTTCACTCGGCAATCAGCCTTGAAATGCCCACTTTTACCGCAAATCCAACATGTACCCTTAGCTTTCATGACAGTATCATTGCTAGTGTTGCCTAAGGGTCGTTTCTAGCCCTTACCTTTGTTCTTAAAAGAGCGCACACCGGCGTCCACCATTTTCTGGCCCTTGCCTTTATTCTTAAAAGAACCCTGAGTGGCTTCTACCATATTGATGGAAGTCAAATCCATAACCTCTTTGACCTTGGATTTGCCGCCATCCTGTGCCCTTAGAGATTACTCTATGCGTAAATGGCTACCGAGTCGAACCAGAGTCAACTCTTCCTTTTTATGCTTAAGCATATGTTTGCAGTCTTTCTAGGATGGGTGCAATTTATCTATAATGCTGGACACTGAAATAGACTCATCCATTTCCATCTTATGTTGAGAAAACTGACCCAAAATGCGAAGCAATTCATTGTATTGTTCCATTACCAGCCTAGAATCTACCATCTTATAATTCATAAAGTTTCCAACTACGAATTTCTTACTAGAGGCATCTTCATCCATATACTTAGACTCTAGGGAATTCCATAGTTCCTTGGTAGACTCAACATTTTGGTAAATATCAAATAGAGAATCAGACATACCGTTAAGAATGTGGCCTCTACAGATGTGGTCATCATTCTCCCACTTGCTCCTCTTCCACAGATCTTCCACAGTCCCATCATCCATCGCTTCCGGCATAGGAGTGCTCAACACATATACCACCTTCAAAGTCGTAAACAGGAAATGCATCTTCTTCTGCCACCGACGAAAATCAACCCCTTCAAACTTCTCCAGTTTCCCGAAATTTGTAGTCATTTATTTCACACTCGACATTGTAAAATAGTAAAAAATAATTCTTGCAGATTGTTGCGAACTTTAGATGTAGCAATGTCGAACACAGAAACCTGGATATATTGTAGAATCATGTACCGAGCACTTTCCTACAAGAATTATTCGACCCTATCAAATGCTTTAGGTTACACAAATATTCTTGTGGGATAAGACTACGATTGCCCTCCTGTTTTGGCACTAAAGCAGGAGACTACTGTTGGAGTATTCTATCAATCATCACCAAAAACGAAGATGATGGAACTATTATATAGTATATATGCGTCCCTTGCAGATAATTAAGTTTCCTTTCAAATGGTTGTATCCCTTGCAGACAGTCACCAAAATAACTGCTAGGAAAACTGTCACAACCGCCAGGGTTATTCGTTATGAAAATGATAAATCAAAAGGAAACAAAACACTTGATTATTAACACCCGTAAGCCCATAAAACTTATGTGAATGTGCACTCCGCACCCCCAGATTCACAATATAGTATTCCCGAGCTCACCCATCTTCAAAACATAAACCCTGACTATACCAAATGACCAATGATTTTACTTAAACCATCAATAGCAGAAGTAGGAAATAACGATGATGATTAAAATTAACGAACAACCAACGGTTTCTAGAATGGAAAAATGCTAGACACGATTGCCGCCGTATGTAAAGTACAAGAGTAGAAGAAACGATGACGAGGGAGGCGGCCATGGTGGATACCCGGGTTAAGAAGAAAACAAAGATAGAGGTTCGAGAGAAGGATGAGGGGCTAGGAGAGAGAGGGTTCGGGTGGTGGATGATAGATGAGGGAGGATTACGACGGAGGATAGGTAGAGGAGGGTTTAGGAACATGAACAAATATATGACCATGAAAGCTTCCAAAGAATCTGCTATAGAAGCAAGGAATTTAGTTGTTGAACAAGCAAAGACTACTGAAGCTGAGAACAAAAGATTGCAACTTGAAAATGTTACCCTATCTATGCAGTTCATTGAAGCAAAGAACATGAAAGTCACTCAAGATGCTCAGGACAATCAATCTCACATCAACCAAGTCAAGGAGCCAACAAAATATGAGTAAGTATTAGTTTCTTTTGCTTGTTAAAATTTCTTTTTGAAAACTTGTAAATTTAAACAGCTTGTTTGAAATTCAGTTGGCAATTTATGTATTCTCAATTATTCCTCATATACTATATGTTTGCATGAAAGTATGAACGTTTTAACTTGTCTAAGTTTCATTTCATGTATTTGTTATGACTGTTAAAAAAATCAAGTACATTCTCTCTTAAACTATATCAACCTATCTACACTTTGTTTCTTTACCCTGATAGGACTTCATGTAAATTCAGTTAGGACATGCTACTTTATAAAGCATAGTATTACTAACTCGAATATATAGATTGTTGTTTTTAAAAACATCTTAGGGTAACAGCCACAACCAAATAAGAGGAGATTGTTGGATATTGTAAATTTGTTTGTAGCCGAATTCTAGTACTTACAAATTTGTATAAGGGGTATGTGTACCAATTAGGTGGCAATGATCTTTAAAACTCAAGTTGTGGCTAGACTACCTTGGAATACCTTGAAGACTACTGCTATAAAGAACAAGCAGATTTCATCCGGAAATCAGTTGCTTGAATCTAGTTGAATTGCTTTAAAGAAAGTTGACTTTCAGCGCACATGGGTCTATTTGTCCTTGTTTCCATTTTAAGAATAGTCCCAGACTTCGTACTGTGTTTGCAACTTTGTGCCTGCCCTTTTATAGCAAAAACAACCTTGCAATAAGTTTTAGGGTCATTCGTACATAAGATGAAGATCCAACAAGTTTTAGCATTTAATGCATTCAAAATGCATTTAATGTCTGAATTTCTTCCCATTGTGAATTCAAATCATAAGCTTAATGGAAAATGAAGCTCCCTCACAACTATATAAGCAGCACTTGAGGACTTGATAAAAAACAACACTTATCGCATTTACTGAAGCTTTAACTACTCAAATCGTTTGGTCTTAAGTGTTCTATATACTTCAAAGCATTCAATACTTGGAAGAGCTTGATCATCTGGACATTATTCCATTTGCTCTCTCTAGTATTCAATAGAGTCTAGACCTTAGAGCACGAGTGTGATAAACTCTGTTTACAAATTATCATACTCCCAAAGAAACACTTAGGTCAAAGGTATTTTTGTACATGATCCATTAGTGATCATCTGTAATCACTTTAGTGGAAAAAATAATGAACATTTATAAATCCAAGATTTACCATCTTGGTGGTGGACGTAGCAAAACAATTTTGTGAACCACTTCAGATACTCTTGTCTTCTTACTACTGCCAACTTCCTTTATTTACTTCCTAGTCTTATTCAACATCATTGCAAAGGAGCATATATTATATCTGTTGAATTGCCTATTTAATTCCTTAACATTTTCCTCTACAAAACATAGTAGATTTTGTTGAATCTACTATCCTTTTTCAAACACAATTTTATAATGTAAAAAGACTATTCAACCCCCCCCCCTTCTAGCCTATTTTGAGCCACTGGGCAAACAAGTCATACAAAGGGAAACATAAGAACGTGTAATTATTCATAGTAGTGGGTAATTGAAAATAATGGATTAATAATAAACTTTATATTTATTTTTGGAAGGTTATATATTATTATCATACGAAATAAATTAACTAAAGATAACACACTTCGTTAACATTAATATGCAACATAAGAGTATCTATACATTATTTAACCTAGGAGGATCTATTCATAAAAATTAGTATGTAAAGGATCGTGAAAATCCTAACAATAAGTATTTAGTTAACTAATTGGGGTTTGTTAGGTAGAATATGTTAGTTTTTATGGCCACTTGTAGTAATTTAAAAATTCAAGGGAACATACTGTAAATTTTAGTTTCTTTCTCCAAAAATATACACATATTCATAAACTGTATTCTTAATTTTTTTTCCTTCACCTTTTTGAAACTAGCTATAGCTCATTTTCATAATTAATTTATCTTAGTTTCTTCACTCATAATTAATAACAAGCCACCGATTTTCTTAAGAACGTGGTACTCACCAACAAATCTATTGTTATTATTATTATTATTATTATATGTATGTATGTATATATATATATAGTAATATTTGTCTAAATTTGACCATAAAAATATCAAGTATATCATAAAGATTACTTCAAGATCTAAAGGTTGATTAACCTTATTATCCACTCTCACAGTCGTTATAATTTTGAGATAAAAATCCTTCTCTTTTAGCAATATCTCAAGCTTCTCTCTCTCTTTCTCTCTACTATTTCTTGTCTTTTGAGTTTCAAAAGGCTCAATTGACTTACACCTTTATGCATTTTGTTATGTTTTCATGGAATAATTAATTAACAATTTGGTCCCTCAACTTCTAGCCAACTAAAAGTTATGTCCCACCTTTTTTATTTCTATTCATTTGGTCTCTTATGTCAATTTTTTTGGTCAGATACCCTTACTAAGTTGAGGGACCAATAAATAAATGTATTTAGTGAAAGGTAGTGGTATGTAGTATAACCCTTATATATTCTTTTGTTTTCTCTTTTGTCCGGTCAATTCCATTTTATATGAGTTCGAATAACGCTATATCTAATCTGTGAACTCCGTTATATAAAACCACAAACAAACCTCAAATTTTGTTTTACAAATTTCCCAAAATAGACCTAATCCAATGCATCGTGCTCCTCTACGAAATCTTTCACGACCTCCCAGTCTCTTCTTCCTTCGCCATCTCTCTTCTCAATAAACGGTGGCTTCACCTCCTTTGTTCGTCCCCAGCCTCCCACATATTTCACACAATCACGCTCTCCATATCCTTTTGCTCTATCGGCTCCTCTATTATTAATGTATAGGAAACTATTCATTCATTTATATATGGAAAGATTTTAAATATATTTTATTTTTCTCAACATAACAAGGGTATTTTTGACATATCAAAATATTTGGCAACATTTCTAACGATAACCGTATGAGGGGAAATCTAACAAAAAAATAATATAAGGGACCAAATGAATAAATTCTAAACATTAGGAACTAACTGAGAGTTAGCGTAAACGCCCCAATTTCATACCCATGTTTGTAACATCCAATAAAATGTTGAATTCAATCAAGAAGGACTAACGGATGTTAACTTTAAGGGGGTTCAAAGTGTCAAAGGACGAAACAAGAAACAAATATGAGAGCAGAAGGGAGTAAAGTGTCCAAAAGTGAAGGAAAAATCAAAAGTGGCGCAGCCTACTACCATTTTGGGCATGGCGTCCAAAAGTGTAGTAGGGGCGCCCAAATTGGTTGTTTCCGTCTTCATTTTACTTCTTTGTTACAACTCTTTCCGCACATGGTACAATACATTAAAGCACTAACCAAAAAATATATTTTGTTGCCTTCACAGTTAAACCTCGTTAGCCTATAAATAGACGCCTCTGCCCAGTGCTTTCATAGGATAGAGACTTCAGAATGAAGAGAAAATTATACACATAAGGTTTTTAAATAAATCTCAGAGTGCTGTTAAACTGCCAAAATCCCTCCTAAACACTTATACTCATGTTGGAAATGTAAATATTTTGTTATTCTGTCATTTTTATTTTGGGGATTAGGACCAAATGTAATTAATAGGAACAGATAGCTTCCCTATTTTTCTTTCTATTTATTGATCTGAATGACCGTCACGCTCGCTCGCTCTGTCCTTTTGACCAAGAAAATCAACTAATGAACAAAAAGATGGGCCAAAATTTAATCCTTTATTATAGCTTTATATCTGCAAAAAAAAATTTTCTGCTTTTTAGCTAACGCACACACACGCACTTATGTAAAGATATTCTGACTATTACCCTTCAACCCGATAAACACACCCGGGTATCCATGATCTATAAAGAGAGGCTACGGAAAACTTTGGCTAAAATTATCACATCCTGCGCCCCTTACGAAGGGGCCAACAGGGTGAAGCCATCCTAGCTATTCATCAGCCAACGTTAAAAGCATATATATTTTTAGGACACTCCATGGACCGATCGGTTTTATACCTTGAAATTAATGACCAATCTCTGGTACAAAAATATATGTAAATGAATAAAATTATATGCACAGTGGCTAATTAATAATTTTGATGGTATTTTCCTAGACCATTTGAATGATGGATCCCAGAAAGAGTATAAACCCTTCACCTGAGATCTGTGCAATCTTGGGAAGTCGAAAATTAGGTGAAATACGAAGGTTTTATACTCTGGAGAAAGAATCCATTATTCCAGGAAAAGTCTCAGACTGTCAAAACAAAGCATGTGCTTGTCCGATCAAACTTAGGATCAATGAAGTTAATTATAAAAACACACTATACTTAAATCAAAAAATTCGTGCAACCTTGCCTTTTGATACCTTCAACCAAACACTAATCCTCCACCAAATACCAACATCCAAACCACCAATCTCCCACCAAATACTTACTACAAAAATCCTAACCCTTTCTTACCAAACCAAAGTTACCGTTTCCCAAATACCAGTATACCTCAAAATCCAAATGGTTTTCCATTCCCCATCACCAATCCGCTCCAAAACAGCCCACAGATGGACCCTAGAAACTATGCCCATCAGGGACAAGTGATGACTTACCTACCATTTAATGATTTTGGTGGTCAAGAAGAAACTTCAAATATCGCACCTCCTCAAAATATGTACCAAATGCCTCAGCAGGTCTTAGGAATGAACTCAGTTGCACCAAATCCCAAAAATATATACCATGCTCCGGCTCCACCCCTCACAAAAGTGGTGACAGATGTTGAGAACCTCAAAGAACTAATACTCAAAGTTCTTAACCAAGGAGAATTTTCTACACGGTCATTGACACTACAACTTTCAGCTATGTTGCCGTCAAAGTTTAAAATGCCTGACATAGAGAAGTTTGATGGGACTCGATGCCCTATCTCCCACTTAAAATCTTACTCTACCGTTATGTAGTAGAGGGGAGTTAGCTTCGAAGCTATGGCTTCAAATTTCCATCTAACCTTAGTAGGAGCAGCTAAGCAATGGTTAATGCTGACAAACAGTAGTACTATGGGTACTTGGGATCAAATCGCTGAGGAATTCCAAATGAGATACAAAGAAAATAGTAGCTCTGAGAATAAAAGGGAACTTGAGGCATGCATCCAAAGGGAAAAAGAAAGTTGTGCAGACTTTGCAGCCAGGTGGAAGAAGAAAATAGCCGAAACACTAGACAGACCCGATCCGGTTGAATCAACCAGGATGTTTAGAAAAAATTTCCAACCCATCTACTTGGAACACATGAGGTACCTCCCTTATGGCAACTTCAACGCCATAGTGGAAGTAGGAATTCCCATCGACGAAGATATATGCACCGTGCATTTAAAGGTCAATACACCTCCTAGTTCATTCTGTTACACTAAAGGAAAAGAAGCAGCATCATGGGCAGCTGTCCACATGGTAGGAAACATGCCAACAATATCACCAACAAACTTCTCTACTCAAAACTATGGCACTATACCATGGTCCTATGGAGCAGATAGATCCATCAATACAACTGGTGGAAGTAACGGTCCAAACATAAACTTCAAAAGACCAAACAGAGGAAATAGGCATTACGACGAACTACAAGCTCCCATATCTCTAATACTGCAAGGGCTAATGGCACAAGGAGTACTGAAGCCATTAGAAAACTACAGGCCGTCGAATCCTCTGCCTAACACATGGAATCACGCCTAGTTCTGTGAATACCATCGCTACAGTGCTCATCTTACTGACAAGTGTTACCTACTAAAGAATGTAATCCAAGATCTTATCGATGATTAAGTCATCGAGAAACCTCACCCTAGGCCCAATGTAGTTAATAACCCACTACCTCAAATCAACATGATTGAGATCAATGAAGAAAGTTGTGTACCCATTGAATTTGAAAGGAATGAAAAGATGTTTCCTTACATTGTTGTTCCTCTCTTTCTACAAAAGGAGCTTAGCTATAACATGCTCTCTTGGAATATTATCATAGGGAACAGTCAAGCTACGCTTCAGTAAAAGAGTAGCACTAAGAAAACCAATTGGATCGACGGAGATGTCAGTCACCTCACTAGGTCTAGTCAAGCATATCAACCCAACCAAGAAAATGGTGACCACTCTGGGAAAGATAAAGAAGTGGACACTTGGGCTAAAAGTATGGAAGATACCCTACTAGCTCAAATGAAGAAAACCCAAGCCAATATATCCATCTGGGGCTAATTGTGTGCTTCTAAAAACCATCGTGACATACTGGCCAAATCTTTAAGCCAAGCAGTCATCCCCATTGAAACATCTCTGGCGATCTGATCGAGATGATAGGCAATATAAATTTTGGGAATGTGATCATGTTCAATGATTTCGATCTACCAAAGGAAGGAATCAATCACATTGATGCTCTTCACATCATTGTAGGGGTCATGGAAGAAAGGGTTCCTTAGGTCCTGATAGACAACGGCTCATCTCTGCATATGTGTCCTACAAGCACGTTAGCAAAACTGAGATCAAAGATCTCATAATTAACTCCTTCATCATAGACAGTAAAGGCATACGACAACACAAGTCGGTGTGTCCTAGGAGTGGTAACTTTGAAGATGACAATTGGCCTGCTAACTATGCCAATTGAATTGCAGGTCCTAGATATTCCTGCCACTTTCAATTTATTATCGAGACATCCATGGATCCATGGGGTGAAAGGGATAGCTTTTTCGCTGCACCAACGTGTCAAGTTCATCCACGATGATCACATAGTGATCATATTTACTAATAAAATCACTGAAAACAAGGAAAGTGGGGATATCCCAATCCTCGAGATAGATCATAAAGACACTGGTATCTTCCTAAGTGGCTTTGAAGTCATCCCTCAAGCCATAGTCAACGCAATTAAATTTGGGCGAGAGACTGACATTACTGGAAAGAAACCCACAGTCTTCGGAGATATGGTACCATTAAACATGCTCAGAAAAATAAACTATATGTCTGGTTTGGGTCTTGACAGAAATCAACAGGGGCTGATCAATTTAGTCCAAGATGAAATCAAAGAATATATTCCTCCATTTGGTTTAGGATACAAACCTATACTAGCCGAGTTAAAAGCTGTCATGAGAGAAAAACGTGAAAAGAATAAGGCAGAACGTGAAAAGCGACCTTACAAGGATCCTCCTTTACAGCCATACAGAAAGACCCTCAATGGATACTTTGTAAGAAAAGGCGAAACGGATACCTATCTCATGTTTCCAGAACCGTGGATAGACCGAAACGGTAAAAGACACCCTGGTTGAGAAATATTCGAAAATGTTAGTCTCACCACCAACGAAATGGAAAAGGTTATCATGGAACCCCACAACACCGCATATAAAACAATGATAGTTGAGAACACTTGGACTATATACCAAGATGATTGTTCCTTGGCTTTATTCGGTAGTGACTTCATGGAGGATAGTTTTTTGGGTATGATTGATGGAGTAATTAGCTATGAAGAGCTCCCAACTGAATTTGTAGCTATTACTGATAGTCCATTGCAAAACTGGTACAGAACTACTGGTCCGCTCCTGACAATGGCATACTTAGTGGATCGCTTAGGATACACCCTTCCCCATGTTTCCCTTTTTTCCTCGGACTGGTCACCTACTAGCCCACTTCATAAAATTTACGACCTTAATCCCCAGGACCTCAATAAAATAGCCAACCATGTAACCCTGATTAATAATAAAAATCTTGATGTCTTCATGTATTCCTTGTTTGCACCTGCGTTAAAAAATGAATTAACAAAATTAAATGAAAACAAAATAGAACCAGCTAATAATGAGTTATTTAACGAAATGGACCAAAAAGATAAGGAATATTTTAAAGAGCTCGCTAAGTTGGTCAAGCAACGAGAGGAGAACAGACAGCGGCATCAGAAGAAGACTTGTCCACTATCAATTTGAGGCTGAACAGTGAGATCAAAGAGGTCAAGTTCGGCAGTTATCTTCAGGGGGTTAGAAAGAGTAACATTGATCAGTCTACTCAAAGAGTTTTTCAGATGTCTTCACATGGTCTTACGAAGACATGCCTGGTTTGGATCCAGCGATTGTAGAACATCGGATTCCTACATACTAAGATGTTAAACTAGTTAAGCAGAAGCTCCACAGAATTAAGTCAGAATGGTCACTAAAAGTGAAAGAAGAAATCATGAAGCAACTACACGTCAAATTTATTCGAATGGTTGAATATCCGATTTGGCTATCAAATATAGTGACAGTGCCAAAACTTAATGGAAAGGTTCGAATCTGCATAGACTTCTGCGACCTCAACAAGGCATCTCCCAAAGACGACTTCCCTCTACCCAACATTGATATTGTGGTAGACGTTGTACTGTCATGCCATTCGAGTTAAAGAATGTTGGGGCTACTTACCATAGAGCTGCCACTACTCTCTTCCAACGATTGTAGAACATCAGATTCCTACATACTAAGATGTTAAACCAGTTAAGCAGAAGCTCTGCATAATTAAGCCAGAATGGTCACTAAAAGTGAAAGAAGAAATCATGAAGCTACTACACGTCAAATTTATTCGAGTGGTTGAATATCCGATTTAGCTATCAAATATAGTGACAGTGCCAAAACTTAATGGAAAGGTTCGGATCTACATAGACTTTCGCGACCTCAACAAGTCATCTCCCAAAGAAGACTTCCCTCTACCCAACATTAATATTGTGGTAGACGATGTACTGTCATGCCATTCGGGTTAAAGAATGCTGAGGCTACCTACCAAAGAGCTGCTACTACTCTCTTCCATTACATGATACATAAAGAAGTCAAAGTGTATGTGGATGACATGATGGTTCATTCTGACGATTCAAATGGCACCCATATCAAAGACCTTTGAAAATTCTTCGAAGGGTTAAGGAAACACCAAATGAAGCTCAACCCAACAAAATGCACATTCGGAGTCACCAAAGGCAAAGCCTTAGGGATTATGGTAACCGAGCAGGAAATTGAAATAAAACCTACTAAAGTAAAAACTGTCATAGACATGCCACAGCCAAGGACACCAACAAAGGTTAAGGGTTTCCTCGGTCTACTACAATATATCAGTCGCTTCATCAGGTAGCTGACATCTATGTATGAGCCACTATTCAAGCTCTTGAAAAAGGACATTGATCGGGTATGGGATGAAGAATGCCAGCTTGCTTTTGAAAAAGTCAAGGAATACCTTGTTAACCCGCCAGTGCTAGCACCTCCTCATATTCACAAATCTCTCCTGCTATACATAATTGTCATAGACACTGCTGTATGGGCTATGCTTGCACAAGAAAAGGAAGAGTCCTATGCTAAAAATGTCATTTATTTCATAAGCAAAAAGTTACAAGGCAGTGAGCTCAACTACTCAGCCTTAGAGAAAAGTTGTACTAGTCTAGTATGTGCAACACAGAGACTCAAGACCAACTGGCAAGCTCGGTCCATCAAAGTAATCTCCAGAATGGACCCAATGAAATACATCTTCGAAAAGCCATCACTCTCTAATCGGCTGGCTAAATGGTCATTCTTACTCAATGAGTTTGACATCACATATGTCATGCACATATCTATCAAAGGAAGTGTGATTGCAGATCATCTAGCTGATTTACCATTAGAATCAGAAGATGCTACAGAACCAAATTTCTAAGATAAAGGTGTCCTTGAAATTATAGATCATGACACCAAATGGAAAATGTTCTTTGATGGGGCGGGCAACAAACGAGGCTTCAGCATAGGAATCGTGCTTAGTGATCCAGCATATTCTCATACTCCTTTGACCATAAGATTGGAGTTTAAATGTTCAAACAACACTACCGAATACGAAGCTTGCATCGCCGGTCTAGAAGAGGCTCTTCAAAGAGGAGGAAAGGAATTAGAAGTCTTTGGTGATTCCGCCTCGATTATAAATTAAATCGAGGGGAAATGGAAAACACAAGATCCTCGGCTACAGTTATATCATGCTCGATTGACGGCTTTAGCAAAAAAGTTTAATGATATCTTGTTCCATTATATTCTGTGAGATAGAAATCAATTTGCAGATGCTTTAGCGACATTAGCTTCGTTGGTCAAAGTTCCAGCATAGATCAACGTTCAACCATTTGTGCTCGGGAATAAAATAACCTTTGCCTACTGCTTCACAATTAATATAGTTCTTGACAAAGACCATGAGCTCTGGTACTTGGACATCTGGAACCTACTCAAGAAAGGAGTTTATTCAGAAAATTTAGAAAAAAAAAAAAAAGTCTTTCTACGAAGATAGGCATCACAATTTGTGATCAACGGAGGTAGCCTATATAAAACGCATTACCAAGGATTAAATCTTCTATGCATAGATCAGGTCAAGGCAGACCGAGTCATGGACCAACTACATGGTGATACTTGTAGGCCACACATGATGGGCATATGCTTTCAAAGAAAGCAATTAGACAAGGATATTATTGGAGTACGCTAAAAATCGATTGTATTTAGTGGGTGCGTCACTGTGACAAATGCCAGCGCTTCGCCAATCTACAGCATGTTCCCCCGCATATACTATACAACTCCACGGCTCCCTGGCCCTTCTCAACAAGGGGAATTTACGTCATAGGTCAGGTTCACCCAAAAGGATCAAATGGCCATGAGTATGTCCTAGTAGTTGTTGACAACTTTACAAAGTGCTGAATTGCAAGAAAGTATCCGAGTTTTTCAAGACAAATATCATATATCGTTACGGAGTGCCTTTTGAAATAATCTCTGATATTGGTACACACTTCGAGGGAGAAGTAAACTGATTACTAGATAAATTCAAAGTGCAACGACATAAGTCCTCCCCATATCGACCACAGGTCGATGGTGCTGTTGAAGAAGCCAACAAAATAGTAGAAAACATTATCAGAAAGATGGCTAAAATAGGAAGAAACTGGCATGATAATATTTCGTTAGCTCTCTAGGCTATTGCACCTCAATTCACACACCTATTAGGGCTACGCCATATTCTTTGGCCTATGGAATGGAAGCAGTATTGCCCATTGAAATTGAGGTCCCATCATTGAGAGTAATGATGGAAGCAGATATAGCCAAGGTTGACTGGATCAAACAGCTCTACGATGAGTTAGCACTGTTAGATGAACGAAGATTACTAGCCTTAGAGCACACTCGAGCATAACAAAAGCGAATAGCTTGAGCTTTCAACAAAAAAGCCAAAAGCCAAAGTATTCAAGTAAGAGATTTGGTACTCCATTAAAAACCCCTAGTTATGTGGACAATAGGGGAAAATGGAAGTCTCCATGGATGGGACCATATATTGTGAAACGGGTATAGTCAGGAGGCGTTGTTTTCCTTACTAATCAAGAGGGGGAAGATCTCGTTCAGCCCTTCAACATGGACAAGCTCAAGCGGTACTATGCATAGGCCAAGATGTGTCTAAGTGATCAAGTTACTATTTCTTATTTCAGCTCGCTAGATTGAAAACCCGAAAGGGCGGTCTAGGGTAATGTTAGAGCATCTGAAAAAAGAATATACAAGGAGAGATTAAGGCTCGCTAGGTTGAAACCCCCAAAAGAGCGGCCTAGGCAAAAGGTAGAGCACAACAAAAGAACATTTATGAGAAGAAGAGAGAATAGTCTCCAGCATATGGTCTACGGCAAACAGTTTACAGCTCATAACAGAAAACAGGTTGTCAACAAAAGTCTGCCCTCAAGGGCAGAACTACGTCGACCTGACCCTCAGCACTGAGGAACGTAGGCAGCCTTCGAGTGCGGTCGAATATGTACAGAAGTACGGGGAAGATTCATTATATTACAAAAAGAAGATTACATTTCGTTCTTGGACCAACAAATGAAACACCACTACAGAGCTAATACATATTTAAAACAACAAAAACATAATATTTTGAAGGTCCATAATGTGCAACAAAAGAATACACGTCTAGGACATTGAGGTAGTCATTAACCACCCTAAAGATACTTCCCAAATGGCAAAAAAAAAAAAAACCCTCAGGAAGGATCATTAACCCCTCCCACTCCAACAACCATCCACTCTAATGTCGCCGACGTCCTAACCGGGCCCACACATTCCTCCGAGGTGCAGTAGATACTCCAACGTCATCAGGATGAGATCCTTCTAAACTCTCGTCATCATCAGCATCACCATTATCTAGTACGATAGTATTACTCGGGCCAGTAACATCCCCACACTGAGCATTGCTTCTTCTACCCAGATTACTTGGGCCTGCATCATCGCTCCATTGTGCATTGCTCCATCTCCTTGCATTTCTCAATCGGGGAGGAACATTGCTGGGCCTTGCTTCATCAGGGACATTTGTCATCTGTGCTCCAAGGCCGTACATTCACTAAAACTCTTGTTGTAAAGTTGGGGGAACTACTAAGCCAGAACTATCCAAATATTCACCAATCACCATGAGTCGAGCATCTATGCCACTAGTAACTTGTCTTCCCAAAATTTCCCTGAGAGTACGTCAGATAACCCGTGAATGGTCCTCAGTAGTTTAGAAGTATCCACGTCAGATAACAATGGGATAAAAACATATTCTCTGAGAATGTATTGGTTGTGGCCCGCAAGGGATTGTTGCTCCACATTCGTTGAATATTCGTACCAACATTCCCCGAGTTAACAAACGCTTGCCACGAAGTGGAGATGGAAACGAGGCTACTGTGAAGTTATTCCTTGTAAGCAACGGCAACCAATAAAAAAATCCATAAATGTATCCCCCAAAAAAACATTCTATGTACACTGTGTCTTTATAATAATAAATGGTACATTTTTTTCTTTTTTATGCATCGCTAAATAAATAACTTTTATGCATCGTAGAATAAATACATTGCATTAATAAAATGTAAATTACAAAAATTGAAAAAAAAGAAGTCTATTGGGCCTGTGTTGACCTACTCCTCTCGAGGCCTCCACCCATAACTCGAGGACCCGTTCCACCAATCCTATACTCTCGCCCCCTTGACCTGGCATGACCCGATCCACCGACTTTGTCATCATCATCATTTCTGCGTCTGGACCTGCTGACAATATCGTTACCTCGGCATGAGAGTTTATCCATTGCCCACTGATATAATTTAGCAAGGCCAAAAAAGCCTTTCGCCACTTTCGATATCATGAAACGTCCACCTATTGGACAAAAGGATATCACTTCAGAAAAAAATGACGACAAGTTTGAGGAAAGAAAGAAATGAAATGGAAATAATATACCGCATGTGCCCTATTGCGAATTTGATATGGCTCTGGGATGTTGACATCAGGCAAAGCTTCCTCCATAGATCTCCCTCGACGAGAATAACGGACACTGGTAAAATCGCTAGAAGGGACATAATAGTCAGTATGCGCATCAGAGACGAAATGTGAAGACCTAGGCCTATCTACGGCATCAGATGCACGTCTAGCTGCAGCTGGGATAGGACGAAGCACCGTCCTCAGGAACTCAGCATAGGGCATAATAGGAAAGGCCTCAGGAGGAACGAAGTACCTCGCTAGGCATTGATACCGATTGGGTATAAGATCTGGCGCAATCACCCATGGTGGTGGAGGTGGTGGTGTCTCTGGTCCTATAGGGCGAAGATAATGCTGTCTGTTCACCCGCTCTCCCATGTACAAAGAGTCGTGCATGATGGACACCATCAAAATACGGTGGCTACTCATCTCCAGAGCCATCAAATATGAATCAGATAAACCTCTCCAAGGAGTGATGCTCACCCAGTCTATACGAGAACGAGCAATCCTCTCTCATACGATCTCCACGGGTAAGTTAGGAGCATTCCGATCGGTTTGCATTCAAGTACTCTGCAAGGAAGGGAGGTACTTGGAACCGTCTCTGAAATGGAAAAGGAGCGAAGCCAAAAATTTCATAGTCCCAGATCTACAGAAGGAAAAACAAAAAAGAATTAAATGATGGAAATATGTATCCAAGGGCATAAATAATTAAATCAAGAAAGTTACCTCCCAAGCATGAGAAAAACCATTGCGATTGGGAGAGTCGTTACGACACGAGTGATCCATCGAGGAATAAAATTCGGCTAGGCCTGCCTGTCCCCAGTCAAACTCAGAAACCTGGAATAAATCACGAAGACAACCCAGGATGGATACTCGTAGAGTAGTAGACGAGTTCGTAAAAATAGTCATCCCCAAAAAAACAACAAAAATACCCTAGCTACGCGCGTTACTGCCTCGTAATCATTATCATCTACGAGCCATGCATTCTATTCAAGCCAGGCCTTTATATTAAGAATATGAACCTCATCAGTGCTTTTGTACTCTAGCACAAAGCACAATAAGTATTCAACCACTGCATGCTGATAACGGAGGTTGTAATCCGGCGTCAAATTCCTACCAACTCCAGTAGGATTACTAGTGATGGTGGCAAAATCGCAGAGGGTCATGGTAACTTCCCCCCAGCTGAAATGGAAATTATGGGTGGTATCCCACCAGTATTCCCTCAAAACTTCATGAATGGACAAGTAGCTGCGAAACTTTCCTACAGTTCGCAGGAACATCGTTAAACCAGTTTGCTCCACCAAGGCTCTCACTTGTGCCGGAAGTGAATCATAAATTATGGCCAGTTTTTCCGTATTAGCCCGGAGCTGCATAATTGTTTCCCGCGCCTAAAAAAACAATGAAAATCCAAGATTCATAATCCTAAAAATAAATACACACCAAAACAAACAAAAAACACACGAAAAAAAGCATAATTCACTTTATTATATCATTCCATTCATTTATATCATATTATTCATACATCCATGCATGTTTTGCATTTTACGAGAAACAAGAAAAAGAAAAAAAACACATGATATATTTCTTTTCCTCATACATTGACATGAATGTTCACATTATATACAAGCAGGTTATAGATAGTTTGCAAGAGATGTTTCGGTTTTTTCAACCAAAATCAATGGGTGATGTTCGGTCTGCTCAGTGCTGTCGTCTGTTAGACATCAAAGTAGCTCAACCTCGTCTAAGTACAAATCGTTTGATCTGCTGGAAAGCTCCTCCGCCCAATTATTTCAAATTGAATACAGATGGTTCGTCGGTTAATGATTTTGCAGCTGGGGGAGGTGTTATTCGAGACTCAGGGGGTTTTTACATCTCTAGTTTCTCTAAATTCTACGGCTTCGGAACTAACACTAAAGCGGAATTCAGGGCCCTTTGTGATGGTCTTCAGCTTTGTCGTGATTTACAGATTGTGCATGTCATTGTGGAGGTTGACTCTTTGTTGGTTGCGTCGGTTCTCAAAAATAAACTTTGTTGCCCTTGGTCGGTAGATTACGAATTTCATCGTTGTTCTTTACTGCTTGGAAGCTATGAAGTCCAACATGTTTTTCGAGAGGGGAATAGAGTTGCCGACCGATTAGCTGCTGCAGCTCAATCTACACAACAGGATACAATCTATAATATGGTTTCTCAGCTTCCTAGAGAGGTTCGCCAAGCTCTTCAGCATGATGCTTTGGGAATTGTTTTTTTTCTTAATAGATAATATGTTTATTAAGAATAGGGGTCGAGCTGTCTTAGCTTTTATTAGTTTATGTATTTATTTTCGAGGTCAGGCTCCTCCGTCCTCCCATTTATAAGGGCAAGGCTGGTTGTCCCCCTCAAGTTTGTACTCTCCTTTATTTTTTTGAATTAAAAAAAATTGTGATTATTTATAAATCCATATGTATATTTGTCTTGAAAATATATGTACGCATCTTAATTCGGGCTTAAACTCATTCCCTTAGCACTAAGTAAGTAGAGATGTCATGAAAATATTTTTTCCCAAAAAGAAATTCGTATTTTGTCCTGTCTACTATTCATTGGGTCATTTTATTTAATGCATGTATTTTTACCCAATTGGGACATGAATTCTGTGCATATAATATATCCCCCTGAAAAGAGAGAAGCAAGTCAATAGCATTTTATCTTTATACATCTATTCGCACGATATGTTTTATTTTGCTAAACTAGCATATCCATATATCTGAAAGTATAGTCAAAATAGGCAATTAGACCAAGGGAGACGATTGTCTCACGAGGGGAAACAAAACTCACGTGGCGCAACATTGCCGACACAGAACAAGCCATCGACACTCTAGGCCGTCGTTTCAACAAAGAACCAACCTGATATAACAATGACCCAATGGCCAAATCATATCGGGGTTAACACAATAGTAATATTGAATGCCCCATATCTACTGCTTGCCCAGGAGACAACTGAATAAATACTAAGATTGAGTATACCCGTCGACTACAAAGGTCGGCAATAGAAAAACAATCCAACAAGACTAGGAATACTACCCGACTGTAAAGTTTATATAACTTTACCCAACATTTTCCTTAACAGAATAGGAGGGCAAAATAATAATAATAATACAATGTGAAGCAAGAATCTGGGAATTACAACTTAAAAGAAACGACAACTGTGATAAGCACGAACCATGTGACCTCAACTCTTCTATCGATCCATTGTGCACTGCAACAGCCAGGATCTACTCGGCCTCAACACGGCTAACGAATAACTACACACTAGAAAATAAAGCAAGGAGTGAATCATAAAGACCTAGTACGCTGCTACGAACAACAATATAACATATTATGAAACATTATTATAAATAAACATGTCATCGCGTTACTATGATGAAAACCCGTGAAGACGTGTCGTATGCTCTATATTCTCCACAAGATAGCCTTACTTTCTTATTTACTAAACCATCCAAATGAACCAGGGTGAAATTCCCTGCTCACAAACAAACAGACCAATTAGAATGAACTCTCATAGAAATCGTCATATATCAGTATGCATATCGATTTGTACACGCATCACGTAACTCGTATAAACATCATGTATAAGTATGTATATCTATATATATACACATTAAATCTCTCATATAATCATCATGTATAAGTGTGCATATCTATATATATACACATCATGTCTCTCATGGAATTATTGTATATAAGTATGTATATCTAAATTAAATATATACATATCCAGTTCTCAACAATACAAACATGTCACTTAGATCGCATGTTTCAACCAACACTTTGATATCATATAAGTGCTCATAGTAAGCCACGTAAGGGATAGAGAAGATACCGAACCAATGTCGTTATGTTGCTCCTGCAATCACAAATGTTAAGCCATGAACATATCATGATTAATGTATCGAGGATACCGAGCTCTCTACTCGGGTGTTGAGCTCTCTACTCAGACACATAGCACTAGTCACATCGCCTTATTGGTTATGACAGTGGGGGCTACTTCCCCACTGTGATCAGTAGTGGAAGGGTGCGAACCAGCTCCGGTACAACGATCTATCACTAGCACGAATCCATAATTCGTGACAGTGATGTATCGTCCCACCATCAATGCATAAACTCAAGTAATGTCAGCTGGACTTATATGTAATACACAAGTAAATGCTTACTTCCCAATTCTCAAGTAGGTTTAATGCTCTACTAAACTCATACGATTATGTACATTGTTGCCATAACCACAAAACCACATTAGGAGCTCAGTTGAGTCTCTATAATACAAGTTCCAGGTACGTACACTTAAATCAATCAAATCTCCAAAAGCTACTACTCTATCCAAAAGGATTCTAAATATCGTAGGATCTCACCACGATTCTCATTAGATCTGATTGTTCCTTAAACTCGACTGCGTTGAGTCTTTACTGCAATTCATCCCCAATTGGTTATAAATGCTATATACATTTCCAACCCTTTCTAAGTTCTCGGTACAAGCATAGCTAGTTCTTGTCTCATTTAGAAACCCTAGTTCGTTAAGTTCATAGCTCCACCTATTAGTGAAACTCTAGGTTGAACAACCAATCATATCATAATTTATAAGTATACAAACTATACATCATTGAAACCTCATGGCATTCACGAGTAAATCATACTTTGATTAAAAATACACAATATGATTTAAAAGTCATATTATCAAAACAACATAGAATATTTAATCCTTAAATCAATGTCACATTAATGCTTTTATAGTCAAAATGTCAAATAAGCATATAAGATCATTTTCTAGCATAAACCCAAGCTAAGTTAACAACTTAACGAACAACCCATTATATAATCTCCGAGACTAGTTTGATAGTCTAAGATTGTCGAATAACTATAATATACTCACTACCGTTCCTTTTAGAATGATAATTTATCATGTAAATCTTAAATCCATTAAGGCTCATACACTAGTCATAGACCATCCTTGTCACGTTCAAGTCCTAGAAGTCTCATGATAAATTGTGCTGCAATACTAGAGACCTTATTGAGGTTCTCTAACCTTATGTGTCAAGAAGTGCACTCAAATGATAAAACAAAAAGGGAATAGATAAGGTCCCGAGGATGTCCGTGAGATACTATTCCATAAGACCAAGACAATACAAACATGTCTTCGATAACAATTAACTTGGTTATCTTCGCGACTTCATAACTAGACTTCTATATATAGTGTGATAAGGCATATACTAGGGGTGAGCTTGGTCCGGTTCAGTCCACTTTTTTAGAAAAACTAAGAGAACCAGGACCAGACCAATAGTCTGGTTCTTAAAAAATATAGAACAAAGACCAACCTAATATGCCTGAGAACCAATACATTGGTCCCAGAACCAATTGAAGATGTACGAGAACCAGGACCGGACCAATACGATGCATATCTTTGATCAAGAGGATAACTAGATTTTCTAAAAAAACAATGATCAATAATCAAATCATGTTCTTCATTCGTACAACATTTTGTTGGGTTCGTTGTTCTTGTGAAAATAAAATAAAGGTAAAAATCATTACTTCCAAATTAATAAAGAGAAACGAAAAAGAAAGTTGTAAGGAAATTTATTGCAAGTTATCTTCCTCTCCGATCCCCTTATGGTTAATCTTTTAATTTCAAATATCCTTCAAACTTGGTTGAATAATGTTTGGAATCAAATTATTATATATTTTCTTTAGGTTGTAAGTTGTATCCATTTTATTATCTTCTTATCAATTTATATATATATATATATATATATATATATATATATATATATATATATATATTAATTATGCTATATTAGTATATTAAATATAATAAAATAATAATAAATACACATTGGTCCGGTTCGGTCCGGTTCCTTGTTTTTGGTTTCTGGAACCGGGGACCGACCCAATTGTCCGATTCTGTAAAAATTCAGATCCAGGACCAATCAAAAGTATTGGTCAGGTCCATTTTTGACTGGTCCGGTCCGGTTCCAAAATACTTCTGCCCACCCCTAGCATATACCATCTCACTTCGTTCTAAAGGAGAGTTCTCCAACTCACCATCTCGGATTCCCCGAGATGTTCCCAATATTCCAAACCAAGTTCTTAGGCAAGTCAACGTGCATTTATGCACTCAAGGCGACTCTTAGTGAGTCGGAATTCCTAACATCATTAACCCTAAATCCATAGGCTCCAAAACAGGGTAGGTTTCATTCCTACAAGTCTTGGGACTTCAATTGAAGTCCTAAGATAACCAAAATCACATGTTACACATAAACAGTTCACACGTCCTTTACTTACGATCACACATTTGTGACTTGAATATTCCCAAAACCCGTAGGACTTTTTCTTAGAGTTATTTAGAACATAATAAATCACTTTGTGACTCCGTTGAGTCAAAAGCCAAATTCCCATTGCTAGGTCATAGCCAAATTTCAGGATTTCAAGTTCATCCGGGTTCCTAAACCCACAACAAGTAATTTTAATTACTAGTTACTTCAATGGACCTGACAAAACATTCATAAATCCAACCCCACATGTTATCATTCCAAAACCCATCATAAACCCATCATCTAGACAAGTTTTAACACTACAATTCATGGGAAACAAGCGAAGACCTAAAGTATAACCGAGGTCACGAGAAAGAATTATGCAAGTGAACTATAAACCGAATCGCATTTCGGCTAAGGTCGAATTACAACTTGTAACTTTAACAAGTTAAGGTTTATGGAACATGTAAAACTAAGGTATTTGGCTTCTAAATAGCCTACCTACACATATCAAGGCTCTCACCTCAAGCCAAACATGAGATGTTACAGTTATTTGACATGCAAAACGAGAAGGTCAACACACGAAGGTTTGGGGTCTTACATTATTAAACATATTGTGTATTGATTGTTAACTAATTATGTTAATGTGTTCTTGAGTACCGACTATTGAGTATTAATTAATTTTTAATTTTTATATTACTAGTTATTTTACCCGCTCTCAGCATGAGTACAATTTGAGATATATATATATATATATATATATATATATATATATATATATATATTGTTCCATTGTTATAATAAATTTTTTCTATTGTTAGTAATATTAAACGATTTTTTTACCTAAATACTTTTAAAATTAACATCCAACTTGATAATAATATTAGAATTTTTTTTTGTTAAAAACTTTTTAAATCATAATTCATATTTAAATAATGTGGGATACTTATTTTCTATTTCTATTGGCAATGAAAGTTTAAATCAACAATTCCAGTCTCAACCACCTCAACCACAACAATTTCCAAATCAAAATCAATTGAGAATTGAAGAAGCTCCAAAACAAGATGGAACAAACAAAAGTCAAGCAGTGTTGATAAAATACATGCTTGAAGAAATTGAAAATTTAAAGAAGCACATTGTGACTTCTGAAGCCGAGAAAAGAGAAGAAGGGAAGTTCCCTAGTCAAACCGAGCAAGCAAAGTCAATCACCGTTTTGCGAAGTGGTAAGGTAATAGGAGAAGAGGTAAGTGATCCAGTTCATTCTTCTAATGTGCCTGATTCAGTAGAGAATTCTGAAAAAGAAGATGAAAAGGATAATAATAGTAATGAAACAATTAATCAAGAAGTAGAGGTAGAAGTTTCCAATAAGGAAAAAGAGAAAGAGGTTCAAAATAAAGAGGTAGAAGTAGAACTAGAAAAAGAATTAGAACAAGAAGAAGAGGAACCATATGTGGCTCCACCACCATATGCTCCTCCAATCTCGTTTCCAAGAAGACTTATGAAAAACAGAATGGACAAACAATTTACGGAAATTTATAATATGTTATCCAAAGTGAATGTTAATCTCCATTTGCTTAATGTTATTAAAAATATTCCAGCTTATGCAAAGTTTTTCAAAGATCTTCACTCTAAGAAACACAAGTTTGAAAACAATGAAAAAATTATTGTTTCTGAAAACGTAAGTGCTGTTTTACAACCCGAATTACCCCCTAAGTTAAAAGACCCTGGTAGCTTTAATATCCAAGTTTCCTTGGGAAGCTCTAAAAAGATGAAAGTTATGCTAGATCTAGGAACAAGTATTAATTTGATGCCTTTTACGGTCTATAAACAATTAGGGTTAGGAGAACTAAAGCCCACTAGTATGCAATTACAATTAGCTGATCGTTCAGTTAAATATCCTTTGGGTATAGTGGAAGACATCCTAGTTCAGGTTGATAAACTAATCATTCCAGTCGACTTTGTGGTTCTAGAAATGGAAAGGAAAATTTGCACAAATAATGAAGTTCCTATATTGTTAGGCAGACCTGTGACGACCCGACCCGGACCCCGAGATGGAATCACAAGTCAAGTCGTCCAAATAGGACAACAATACATGCAAAGTCTCAATTATAGAAAATTACGTGACGCAACATTTTAGATGAAGCGCGACTCGGCACCAAAAGGCCGGAAATTTTTAAAACTTTTAAAACCTGATATAGCAATTAAAGACAAGTATACCAATTCATCGGCGACTTTACTACCGGAACCCAACACTACACAGTTCATGCATATATACCTCGATGGCTACAACATGCCGGAGAAACAACATAAATAAATAAGAGCTAAAGTAATGCCCAACGAAAGATTTAAACAAGTGAACCAAACTACATCTATACAAGGCTCGGCGTACATGCGCCGGCACTCAAAATAGGATACAAGTATAGACATAAATATAAATAAACAAAGTTCCCAAGTGAAGTCTAAATGACTTGCTAATCCCAACGTCCTTACAAAAGAGAACAAAAGAAGGACATCTATAAACCACAACCTCGTCGCATGCGATCACGGACAAGCACGAACCCTGCACGCCTCAATGAGCGGTACCTGAACGGCTCGGATCTAAAGCAGTAAAAGGGAGGGGGTAAGTCATAAAGACTTTGTGAGTTAACAATTATGCATGTCATGGCATCATGCAACATACATAGCAAGATATCATCTTTAATATCAAGTCAATCAAAGCATTCATTTATATAAACATTTAAATCACATATCCATGGTAGCACATTGTTTCACATAAGTGCTATAAAATAAACCACATAAAAGAGGATATGTTATGGAACCGGTGCCGCTACGGCGTAGCTCCCCGCAATACCGCAGCGTTAACATTCGTGCCAATGATACCCGTGATGAGTGTATCAAAGTACCGAGTTCTCTACTCGGGTACCAAGCTCTCTCCTTGGTACTTAGACTTGCCAATGTGCTCTCTTGGTTACAGCAAAGGGGCTACTTCCCCACTGTGGCCAACAGTGGAGGGGTGTGTGATAAAAACCCGATATAACAATCCATCACTATCACGAGTCCCATAACTCGTGACGGCGATGCATTGTCACACCAACGACTCAACCAAATACCCCTTGCCACCGGACTACTAATGCAATGCCAAGTAGATGTTTACTCGTCATATAATCTCAAATAAGGAACAAGTTCGACAAGAGCGAACTTATTCAACAAGTAGTTGTTTACTCATTAAGAAATCAAATAAGAATTCGACAAGAGCGAATTCAACATGTCAAATAGATACATCATTCTACAACATGCTCTCAATTATGCATTTGCTTCACATAATCACATAAACAACATAAGAACTCAATCGAGTCTTATAAGCACTCATATCAAACGTTCCCTTCAATCCATCCCAAAGTCACGTAAGCTAATTCATTAGTCTAACACACTACAAACGTCGTAGGGATTGAATGTGGAGTCGGTATTGTTCAATAACTCCCTAATCTCGACTCCGGTGAGTCATTTCTAAAATTCAACCAAGTAGAGCATTGATACTATATGTATCTGATCGATGTTTTAATTAATCTTTTTCCTTGCAAGTGGACAAAACTATTATAGAATAGTATTGGAAGTAAGGGTCGAACCCACAGAGACAAGTGATCACGAACAGTGCAATTTATCAATATCAATTTATTAATCTAAAGAGGGTTTTTATATTTAATTCTACTCTAAACTACTAGTTATAGATGTTTAACTAATTAGACAGTAATAACGGATATGAAGATCTTATGGTGGGTGGCAATCTAGGATTCAGGGTTTCACTTATATCTCTTTTATGTTAAATTCATAATAATATCATTCAATGTCTTGGGTTCATTCACTAAAAATAGATATAGTCTGTTGAACAATTGGTTCAGCCTCCATCCCCATAAAATTCATCCATTCTATATCCTAAGCACGAACTATCAATCTAGCTGTCACCTAGATTTATGATCTATCCGTCACCTAGATCATGTAAGAACCCGGTCCTAACTTATCACTCTCGTGCATCGATAGGTCCAATTTATTGTGTTGGTGAGCCGACGACATATGCACTTGGTCATGCGCTTATCCGCACCTCTAAGCCTTTATTATTTGCGATTACATTCATTTGTTCAAAGCAAAATAATATAGGGTTGATAAACAACACAATCAACAAGCATTGAAT
>CM028379.1:111470952-111519501 GCA_013146195.2 Codonopsis lanceolata | reverse complement strand
ATGGCAAGGCTTGCCATTTACCGCTTGAGATTGAGCACAAAGCCTATTGGGCAATTAAAGAATTGAATTTAGATTTGACATTAGCTGGAGAAGAAAGACTGTTTCAGTTAAATGAATTAGAAGAACATAGACTTAATTCGTATCAGAATGCGAAAACTTATAAAGAAAAGACCAAAAAGTATCATGACATGGGATTAGCCAACAAAATGCTTCATCCAGGTATGAAAGTATTATTGTTTAACTCTAGGTTAAGGTTGTTCCCAGGAAAGTTAAAATCCAAATGGTCTGGTCCTTTTAGAATAGTACGAATTTATCCTCACGGGGTCATTTGATATACAAAAACCCCAAAAATAATGAAGTGTTTAAAGTGAATGGACACCGACTCAAGCCATATTTTGAGCCAATGTCACTGAACGAACAATTGAATTAATCCGCTTGGCCTGACAATGAACCACCAAGAGACTAGGCTTGCTTTTGTCGAGCCAAAGACGTTAAACAAAGGCGCTAAGTGGGAGGCAACCCACTAATTTGAAAGTTATTTGTTAATTAGTTAGTTAAATATGTTTTTCTCCGTTAAATTTTATTTTTGGACATTTAATTTTTAAATCAAATATGCCAAAATTTAAGTTTGGGGGAGAAAAACATCTTAGTGTTGTATTTATATGTTGCTAATAATTTTTAGTTTAGATTTTGCATACAGGAATTATCAAAGACATAACGAAGTAACGAAAGGACTAAACCGCAAGTCGATAAAAAGTGAAAGAAAAACAAGAGTGGAAGCCGGGCCCACCTCATGACGCAGTGTGAAGGACCTGCGACCGCAAGGTCCCCCAAGAATACGAATCTCGTGGCAGTGAAGTGTCGGACATGGGGAATGAATGTAGAATCCCAACCGCTTTTGATCGACCACCATGTGACGTTAGTGTGGCGCACTTTGCAAGGTCCCTTATATATACCGCTATTCGCAGTAAAACACGTAAATCTTCACCCTCTTCATTCAAAGAAGCAGCTAGCCCAAATACCTTCCAAATTCCCAAGTCTTCTTCCATTATTCCTCGCTTAATTCCAAGATACTCTCTTTCCTCCTCAAACTCTTCATCTCCTCACTCATCTCCCATTACACCCCACAAATCTGAAGATTTTGAAGAAGAAAAAGAAGAGAACCACCATTGTTGCCGCTTGAAGATCAAGCTCCACTCCCAGCCATTCACTCAATTTCTGCAAACAAGTACTCCTAACACCCTCTTTAATTTCAGACGTGAAATATTTGCATGCTAGGTGTTAGATATTTTTAACGTAGATATATTTTTGCATGCTTTAGATTAAAATTTTAATTTTAAAATTTTAAAACACATTTTTAATTGTTAAACTTTTAGTTTTTAATTTTTTTTTCAAACAAAATGTTTAGAAGCGTAGAAATACTGCTTCATCCTCCGGCCAAATTAGAGGAAGAACATAATTTTGACATCACTGCTGTTCCATTTAAGCACAGAGAAGTACACCAACAAACTCTCCAAGTCCCTCGTGCCCGAAAGGGATTTAAGGTCAAGATTTTGCATCCGTCCCCGCCCGATGGCTCGTAGTGGGGGCTTACGTTAGATTCTCCCTCCCAATAAGGACCGTAGTCCCCATTGTCCGAGAATTCTACGCCAATGGCGACATTGGCATGGATGGCGGTGTGCTAGACACCGCTAATGTTAGGGGCAAAGAGTTAGGATTTTTCTCGCCCAAAGCATTAACACCCATTTTGGCACCTCCAACTTTGCGGTTGGTGCCGATGATTATAGCACACACCTCCACCCCCGTATCCCTCCGAGGTGGTGAATGTTGTCATTGCTCTCCCCGGTGTGGAGTGGTCCTATAGTCACAACCACCTTATGGACCTCCACGCACATGAGAGAGTCCTTCTTCCAAGACACGCCAAGCCTGTATAAATTTGTTTGTGGCCGTGCCTCATGCCCTCAAGTCACCAAACACCTGGGTGAATTGGGAGAGGGTGTCCCGACCTACACCATCATGACTAATGGGTCTATTGATGTTGGCCGCTTGATCAACGGCCAAATCAAGACCCTTATTAGAGGTAGGACGGCGGGGTTAACGCGGGGTCGCTGCCTCCGCATTTGATACACGACTTGTAGGGGGCAAACGCGAGAATGCCCAAACATTGACGCCGAGAGGTCAAGGTCGGGTCCGGTCATTACTAGGGCCATTTTGTTTGAACATCACCGCAAGAGCCAGAGGAGTGAGGGTTCCTCAAGAGGAGGAACCCGAAGAAGAGGAAGAGGACCCGCTGTTGGGATCTCCAAAGTTGGAGGGAACTGCCCTCCAAACCGATATGGTGAGTCACAGCTGGCACAGAGCTGATTTGCGTCGACTCACCGAAATTTTTCTACCGGTTAACACCGTGGGACATAATGTCTCAAATCATTATGGGCCGCCACCTGCACGATCCCGAAGTTTCGCCCTCATTCGTTATCTCCGCCCCGACCTCGAGTCGAGGCCCAAGTTTCGGCTCCACTCGTTCGCTCAAAGGTGGACCCGCTATGTCCTTTTGATATTTGTCCTACCCCATCAATCCTCTCATATGTTCCTCTATTTTGAGGACAAAATAGAACTTAAGTTTGGGGGGATTTAAAATTTTAGGTCTTCAAGTGTCCCTAGCCTAACGAGGAATGGAGTTCAGCTATGTCGTTAGTGGTGATAGAGAATTGCTTTATTTGATGACCATTTAACTCTTCACCCTATTTTTCCTCGTTTTATTTTTTCTCGATTTTCTGAGGTGTTGCCTTGACCGTAATACACTTACATTAGATACTCGTGGGTTCCTCTTATGGGACCCATCATCAATTGTGTCATCGCCATCACCTTAATTTTCGCAATTTCTATATAAAAAAAAATTTTAAATTCAAAATATTCATCCTCGAAGTTTAGGTGTGGTAATGCTAGTCGTAGTCAATGAGGAGATTAGTGCAATGAACCGCATAGTTAGTCCGTAGATCCCCCCTCGAATTTACTTAATTTTTGCGAAACTTTTACTTTTCTCCAAATTCTTCATGCACGTCACACCATATAACTTTGATTGATTAGAATAGTTTTATAAAGTTTATAACACCTATTTCACTTCAACAAGATATGCACAAGAATATGATGCATAGCCATTTGAACATGATTGTTGCATTAAATTGTAACTTAGGGTCAATTGTATGTTAGTTAGATCCCTTGGATTTTTCTCATTTATATATCTCAAGCACACTTTCGAACCGTGTTCCGCATGTTAGTCTCAATTGTCCCTACCATCTGTCTTAGCGAATGCTTATGTGAAATCCAGTGATGCTAAACATTCAACCCCAATTCCCATAGTTGATATGATATTTTGTGTTATCTTACTTGCTTTAAATACTATGTGAGCATTTGGCATTAAGAAATGATTTAGGCCATCTTTGGATCGTTAGAGCCTAAATATTCCCTGACCTATACTAAATATATCCCTAGTGTCCCCTTTGAGCCTAATGAAAAAGAATGGAGTGTGTTAAGCACACTATTTAAACCCCCATTCGCCATCGTTTCTATTACCCACATTAACTTAACCCTAAAAGCCTATACACTTTTAGCCTACCCTTTGAGAGAGTAGGATTGGGTGAGAAATTGATTCTAGGAGGACCACTTCTTTTCAGTTAGGCTATTTTTCAGAAGACTTCTTCTTTCCGTCGTCGAAAAAAAAAAATCATGTGTCGACGAAAAATGAAACGGAAGAAGAAGAGTGTAAACAAAGATTCAAATGGAAGCATAGCTTTCAAGAGAAAATATGTTAGAAAAATTCTGCTGATTAGAATGATGATATTTTTAGAAGAATATATTGCCCAAAACAAGTTTGGGGGGGAGGAAAGAAAAAAACTTAAAAGTTACAAAAAGCACCCCTCCACTTGTGGTCTTTGCAGGTCCTAGCCTAAATAGGGAAGACTTCCTTTTGCTTGGAAGTATGAGGGATAAAAGGTAGTCTTACTCTCTCACTTTGAATTCCAACTCCTTTCCTTCATATCCCCCAACACCTTGGCCTTACATTACAAGCTTAAAAAGTCCTAATGATCTTCTTGCCAATGCTTATGTGTTTTTACTGTCAAGTGAGTAACATGAAATTGATCACACACTTCATAATCATTATTATTCACCTTAAAGCTCACTGTGTTAGCATAATCTTAGCTATTACAAGTCATTGGGATAGGAGAGCATTGTATGTCATACATAGAAGTGCATGGGATGGATGTATAAATCTTTTGAATCCTTGGGACCTTTCGTGTCAGAATCGACCGGGTTTGGATGGTAGATCTCATACTTCTTAATGCATGATTTTCTATTAAACTGTAATTTTCATATGAATGTGGTGTTTAGCTCAATAAAACTGTTTTAGTTAAGATATTCTTTAAGACTGGTGATCACACACACACGGAGAAATTAAAAGTAGTAGCAGTCTTAAGAAAAGACTGGTTGGGTTTATATGACTAAGCCTGCATATATGTGGTGAGCACCTAACTGAGATTACATGCATGCCTTACACTTATAACTTGAGGATGAAACCAAAAAGATTTTATATTTTAATTATGTTTTATTTGTAGTTAGTTTAGTTTTATATTTATTTGTTTTTGTATTTATCTGCATAGTCGAGTCACTCGAAAGAGTCTCCTTGAGTTTGTGGGTTTATAGAGGAGTGTAAATAGTGTCACCCTCACAAAAAGATTTTAATTTTTGTTAATTATATGCTTTTGTATTTATAAGTTTATTTGTTTACTCGTGGACGAGCAAAGTTCAAGTTTGGGGGTATTTGATCGATGTATTTTATACGTCGATTTTATATACTTCTATGACTTAAATTATGCTATTTCACGAGTCTTTTGAGTACTAATATATGTTTTCGGTGAGTTTTGTAAGTTTCGTGGATTATTGTGAAAATACGCGAAACCTGTGGTTTTAAGTGCAAATTACAAAGAAAGAAAAATTGAAGAAAAATGAAGATCGTCAACTGACACCTTGCGGACGCAGGTGCCTCGCACTTGCGACCGCAAGGTAGGCGCGATAGGTCCCTCAAGTCGCCAATCAAAGAATCAAAAGCCACCCACATCGAGACCTCATGGACGCAAGGTATCCAGCACCTTGCGACCGCAAGGTAGGCATAATGCGACCTTTTCGGATTTTCACACACTCATTCGATCCAATCACAACTCCCGAGTATATATAGAAGTCAGATGCCGAGCCTAAGCATAAGGAGGACGGCTGGAAGCTCTCTTTACATAGATTTTAGGTAGTTTTAGATTGTATAACATAGTTAGGTTTTGTAATTTCAAGTATTGAAGATCAAATCATGCCTTTCATCATCTCCATGTGCTGTTCATCGTCTATGATGAACTAAATCATCCCTAATCTAGGAGGTGGGAGGTAACTTGTATCGAATTTATGTTTTGATTCATATATATATGTCTATTCAATGCTTGTTGATTGTGTTGTTTATCAACCCCTATATTATTTTGCTTTGAACAAATGAATGTAATCGCAAATAATAAAGGCTTAGAGGTGCGGATAATCGCATGACCAAGTGCATATGTCGTAATCGGCTCACCAACACAATAAATTGGACCTATCGAAGCACGAGAGTGATAAGTTAGGACCAGTGTTCTTACATGATCTAGGTGACAGATAGATCATAAATCTAGGTGACACTAGATTGATAGTTCCTCGTGCTTAGGATATAGAATGGGTGAATTTTATGGGATGGAGGCTGAACCAATTGTTCAACGACTATATCTATTTTTAGTGAACGAACCCAAGACATTGAATGACATTTTATGAATTGAACATAAAGGAGATATAAGTGAAACCCGTAATCCTAGATTTCCACTCACCATAAGATCTTCATATCGTTATTACCTTGTCTAATTAGTTAAACATCTATAACTAGTAATTTAGAGTAGAATTAAACATAAAAAACCCCCCTTAGGTTAATAATTTGCTATCTATAATCCGCACTGTTCGTGATCACTTGTCTCTGTGGGTTCGACCCTTGCTTCCGAGTCTATTCTATAATAGTCTTGTACACTTGCAAGGAAATAGATAAATAAAACAATCGATCATTATGGAACCGGTGCCGCTACGTAGCTCCTGCAATACACAGCGTTAACATTCGTGCCAATGATACCCGTGATGAGTGTATCAAAGTACCGAAGTTTCTCACTCGGGTACCAAGCTCTCCTTGGTACTTAGACTTGCCAATGTGCTCTCTTGGTTACAAAGGGCTACTTCCCCACCGTGGCCAACAAAGGGAGGGTGTGTGATAAAAACCCGATATAACAATCCATCACTATCACGAGTCCCATAACTCGTGACGGCGATGCATTGTCACACCAACGACTCAACCAAATATGCCAGCTGGACTAATGCAATGCCAAGTAGATGTTTACTCGTCATATAATCTCAAATAAGGAACAAGTTCGACAAGAGCGAACTTATTCAACAAGTAGTTGTTTACTCATTAAGAAATCAAATAAGAATTCGACAAGAGCGAATTCAACATGTCAAATAGATACATCATTCTACAACATGCTCTCAATTATGCATTTGCTTCACATAATCACATAAACAACATAAGAACTCAATCGAGTCTTATAAGCACTCATATCAAACGTTCCCTTCAATCCATCCCAAAGTCACGTAAGCTAATTCATTAGTCTGACACACTACAAACGTCGTAGGGATTGAATGTGGAGTCGGTATTGTTCAATAACTCCCTAATCTCGACTCCGGTGAGTCATTTCTAAAATTCAACCAAGTAGAGCATTGATACTATATGTATCACATTGCCCTTTTCTAAGTTCTCCGTTCATTTAGAATTCGATAACTAAGCCGTTCATGTTCTTAAACTAGCCTTAAACACATTCCCGAGTTTCAAACTTTAGATTCGGTGATTTCGTTAAACTTAGAATTGAAACATATTCTTTCACAAGAGTTGTTCCTAAGCTCATTATAAACAACATTCATGCTTTGCATAAAGTCAAAATCACAACTTCAATAAGAATTCATAAAATCCTACACATATTTTATAGGTTGAATTGGAGGTTTTGTCTTCACAATAGATGTTCATAATCATCAATAGAACAACTATAATGAAGGGGTCATGTTATTTTATTGAACATGAAAATCTCAGGGAATTGTCACTCACCCTAGTCCTAAGATTAATGGAGGAAAGGATGATCAAAGCAAGGATTGTTGTAGAGGAGATCAACGCCTTCGATTTGGCGGTCTCGGATTGCCGATCGGACAACCGGAACTCTGGGAAATGGTCTCTCAAGCTAGGGTTTCCTCCATGGACGAAAATGGAGCTTGAAGCTCTGAATCTCTGAAGTTTTTGATCATAAATGGCTGACTTAGGCTGGAAAAACGTTTATATACTTGCCAACAAAACCTCAATCCATGTGAAGATGGTTAAATGACTTTCTATTGGCTATGGGATGCTAGCCTTTGATAAGGGTTGATCCAAAGGCTTAGAAGGGTTGTAGAAGAGTCAACAAAGAGGTCTCAAGTCACATAAGACAGCCAAGGGGCAAGGGCACAAGGGTCAACAACCAAAACCAACCAGAAAATGTCACAAACCTGAATCTGGCATGATGCGGTCGCATCACTTTGGACCCATGCGAGCGCTTCAACTATTCATGGCCAATTTCCAGATTGTTGTTACTGGACAGTCGATCTTGTAAAATCGACCATAAATCTCTCAGAACTTCAAATGAGGTGATTTTTTATTTTTATGAAATTAGACTCATTAAAATATATTTTAGAATTTTAAATTACTCAATTTGGACTTATATTCATCAAAATAAAGTTACAACAAAATCAAGTACCGAAGCCGATTTCCTGAAAATAGAATTCTGGCACAGCCGTAAGTCAAGACCTAAATGAGGTACTTAGACACCTTGGAAAATTACCAAATTTTACAGGGAGTATCCTAACATATGAAGGTAAAACATACTAAATGTTTAGAAAATTCTCTTTAGTAGATTGGTACCAGAATTTTCCCGAAGTTTGCCCAAAACCGGACTGAATCTGTGAAGTAATATGTTGGTCATCTTATTTCCAAATGCAACAAGTCTATGAACAATGATTATGCAAGCATGGGAAATACTAGTACACTTGGTTTAGAACTCAAATGAACTTCTCGCAAGTTGAAAACACAAACAATACAAGCAACGAAGGCAATCCCGAGAAACCCTAAGGCTCAAACGAAGCAACAATGCTTCTAAACTCTCAACCAAGCATACAACAACTAAGATGAACATTGTAAATCTTATATGCAAGGTACTAAGACTCCAATTAGACTTATTTAGGTGCTATCATGTTAAAATAAACACTCGAAACACCAACAACAAGGCATGCAACGCATGGAAGATCAATACTCTAATATGATCTCAACCAACTCAATGCAAACATGGTATGAATGAAATGAAGTCTCTAACATGTCAAGACACATAATAAACATGTTATAATGATGACCAACGTGAAATGGGTTCGGGTTCTCACAAGACCATTCATGGCTACTGTCAATACAATGATAAATGTGAAGAATGGTAAACTCACAATGTCAGTCGTAGGTGAAACTGTTGAAATCTCTGTTTACGATGCTATGAATAGACCTAGTGACATAAATGCATGTTTTTCTATAGATGAAATCGAAAAGTTATCAACTGAAACTTTTGAAAAAGATAATGAAGATGAAGACTATGAAAAAGATGTATTTATAGTTTATGATGATAGTCCTATCCCTCCCATAAAAATTGACATTGATGAAATAGAAAGAGAAATAGAAGAGGAAGAAAGACATGAAAGAGAGAAGTTAGAAGCTCTTTAAAAGAAAGATAAAGAAAATATAGAGGAAGAATCAGAATCAGAAAATAGTTCTGATAAATCTGAAAAAGTAGAAGAAGAAAGTAATGAAATTAAAGACGATGAAGTAGAAATCCTAAAATCTCTTTTTGAAGAAATCGAGGTGGAGAATGTTAAAGTAGAAAATAAGGAAGATGTTAAAGAAGGAAATACCGAGGAGGTTAAAATAGAAGAAACAATTAAAGCATAAAATTTTTAATTTATGCCATCTATTAAATCTCCTCCAGTTGAAGAATTAAAGCCATTACCACCCCACCTAAAATATGCATTTTTAGGGGAAGGTAAAACTTTACCTGTTATTATAGCAGCTGATTTAACTAAATAGCAAGAAGCTAGTTTATTGAAAGTTTTATGGACACATAGAGAAGCTATAGGATGGTCCCTAGCTGATTTAAAAGGTATCAGTCTGTCTATGTGCATGCATAAAATACACTTAGAAGAAGGTAGTAAACCTTCAAGAGAAAGGCAAAGAAGAAAAAAAAAAAAAGAAAAAAAAAAAAGGCAAAGAAGACTTAACCCACACATGGAAGAAGCCGTAAGAAAAGAGGTTCTTAAACTTTTAGATGCGGGTATAATTTACCCAATATCAGACAGTAAATGGGTTAGTCCTGTTCAAGTAGTTCCTAAAAAGTCAGGAATTACAGCTGTTAAAAATGAAAAAGATGAATTAGTCACTACAAGAACAATAACTGGTTATACAATGTGCATTGATTTGCGAAAACTAAATGCCGCAACTAGGAAAGATCACTTTCCTTTGCCATTTATTGACCAAATCCTTAAAAGACTAGTCGGTCATGAATACTATTGTTTCCTTGATGGTTTTTCTGGTTACAATCAAATCCCTGTGGCACCTGAAGACCAAGAGAAAACAACTTTTACATGTCCTTTTGGTACTTTTGCTTTTAGGAGAATGCCCTTTGGATTATGTAATGCACCAGCTACCTTTCAAAGATGCATGATTTCTATATTCTCAGATTCAGTTGAAAGATGTGTTGAAGTTTTCATGGACGATTTTTCAGCTTTTGAAATTCTTTTGATCAATGCTTAGAAAATCTTACATCAGTTTTGAAAAGATGTTGTGAAACAAATTTAACTTTAAGTTGGGAGAAAAGTCATTTCATGGTCAAACATGGAATTGTCTTAGGGCATGTTGTGTCAACTAAAGGTATTGAAGTTGATAAAGCAAAAATTGAAGTTATTTCACAACTACCTCCTCCAACTTCTGTTAAAGGTGTTAGAAGTTTTCTAGGGCATGCTAGTTTTTATAGAAGATTCATAAAAGATTTTTCCAAAATTTGTAAGCCTCTATGTAACTTGTTAGCAAAAGATACAGAATTTGTTTTTGATGAAGAATGCTTAGATGCATTTAATTTATTGAAAGAAAAATTAACTACTGCCCCTATTTTATCCGGCCCTGATTGGTCTCTTCCTTTTCAAATCATGTGTGATGCATCAGACTTTGCAATTGGAGCCGTGTTAGGACGAAGGGTACATAGAAAACCTCATGTGATACACAATGCTAGTAGAACTCTAAATGATGCACAACTAAATTACACAAGACCAGAAAAAGAGTTTTTGGCAGTTGTGTATGCTTTAGAAAAATTTAGATCATATTTGTTAGGATCAAAAGTGATAATATTTTCTGATCATTCTGCATTAAAATATTTATTAAGTAAGAAAGATGCTAAGCCTAGACTAATTAGGTGGATGCTATTGTTACAAGAATTTGACATCACAATCAAAGATAAAAAGGGAACTGAAAATGTCGTAGCTGACCATTTGTCTAGATTATAATTTTCACCCTTGCTTGAACGTCAATTTCTTGATGATCCAATTCCCATAAATGAAGATTTTCCTGATGAGCAACTGTTAGCTATTAAAGATTCAGACCCTTGGTATGCTGATTTTGTCAATTATTATGTGTCTGATATCATAAATCCTGATTTTGATCATTATGAAAAGAAGAAATTTTTGGCTGAAACGAAAAAGTATTTTTGGGAAGCACCTCATTTATATAAAATATGTTCAGACTCTTTAATAAGGAGATGTATTCCAGAAAAAGACCAACAAAGTATTATGGAATTCTGCCATGAATACTCTTGTGGAGGTCATTTTAGTGGAAACAAAACTGCTAAAAAAATTCTCCAATCTGGTTTATACTGGCCTACTGTTTTTAGAGATTGTGAACTGTTTTATAGAACATGTGATAAGTGTCAAAGAACTGGTGGAATAGGAAAAAGAAACGAAATGCCTTTACATATCAATATGGTTGTTGAAATCTTTGATATTTGGGGCATTGATTTCATGGGTCCTTTTCCAGTGTCAAATAATTGTGAGTATATTTTGGTAGCAGTTGATTATGTGTCTAAGTGGATTGAAGCCACAGCAATTAAGACAAACGATGGTAAAACTGTGGTTAAATTTGTAGAAGATCTTTTTGCTAGATATGGAGTACTTAAGGTCATAATAAGTGACCAAGGGACTCACTTTACTAATAAGTTATTGAATAATATCCTTAAGAAACATGGTGTAACTCACAAGTTAGCTACACCTTATCATCCTCAAACATCTGGGCAAGTAGAGGTAAGTAAAAGACAAATTAAAGCAGTGTTAGAAAAGACTGTTAGGCCTAATCGTAAAGATTGGGAATCTAAACTTAAGGATGCTTTATGGGCATACCGAACTGCTTTTAAAACCCCAATAGGAATGAGTCCATATAAAATGGTATATGACAAGGCATGCCATTTACCAGTTGAAATTAAGCATAAAGCATATTGGGTTGTTAAAGAATTGAACTTATATTTAACCTTGGCTGGTGAGGAAAAATTGTTTCAATTGAATGAATTAGAAGAACATAGGTTGAATTCGTATGAGAACGCCAAAACGTATAAAGAAAAGACCAAGAAGTATCATGATATGGGGTTAGCCAACAAGATGTTTCGACCAGGGTTGAAAGTGTTACTTTTTAATTCTAGACTTAGGCTATTCCCTGGAAAGTTGAAATCTAAATGGTCTGGTCCCTTTATAATTGTACGAATTTATCCCCATGGAGCTATTGATATACAAAATCCAAAGAATAATGAAATTGTTAAAGTTAATGGACACCGACTCAAGCCATACCTTGAACCGATGTCAGTTGAACGAACAATTGAATTAATTCGTTCGGCTAACAATGAACCACCCAAGGATTAGGTTTGTAGTTGGGTCGAGCCAAAGACGTTAAACAAAGGAGCTAAGTGGGAGGCAACCCACTATTATGAATTTTATTGTTTTTGTAGTTAATTTAAATATGTTATTCTCCGTTAAATGTAATTTTTTGGACATTCAATTTTTAAATTAAATATGCCAAAATTCAAGTTTGTGGGAGAAAAGCATCTTAATGATGTATTTATATGTTGCTAATAATTTTAGTTTAGAATTTTTGTCGAGTTTTTATAATATAGGAAAGTGACGAAACGTAACGGAATATAACGGAGGGGCTTAACTGTTAATCTGCTGAAAAAGGACAACATAGAAACGAAAAGGGAACATTTTGCCCACCTTGCGGACGCAAGGTGTGGAAGACCTTGTGACCGCATGGTCCTCAGTAAATGCAGACTTCGTGATTAGGTACAGTCAGGACGTGGGAATCAGCGAGAATGTAAAACGCCTTAACTGCCCACCTTGCGGACGCAAGGTAAAAGACACCTTGCGACTGCAAGGTGCCTTTATATAAGAAACAGCTGGGGCTTCATTTGCAGATCATTCCAGATTACTCCCTCCTTCTAGCAAAAGCAGCAGCCGTCTCTCTCCTTCAAAAATCCGGCGATCTTCCAAGATCTGTCCATATTCCAGCCATTATTCAAAGATATCTTCTCCCTCCTTCAAATCTTTCAACTTCCATCTCTCCACCACCCCCCCCCCATTACACACCATTGAAGGTTTGAAGAAGTGAAGCAAGGGAAGACTCAATTGTTGCCGAGGCCAAGCTCAAAACTCCGACGACTCAACTCATCTAAGGCTGCAAACTAGTAATTCTAACTCTCCTCTTTAATTTTTAACGTAAAATTTTTACATGCTAGGGTGTTAGATAATTTGTACGTAAATAATATTTGCATGTTTTAGGAAATAATTTTTAATTTTAAAATTTTGAAAATACATTTTTAATTGTTAAATATTTAATTTTTAACTTTGCTCAAACAAAAATGTTTCGTAAGCGTAGAAATACCGGCCCTTCTTCCTCCCGCCCTGTTCAGGAGGAGGAACCGTATTATGATCACCGTTGTTTTATCTCCTACGAGGCCTCTAAAAAATATGCGGCCAAACTCTCCAAGACCTTGGTTCCCGAGAGGGGATTTAAGGCTAAATAATTTGGCCTCCGTTCCAACTTTACGGCCTGTAGGTGGGGATTGTTGACCGATTCTCCGGACAAGGCAGTCGTGCCTATTGTCCCGAGTTCTACGCCAATGGCCGCATTGGCGTAGATGGGGGAGTATTAGAGACCATTAATGTGAGGGACGTTATTGTTGATTTTTCGTCCCAAAGCATTAACATGCACTACGGCACCTCCAACTTCGCGGATGGTGCCGACGACGTTAGCCTCCACCTCCATACCCCTATCCCTCTCGAGGTGGTCAAAGCGACCATCGCCCTCCCTAGTGTTCAGTGGACCCAAAACCGTAATCCACCCTACGGTCCACGCACCATGGAGGAGTCCTTCCTGCTGAACATGGTCAAGCCCGTGTTCAAATTCATTTGTGCCCGTCTCATGCCTTCCAGTCACCAACATACGGTGACTTGGGCTAAGGCTGTCCTGATCTACACCATTATGACTGGTGGGTCTGTCGATGTTGGCCGCCTGATCAACGGCCAAATTAAGACCCTTATTAGAGGTGCCACGAATACGGGTTACGCGTCCCCGCATTTGATCATCGAGTTGTGTAGGGGGGCAGGCATGAGATGGCCCAGACATGCGGAGAGGCTTAAGGCTGGTCCGGCCATTACTAGGGCCATTTTGTTTGAGCACCACCAGCAGCCGCGAGTGTAGGTTCCTCACGGGGAGGAACCCGAAGAGGAGGAGGAGGACCCACTCGAGGGGATCTCCAATAGGCTAGAAGAGGTTGCCCTTGAAGCCCAAATGGCAACTCAACAGTTGCCACAGATACGTGCTGACCAAGAGCGGTTGTTTGGGTGGTTTAACACCGTGGGACAAAATGTCTCACCTTATTATGGGCTGCCTCCTGGCACAATCCCCGAGTTTCGTCCTCATTCATTATTTCCGCCCGACTCACCTTGAGTCGAGGCCCAAGTTCCATCCTCTTTCGTTAGGTGGGCCTGCTATTTCCTTTTGATATTTGTCCTTCCCCATCAATCCCCTCATATATTCCTCAATTTTGAGGACAAAATAGAAATTAAGTTTGGGGGGGGGGAATTCTAAGCCCAGAGTCTTAGCAAGTCCTAGCCTAAAGAGGAATGGAGTTGGGCTACGTTTTTAGGGTGAAGAAAATTTTCTTCTCTCGATGACTTTTCTTATTTTCGGAGGTGTTGCCTTGACCAGAATACACTGGTTTTGGATGCTCGTGGATTCCTCTTGTGGGAACCCATCATTAATTGGGTCATCAACATCTCCAATTTTCTTATAAAAAAAATTTCAAAATCAAAATCAAAAAAAATATTTTAATTAAAAAATTTCATCCTCAAGTTTAGGTGTGGTAATACTAGTCGATGAGGAGTTAATGCAATGAACCGCATAGCTAGTCCATAGATCCCTCTGGAATTTACTTGATTTTGCAAAACTTTTACTTTTCTCCAAATTCTTCATGCACCCACACCAGTCTTAATAATGGATTGATTAGAATAGTTTTATAAAGTCTATAGCACCTACTTCATCACAACAAGATATGCACAAGAATATGATGCATAGCCATTCGAACATGATTGTTGCATTAAATTGTAACTTAGGGTCAATTGCATGATAGTTAGATCCCTTGGATTTTTCTCATTTATATATCTCAAGCACACTTTCGAACTGTGTCTGCATGTTAGTCTCAATTGTCCCTACCATCTGTCTTAGCGAATGCTTATGTGAAATCCAGTGATGCTAAACATTCAACCCCACAATTTCCATAGTTGATATGATATTTTGTGTGTCTTACTTGCTTTAAAAACTACATGAGCATTTGGCGTTAAGAAATGACTTAGGCCATCTTTGGATCGTTAGAGCCTAAATATTCCCTGACATTTACTAAAAATATCCCTAGTGTCCCCGTTGAGCCTAATTTAAAAGAATAGAGTGTGCTAAGCACACTATTTAAACCCCCATTCGAGATCGTTTATATTACCCACATTAACTTAACCCTAAAAGCCTATACACTTTTGGCCTACCCTTTGAGAGCGAAGGATGTGGGTTGTAAAACCCTGAATTATGACTTGATTGTGTTATGCATGGATTCATACACTTATAATCATCATAAACATGTTCATTTAGCTCCCGTTTATGTTTAGAGTCAATAGCATGATCGTTGACGTCGTTTGAGATGCACGTATGCATTTTTCTTTCGCGAGATGCTTTGAATCTCGGGTTTGTGATTTATGTTGTTATCACATGGATAAATGTTAGAGGGCATTCATAACATCATTAACATGCCTTGGATGTTGGTTAGATGCTTGTTGCATCGTCGGTTTGGTTGCTAGTTTGATTCTAGCGATAACCCTTCTCAGTTTGACTTTTTCGGTTGTTGTTCGGGAGAGTTCTGCCTGAGTTCTTGGCCATGTTTTGTTGAGGTTTGAGACTTGATTGCTTTGATTATGATTTGGAGGTTATTAAGGTTGGATTGTAGACCATTTTTGGCTTGGAAGGACTCGAGAACGCATGCGGGAGAGTCCGGGATCGAGCAGGGAAGCAACAAAGGCCGGGAAATGAGATGCAGAAGTGATGCGGTCGCATCACTTGAAGCCCATGCGACCGCAAGGGGTCCTGGGGGCAGACTTCGGGATTTTGCTCTTTTTATTCACTGTCCGAAATTTTTACCCCTTAAACCCATTCTAAACCTAACCAAAACCCATCCACTTAGCCTAATACTAGTCCTAAACACTTATTAGAGTTTTAGGGGTTGATTAGTGACTTAATTAAGAGAGTTAATCCCCCCTATTTAAACCCCAACCGATTTGTTCTCTCCCTCAAATGAGAACACTTCTTCAGTTTGTGTCTTCTGCAAACACTTCTCAAAAACTTGAGAGAGAGCTTGAGAGAGGTGATTCTAGGGCTCTTGAAGGGTTCCTCCTTGGTGGCCATTGGTAGAGACCTTCTTCCCCCAAGCTACACCTTGATTTTGAAGAGAAGGTTGAAGGGAACAACACCCATCTCCAAGAATCCGAATTTTCAGTTTGTGAAGGGCTGAACCTAGTAAGTTTCTACCTCTCTTCTTCTTCTTCTTTTTAGGCTCCATTGACCCTAGGAAACAACCATTTGTGCTATGTGACGTCAATGGAAGCCATTGTTAGGTTTATAGAAATTCATGAACCCTAGGTTTCAAATTATTGTTAGAGATGGGTGAACCTATGTGAGACTTGATTTGTATGGAATTCATATGCCAATTAGTCTATTAAACTTTGCTATATGAATTGTTCATATGTATTGAGCTTGAATGACAAAGATACTTGGAAGGGGATTTTCCCCAAATTGTGTTTTGGCTTGTTAAACATGATGGTAAGCCTAATTATTGTGTAATACATGTTTAGTGGAGTCTATTGAACTTGGTAATGTGGATTATCCATGAGTATTGAAGTTGGTTTGGTTGAGATACTTGGAGGGTGTTTTTCCCTAATCTTGTTCTAGCTTGTCAATTATTGATGTGAGCTTGATTACTATGTTTTATATGCTTAATAGAGTATATTAAACCATGTTGTGTGATTTAATCATGAATGGGAGATTATGATTGGTAAAGTGTTAAAAATGAATTTATGCACAAAATTGCCAATTTGTTTAAGGTTGCGTTGTTAAGTATTTTGTGAGGTTTATATGAATTCTATGAACTTGGGAACAAGGTTTTGGCGATAGTTATGAACATAGGGGGATGTTGAAGCCCATGCTTCTATTCCCTAAATTTTCGGAAAGATTAGATTGGACTCAACGGAGTCAACCTTTGGGTTAATATGAATCCTAGGAACTATAATCTTAAGTCCTACGGAATTTTGGGTAGAATTCATGGAGGTCGAGCCTCCAAGAAGTTTTGAAGTGTGTGAAGCACACTTGATTATGAGAGCTTATATGATTCTCGGTTGTGATGTTTATGCTAGTTGTGGATGAATTGCATGACTAGTTTAATGGTAGAGTGCTTACCTACTTGTTTTGAGCATATGAGTATATATTACTTGTGCTTGGGTTTTGAGTCCAGCTGGAGTCGGTTTGTTGAGTTTTGGTGGGACGATACATCGTCTTCACGAATTGTGAGATTCGTGATCGCGATGGATCGCCGTGCCGGGTTTGCACACACCCCTCCATCGATGGCCACGGTGGGGAAGTAGTTTATCTTAGTTGTAGTAATACACATGACTTTGATAACTATGGAACTCGAGCGGAGACTGTCTCGGGACGTCGATATCTACGAGAGGGATATCGAGGGCACATGAAGGTTTTGCACGTGTTTTTGCAGGAGCGACACGCGCGGAAGAATTGGTAATGGTATCATATCCCTTTTATATGAATTGTCTCACAAGTACTTATGTGAATAAAGTGCTTGGTGGTTTGGATATGATATGATGGTTGATTTGGTTTTATAAATGTTATACTTTATAGATAACATGTTGTTTAAGGTTATTAAGCATGAATGCTTAAACATGAAAATCATTTGAATGATGCATTAAGCCAAAAGCATTGATCATTGTTGTTAAGTTTATATGCCTTGACATGAATATTATGGGAAGGCTGTGTTATAACAATAACATGAATTACTGTTGTTAAGCTAGTAGGCTTTAACATGAATATTATTCGAATATGGTATTATGCCAGAAGCATGAATTATGATCGTTAAGCATAAAATGCCTTGACATGGATTTTTGTGAGATGTTATACTATAATGATAACATATTTATTTAATGTTGAGCATGGATGCCATAACATGATTTTATACAAGGTTATTTCATGACGATAGCATGATGTAATTGATGATTGAGCATTATGCCATGATAGGAAGTTATGGTTAGTAACTTACTAAGTCTTTGTGACTTACTTTTATTTGTTGGTTGTTTTCCCTAGATCCGAGCCGAGCGTGCGGATCCAAGCAAATCAAGAAGGTTTCGTTGACAAAGAATTCTTTTGGCAAGGTTGCTACTTAGATGTTTATTTTGTTTTTGGTGAGGTCGTTGGGAAGATGAAGTTATGTAAACTTCATGATTGGGTAGCAAACCTGAATGTGATTAGTAATATTGTAATCATGTTGTTAGCTTATTCTTTTGGTAGCCGACAAGTAGAAGTCGTGCTTGATGTATATTTATGGTTATATCTCCATATGTTTTCTTGTTGCTAGTACTTATGTTGTTGGTAGCCGACTGGTTTTAGTCGCACTTGGTAACATTGGTAAATATGTTTAGCATGTTACATTGCTAGTTAAAGTATTATGCTTGTTCTCCGGCATGTCCTTAGCCGTTGAGTTGTTAGACTAGAGTCTTAGACTTAGTTTAATGTTGGGTTCCGGCCGTAGCTTCGCCGACGACTTGGTTTATATTATGCTCTATATTGAAATTGCATAACAGGGAGTTTGTTCTACGTGCCCAATGTTGCGGCACGCGAGTCGAATTTTTGGACCGAGAGATTAACTATCTCTTTGGTTGTTTTTTAGTTTGAGCTTGTTAGCTCGGGCGCCACTGTTATATTATATTTTGCTTCCGCGTATGTTTTGAGTTGTCGGTGTATCGCCGTTATGGCCCTACCCATTATTTGCTACTTGTTTCTTGTTATTTGTTTCCCGGCGGCACGACCTTGGGATTTCGTCTTGGGATCCGGGTCGGGTCGTCACATGGGTGGGAAATTGATTTTTTAGAGGACCATTCTTTCCAGTTAGGCTATTTTTCCGAAGACTTATTCTTTCCGTCGTCGAAAAAAAAAAGAATAAAATAGAAAAAGAAAAGAAAAAAATGTGTATCGACGAAAAATGAAACGGAAGAAGAAGAGTGCAAAAAGATTCAAATGGAAGCATAACTTTCAAAAGAAAATATGTTAGAAAATTATTGCTGAGAAGAATGATGTGATATTTTTATAAGTATATATTGCCCAAAACAAGTTTTGGGGGGGGGGGGAAAGAAGAAAACTGAAAAGTAACAAAAAGCACCCCCCCCCTTACTTGTAGTCTTTGTAGGTCCTAGCCTAAATAGGGAAAACTTCCTTTTGCTTGGAAGTACGAGGAATAAAGGGTAGTCTTACTCTCTCACTTTGAATTCCTTTCCCTTTCCATCAAATCTCCCATCACCTTGGCCTTACATTACAAGCTAAATAAAGACCTAATGATCTTCTTGCCAATGCTTATGCTGTTTTAATTGTTAAGTGAGTCATATAGAATTGATCAAACACTTCATGTTCATTATTATTCGCCTTAAAGCTCACTGTGTTAGCATAATCTTAGCTATTACAAGTCATTGGGATAGGAGAGCATTGTATGTCATACATAGAAATGCATGGGATGGATATATAAGTTTTTGAAATCCTTGGTGACCTCTCTTTCTGTAATAGACCGGGTTTGGATGGTAGATCTCATATTATATAATGCATGATTTTCAATTAAACTTTGATTTTCATATGAATGTGGTGTTTAGCTTAATAAAACTATTTTCGTTGAGATATTCTCTAAAACTGGTGATCACACACACACGGAGAAATTAGAAGTAGTAGCAGTTTTAAGAAAAGATCAGTTGGTTTTATGTGACTAAGCCTGCATATATGTGGTGAGCATCAAATTGAGACTGTTTTGTATGTCATGCTTTTATAACTTGAGGTTGAAACCAAAAAGATTTTTGTTTTATTTTAGTTTAGTTTTTGTCTGCTTTTGTACTTATCTGATTTTGTATTTATAGGCATAGTCGAGTCACTCGAAAGAGTCTCCTTGAGTTTGTGGGTTTATAGAGGAGTGTAAATAGTGTCACCCTCCAAAAAGATTTTCATTTTGTTATTGTTAGTTAATTGCTTTTGTATTTATAAGTATTATTTATTCGTGGACGAGCAAAGTTTAAGTTTGGGGGTATTTGATCGATGTATTTTATACGTCGATTTTATATGCTTCTAAGACTTAAATTATGTTATTTCACGAGGCTTTTGGCTACTGATATGTGTTTTCAGTGAGTATTGTGAGTTATAGGGTTTTTAGTGAAAATATACAAAGCACAAGGCTTTTATATGCAAATTCCAAGAAGGGCCCAAAATGAAAAATGAAGAAGAAAAGAAGAAATCCCAAGCTGTAGACCTTGTGGTCGCAAGGTGTTCCAGACCTTGCCCCCGCAAGGTGGACAGTAAGCTCAAGAATTCAAAGCCCGGAATGCTGGAGACCTTGCGACCGCAAGGTGGTCAGAATGCGATAATGTCGTATTTTCACAGGAGATTCGATTGCAATACAACTCTATGGTGTAAATAGGAACCGGGAGCCAAAGCCTAGGATATAGAAAAACGGCTGGAAACAGTTTTGTATAGCTTTAAAGTAGATTTGAGGTTGTATAACATATTTAGATTGTGTAATTACAAGTATTGAAGATCAAATCATGTCTCCGTTCATCTCCATGTGCTGTTCATTGTCTATGATGAACTAAATCATCCATAATCTAGGAGGTGGGAGGTAACTTGTATCGAATTTATGTTTTAATTCATATTTATGTTCATTCAATTCTTTTTGATTGTGGTGATTATCAATCCCTCTATTATTTCGCTTTGAACAAATGAATGTAATTGCAAATAATAAAGGCCTAGAGGTGCGGATAACTGCATGACCAATGTACATATGTCGTACACTGGCTCACCATCACAATAAATTGGACCTATCGATGCACGAGAGTGATAAGTTAGGACCAGGTTCATACGTGATTTAGGTGACAGATAAATCATATGTTTTTGTGCTTAGGATATAGAATGGATGAACGTTGCGGGGATGGAGGCTGAACCAATAGTTCAACAGACTATATCTATCTTTTGTGAACGAACCCAAGAAATTGAATGATAATTATTGTGAATTAAGCAGAAAGGAGATACAAGTGAAACCCAAATCCTAGATTGTTATCCACCATAAGATCTTCATAACCTGTATTTACTGCTAAGTAGTTAAAACACCTAAATAAATAATAGTATATTAGAATAAAATAATTATAAAAACCCCCCTTAGATTAATAATTTGCTATCAATAAATTGCACTATTCGTGATCTCTTATCTCTGTGGGTTCGGCTCTTGCTTCCAATACTATTCTATAATAGTCTTGTCCACTTGCAAGGAAATAATTAAAATAAGACATCATCAACAGGCAAGCAAGGACTCAATTAACAAAACTGACATGACGCAACATTGGATATGTAGTCCAACTCGGCACTAAAAAACCAGAATAATTTAAAACTTTGGATCCCGATATAACAGTTAATAGCAAGTAAACCAAGTCATCGGCGACTTTACAACCGGAACCCAACAACTAAACAATTCATTCTAATATATATATACACCTCGACGGCTAAACACGCCGGAGAAACAACAAGGGTAATTAAGAGCTAATGGGATGCTCAGCGGAAGTCTTAACAAGTGAACCTATACATGCAAGCAAGTCTTGGCCTACAAGTGCCGGAAAACAACTTAGAAACATAAGTAGTACCAAAGTCTTAGTCTACAAAAAATACAAGTCACTACAATAATATATTCCCAAGTGAAGTCGAAATGACTTGCTTTAACCCAAGCGTCCTCGCGAAAGAGAAACCAAAAGAGCCAACGCTACCACCTCTAGGCGAGCGATCACGACAAGAGCGGACAAACAACCTCAACGAGACGGGCCTGGATGATGAGGATCTAAAATAGTAAAAGGGAAGGGGTAAGTCATAAAGACTTTGTAAGCCACCAATATGCATGACAGGATATAATACAAGGCATACATAACACGTTATCATTTTTTATCATCAAGCAAGGTCATACTAGCACGTAGTTCTCATGTCACGATGCACGTTGTTTTCACATAAGTGCCAAAGTAAATCACATAGGATAAGGATATGTTATGGAACCAGTGCCGCTTCGTAGATCCTGAAATACACAAGGTTATCTTGAATGTATTTGTCGAATACACGTGTATGATACATCGACCACGATAGTATTGTTCCAAGCGCCCTTTGGTTACGATGAGGTACTCTTCTCCACTGTGATCAGCAGTGAAGGGCGTGTGCAAGTTTATGGTGTGGCAACCCATCACTATCATGAATCTCGCAATTCATGACGGCGATGCATCGTTGACCATCGAGACAATTCACGTATGCCAACTGGACTAATGGTATGCCAAGTAGATATTAACTTGTCACACAAAATCAAGTAAGGAGGGAGTTCGACAAGAGAGAACCCGTCTGTGTCAAGTAGATGTTTACTCACGTAATAAATTAAGTAAGGGATCAAGATCTAGAGCGACTCGTCCAATCAAGTAGGCATGTTACTCTACAATATACAAGTCAAGCATGAGATCAATCACATTAAGAATTCTCGAAAGCTATATTACAATTTAATCGAACTCTAAACGTCGTAGGGATTGATTGTAGAGTCGGTATTGTTCAATGACTCTCTAATTGCAACTCCATTGAGTTATCGCTAAACTATTTCCACGTAGAGGATGAATGCTATATGCAATTCATTGCTCTTTTCTATGTTCATTATTCATTTACAATTAGACTACTAAGTCATTTATGACTTTTAGTCCATCAAGATCAAAGTTCCCAAATTTGTGAATCCTAGCATGTTCATCATTTTGAAGTTACAATTTACAACAAGTCCAAGAACAAAAGTTATTCCAAATCCATTCTATAACACATTTAATTCTAGACATAAGTCCAAATTATTAATTATGAGTCATTAACCCAAAATTTACAGAAAATTAACTTAAGGAATTTGAAGTTATTAACATGGTGCATGTCTTCTTGAGCATGTATTTAGAAACTATCTTGAAGGGGGCATGCTTGATATTGAGCATACAAAAACAACGGATTGGGTGCTTACCTTGTTCGAAATCAAATGGTTGGATGACAAAACAAAGCAAAGATTAAGAAACTAGGGAGCAAGGGCTTCGATTTGGTGGTCTCCAATCAAAATTCTGATGGTCGGATCTCCGCCAATCATGCAATCAAGGTGGAGGAACTTCAAGCTCACTTTCTCTCTCTAAGAACCCATCAAATAATAATGGAGGATGACAATGGCTGTCAATTGCGTTTGGGGAGATGAAGTCACCAAAAAAGGGTCAATCCTAAGCAAGAGTTAATAAGCTTCTTATTGGTTGATTCATGATGGCCCTTGATTAGAACTCATCCAAGGGTTGAAAATAAACCTAAAGAGGTCACAAATCAAGTGGAGGTTCGAATTGTGTCGAATAGGGTTCAATGGTTCAGACCAAAAATCAAAAATGGAAAAATCCCGTAATGATGGTGCTGAGGCTGGGCGGTCGCTCAAGGGGAAGGCTGAGCGAGCGCTCAGTCCCCTTTTCCTTTCCTGAGTTGCTGGATTTTGTGCACTCGCTCAGTCATTTGGCTGGGCGAGCGCTCAGGTGTCTAGAAAACCAAAATGACTTGAAAACAAGTCCTAAATGTGTCCAACACAAGCCCAAACCATAAGGGATGTTTAACACACTCAAAACATGTCTGAAACATGTCCGAACATCACCCGAAACAAGGAGGAATGAAGGGTGAAACTTGTAACAAACAATCAAACGATTCAACAACGAGTTAAACAAGGATACTACAAGCATGAATGGACATTTTTAATCATGTTAAGGACTAGTAAACAAGGTTTAGGATTCAAGTTAACATCTCACGAGTCTCAAAGACACGAAACAAGGCAAGAAGAAGGCAAACTGAGAGACCCTAAGAGTCAAAAAGGTCAAATGGAGCAACAATGCTTCCGAACTCTCAACCAAGAATACAATGGTCAAGATTGAAGTTATAGAACATGCTAGAAAGATACTAAGGCTCCATTAGGACTTAGTTAAGTACTAAGGCATCAATCAAAGCAAGTACAACAAGGCATGCAAGTAAGGAGGGCATACAAGCGACTTTGATCGCAGTCAACCTAATATAAGCATGACTTCAACAATATGAACTAGTTAACATGTCAAGGCATAGAATGAGCATGTCATAACGATGCTATACAAGTAATGGGTTTGGGTTCTCACACTTCTGGTCCCACAATAATCTTCTCCACGAAGTTCTTCCACTAAATTGATCTTCCTTCTTTGTCATCTTCCGGTGGTTGTATTTACATAATACTCCTATTGAGTTTCTTGGTCTTGAAAAATATCTTAGTCCTAATTCAAGTGCTGCCAAAGTTGAGTTGTTGAATTATTGTTTTGGTTATTTAATTGATGGATTTATAGATTTGATTAAAAAAGAAAATTTGTATTTTCTTCAAGTGAACAATGAAGATTGTATAAATTTCTCAAGATCATGCATTGGTGGTTATGTTGGATTGGATAAAAACTACATTGGTGAGTTTGAAGATGAATGGGTCAACATGGAAGATTATTTTTATGCTGAGAAGTCAAGAAGTTGTATATCGTATATAAAGTTTATCCTCAACCGCGAGTAAAGATGAAGACCGATGTTCTAATTCAAGTGTACGAGATACTGACAACTGCAAAGATTGCATTGAATATTATTACTCGAGATGGCGATTGACCAATGAACTTGGTTTAAGGGAGGCATTGTTGGCTATTAAACCAAGCACGATCCAACTAGAATTGGTATTTGTTTAGAAGTTTTTATTACTTATTATTTAGTGGTCAATTAGTATTGTGTTTCCTAATTAATTTATGGTTTATTATGGATATTATAAATAGATGGGTTCAGGAACCTTATTATATTAGAAGGATTATAAAATATTAGGGTGAGATTTTATTGGGGTTGTGGATTCCAAAGAGCCTTGATCCGTGGAGTTTTGTTCACACAAGGGATTTTAATTGTTAAGGTTAGAATTTTTTTAATAAAATATTATTCTCCTCCTTGAGTATTTTGTTTATTGTTAATTGATTGGTTTGAGTGCTTTTGGTTATTGATTATTGGTTATTCTACTGCGTAATATTTTCTTTCTTCTTCTTTTTAATAAGAGGATCAATAGTGATTCCTCACCTACCCCCACGGCTACCCAAACCCATAGCCTATTTGTTGTAGGTGAAACGTCTTACCACTAAATAATTTTATATTATTCGATCACAGTTGGTCAAACAACATTGTGTCGTTCGACTATAACCAAATGTTTCACTCAACACCACAGTTCCAGTTATGCTTGGGAAATTTGGGGTCAAAATTGTCTTTCCACAATGCTTAGCTTCCATCAATGTTAGATCAAGTCCTTGAGACCTCAAAGTTGGGTTAACTATGACGACCCCGATCCCGGGACCAAACGAGACTGGGTCTGTCGGGTGTTCCATAAATTCAATCCAAAAATAACTCCTAATAAAAGCACGTAACTCGCAGTAGAAAAAATTGAATAAGGAATATCTCTCTCCATATATAAAAGTCAAGGTTAATTCTTACAAATTAATAGATGGACAAAAATAATCATTCACAAAATAAATCACCCACTATTTAATTAAGGACAAAACAAGTATGACAAAAAATAATGTTGGGACAAAAATAACACTAAATATAATAAATCACTCACCATTAATTAAGGTCAAACTAGTAAATTTGTCATAGGCTAATTAATTCAATGAAAAATTAAATAATAATTTGATCCCTTGACTTGTACATATTTTAAAGTTAGGTCCTACATTTTTTAATTCTACTTATTTCGTCTTGTATTTTGATCTTCTTAGTAGTTTCCCCCTCCTACCATTATCGTTACAAATGTCGTCCAATATTTTCTAAAATGACAAAAATACTCATACTCAGTCGAGAGACTATTATTTGAAACTAAAAAATTAATAAGGTTATGCTTTCTTAAATGTGTTCGGGAAAGACATTATTAAATGTATATGAAAAATTGTAATAATAGAATTGTTGTTGAGTATCGATATATTAAGCAAATATGTAGCGTGTTTTATTATTACCCATGAATAAGGTAAGACAAAAGGGTTAAGAAAATTTGTCATAATATCAAGAAAAAAAAAATGAAGAATCAATTAATGAATCTGTGTGTTTTGTTAGAAAAGAAAACTAAAATCTATCATTTACTTCGTTGAATTTTTAGACTACTACAAGCAGCCTTAAAAACTATTATACTGGTCTTTAACTTATAGACATTACAAATAAAACTACTACTAGTAATCACAAATCCGTAGTTTTGTAGCATTTTCATATTCCATGTCAAATTTGGTGATTAGGATATCATGTCTGGTAATCGTAGTGATAGACATGGTGACGAATAATGCTTAAGATTAAGAATTTGCTCAAATCTAACCATAAACAATATCAACGGTGCCGATGAAAAATTTGTTGGAGTTGAAGCTAGAGATTATGAAGACAAATTGAACCATGTCGTGTCTCATCATTGTTGATGGGTTCAAATATGTGTTTTGTAATTCATGATGCTTACTTGTGTACTGTGTGGTACGAGACTGAGGGAGAAATGAATTATGTAGTTGGTCATTCAATATCGGCAACAATTTTAATTTTTTGTAGGTTTTTATTTATGGCAGTCTTGACACCTGAGTGTGATTATCTGATTTTGAGTTCTATCTCTCTGATCTCTCTTAAGTTTTATCTCACTTAAAATTTACATATGAGGTCATTACTGGAGAAGAAACAGAGAAAATGTTGTCGCAAAATGCCCTACACGTGAAATACCATGTGCACCTTACCATTAGATTGGTAACCTTCGTAGTGGCTAAGGGGAAATCTAGAAAAAAGTTATAAAATGAGATATGAAAATGACACAAAACTTAGGTTGGGTTGTAAAATGAAACTTTATAGATACTTTGAGGGAATTTTGTATTTTTTAGTGTAATTATATACTTTGGGATTGGGAGTTTGATTTCTCTAACACAATATATTATTTTTTAAAGAGAGCCTAAATTCTAGAAACGACATAATTAAGTAAACTCTCCAACAACAATGCGTTAATCTAAAATAGTAAATTTGAATTGTTTTTAATTCACACTATTGAAAAATAGATTTAAAAATAACCAACAAAAAAGACAAATATGTAGGATAAGTTGTTATACTATTAGTAAAAACATACATTATAAATGACCAAAAAACGTAGTATTAGAAAAGCTATACACACAACAACACAATTATTTGTCTAAAAAACTATAAAGATTGAAATATAAAAATAATCAAATAATTAAACATAAACAAAAAAAGGAATTAGCAAATCACTTTTAAAAAAATTATTAACACCACGTGTAATACACGTGAATCTTACTAGTTTCTCAAAATATCAATGTTTGATACAAACATATCTTTATTACAATTTATGATAAAGCCCAAATAGAATACATAAATATTTTTATATGAAAACTGGGCACTCCGATAAACCTCAAGCACACAACTGTTATTGAAATCCCGATCAAATCTCAACTGCACAACTAGAAATTGTAGGGGGGGGGTGAGCTTGTGAGCCAAGTAAGAAAGGGGGTACACAACACCACAGAATAGAACAAGACATATGATTCAAATACCAAAGTCCATGAATATAAAAAATATGGACCAAAGATTATTAATCCAAAGAACGATACCGAGTGTTATTCAAATAACAACTGATCACAAGTGACAATTCAGTATATCAATCAACTTAGACCATGGTGAGATTATTAAACGAGCACAACAAACACGGGCACTCAATAAGCTGAGTCCCAATAACAGTATCCAAATAGATTATTCATGGTCATTCCACTAGTCAGTATTACTAAATCATTCCAGATAATCAACTACTCGACATATGATTAAAATGACAGTTTCTCAAGAAAAACACCTTGAATATTAATATGGAATTATTTCAAAGTCAAATCAATATCAAAGATTTACCGATAACAATAAACACATTTCAATAACATGAGTATTATAGAGACAATTACATGATTAAACTGACACAAAATCAATACTATATAGTCTTTCTTACTTCAAAACAAGATAATATATATCGATAAAATTACACTAAAAACCTTTTATAATGCTTACTAAGCCGAACCATGTAACCTGCATGAGGTGGAGAGTCACTGTTAAAGTTATTTGCCAACTATCCCCACTTAGATAACTACTATCAACCTTAGCCAATTGCAGCAAATTGAACAATACTCATGGGCCCCACATTAACATTTAATAGCTAAGACTTCTCCTATATGGCCGTACACCAACAAAAATAGAAACAAAGAGGGAATCAAACTCCTAAAAAAGACAACAACAATCAATCAACAAAAGAGGGAATCAATTAACACATCAAGAAGTATCAATCACATGGATTGATGGAATAGAGCCGTGCATGCTCTATATACTCTTAACAGATTCTCACGTGATAATGCATCTTCATGTGGCCCAGACGTGCCTACAACATAGGGGCCGTGTGCCAAGCAAGGATGTTGCTTAGCCCTGCGTGCGAGTTCACAAATGGACAACATTGAGAAAGAAAGAAACTAGAATTGTAACTTCATTTGACTTCTGAAGCATTATAAAATGAATAATAATTTTGCAGATTATCGGCCTTCAATAAATGTAATGGTGACATTGTTCATCGAACCCCTTTGTTCTCCTTCTGAAGATGTCTGGCTTTCAGTAAAAGCAGGTTTATTTGGAGTTGGAAGATCTGAGATTTCACTGCTAAGCATTGAAAGAACAGTTGAAACAATTGGCCTATCTTTCGCAAATTCTTGCACACACAATAGTCCAACATGTACGTATCTCTCGACTTCTGGTTTCGAAATTGGATCAGATAGTCTGTCATCAATAAGTTTAACAATCTTTCCTTCATTCCACAATTTCCATGCCTGGAGAACATTATTTACACGTCACAACAGATAAATAATTTATTTGTAATAGCAAGAACAAATGGGTAAGTATACGCACTAAAACCATAAGCACTGAAATACTTACAAATTGTAAGAGACTCAATGCGTACTCATCATTATAAAAGCTAGAATTCCTTCTCCCACTAACAATCTCTAACAGCAACACACCAAAACTGTAGACATCGGATTTTTCAGAGAATCTTCCTTCCATTGCATATTCAGGGGCCATATACCCACTACAGGTATCAGTTTATCATTGTCAAACAGGTATAATTAATTTTGATAAACTAAACTATGTCTAGATTGATTATTCCAAAATGTGAAAAGAGTTTTAACAAACAAAGATATGCTTACTATGTTCCGACAACCCTTGTAGTTTTGGCTTGATCTTGGTCGCCCCCGAAAATCCTTGCCATGCCAAAATCTGAAATCTTTGGATTGAGCTCCTGATCCAACAAAATGTTACCTGCCTTCAGATCTCTATGAATAATCCTTAATCTCGAATCTCTGTGAAGGTACAGAAGTCCACGACCAATTCCTTCAATGATTTTGGCACGCTTGTTCCAATCTAGGTGTTCTTGCCCAAGTGGATCTGCAAGAGTGTCATCCAAAATAAGAGGATAAACTGCACTCCTAAGCTGTATCCACCACACGTTGAATTAAACGATAAATGTATGAATTCAAGGTGTTTTAAGCAAACGAAAGCAATAAGTACTGGTCTCTATGTTCAACTAGGTCATGAAAACAAAATTGAGAATTAGATGCATCAACCAAAAAGATTTAGTAGTATGTACTGACCAAAGAGATTAGCATCTAAGCTAGCTTCTATTAGGCATGTATTCGTATATCAACATTTTTTCTTCTCTTTCAATACAGCAACCAAGGAGTCTAACTAGATTACGATGCTGGAGCTTCGAGATCAGAACAACCTCATTCATGAACTCCTCTTGTCCTTGTCCAGAAGATATTGAAAGCCTTTTCACTGCAATTTTTTGTCCATCTGGCAATGTTCCCTTTAAAGAGAATATAATCAATTTCTGTGTTTTCAATACAACATAATGCTTTTTCAGGAAATAGCATTACCTTGTAAACTGAACCAAAGCCACCCTGGCCAAGCTTGTTGGCTAATTGAAAGCTTCCTGTTGCAGATGCAAGCTTCTCAAAGTTGAATATGTGTAGCTCTTCAAATTTAACTCGGTTTCTAGTATTCCCCGATATAACTTCAGGTGAATAAAGTCCACCAGAATTTAACAACACATTTTTCTTCTTCCTACCTGATTCAGAAACTTGGATTCGTAATTTACTTAATAAGAATATAACTGAATCTTCTGAGGATATTGTAATTGAAATTTTACCTCCTTTTCGGGTTTTACAATTCCAGATGACGTATGAGCAGATGAAAACAGTTATAGATCCTACGATCACTGTAACTGCTATAACCAGTTGCACATTTCTCTTTTTACCTACAGAGAAGGACAAATAGGAGAAAGATGGATTATTAAAAAAATAAGCATAAAACGTGAGTGCCATTAAAAGCAATATCTATATACGCAAACCATAGGTGGTTTTCGAATACAAAACTTTCTTGTGCAGTATCTCAGAAAGAAGGGTAAAGGAAGGGACAGAATTACGCTAAAACATTTGTTGTATTGCATGGCTAAGGAGATGACAGAACACACTACCTAGCTCTGAGTTCGCTACACGAAGATAAAGATCTGCTCCACCACTACCAGAGAATTTCCTGATGTCAATTAGGCTACCATTCCAAACCATGCAACCAATTCCAGGGTAGTATGCATAAGCTATACAGGAGCAATTATTGAAGCAGAGGCTCTCGCAGTCGTCTCTTGAAGCCAACGACTGAGCAAAATCTGGCACTTTGACTTTTGAAAACTTCAAAAACCCATCTTCTTTAACCTCTTCACCAGTACTGTTATTGTTCCTGCCACATTTCAATTGGGTTCTCCTTGAACATCCACTAGTCCAGTTACCTTTACTCCATGCCTCCATATGCACTGGCTCAAACCCATTCATACAGCTACAAATTGGGAATTTTTTGGAATCACAGATTCCAAATGGTCCACACTTACCGTAAACATCACACTCGTCCAGCAGGTTTGACCAAATCTTGTACCAATCTTCTTTATCTTCCAACCAGGACCTCGCTATCAGAGTTCCTTCAGAGCTTAAGAAATAGTAAATGAGTATAGAATCATTCATATAGTTGTAAGTTAAAGAAGCGCTTCCTTGTCTGTCGTCGTCTCGAGATTAAATCCATTATGATATGTAGAAGCCATGTTGACCATCCCGATGAAGATTTGACTATTCCAAGGACCGCTGCGCCAGAGTGGCTTACTACCATTCCATATAAACAATTCTGGAATGTTTAAAGGATCAATTTGTCCAGGAGAAGCTTCCGATGGACGGATCAGAAGGACTCATCCATGATGTCAGCATATTCTTTTGATCCGTATTAAGGTTCACACTGAGCCTCATACTCTGCAAATATGAATCCGATATATGTTGAAAACTCTCCCACTGTGTAATTCCGCTGGAGTTACCTTGCAAGACTAGGTTCCCATTATTCAAAAGCTTTGCACTTGAATTTGCCATAGAATTTGAAACATTTGATGACCAAATGATCAGCTTCCGTCCATCCAGGATGATGATATTGCCATCCTCGGAGATGGTCAAAGTCCCTAAAGTATCATTTAGAGGCTTGTCCCTGTTAGCCACCCATATTGGAGTCATTACGGGGATGTTGTATAGAATACCAACGTAACGGTTTGTAGAATTAGCAGGGCTAAAGAATCCTAACTTAAAAGTTCCTCCATCGGAAACTATAGTTTCAGAGTCGTTGATTGATTGAGTGGATGATAAGGTGTCTATGCAACTGCAGAAATCTGAAGAAAAACAGAGAAGAAGCATAAGAAAAGCAATTGGAGAAAGATCCATTATTATGCTCAATAACTATTTTTGTTGGTTTTTTCGATATTTAAAGAAATTCTACAAACAACTGCCAAACTTTTCATGCTCAAACTTGTGAAAGAAGTCAATTCAATAGTTCTTAACCAAAAAGAAAAAAAAAAGTTTACCAATAGTTATTAACTACTTTTTATGTTCCAAATAACTGACGTTTTAGTTAAAAAAAATTATCCCAAAATAAATGACGTTTTTATATCAATACTAATTTATCAACTTTTTGCCAAAATTTTCCTTATTAGTTACTCTCTAATTAAATATTGTATTGACTCCGATGATGGTTAACTCTAACGTAATGGTTAACTATTTCAGAGATTGTCTACTACTGACAAAATTTTCAAAAATAGTTCCGTGATCAATTTCCCCACATTTTCCATTTCATTTTCTCCTCAAGGATTCATGAACTTAACAAAAAATAATAATAAAATAAATTTGACTAAATCAATATGACCTCAAAGTCCATCTTTTATTTTTAGCCCATTCCAAAACTATATCTACTTTATAATCTATATGTTTTTGAAAGTTACCTTTATAACTTGAGTTGGTCTCCTGTCAGACGTTCTTACGGATCCTTATTCGTAGGACGGATCTATCCAAGTTAAATAGGGTAAAATTCAGAAATCTTAATGCAACCCCTTTGTTTTTGAAAATTACAGTGTCACTCCTCATATTTATGTATGCAGAGTATCATTTTTTACTATTAAAAGTATCACTTTATAGTATAAAATGTGTCACTTTTGGCCTTAGAAGTGTCACTTTGCATTTTTAATGAAAATTATAATTTTTCCCTAAAAAAGTGTTACTTTTTGGGCCTAAATGTGTCACTTTTAATCTTAAATGTGTTACTTTTACTTTGAAAAGTGTCTCATTTTTTTATAAATAAAAATTATTACGTTTGACATTAAAGTGTTATTTTATAACATTAAAAGTGTCACTTTTTTAGAATTAAATATGTTACTTTTGATCGTACACATGTCATTTTGTCTTATAAATGAAAATCGTCGTTATTGACTTTAGTGTCACTTTTTAACATTAAAAATGTCACGTTTTAGTATTAAATGTGTCACTTTTGGCAGTTAACATTAGTTTTAATGTGACACTTTTTAGTATTAAAGTGTCACTTTTAGTATTAAGAGTGTCATTATAATTTTAGTATTAATAGTGTCTCTTTTAAGTTTTTAACATTAAAAATGTCACGTTTTAGTATTAAATGTGTCACTTTTGGCAGTTAACATTAGTTTTAATGTGACACTTTTTAGTATTAAGAGTGTTACTTTGTATTTTAATGAGAATTATAATAAATTTTCATTTATAGTGTCTCTTTTAAGTTTTAACATTAAAATGTGTCACTTTTTTGTTTCAATGTATCGCGTTTGGCTTTAAATGTGTCATTTAGTATTTCGTCAAAGTCTGTTAGGATCCGTCAAGTATCCCAAGGCAATTGATGCTAACGGATGGTTAACAGAGCTGACAAAAGATTAAATTGCAAGGCATGGGAAACATAAGAATTTTGATGGCAAACATTGAAAGTGCAGGGGTACCGAAGCAAATAGAGGAACTTCTCTTTAATGAGCATTAAAAATAAATATTGTAAGCTAAGGCCTTTCGAACCACCACCCGCCAAGGGCTAAGCCTCTAAGGGACACCTTTGATCAACTCAGCTAACATGTTATTATAATTTTTATAACATGTTTATTTATTAACCTGAGAATTCCTAAATGGGGCTCCGTCTTACGGATCTAGGATCCATAAGACTGTCCTACACAAGTCTTTACCTAATAACTTTATCATTGATTTCATTCTCACTTGAGCTCCATCCCTCACATGGATATCTTTGTAAATTACACACGATCCAAATATTTCTAATATACTTAATTATATTTTATTAATATGTGGGTCAGATCAAACATAACACTCATTTAGGGAGTATTTTAGAGTATATTGAGATTGTTCCCGTTATTTTCAATTTATGTTTTAATTTTTTAGGGGTTTCTTCGACTTTTCTCAGTATGAGCTTTGAACTTTTGTGCGTTTGAAATGCATACGAATTTTAAGCATGTATTGATTTGGAGCTAGTTTCGTCATTAGGTGAATTAGTCTCAGCCAAGACATTCCTAGCTATTTAGGCTCGGGTTCTAGTACATATGAGTTGCATGTGCATCTTCAAGGCATTCTTGCATCAAAGTTGCAATCTTAGTATTAATTCTAGGCATTTCTAGCTATGTTGAAAAGTTAAATAAGACACGTTAGTTAAATATGGTTTGATATGGTTTAGTTCGATTTTGTTGTATATATAAATTGTTTTTAATCAACCTAACCAATATTAAAAATAACAATAAAAATAGAATTTTAGTTTGGAATTAACATCAAAATTAGAAAATAACATATTAAAAATAAATTATCATAAAGAAAACAATACAAATTCCAAAATAATCACAAACAATGAAAGAAATAATAGTTTTCTAATAATCAAGATTGTATTCGGTTTAGTATATATATATATATATGTGTGTGTGTGTGTGTGTGTGTATGTGTGTATTAGTTTGGTTTGGTTTGGTTCGATACCGAAAATCGTGAACCGAGTGAAAGAATTAAACCAAATGAAGAACGAATCCCGGGTTGAAATCCCTTGTAAATGCTTCCTTGGCTCTTGATTTGTTGCTCCAAACCTTCAATGATGAACAATTTTTGGAAGAATGTTGGAAATTTGGAAGAAATGGGTGTGGTGCCCCATTTGGGAGCAATGTCCCGAAATGGGGACTTGTTTTTTTACAAATGATGAAGGCTGGAAGATATAAAGGAGAAGGCACAAAGGAGGCAGCCAAGCTAGGGGGTATTTTAGGAAGCACAAGGGAGCTTTAGGGGCAAAAAAGGGAGAAAAAGGGCTCTTGGGTCACGGCTGGGTAGTGGGTAGCCCAGGGAGGAAGCGTGGGTTGGACCAGGTAGGAAACGGGGCTGGAAAGAGTGAGGGAAGTGGGTGAAAAGGTGGGCTGATGGAGTAGGATGGGCTGGAGCATTCGCGGGTCAAACCCAATCCATGATGGAGATGACGCAGGTCAGCACTAAGGATAAGGTGTGACGTGGTGCGTCCAGAGGGCGACAACGCGCATAGGGAGAATCTGGACTTGGCACCAGCTCCCCTGCAGTTTTCAAACTTGCTCTGGTGCCCCTAGCTTACTGAGGAAGGCTGCCGAAAGTCCTTCCCTTCCCAGGTATCTCAGATTGGTCCTCCGTCAGTGTTGTTAGCCTCCGTTAAGCCTGAATTGCCTTGGAATGCTTAACGGACTTTGACCAAATACTTTCCAATTCAACTTTAAAGCCTAGAATTGCCTTGAACTTTGTGCTAAACACCATATAAAAGCTCGATTATGTATGGAAACCTACATTAAACAGAAAAACACAAATAATAATATTTCCAAAACATAATTAACTCAAAAATAGCACAAAATAGAAGAAAATTCCCTGGAAAATTAGTGAAAATCTTGGGTTCATCACCGAGCGGAACTGCGTAATTTTCCAATTTTTCGTTCGGTTCGGTGGTTCCAATTTACACCCCTACTTCGAACACAGATAACTTTTAAAATTAAAACCTCTAGTCTGTGTAAAAATTGGTTGGTTTTTTAACCTTAAAATAAAAGAGTCGCACTATTCCGACTTCCACTTCCTCCAAGTTGACCCCCTAATTCTTTTGTCTATTATTGACAAAAATACTCTCAATCATAAAGTCTCTTATACCCTTGTAGGTGATAAGTAGACCTCCACCCTCATTTCCTAAAACTAAAACCCTAACTAAACCCCCTCCACAAACAAATCTACCCCTTCCTCCCAATGCTAACAAACAAACTCTCTTACCAACTCTTCTTTACAACAAAGAAATTCCCATTTTTTCTCAAATAGCTTCTTCTTCATCTTCTTCCCTCAACAAATATACCCTCTCATATATACCAATATATCTTCTTCTCCTTCATCATCCCTTTCTTTTCTTCTAAAAACCTTCCAATAAACCTCTCAATTTTAAAAAAAACCTAGGGATTCAATATTAAGCTCAAAGAAATCAAGCATGGAGCTAAAAAAACGCCAATGTTACATAAGTGGTAAGCTTTAAAATCATTTTTTTGCTTTAAATATTGTTTTAGAAAGCGTTTTTAAAAAGTAGTTCCCCGTCGTGAATTTTCGGACCTGGGTAACTGAAAAAAATTGACTTGTTCGGACCTTAGAGGTCGAAATTCATCTATCTATTTAGTCCCCATCAGTCGAAATTATTAATTTTTTTCGACCTTAATTAGCCGAAAAAAATCAATATTTTCGATTAACAGGGGTCGAACAGCTAGACGAATTTCGGCCTCTATGGTCCGAATAAGTCCAATTTTTCCTTGATCTTTGGTGTTTTTTATGTGTTAATGTATTTGTTAATAGGATTCAAACACGTTGTCTTCAAATCCTAGTGTTGTTGATCCTGTCGATAATGAGATAGGTCATATTCTTAATGATGCGATTGTTGAACATAATCAAATAGTTCCATTTGTGGCGGAGGATTACACGCATGTGTTTGTGACTGATGAAATGTTTTCATATCATCAAATGTTAATTGATTGGGTGCGTGCTAGGGGGAATGAGCATGACATGTTCACAATAGTTAAGAGGTCAGACAGTGGAGCAAGTAAGAAAAAACCTAGGGTATTATTGGCTTGTGAACGTGTGGGCAATACGATGGACGCAAGAAACATGAGACATCATCATAAGAAAATGTTGATGATGAAATTGGGAAGAAAGATGACGATGTAACAAAACCAAAAGATAGGAAAGAAACCAGATCTAAAAAGCTTGATTGTCTATTTAGTTTGAGGGGTAGAGAAGTATCAGTTGGAGAATGGTCATTGGTTGTGAAGTGTGGTGACCACAATCATTAACTTGGATCGTACAGAGAAGGTCATTCATAAGTTGGTTGATTACCAAGGGTTGAGGAGGAATATGTGGTTGATATGACACACACCAATAGTAAACCGAAGGACATTTTAGCGCGGTGGCAATAGAAATTTAAAGAAAATAGATCAACAGTGAGGAACATCTACAATGCACGCTTGAAGAATAGAGAGCGTGAATGTCGATCACAAATGCAACAACTTATGTTTATGTTGGAGAAGCATGGATATGTCCATCATCATCAGCGGTGCAAGAAGACCAACACTGTGAAGGATTTATTCTTGGCTCACATGGCAAGTGTTGGTTTATTACGTGTCTTTCCGAAAGTCATATTAATGGATTGCACGTACAAGACAAATAGATACAAGTTACCTTTATTGAAGATTGTTGGTGTGACGTCTACAAATGTGACATTTTTAATTGAAGCTGCTTATTTAGAGAATGAGAAAACAGACAGCTACACGTGGGCGTGCATATGTCTGAAATCATTGATGGAGCAATGGTGCATGCCTAATGTCATTGTTACTAACAGAGAAATTGTTTTAATGAATGCAATTGAGAGAACTTTTCCTAGCTCGAGACATTTCCTTTGTCGATGGCACATCAATAAGAACATTTTGGAAAACTATGGGAAAATCGTAACGACAAAGGAAAAGTGGTATTCACTTATTATGTTTTGGAATTTGTTGGTGATCTCTAATATTGAGTTGGAGTATAATGAATATCTGAAAAGACTGAAATCTGATTTAAAAGAATTTCCTAGTGTCATCAAATATGTCCTGGAGCAATGAATTTAGTCATACAAAGAAAGATTTGTGTCATGTTGGACAAATACTATCATGCATTATGACAATACCACAACAAGCATGCATTAATTGTTTTATTTTTTGCGTTAAACACGTACTTCAAATTACTTGATGATGATTGTATACACTTTCAGGGCACAGAGTCAACACGTAGCAATGAAAAGGCAACTTGGATTGAGCCAAGGTAATTTTGAGATTTGTTAGCGACAAATCCATATTCTCATTGAGACTTCTCACAGCGCAATCAAGCACTCATTTGAGAAGAGTAGAAATGTTGTCATGCACAAATTCAAATTAGTTATATAAATGGAGCTGCGAGGCATGGTATCCATATAGGCGTTGAATAAGATTTATTAAGTAGAGTCTGTGGTTAGCAAAGATACTGTTGTAGACTCTTTGTTGTGTGGTTGTATACCAAGAAAGACTTGTGGTTTGCCTTGTGCGCATGAGATTGTTGAGATTATCAAATTGGGCAAGCCAATTGCCGTGGATGAGGTTGACGTTTTTTGGAGAAAGTTGGATATGTCACTAGTTAAGGGCGAATGTAATGAGATTCGGGTTGAAATGGATAGTGCATGGAAATATTTGTTTGAAGAAATTCATTCGATATACAACAATGACTCAATTGACTCAGATAGGTTAGCACCGTTGATGAGTACAAGAGAGTTTGTCAAGCCATCAACTACATCACTAATTGAGCCACATGTTTTGTAAGTTATTCGTGGTCGGCCAAAGATAAAAAAGGCTAAACATGATAAATCAACGAAACGTGATCCAAGTAGGTTTGAGTATGTCGAGTCGATAGAAGACAGTTGCTCGCCGCAACAACAAGTGACTAAACCCACAGGCCCATCGACTACTAGGCGAAAGATACCGGTAATTTCAATTAGTATGTTTTTGTTGTTTAGTAGATCTTTACAATTACAAAAATGAAGAGACACTAAATTTGTTGTCTTACAATAGGTAACGCAACAACGAATGAAACTCCCAACCACAATTCGTTTTGTTGATCTACTCCCATCAAAATTTGCCAATTTTATTATGGAGACTAAGGATGTTAAAGTTGATGGACATTGCGGTTTTCGTGCAGTTGCCACCGCATATGGCTTAACTCAAGATGGATGGTCTGTAGTGCAACGAGACCTCGAACACAAGTTGATAACTAATCTAGAGTTATACAATGGTGTTTTTCTGGTAAATGATTGTGTTGATAAGGTCGTACATGCGCTCGATTACTACAAAGACAATGCACCGCAGAATCATTGGTTTTATTTGCCAGAAATGGGTCACTTAGTTGCATCAACATATAATATTTTTCTGGTATGTTTAGATACACGGATTTCCATAACTTATCTACCGTTAAGGACTGCAGCCACGTCTACTCTTAAGCTTATTTGTATCGGATTGATAAATGAAGACCATTTTATAAAGATAAATTATCTAAGTTGAGTTTTGCAAATCTTTGTACAATTCTATTAATACTTGTTTGTTGATATAAATTATCCTTGCAGGTTCTGTTACGTGAGGGTTACCCATTACCATCGGTGTCTATACATTGGGATTCATTTCACCACTAGTCTGCATCAGGGTGGAAAGATTTGTTTTGCACTAGACTTGATTTGTATTCGGATAGTGTAGGATACATACGTGTTATTTGTAGTACTGAGACGATATTGTTATAATATAATGGTTATAATTATGATCATAGTTATTTGTAGGTTTTGTTTATGGTTATTTTTATCATGAACATAAATCTAATAAATTCAAACTTCTCCAACAAATTCAATTACACATTAAAATCTAAATAGAACCTTAAGTTATACATTAAACTTGTCCAGCAAATTCAATTACACATTCAAATCTAAAATGATCAAGTGTTTCTCCTATGATGACGAGTAGATGGTTCTTACGATGCTGGGGAACTTGTAGATGGTCCTGCCTATTGTTGACCTCCCAGTGCTATGTATGCACCTTGGATCGCTAAACCCAACTCATCATACGACATATGTCAGTCTCCCAAAAAATACTGCACCGCCATCGGTTACAACAACTCGCGTGTTAATGATACCATACTCCATAGATCTGGTAAACCTGCATCTGGCGTAGTCCTATGATGTAAAAAATGATGCTCGGGATTACAAACGATTGGATGCGATACGCGATTGTACCACTTCCATATTGTCAGGTGCACAGTCCCATGGTCTCTCGCATTGACTCCCAAGTTTTTCGTCAGTTAAGACTTGTCTCTTCCAAGCACCGAAGTATCGAAGCATTGTGGCCAATATTTTCTTCTTTACGGCTAAACCTCTCTTCATAATATCAGGTGCAATAACATTTCTCGGAATAGTCTGAACATATCCAAACTATTGGAGGACGTGATCGAGGTGGTATGGCTCGACATGATCAACCGACCCTATGCATCCTTGATATAAGGATATCCGGTGCAACGGGAAATGTTCTCGCACCAGCTGTGTATACGACATCCAAATAACCTACAAAATGGAATAAAACACAATTAAGTAAAAACACAACTTGCATGTCGTAACAATGCATGCATACAACAACATCGTCAGTAACCAAAGTGCTGGAAAGAACACAACAATAACAACCTCAATGGCTAAATCATGCCGGAGGGAATCAAGTTGTTCCCGCATCCCTTGTAATCGGTCCATGGGCACTCCCAAACCAGTTGTGTGCTCCCACCCCTTGTAAGTAGTTCGCCTTCGTGATACTGCACATTAGGAAGAGGGCTACACATCGGGAATCGTTCATATATCCACGCATTTATTGAACAAAATACACAAATTTTATTACAATTTAGCTATTTATATATAAAAAATATATTCAAGATATATACACGAAATTACCTCCAATAACGTGGAATATCCGGCCATCTGCTTCGTCTTGACCTGTGAAGCACTCCCTAGATGTTTATATAGAAAGGCTAAGGCTACAAATCCCCATGAATATGTATGTATGACATTCAAATCAACCAGGAACCTCAAATATGTCGTGCTAACCCGAGTTCCGCTCTTATCAGCAAGAACTGTACAACCCAACATGTACAACAAATAAGCCCAAACACAGCAGACAATCCTTTTCGGATCCTCAGACGTCTCATCCATTGTAAATCAATGTCATAGCCACTCTCACTTCACAGACCCCCTAGCACCATCCATGGCCTCCAATGCCGCGACAGGAGAGACTCCTAGATACGTAGCAAGCTCATGACAGGTAGATTCAATTGTCATAGTCGCCAAGGGACCTTCCAAAAAGACAGATTTCCCGGCGATTGGAAGACTAGTAAGGCAAAAGACATCATCAAGTGTAATCGCCATCTCACCAAAGGTCATGTGGAAGGCATTGGTCTTTAGGTGCCACTGCTCTACAAACGTATTGATCAACACTTTATCACTGTTGGAATAGGATGTTTGCTGTAACTATGAGAGTTGGGTGGATCACATTAAATCGGTGAATTCTTGGGAACACGTGCTTCTTGTTGTTTTCCAATCTAAAAGCACCTTAAGCAACGTCTGCTCTCGTCCTTCCCATATCCTTGGAGCTACGTGTTTTGAATACAAAGGCAAAACACTTGCATCTAATGGACCGCCAGGGCATGGAAAAGTAATCGGTTTCATCTCTTCCATCTCTTCATAATTATCGTTACCATCCCCGTAGTCTACATGTGCATGTGCCTCGGCCTGCATGCTTCGTGCCTCGGCCTCGGCTGTGCAGGCGTCGTCGATCCTTGCTTTCCTAGTCGATGCAATAGGTCTTTTCTTCCTCTTGAAAACCTTCTTACCTGTACATGACATTCATCCCATGAAAGTTCATTGACACTTACAATTTAAAAATGACAAAACAACATTGTTCAGCCCCCTCCTTGCCAAAATTACCTTATATTTTTGGCAATCCTTAGCCGAAATTCATAAATATTTTCGATAGCCTTAGTGCAGACAAAATAATTCGGTTGTCAAATATTTTTGGTAGCCTTAGGCCGAAAGTTTATTGGATTTTTGGTAGTTCAAATCCGAACAGCCAAGAAATTTTCGGCATTTTAGGTCTAAACAATGTGCCCGAATTCCGTTATTCAGACCCGATTTTTTTTCAAAATTTCGTAGAGAATTTATCTTTTGTGGCCTAAAACTACTCACAATCAACAAAACAAGTAATCCTACAAACATATCTCAACCTTAAACTCTTACATTGCAACAAAATACAAGTAAAAATCCAAGAGAAATTGTACATACTCTTGTCCATGAATCCTTCTTCAAAGTGTTTCTCTTCAATCCTTGAATCCTTCTTCAAAGAGTCTTCTCTTGAAACCTTCTTCAAAGTATCTTCAAATGTCTTCAAAGTCTCAACTTCTTCAATTCATTTTTTTCTTCCTGTGTTGTGTGCGTTTGTGTGCATAATGGGGAAGGGGAAGGAAGGGGGTTTACGGTTTTGCCCAGTTTTTGGTTGGGGTGGGGGGGTTAGTGTAGATAGGGTGGGTTAGGGAGGGTGATTTCTGTAAAAAGTAGTTTTAAAAAATTAGGAGGGCAAAATTGCTAATAAGGGGGGATCCACTTGGAGGAAGTGGGGGTCAGAATAGCACGACTGAAATATAAAAGGGCAAATATCAGCATTGATCTCTTGACTAGATGCATGTCACAGTAATAGTCTCTTAGCAATATTTTTTTTTTATCAAATTTGAGCCCTACAAGTATTAAATTTTTATGGTGGCAATCTTTTTTATGGACGTCGTTAAAGAAATACCGTTAAGTTGTCCATGTGCATTTAGTAAGGGCTAAAATGAATTTTTTCAAACTTAACTTATAACAAAATTTACAATAGAATCCTTAAAGTTTAAAAAATGGTCATAATCCTTAAATTTGGTGTAGAGCATGACGACACATAGGATGCTAGTGTGATCCATGGCAGCGCGGAGATTGTCGAGGGTCTCCAGATGGTAGTCGTGAGAGAAGTTGAAACGGGCGACATTCATTCCAGCCTTCAAGAGTTTATCGATCATGGGGACAGACTTGGATGCAGGGCCCAAGGTACAGACGATCTTCGGTTCGGGCCTCTTACCAACTAGTTGTTGTGTTTCTCCCATCTTCTCTATCTATCCTTGTTCTCAATTTAAATTAGATCGGTTGGATTCGATCGAATTTTAAACACACACACACACAGATAGAGAGAGAGAGAGAGAGAGAGAGAGAGAAGAGTTGTTGGTTGTTGACAAGCCAAGCAGCAAAGCAAAGACCCAATCAAGATTTCTTGCGTTAATTCCACCCACGAGTGACACAAGAGAGAAAATTGAAAATAGAGTAATCAATTCAATTCAATGGAGTATATTGATAAGAAAGGGGTCGGAATAGCACGAATCTTCCAAAAAATCGGGGAAGAAGACCTTATGACCATTTTTTAAACTAGAGATTTTATTGTAAATTTTAATATAAGTTAAGATTGAAAAAATTCATTTTAGTCTTTTTTAAATGCACATGAGCAACTTAACGGTATTTCTCTAACGTCATCTATCAAAATTTTAAAATTCGTAGGACTCAAATTTAACAAAAAAATGTTAAGGGACTATTATTATGACAGGCATATAGTCAAGGGATTAATGTCGAGATTTGCCCAATAAAAAATTAAGACCTCAGAAGAGTTGGGAGGTCAAGGTTTTGAATTTCCAAGCAATTGAAGAATATAGTTACATAGCCAACCATATTGACTTGGAAAATTAAAAAAAGTTAAAGGCTTTAAGGAGACTCTGATTGCGAAAGGAGTCGTTAAAGACAAGGTGGGAAATTGGCAGAAATTTCCATTTCCAATTTCCAAGGTTAGTTAATATTCCCTCCGTTCCTCAACAATCAACATCTATCTTTTGGTTTTCTACAAAGTATCTCTGAATTACATTGGATCGTACACTAATTCTCCTTGCTCGTGATATTGAATCTGAATCTGATTTATGGAAAAAAATTGGTGCATGTGAAGCACGGCACAAATCAGGATACTGAGTCATCCCGTTGACTTAATTTAGTGATTCACTTTTCGATCAATCTCTCTACCTAGGTGGAGGTTATTTTTTAGAAATTGATAGATGGGTAAAAGCAACCTATACCCAATAACAATATTTTAAAAATTGCTAGGCAACCACCACAAGTACGGACTAGTCGGGGCTTAGGTGGGGACTAGTCGGGGTCTAGAATTAACACATAATTACTTATATTTTGATAATTTTTCTTAGTATTATAAACATAATTATTCTAACATACTGATAAAAATATCACCAAATCTATATATATATATATATATATATATATAAAGTTGTTCTTCAGGGTAATAGTCTGGATGCGTTTTTGCTTTGTCAAAGTATGGCAGATTGGGGGCGTGGAGCGTCACCAATGACTTTTAAGCTTCTTACCAGCAGACTTTGGGCTGCCCACTTAGAACTTGGGGCTGCCTACCGCCAGAACTTAGGGCTGCTATACCGCAGAACTTTTTGTTTGCACTCACTAGCCGATTTTTTATGACATGTCTTGATGAAATTTCCTATCCTACCCTTAATATAAATCCATCCTTTACCCTTTGTAAAGGTATTTTGAAACTTTGACCTCCCCTTAGGAGTATATAAGCCTCAAGACATCTCTTCATTCATTTCTAATCTGATTTTATTCACATCGTTATCTCTCCAACCGGTCAAACTTAGAGAGATAGAAGTGGGTTCTTGAGTGTGTTCAGCCGACAGGAGTTTCGGCCAACCAATCGACGAGCCGAGACCACCGTTGGAAAGATCTCGTCGAGGAGATCGTTTCCCCTCTATCTATTTCAGGTTTCATATAGGTTTGAAATTCAGATCTGATGTACGTTACTAAACCCTCTTGCTTGCTTCTTCACAAATCTTGCTTAGATCATGCTAAGGAAGAGTTTTATCAAGTCTATAAAATGTTTTGATGTTTCTACGAAATCTGGAAACTTTTCCATGGATCTTGACTTGATGATTTTGGTCTTGGGTTTAGTTTGAAATATGTTCAAGCTTTGATTTGGAATCATTGTTGTTCATGAACTTGTTGGAAAACAAACCATACAAATTCAGTCTCTGTTTTGGGTAAATTTCGGGAAAAGTCTGGTACTAATATACTAAAGGTATTTTTCTAAAAATTGAGTATGTTATACCTATACATGTTAGGTAACTCTATGTAAAGTTTCATAAATTTTGGAGCTCGGGAAGTATTTTTCATTAGTCACAAATCGTGGCTGTTCCAGTAAGCTGTTACCAGAAAGTTAATCTGTTAACGTGATATTGAGGTGGTCATATTTTGATGAATACATATCCTAATGGGGTGTTTTAAAATGGTAAACTCTAGCTCAAAGAGTCTAGTTTCTGAAAATGTAAAGTTTATAACATTTTGAGTAACGAGCAATTTTTGGTGAATTTTGTATGATAGACATGCAGAATGAATCACAACAGATACTTAGGTTTTTAACATGAACTTCGAGGTGTTGTATTTTGATGAATACAAGTCATAATGAAGTAATTCAAAAGGCTAAAATATATTCTTAACAGTGTAGTTTCATGCTAGTAAGAATCACCTCCTTTGGAGTTGTGAGGAATTAATGGTCAAACTTATAATTTGATTGTGCAGAATGGGTTATAACAGAAAATCTGGAAAATAACTTGTCTTTGTGATAATCATAAATTGATGATTATAGGTCTGAATTGAATGATTCAAAATGGTGAATAACACCTTAAAATGTCTAGTATCTAATATGTAAAACCCTAAATTATTGATTGCTTGTGCTATGCAAGATTTCATACATTCATATTCATCATAAACATGTTAACTTAGTTCATACATATGTTTAGAATCAATGGCATGTCCGTTGACGTCGGTTTCTATGCTCGGATGCATCTTTTCTTCATTACATGCCTCGGGACTTTGTTTGTTTATATATGATGAAAGCATATGGATAAGTGTTAGACATCATTCATAACATCATTAACATGATTTAGATGTTGATTGAAAGCTTGTTGCATCGTCGGTTTGGTTGCTAGTTTGATTCTAGTCGTTACCCTTCTTCGTTCGGCCTTTTCGGTTGTCGTTTGGGAGTGTTTTACTTAAGTTCTAAGCCATGTTTGATTGAGGTTTGAAGCTTGATTGCCTTGGTTATAGATTGTAGTTTTTGAAGGTTGAATTGTAGAACTTTTTGGCTTTGGAGGACTCGTGGATGCATGTGGGAGAGACCTAGGCCAAGCAAGGAAACCAAGAATTGCAAACTTGAAATTTCCAGAAGCATGCGCTCACATGCTATAGGATGAAGCGACTGCATGGTCTCCTGGTCCCTGTTACGGGATTTCTTGTGAAATTTGGTGAGTTGCCTATCCTAACCCTACCCAAACCCAACCTAACCCACTCCTAAACCCTCCTAACTACCTTAGGTTATATCCTAACCATCTAATGGAGTTTTAGAGGTGGATTAGTGTGGTTAATTAGAGGGAAACAACCCCATTAGCAAACACATCACCCACTTACCTTCCTAATCTATTTGAAGCCCTAACACTTCATTAACCTCCCATATCCAGCCTATCACTTCTAAAAAACATGGGAGACCTTCTTGGGGGCTATGAAAAGAGTTTTCTAAGGTTCTTGAGAGCCCACCCTTGGAATCCATAGCTAGGGGCCTCCATTTCTCAATCCACACCATAGATTTGAAGAGGAGGTTGAGGAGAACACATCCCACCGATTGGAATTTCAAATTTGTGGCTTGAAGGGGCTGAATCAAGGTAAGCTGTTACATCTCTTCCTCTTTCTTTTTGCCCCATTGACCCTAGGGAAAACAATCATTGCGCTATGTGAGGTCAATGGGTGTATTCTAGGGCTTTTTAGAGATGCCATGAACCCTAGATGTCTAGATGATGATTTTGGTTGGATGAACCTACTTGAGACCTTGATTAGCATGTTATTCATGTGTAGTATAGTATATTAATCCTTGCTATGTGATTTATTCATGTATTGAGAGCATGATTGGTGAGGTGACTTGAAAAGGGTATAGGCCTAAATGATGATTTGGCTTGGATGAACATGATTAATTGAAACCTTGATTAGTATAATATTTATGTGTAGAGTAACATATTAATTCATTTTATGTGGTTTATTCAAGTTTTGGAAAGCATGATTGGGGAAGTGACCTAAATGGGTTTATGCATAAAAATGTGAATTTGCTCTATGTTGCCTTGTTAAGTGTTTTGTTGGGATTATGTGGGTTTAATGAACTTGAGAATATGGTCATTGATGATAGTTATGAACATAGGGGGGGTATTGTAGCCCATGCTTCTATGCCCTAATTTTGGAAAGAGTAGATTGACTCAACGAGTCAACCTTTGGGTTAGTATGAATTTGTAAACTATAATCTTAAGTCCCACGAATCGGGGTAGATTTGATGGAGGTTAAGCCTCCAAGAGTTTTAGAAGTGTATGAAGGACACTTGATTATGAGAGCTAATATTATTCTCTAATGTGAATTTATGCTAGTTGTGAATGAAATGCATGACTAGTTTGATGCTAGAGTATGTGCCTACTTCTTTTTTAGCATATGAGTATATATTACTTGTGCTTGGTTTTGAGTCCAGTCGAGTCCGCTTGTTGAGTCTTTGGTGGGACGAAGCATCGCTCTTCACGCATTGTGGGAATCGTGATCGCGATGGATCGCCGTCTTGGGTTGAACACACCCTCCATCGATGGCCACGGGAAGTAGTTCATCTTAGTTGTAGTAATACACATGACTTTGATAACTATGGAACTCGAGGGATTGTCTCGGGACGCCGATATCCACGAAAGGGATATCGAGGACACATAAAGGTTGCACGTGTTTTTGCAAGGAGCGACACGGCGAAAGAGATGGTAATGGTATCATATCCCTTTATATGAATTGCCTCACAATTACTTATGTGAATAATGTGCTTTGTGAATATGATATGATATGATGGTTGAAATGGTTTCTTATATTGTTATACTTTATGGATAACATGATGTTTATGATTGTTTAGCATGAATGCCTTGACTTGGATATTGTTGGAATGTTATATTATGCCAACAACATAAACTATTATTGTTAAACATGAATACCTTGACATGATTTTTAATATGATGTTATTCTATAATGATAGCATGATATATTATTATTGAGCATGATGCCATGATAGGAAGTTATGTTTAGTAACTTACTAAGTCATTATGACTTACCCTATTTGTTGATTTTTTTCCCTAGATCCGAGCCGTGCTAGCGTGGTCGAAGTGATTGCCGAGATCGTGGGTGAAGTTTTCTTTTGGGCAAGGTTGATACCTTAGTTTAGTTCATTTCTTTTGGTAGGGCGTTGGGAAAAGTGAAGTTATGTAAACTTCATGATGGGTAGCAAACCTATTTGTAGATGTAATATTTATACTTATGTTGGTTAATGCTTATTCTTTTGGTAGTCGACTTGTGTTAGTCCGCTTGGTGATTGTTAGTGATTATGTTTTTAGTGTATATTGATGGTTAATATATCAAGTTTGTTCTCGGAATATTTTTAGCCGTTGAGTAGCTAGAGTCTTAGACTTAGTGTAATGTTGTCTCGCTGTAACGCCGCCGATGACTTGGTTTATTTGTTATTATATATTTATATTGCATGACAGGGAGTTTTGCTCTACGTGCCAAATGTTGCGGCACGTGTGTCGAATTTTTGGACCGAGATATTAATTATCTCTTTGGTTGTATTTAGTTTGATCTTGTTAGCCTCGCGCCACTTGTGATATTATGTTTTGCTT
>CM028379.1:111430767-111470852 GCA_013146195.2 Codonopsis lanceolata | reverse complement strand
AATATTTCAAAAACAAAAAAAAGGAGAATATTTCAAAAACAAAAAAAATTGGAATATTTCAAAAAACAAAAAAGAATATTTCAAAAAACATAAAGAGGAATTTTTCAAAAAAGAGGAATTTTTCAAAATAAAAAGGAATATTTGAAAGAAACCAAGGGGAGGAGGCGAAAAAGAGGAAGGAAAAAGAATATTTTCCACTTCACAATTTTCGAAAATACTTTAGAATGATCAATTTGCGTGCTCGTGATGGATCTTTATCGATCGGCGCAATTTTACGGATATTTAAAAAATTCGGGTTATGTCTGGAAACAAGACAGCGATCAAGGCAGGACATAACTTAGAAAATTCTTGCTGCGTTTCAACTACAAAGGTATTGACGGTTGAAATGTGGTAACAAAAAAAAGCAATTTGCGTGCTCGGCAGATCTTTATCGATCAAGCGCAATTTTACGGATATTTGAAAATTTTGGTTATGTGCGGAAACAAGACGGCGATCAAGGCCGAGACATAATTAGAAAATTCTTATTAACACGTTTCAACTACAAGTTATTGCCGGTTGAAAGGTGGTGGCTTTATTCAAATCTTCATACCGTATTTGACAACGGTTTCGGACGGAAGAATCGGCTTTTCGCTATAAAATATTTTTCGTTGTGTTCTCGATCGGGCTTGGCCCGAAGGACATCCTCACTTTAGTTGTAGTTTAGGGTTTTGGCTGAACTACGCTTGGTCGATTTCCTTAAATAGGGAATAAATACATAGGTAACCCTACATTAGTAGGTCCGACCATCAGAGCACATTAAATTCACTCTGCTTAAAACTTCGATAACTTTTTATAACCGACTAAAATGTCTAGGTTATAGAGTTTGGATAGGATGTTCATTGTGCATTATAAGCTGCTACCAATTGCATCCTCCGGTTCTTAATTGAGCGAAATTGGAGAGTCTATTGTTTATCAACGATGTTCGCCTACCTGAAGCCTTAAGGTTACTCGTAGACTCCATCGTTGAGGGGCTGTAGACACCCCAATTTCGTACCCTGGTATGTGGTGACATAAAATATCAAGAACTGTTAAAACTTAACAAATGTCAAGTTGCGTGAGTCAAAAATGCGAAAGGAAAAGCGAAATGCTTTGAAAGCTGAAGCTAGGGGGTAAAATGCAAAAAGTTAAAACTTGAAGGCATGATGGTGCCGCACCAGGGGTCCTCCCCTGGCCGCACATCACTTCTCGCTCTCACATTGAAAATGTACAAGTTTTAAAGCACAGTACAACTCACCGATGTGAACAAACGATCAAACTGCCATCCGATAATATTGCCCCTCTACGACCCTGATGGAATGCTTAATGCTTAATCCCGATAATATTAGTACGAGGTGCGAGATAGGTGAGTAGTTGTTAGGTATCCACCTCACTTCCCAGTCCAAAATCCCAAAATAAGCAGATTACTTTGCTGAGTAAGCGAGCTAAAAAAAAGTCAAAAACTAAGTCTAGGCTCAGCCCAACTAGAAAGGCCAAAACCTACCCAAATAAAGTTGTCACTCTGCCCGAGTTGATAAGCCCAAACTTCAAAAATCAAGCAGTCATTCTATCAACACAACAACACACACAAACAACAAAAAGACTCCCTCTCCCTGAAGGACAGAGCGAGCACACACGCCGCTCTAAAAGGTAATACCTTTAAGGCGTATTTTATTTCATTCTATTTTTGCCTTTTATTTATTTTTCAAAAGTTGTTATTTAAATCCCAATGTAGCCAATATAAGCCGTTGTCTTTGCCAGGATTAGATTAGGAAATATTATGTAAAAGAGCCATTATAATGGCCAAATATTCTTGAATAATTGTAATTATTGGAAGGAGGCGACTACGAGTCCAGTAAATAATGTAGCCCGCAATGTATCTCTTTAAATTTCCTTGTCATAATAATACCTTATTTATTTGCTAGATAAATATAACAATGAGCATACTTCAGCCAAAAACGGTTTGAGACCGAAAGGGCGAGTTGGGTGCCTAGCACCTTCCCAACTCGTAACTTAGCCCCCGAACCCGCTTTCTAAAATCTCTGGTTTTCTTTTCTGGTTTTGCTTTATTTCTGCCTTAAAAAGAAAGATGGCGACTAAAACTTTCAGATCCAGTGGGGCCTCGCAACATTCCCTCTTTGCACTTTCCTGTTCTCCCCAAAAAAGGGAGATACGGGAATGGAGGGGTGATGCATTCCCATATCTGGTATCCCTAAACAAGGGATAACTTGATGCGGGAAACCCATAGCTCCCATAGTGATCTGGATGGGCTATAAGGCTATTTTTAATAAATCCATAGTGGGGGTGTCCCAATATCCTTTCTTGCACTTCTCTATTTTCCCCTAAAGAAAACAGGGGAGAATGGGAATGGAAGGGTAATGCATTCCCATATCCTGTTATCCCCGAAATAAGGGATAACTTGACATGGAAAACCATTAGTTCCCATTTTGGATACAAAATCCACTCAAGGCAACCGAGGCACATTCAAACGTGCTAACATAGACAAAGACTCCTCTCGCACTTTGGATTTCGTCTTCCCTAAACAAGGGAGGGTGGAACGAGAGCAGTGGTGTCCCACATCCGCACGTACGCACACCCCTATCCAAGGGCGCGCGGGGCGCAGGTCAAACCCCGGGAACCTCACACTTGGTTTACTCAAATATGAGCTTAGCTTAATTGTTTGCAACAAGTTGTTATGTATGATTGGTTTTGAACAATTAATTGCCTTAACATGATTTATGGTAGAGATTAATAACCTACTTGGTCAGATGAGTTCGCCCTTGTCGAATTTGATCCTTATTGGTTTATGTCGAGTAAATATCTACTTGTGCATCACATTGAGTCCAGCTGGCATTATTTGGTTTGTTTATTACGTCAGGGTGGGACGATGCATCGCCTTCACGAATCGTGAGATTCGTGCTCGCTATGGATCGCCGCACCTGGGACCTCACACACGCCTCCACTATGGGCCGCAGTGGGGAAGTATCCCCTTTGCCGTATCAATACGTGCACCATTGGCTGCTAATTAAGTCGGGTAGGTTCTCTGTATGAGTCGATGAATTCACAAAACATCGATGGCACGAATCAGATAACAAAGTTTATTGCAGGAGCTACGTAGCGGCCGTGACTATATCATATCCTACTTGTATGATTTATTTTCCGCACTTATGTGAAAAAATGTGCTAAGTGCTATATGATGATCATGTACACCATAATTGTGATAAATGCCATGCTATGACATGAACATGCATTTTTAGTAACTTACTAAGTCTTTATGACTTACCCTATTTGTTTGCTTTGTTTTCCTTAGATCCGAGCCAAGGAGACGGTTCACGCTAGATTCGCCATACCCGCGTTTGGTTGATTGCGAGCTAGAAGGTTGTTCTTTTGGGATTTGTAGCTAGACTTTTGTTTTGGCAAGGACGTTGGGAAGCAAGTCACTTAGACTTGTCTTTGGGGTTTTTGTTGTAGTATAACTTGAATACTTAAGAACTATAATCTTTTGTGTGCCGACTTATATGTCGAGCTTGTTTATATATTATTGGTTCACTACCGTTTCTTCCGCTTAACACTCTTTTATGATATTATAGTTGTGTTGTCTCCGGCATGTTGTGGCCGTTGAGGTTATATTATGCATGTGTTATAATTGTAGGAGTAGTTTTTGGGTTCCGGCTGAAACGTCGCCGATGACTTGTTTATTTTAAGTTATTTTCCGGCCAAGTGTAGCCGGGTTGTTATTTGTATGCGATGTTGCGCCACATGAATTTTATAATCCTACTTACGCATGCTTACTTGTGTGTATTTGGGCGGTCCGACTTTGGGTTTCGCATTGGAATCCGGGTCGGGGTGCCACAGTTGGTATCAGAGCTATAGGTTAGCTGTCGGCCAGGATAGGTTCCATGGCCTAGGTGGGTTGTTTATTTGTGTGTTGATTCTAACGTCGAGTGAATTCTTGTACGGGTTCGTAGGGATGGCAATGGCCGTGGTAGAGGTAGGCCCAGGAGAGGTCCGGCCGAGACTGAGGCTGAGGTACCGCCGCCGCAGAATCCGGTGGGTCCGGATATGGCAGAGTTACACCGTAGGTTGATGGCTTTTCTGGCAGGGGCAGGCCAGGGAGGTCAAGTTGAGGGAGCACCACCACCACCTCGACAGGAGGAAGTTGTACCACCACCGAGACCGAGGAATGACACCACTCTTCTAGAGAGATTCCTTAAGCTGAAGCCTAGTGCATTTCTTGGGGAGCCGAAATCTAGGGAGGCCGAGTTGTGGATGGAAGAGATGATTAAGGTGCTATCTATGTTGGGGTGTACCGATGAGGAGAGAGTTATGCTAGCGACATTTAAGTTTAAGGGAGCCGCCGAGCATTGGTGGAATGTGTTGAAGGAAAGCTGGGAGATTCAGCAAGTTCCTATCACTTGGGCTAATTTTCAAAGGGAGTTTAAAAATGAGTATGTGCCGGATGTGGTTCGCAACAAAAGGGAGAAAGAATTTTATGATCTTGAGCAGGGTAGCATGACTGTAGCGGAGTATTCCGCGAAGTTCACTGAATTGAGCCGTTATTGCACGTATTTGATTCCTACTGAAGCACGGAGGACGCATAAGTTTGTTAAGGGGTTGAGGACTGAATTTAGGAAGCAAATTCTAGCACTTAAGCTCACTGATTATCGGAGTGCAGTTGATAGAGCTTAAGAGGTGAAGCAGGATATTGAGGAGCACCGGGGCAAGAATAATTCGGGTAATGCACGACAGTCTGTTCGAGAACACTAATCAAGGGAATAATTCAGGTAACAGAAGGGGATACCAAGGAAACAGCGATAGGAGAGGTGGAGGCCAAAGTAGGCCACAGTCATGGAAGCAGGGCAGCAAGGATCACGTAACGAGACAATGATTTGTTCGTTCTGTCAGAAGCCTGGACACACAGCTGATAGGTGTTGGGGAAAGACTGGGAAATGTTACATTTGTGGAGATGGGACTCACTTGAGGAAAGATTGTCCAAAGTTTAAGGCCAATCAGTCGGGTAGCGCCGGTCGGCGATGCAGGGCTAAAAGAGATGGGGATGGTAAACCTAAGGTGCGAGGGCCGTGTGTTTGCGCTTGATCGTGAGGTTCGGGGGTCTGCAGTGATAGGAGGTACTCTTTCTATATTTGATCATAAGGCTCGAGTTCTCATAGATCCAGGGTCTTCACATTCTTATGTTGCTTCGCACTTTGTTGAGAAATTATGTGTGCTGCCTCAGCCTTTGCCATATTTGCTTGAAGTGTCTACCCCACTCGGGGAATATATGTTCGCATCTGAAGTATTTAAATCTTGTGATGTATTGGTGGGTGACCACACTTTGCATGCGGACTTGGTAGTTCTACCTATACGTGATTTTGATGTGATTCTCGGTATGGGTCGGTTATGTGCTTATCATGCCTTAGTTGATCGCCATAAAAGCGGGTTACTTTTTCTATTCCGGGTGTGCCTGAATTTACATTTGTGGGTGATCATGCATCAAGTGGTTTGCATTTTATTTCTGCTCTAAGGGCTAGAAAATTATTGTCTCAAGGGTGTACGGGTTATCTTGCATGCGTTGTTGATAAGAAGAAGTCTTCGCCGAAATTAGAAGAGGTTCCGGTAGTGTGTGAGTTTCCCGATGTATTTTCTACCGACCATGCTATGCCACCCGATAGAGAGATAGAATTTTGTATTGAGCTTATTCCGGGGACTTCACCAATTTCTAAGGCACCATATAGGATGGCGCCCGCGGAGCTTAAGGAGTTGAAAATTCAGTTGCAAGAACTTCTAGAGATCGGCTTTATTAAACCGAGTGTGTCGCCTTGGGGCGCACCGGTCTTATTTGTGAGGAAGAAAGATGGGAGTTTGCGGTTATGCATAGATTATCGGGAATTGAATAAGGTGACCATTAAGAATAAATACCCACTACCCCACATTGATGATCTTTTTGACCAATTGCAAGGGTCTATTGTGTATTCTAAGCTTGATTTGAGATGGGGTTACTATCAATTGAAGGTTAGAGAGGAAGACATTCCAAAGACGGCTTTTCGCACTAGATATGGGCACTTTGAATTTGTAGTGATGCCGTTTGGGTTAACGAATGCACCAGCGGTGTTTATGGATTTGATGAATCGTGTCTTTCATAGCTATCTTGACTGTTTCGTGGTAGTCTTTATTGATGACATCTTAGTGTATTCGAAATCTCGGGAGGAGCATGAGAAACACTTGAGGATTGTCTTGTCTATTCTTCGGGAGAAACAACTTTATGCGAAGTTTAGTAAATGTGCCTTTTGGCTAGAAGAAGTATCATTTTTGGGACATATCGTTTCTAGCACAGGGATAGCCGTTGATCCTTCTAAGGTTGAAGCGGTGATGAATTGGAAGAGACCTAGTTCAGTTACCGAGGTTCGGAGTTTCTTGGGTTTAGCGGGTTATTACCGGAGATTTATTGAGGGATTTTCTCGGATTGTGACTCCTATGACTAGATTGACACAAAAGAATATGCCATTTGTTTGGAGCGAGAAATGCGAGGCTAGTTTTCAAGAGCTTAAGAAGCGGTTGACGTCGGCACCTATTTTGGCCTTGCCTAGTGGAGGAGATAATTTTGTGATTTATAGCGATGCTTCTAAGGAAGGTTTGGGTTGTGTGCTGATGCAAAATGGTAGAGTTATCGCCTATGCGTCGAGGAAGTTGTCTACCCATGAACAGAATTACCCAACACACGATTTAGAGTTGGCTGCGATTATTTTCGCGTTGCATAAATGGAAGCACTACTTGTATGGGGCTAAGTTTGAGATTTTCACCGACCACAAAAGTTTGAAGTATTTGTTTTCCCAAAAAGAGTTGAATATGAGGCAAAGAAGATGGATGGAGAAATTAAAAGATCATGATTGTACTATCTTGTATCATCCGGGGAAGGCAAACATAGTAGCGGATGCCTTGAGTAGGAAAGTTCACGTGTCTTGTATGATGGTTAGAGAATGGAAGATGTTGGAAGATTTGCGAGATTGGGGTCCTAGCATTTATGATAGAGGTGTAATTTTTGCAAATGTTCGTGCTACGCCAGTTTTATTTGGGAAGATTAAAGAAGCGCAAGGGAATGATCCGGAGTTGAAGAAAATTATTGATGGGTTGGCTGAGAATATATCGCCTGATTTTGTGATTAATAGTGAGGGTACCTTGGCATTTCGAGGTAGAATTTGTGTCCCTACGAATGATGAATTGAAGAGGCTAGTTCTTGATGAGGCTCATAAAACGAGGTACACCATTCACCCGGGGAGCACGAAGATGTACTTAGATTTGAAAAGACAATTTTGGTGGAAAGGCATGAAGAGGGATTTCTACAACCACTTGAGATTCCTGAATGGAAGTGGGACTTTATTACTATGGATTTTGTGACGGGGTTACCGCGCACGCGGAGAGGATTTAATGCAGTTTGGGTTATAGTTGACAGATTGACTAAGTCTGCACACTTCATCCCGATTGCGATCACTTATTCATTGACTCAGTTGGCAGCCTTGTACATTCAGGAGATCGTGAGACTTCATGGCATACCCGTGAGTATTGTGTCCGATAGAGATCCGAGGTTCACATCCAGATTTTGGCAATCGTTGCAAGAGGCTTTGGGGACCAGATTAGACTTCAGTACAGCTTTTCATCCTCAAACGGATGGTCAGTCCGAGCGGTTGATTCAGATTTTGGAAGACATGCTTCGAGCTTGTGCCGTGGATTTTAAAGGAAGTTGGGATTCTCATTTACCCTTGGCGGAGTTTGCGTATAATAATAGTTACCAAAAGAGCATAAAGATGGCGCCGTATGAAGCATTGTATGGGCGTAAGTGTAGATCACCAATTTGTTGGGACGAAGTTGGAGAGGCAAAACTTTGGGGTTCCGAGTTAGTGCAACAGTCGGTTGAGTGCGTGAAGATAATTAGAGATAGATTACGCACCGCTCAAAGTCGACAAAAGAGCTACACGGATAATCGTAGAAGGGATCTTGAGTTCCAAGTGGGAGACTACGTGTTCTTGAAGGTGACACCGAGGAGAGGTACGAAGAGATTCGGCAAGAAAGGGAAGCTTACACCGAGATACATTGGTCCGTTCGAGATTCTTGAGAGAGTTGGGTCCTTAGCGTATCGAATTGCATTGCCACCTTCACTCTCGGAGACTCATAACGTATTTCATGTTTCTATGTTGCGAAAGTATATGAGGGATGAATCACATGTGCTAGAGTACGAGGATATAACGTTTGAGCCGGATATGTCCTATGTTGAGAAGCCCGTGAAGATTTTGGATACCAAAGAGCAAGTGTTACGAACCAAGAGGATTCCCTTAGTCAAAGTTCTTTGGAAGAATCACAACATTGAGGAAGCAACTTGGGAAACAGAAGCGGAGATGCGCAACAAGTATCCACATTTGTTTGAGGGACTTGGTAAGAATTTAGGGACTAAATTCCTTAAGGAGGGGAGAATGTGGCACCCTAGCCATTCGTTGCTTGCGTTCATGCATTCATATTGCTTGTGAGCATGTTTGCATAGTCTATATATGTTTTAGAATCATTTATAAGTCATTCATAATGCTCTTAACATGTTTAGAATCATGTATGCATGCTTGTTGAATCGCCGGTTCAATTGCTTGTTTAGTTCTCCTTCTTTCCCTCCTTCGTTTGGATTGTTCGGGTGTCGTTTGAGGGTGTTTGTGATGAGTTTTAAACTCATTTTTGTTGGGGTTTGAAGCCCCATTGATTTGGCTAAGTGTTTGGGGGTCTTTTAGGTTGCATTTTGAGCCTTTTTGGTTCTGCCGACCTTGCTGTCGTAAGGTAGGAAGGACCTTGCGTCTGCAAGGTACCTTGCTGTCGCAAGGTAGGAAAGACCTTGCCCTAGCAAGGTCCCCCGAGACTGGTTTGCTCTGTTTCGCTGTTTCTTGAATTCTACCCTTAAACCCCTATCCAAAACCCTTTCTAAACCCCACCTAAACCTCCCTAACCCTCATTACTTGTGTCCTAACATTAGTAACATGTTTTAAGAGTGGATTAAGAGAGCTTTAGTGATCAATTAAGTCACAAAAATCAGATTTTAAGAGACCACATTGTGTTGACACTTGTCCCACTCACATTTTGACCATTCTTAAGCCACAAATCAGTTGTAGAGACCTCATTTCTCTCCCTCACTCTCCAAAAACGGGATTTCCTTTCCCTCAAGCTCTCCCATGGCTTCTTGAAGCTTTCTTCTTGGTTCTCCATGATCCTCCCTCCATTTGCTCAAGCCACCTCCATAAGAAGTGTAGAGCTTGTAGAGTAGATCACTTTCAACCGATTAATCTTCTCATTTGCTTTCTTTTGTGTAGAATACATGTAAGTTACTTCTCTTCTCCTTTGTTTTAGTTCTCATTGACCCTAAGGAAACAAAGCTTATGATGATTGAGGTCAATGAGGACACATAAATGCTTCTTATGCCTTCATCTTGTGTTTTGAAAGTATGAGCTTGTTAGAAGCATGTATAGGAGGATTTTATGCCTAGTAAAGATTGTAATACTCTTTCATCTTGTTTATTTAATATTATGAACATGATAGAAATGCTTATTTTATGAGTTGCTTGAAGAAGTGCTATATGAGAATGCCCTAATTTAAGCCTACATGATATGTTGATTTGTTGTTATGTGTTCTATCCTCAAAATTGGACCCTATGATGAATATGAAGCACATTGCAATGCCTTGGTGAATTTATAACCTAGTTGAACTTAGAAATGGTCTAGGTTGGGTTATGAAGCACATAGCTTCAATTTCTCCAAAATTGGGAATTTATAGTAAAGACTCAACGAAGTCGACTCTACGGAAGATTTGAACATGTTGAACACTAATTTCAATCCCTACGAAGTTTGGACACCGTTTGACTTGGTTTACTCAAATATGAGCTTAGCTTAATTGTTTGCAACAAGTTATTATGTATGATTGGTTTTGAGCAATTAATTGCCTTAACATGATTTATGGTAGAGATTAATAACCTACTTGGTCGGATGAGTTCGCCCTTGTCGAATTTGATCCTTATTGGTTTATGTCGAGTAAATATCTTCTTGTGCATCACATTGAGTCCAGCTGGCATTATTTGGTTTGTTTATTACGTCAGGGTGGGACGATGCATCGCCTTCACGAATCGTGAGATTCGTGCTCGCTATGGATCGCCGCACCTGGGACCTCACACACGCCTCCACTGTGGGCCGCAGTGGGGAAGTAGCCCCTTTGCCGTATCAATACGTGCGCCATTGGCTGCTAATTAAATTGAGTAGGTTCTCGGTATGAGTCGATGAATTCACAAAACATCGATGGCACGAATCAGATAACAAAGTTTATTGCAGGAGCTACGTAGCGGCCATGACTATATCATATCCTACTTGTATGATTTATTTTCCGCACTTACGTGAAAAAATGTGTTAAGTGCTATATGATGATCATGTACACCATAATTGTGATAAATGCCATGCTATGACATGAACATGCATTTTTAGTAACTTACTAAGTCTTTATGACTTACCCTATTTGTTTGCTTTGTTTTCCTTAGATCCGAGCCAAGGAGACGGTTCACGCTAGATTCGTCATACCCGCGTTTGGTTGATTGCGAGCTGGAAGGTTGTTCTTTTGGGATTTGTAGCTAGACTTTTGTTTTGGCAAGGACGTTGGGAAGCAAGTCACTTAGACTTGTCTTTGGGGTTTTTGTGGTAGTATAACTTGAATACTTAAGACTTATAATCTTCTGTGTGCCGACTTATATGTCGAGCTTGTTTATATAGTATTGGTTCACTACAGTTTCTGTGACGACCCGACCCGGATCCCAAGACGAGATCCCAAGGTCGTGCCATCAGGACAAACTAAGAGACAAACAAGCACCTGCTAAGCATAATGGTGCGAGTCAAAAGACGAGCCAACAAGCCCAAAACAAGAAGGTAAAGCCATAACGGCAATACAGGAAAATCAAAACCTAAAACCTGCGGAAGCAAAACCATAATGGGACCCGAGCTATCAAGCTCCTGAATGAAAGCAACCAAAGAGATAGTAAATCTCTGCCCAAAATTCGACGCTGCGTGACGCAACATTAGACACGCACAACAAACCATCGGCAACCAAGGCCGGCAAATGCATGTAATCCCAACCTGATAAACAACACTCAACGGCTATAACATGCCGGAGGAACAATTCACTATAACCACATAATCAATGCTAAACCACCAACCCAACCTCACGACTAAAACTATCGGAGGTAGGAACAACAATATACCACAACTAGAATAAACGAGCCACACATGCTCGAAACGACAAAGAAAATAAATACTAGGGGTACAAATGCCCGGCAATACAACCGGCTCCCAAATACACAACCATAATAAAACACTACAATCTACCCAAGTAAAGTCTACATAACTTTACATTCGAGCCTCACAATAAATACAACATAATAATTAACTCCAAGCTTTTGACTTGGAAGACCACCTGCTAAGAGTCGATATCCGAAGCCGCTGCGCGTACTAACGGGATCACTGCACACACTAGGGAAAACAATCACACGGAGTGAGTCATAATGACCCAGTAAGTTTCTAAATGCAACATGTGGCATATTATGACATGGCATGGCATAAATGCATAAACATATAAAATCATGGCATCATGCTAGTATACCATCATGAAACATGTACTTAATTTTTAAAGCACATAAACTCACATAAATCAAGTAGCATTTTATCTTTCATATAAATGCTCATAAATAAACCTGTGTAACAGTAAACGTAATCGAACCGTTACTATCAAATCCGGGTTCAAAACCCAACCAACTTACCATAATATCAAATCTCAAACCATGATTCGGGCTCAATTCCCAATCAATAATACCTCGGGTTCCGTCCCCAATAATCACAACTCATCGATTTCCTTTAATGAGTACTCGTTACATTCATCCAGTCTCCGGATGAGAAATGAGAGCTCGATGTCTAGCTAGATGGCATAACACGAGATCACATCCCACTATTGGCCAAATAGTGAGGAGAAAGGGAACCAATGCAACGATTCATAGCGATTGTTTCCAAAGACTATGAATCGTCCCATTGCCGACACAACAACCAAACCCGCCGGTGGACTTTAAACCAAACCATCAAGTAAATATTTACTTGCATAAACCAATGAGACCAAGTTCATAATTATCGGACTCATTAAACCATGTAGGACATAATGCTCTACAACAATCTCATAATCCATGCACATAATTGCACATAAACAAATAGGGCATAATGCTCCACAAAATCCCATAATCCATGCACATATTTGCATATAACCACGTAGGACATAATGCTCTACGAAATCTCATAAACCATGCATATAATCGCATAAAATCAAGTAGGACATAATGCTCTACCAAACATCATGAACAATGCATATATTTGCATATAACCATTATGTTCAACTAACATACAAGTTTAGTTCAAGAACTATTTTACTGAGGTATTCATTATTCCTCAAGTCATTAACCCCTTCAAGCATAGCTTACAAGCTTAACAAAATGTAAGGTGAGGTCTTCCATAATCCTCAACTCAAACCAAACCAAGACCACTCCGCTAGTCTCAAAATATCCACCAATCAAGACTTATTATTCTAGTCTTTATTTTAAGTATACCGGACTCAATCATAGTCCTAATCGTCATACATGATCGATAATACCAACACCATACTTAAAACATTACTCCGTGACTACTCCGTAGTCACTTCTCTAACGTGTTTTCATATGTACGCAACAAAAATCCTTGAGAAGAAGATTCTCTCTTAGTCTTCTCTTAAATAATCTCATGACCTTATGTGGGTCTCTATGGTCCCATGCTCTAACAAGCATGCTTAAAATGTATTCTAGTCATTCTCCAAAACGTAAGTGTCGCCATAGGACACAACCAAAAACCCGGTGTGCCCAAGCACAACCCAAGCAAACCCAAACATTGTAGGGTTCCAACCCAAGGCTCTTTATCATTTTATTGGCCTTATTACGACTCCGTTGAGTCTTACTAACACATTTCATTCTTTATGTGTTCTATAAATTCACACCGTAAGAATTTCTTAAGGTTTATAACCAAATCTCAATAGTCACTCGGGCTTAATTCCCAAGACTAAAAATCCACAAAACACATCTCAATCATTAATCATTAAAGTTTGGAAGTTATGTTCTTCATTCCTTAACCAAACGAAATCCAATTATCGTAGGATTTCAACCCAAGTTCAATTAGCACTTAATCGAATTTACAATGACTCCGTCGAGTCTAATCTACCCTTTTCTAAGATTTAAGGGCATAGAGGCCATGGGTCTCAATTCCCTCTATAATCATAACTATCAACAATAGTCATCATCCCGGGCTCGTTTAACTCACATAAACCCGACAAAACCTTCACTAATATAACATAGAATAAATTCATCATTTTGAGCACAATTTCATTTAGCTCATCTTACCAATCATAATTCCAAATTCATGATTAAATCATACAACCTAGTTTAATATACTCTATTAAGCATATAAAACATAGTAATCAAGCTCACTTCATTAATTTAGCAAGCTAAACCAAATTTGGGCAAAACACCCTCCAAGTATCTCAACCAAACCAACATCAAAACTCATGGATAATCAACATACCCAAGTTCAATAGACTAATTAGAACATGAATTTCACATATTTCATGGTCTCACATAGGTCAATCCCATTCTAACATCAATTTGAAAACCTAGGGTTCATGCTTCTCTACAAACCCTAACAATGGCTTCCATTGACCTCACATAGCACAAATGGTTGTTTTCCCTAGGTCAATGGAGCCTAAAAATCAAAGGAAGAGAGGTAGAAACTTACCTTGATTCAGCCCCTACAAGTCACAATCCCGAAATTCCAATTGGTGGGTGTTGTTCTCCTTGACCTTCTCTTCAAATCCATGGTGTAGATTGAGAAATGGAGCTCTCAAGCTATGGTATCCATGGATAGACCTTCAAGAACCCTAGAAAACCCTTCTCTAAGCCCCCAAGAGAGTCTCCCACGTTTTTAGAAGTTGTAGGCGAGAAAATGGGAGGTTTAGATGTTGTTTTGTGTCTTATATATGATAGAAAGAAAGTGGGTGTAGGTTAGAGTAATGAGGATGTTTCTCTCTAATTAGCCACACTAATCCCCATCTAAAACACCAATAGATGGTTAGGACATGTCATAAGACACTTAGGAAGGTTTAGGATTAGTTTAGATGGGTTTGGGTGGGGTTAGGATAGACCAATTGCCAAAATTCTCAAAAATTCCGTAACAGGCCAGGACCCCATGCGGTCGCATGGCTATGGTATGAAGCGACCGCTTCATACTGCAAATTTCCAAATTCTCCACTTTGCCCCCCCTTGTTTGTTCTAGGTCTCTCCCGCACGCATCCTCGAGCCTTAAAGCTTCGAAATGGCTCGTAAATCAACCCTTAATATCCTCATACCCTTAACTAAACATAACAAGTCTCAAACCACTTTTAAAGTAGATCCAAGACCCTCACAACAACTCCCGAAACAACCCGGGGCAAAACCTAGGCGACATCTCGCTAACAAACGTCGAATGAAACCGCAAACCGATGGGTAATAACCCATGATTGTAAACACATATTAGGGCTACAAAATAGGCCTGAATGCCTCTCAGATGATGCTCAACCGATAGGGAAATAGGCTCCCGAAAGACGAGGCGTTCGCGGCTGGGCCAATCTCAAACTACGCGATAAGGAGAATTGCTATTCTCGAGGCGTCAAAACTTCACGAGACTTATGGAATACATCCAATTAGAAGTCTAACACTTCTAAACATGTTATTTAATCATCATGTAAAGATCTAGGACCCAATCGAGGTCAGAAACACAAAACCCGCATAAACTCTCAATCGCGTCGCATTTCGACTATCGTCGGGTTACGACTTGTGACTTTAACAAGTCAACAACTAAATGGCATCTCTTAAAAGTATTTTGATCTTAATATGGTCTCTCATACATATCTAGACTCTCTCACGAGTCAAACGAGCAATCAACCAAGGAAGAAATGCGAGCATTGCACGCAATTCACGCTAACCGGGAATCGGGATCTTACAGTTTCTTCTGCTTAACACTCTTTTATGATATTATAGTTGTGTTGTCTCCGGCATGTTGTGGCCGTTGAGGTTATATTATGCATGTGTTATAATTGTAGGAGTAGTTTTTGGGTTCCGGCTGTAACGTCGCCGATGACTTGTTTATTTTAAGTTATTTTCTGGCCAAGTGTAGCCGTGTTGTTATTTGTATGCGATGTTGCGCCACATGAATTTTATAATCCTACTTGCGCATGCTTACTTGTGTGTATTTGGGCGGTCCGACTTTGGGTTTCGCATTGGAATCCGGGTCGGGGTGCCACAGACCTGCTCGAGCCAAAAAGCACACTTACTAAATTTAGCAAAAAGGTGCTTTTCTCGCAATAGGGAAAGACCACTATCAAATGATTAACATGTTCCTCTCGTAACTTTGAGTACACTAGGATATTGTTGATGAAAACTAGAGTCGTCAAAACGGACCAACGGAGCGAACCAACCCGCTAAATGACGGATGGCGCCATTTGGCAGGGCGGGGCGGACCAACCCGCTAAAATGACGGATCGGAAATACTCTGACCCAACCCAACCCACCTTGGGTTACGGGGCGGGGCAGACCAACCCGCCAAAAATAAAAAATTATAACAAAGGACGTTTGAAGCTTAGAATGAAGTGGGTCTGCTACTTTTCTGAGTAAAAAATGGAGTATAGCTGCTGTCGTGCTCTTCCTGCTCCTGCGTTTTGAAACTTGTCAGTGCTGCAGACGTTCACTCACTGTAATTGAAGGGATAATGAAAAAGAAGAAATCTGATACAGAAGCTTTCAAATTCCCACTCAAAGACTGATTTCTAATTTCTTTAAACAAAGAGATGGCTAGATGAGGGAAGAAGAAGATGTGGGTATGGGTGTGTGACTGTTTGAGAGAGAGAGATAGGTTGTAAGTGAAGTAGACCAGTAGAGAGATCAGAGATGGAGAATGAAAATGGTGGGTTTTTGTGAAATGAAAATGGTTGGTTAATGGATGACGGCTGGAAATAGAATAGGAAGATATGGTTTTACTTTTCCCATTTCAAATACAAGTTATACGTTAATTAAATTTGTAGGATATTCAAGTTATATATACATATATACAATATAATAAATAATTAAATATGAATAAATTGGCGGACCAACCTGCCCCGGCCTGCCTCAAGTCCCGACCCGTGCGGGCCTGACCCAAAAAGTCCGCCTCCTAGCGGGTTTGTATTTTTAAAACCCAACCCACCTTTTTAGAATGGCGGTGCGGACCAACCCAACGGGTTTGGCCCATTTTGACGGCTCTAATGAAAACCACAACAAAGCAATCCAAATAATTATGAAATACCCAATTCATCAAATCCATGAAAACTATAGGCGCGTTTGTCAACCCAAACGACATAACAACAAACTCATAATGACCATAACGTGTCAGAAAAGTTGTCTTAGAAACATCCTCCCCCCAAACTCTCAACTAGTGATAACCACACCTCAAGTCTAGCTTGGAATACACCACTGACCCCTAAAGTTGATCGAAGAGATCATCAATGTGAGGTAAGTTATTAATAGTAACCTGATTCAACTATCGATAATCAATACACAACCGTAAGCTACCGTCCTTCTTTCTCACAAACAACACCGATGCACACCACGGAGATACACTCGGTTTAATGAACTCCCTATCAAGAAGTTCCTGTAACCTCTCCTTCAGTTCTCTCCACTCTGCGGGAGCCATTTTGTATGGTGCCCTAGAAATAGGTGAAGTCCTAGGCAACAACTCAATGTAAAACTGTACCTCTTGATCGGGTAGTAAAGCATATTCGGTCGAGAACACGTCGGGAAACTCACTAACAACTGGGACCTCCTCTAGAGAAGTAGTAAGCATACTAGCATCGATCTCACAAGCTAAATAACCCGTACACCCTTGAGACAAAAGCTTCCTAGCTCGTAAAGCAGAAATAACATGTATGCTATTCATGGCATGATCACCCGTAAACACAAACTCCGGAATACCGGGCATGGCAAAAGTAACTCTCTTACGACGGCAATCAACTAGAGCATGATAAGTACACAACCAATCCATACCCAAAATCAAATCAAAGTCCCGAATAGGCAAAACTACTAAATCCGCATGCAAGACTTGATCAGATACAAGCACATCACAAGTCTTATAAACCTCTGATGCCAACAAATGATCACCCAACGGTGTAGACTGTAAAACCCTAGTTTATTGCTTGCTTGTTTATTGCATGAGATCATACTTTCATAATCATCATTAGTATGTTAACTTAGCTCACTCATATGTTTAAAGTCGATAGCATGTTCATTGACGTCGTTTGAGATGCTCGTTTGCACCTTTCCTTCACGAGATGCTTTGGAACTCGGGTTTGTGTTTTATGTAGTAAACACATGAATAAATGTTAGAGACCACTCATAACATCATTAACACGCCTTAGATGTTGGTTGAATGCTAGTTGCATCGTCGATTTGATTGCTAGTTTGATTCGAGTGTTAACCCTTCTTCGTTTGACCTTTTCGGTTGTTGTTCGGGAGTGTTTTTCCTAAGTTCTTAGCCATGTTTGATTGAGGTTTGAACATTGATTTGCTTTGGTTATTGTTTAGAGGTGTTTAGGGTTGAATTCTAGACCATTTCGGGCTTTGGAGGACTTGAGGGTGCAAGAGGGAAGGACCTAGAACAAGCAAGGGGGCGAAACAAAAATATTTTGGATGGCAGAGTGATGCGCTCGCATCACTCATGGATGATGCGACCGCAAGGTCCTATTTCCAGACTTACGGGATTTTCTGCATTCTTCAAAAGTTGACCAACCAAACCCCACCCAAACCCAACCTAACCCACCCTAAACCACCCTAGTTCGTCCTAACTAACCTCTCTTGCATGCTTGACAAGTTTTAAGTGTTTTGGATGCATGTACAACACTTGGCAAAGAAAGACCTCCAACATGCAAAGCCATGCATTGGACACCTTCCCCCACCCCACTTCAGCCAAACATTGACCAAATACCTCCACTAAGCCTTCCTAATCAGTCTTCATCTTCCAAATTCGTGGCTGATCAGTTTAGAAAAGTTTTAGAGAGTTCTTGAAGCTTCTTGAGTGTTCTTCAATGGTGGCCAAGTCTTGAAGAAGCCATTTCCAAAACCGAACCGTAGAAGTGAAGAGGAGAGCAAGGAGAACACATACCCACCCTTGCATGGACGTTTTGTACAACTTGTAGGGCTTGTTTAAGGTAAGTTACAACATCTCTTCTTATTTATTCTAGCCTCATTGACCCTAGGGAAAACAATCTTGCTATATGAGGTCAATGAGTGCACTTAGGACTTTGTAGAGATGTCATGTTCTAGTTTATGCTATATGATGAATTTGGGTTGTATGAACAGATTATAGACATGTTATAAACCATGATTTTAATGTTATTTAGGGTAGTAATGTATGATAAACCATACTACTTTGTTGTTTAAGTGTTGGGAGCATATTGGATGAGATAGTTAGGCTTGTAGAGATGCCATGTTCTCATATATGCTAAATGATGTATTTTGGGTTGTGTAAACAGATTATAATCAGATTGTAAATCATGATTTTGATGTTATTTAAGTGTGATAATGTATGATAAGTCATTCCATCTTGTTGTTTAAGCATTGGGAGCATGTTTGATGAAGTAGTTAGGCTTGTTGAGATGCTATGTTCACGTATATGCTAAATGCTACATTTTTAGTTGTATGATCAGTTTATAAACAGGTTATAAACCATGTTTAGAATGTTATTTATGTGTGATAATGTATGATAAATCACCCTACTTTGTTGTTTAAGCATTGGGAGCATGTTTGATGAAATAGTTAGACTTGTTGAGATGCTATGTTCACGTGTATGCTAAATGCTACATTTTTAGTTGTATGATCAGTTTATAAACAGGTTGTAAACCATGTTTAGGATGTTATTTATGTGTGATAATGTATGCTAAATCACCCTACTTTGTTGTTTAAGTGTTGGGTGCATATTTGATGAAATGACAAGAATGTATATGCCTAGTTTGTGACTTTGATTCTATGTTTCATACTTGATTGTTTGATTGGGGTTTAAGGGTTTAATGACCTTAGTAACCTATTTAATTACGTTAGTATGGACATAGGAGAGTATTGAGGCCAATGGCTTCTATACCTTAATTTTGAAAGATTGATTATAACTCAACGGAGTTGACCATTGGGTTAGTATGACATTAAGGAGTAATATGCCTAAGTCCTACGAATTTTTGGGTAGTATTAATGGAGGTTAAGCCTCCAAGCATTTTAAAGTGTATGAAGAACACTTGATGATTAGAGTCTTGATTTATCTCTAATGTGATTATGTGCTAGTTGTGAATTAAAAGCATGACTAGATGATTGTAGAGTACTTGCCTACTTATTTGAGCATATGAATATGAATTACGTGTGCTTGAAGTTTGAGTCCAGCTGGAGTCGGTTTGTTGAGTCTTTGGGGCGGGACGATGCATCATCTTCACGAATTGTGAGATTCGTGATTTTGATGGATCGCCGCGCCGGATTGCACACACCCTCTATCGATGGCCACGGTAGGGAAGTAGTTGATCTTAGTTGTAGTATGGAAACATGACTTTGATAACTATCGGAACTCGAGCGGGGAAATGTCTCGGGGACGTCGATATCCACGAAAGGGATATCGAGGACACATAAGTTTGGCACATGTTTTTGCATGAGCGACATGCGCGGAAAAAGGGTAACGATATCACCTCCCTTTTGTATGAATTGACTCACGAGTGCTTATATGTGAATAATGTGCTACGTGAATATGATATGATATGAAATGATGGTTGATTGAATTAATGAAATGTTATACTTGTTGATAACATGATATTCAAGATTGTTAAGTATGAATACCTTGACATGATTATTTATGAAATGTATATTATGCAATAACATGAATTATTATTGTTGAGCATGATGCCATGACAGGAAGTTATGTTAGTAACTTGCTAAGTCTTTATGACTTACTCCTATTTGTTTTGATTGTTTTCCTAGATCCGAGCCGGAAGTGGATTATCGAAGGTTTACATTGAAGAAGCTTGTGACGAGGTTGCTACCTTGTAATCGTAGTATCTTTTCTTTTGGCGAGGACGTTGGGAACATAAAGTTATATAAACTTTATGTGGGGTAGCAAGACTTTGATTGTGTGATATTTGAACTTATGTTAATTAGTATTTAATCTTTTGAGAGCCGACATGTGTTAGTCGTGCCTAGTATATTTATGTTGATCATGCTTTAGTTGTATTAACCATGTATCGGTTGTTTAATATGTTTATTATCCGGCATGTTTTTAGCCGTCAAGCATGTTAGACTAGAGTTGTAGACTTAGTTTAATGTTGGGTTCCGGCCATAACGTCGCCGATGACTTGATATATAATTGCTATAAATTGTTATATGTGCCTATTGTTGCGTCACATGATTTTATTTTTGGACCAAGAGATTCATTATCTCTAAGGTTGTATTAGTTTGAGCTTGTTAGCTCGGGCGCCACTGTTTAATTATATTACGCTTCCGCATGTGTTAAAGTTTTTGGCGTATCGCCGTTATGGCCCTACCCACTATTTGCTACTTGTTTTTTTAAGTGCCTTTTTGGAAGCGGCACGACCTCGGGGTCTCGTCTTGGGATCCGGGTCGGGTCGCCACATAGACACTTCAAGAACGTAAGGTAACTGAGAAGGTAACATGCACAAATGCTCAATGCAATACGATGCAACATAGGAATGAGAAGACCCCAGATCTATAAGAACTCGAGCCCTATGATCGAAGACTGAGAGAATACCTTCAATGACTTTGGTCGACTCCGGAACCCCACGCTGATCAAGTGAAAATACACGAGCTTGCACCTTAGGACGCCTATCATTATCCCTCTTGGTACCCGACTGCTGAACGGAACCTACGGACTGAGTAGCCTTAATCTTAGGACAATCTCTAACCCGGTAATTTGTATCTCCACATCCCACACACTACCCAAGTTTGGTCCTACAATCATTATACGAATGCCCCGGCTTATGACAATAAGAACACCCAATAGGTTCACTCCGCTGGCCTTTCTTCCCTTGTGAAGATGGAGCACGACTATCATGACTCTCGAAAGGACGCCTAGACTGTCCATCTGACTACTACCTAGAGTGGCCACCGTTACGATGGTTGCCCTAATGATTGGACCGATTACTCGAAAACTGACCTCTCCCAGAATGCTGCGAGGTCACCTGAGATGACTTCTACGACGGTTGCTGATGCAAGGACTACACAATAGTCTTCTGCTTGTGCTCCTCTATCTAATAGGCACGATCAACCGAACACTGATAATTTGTCAACTGCAAGGATAAGAGCTGTCTCCTAAACTCGGTCTTCAGACCCTTCACGAACTTCAGAACCCTCTAGGACTCATCCGATACAAGGTGTGCACAATAGCGAAACACTGTCAAAGAACCTTGTTCTAGATCTTGGAATTCCTTCTTTCTTTTCCTACTCACTACCATAGGTACATAGGAAGCCTTAAACTCCCTCTCGAAATTAAACCAAACCCTCAGAACCCGATTAAGATTCCAGCTTGCTAGCAATACTCTCTACCAATGGTTCGTGGCCCCTCTTAGCTTATACATAGCTAACACAACTTTCTCTTCCTCAGTGCAGTCTAGAGCTGCAAAGATTTCCTCCAAGTCCTCTAGCCATAACTCTGCCTTACCAGTATCTGACTCTCCCTAAAAAATGGAGGTTTCATCTTTAAGAACCTTTCCAAAGTAGCATTGTTTCTGGCCCTAGGTTCTGGTGGTACATCATTACGGGGTGGCGAAGCTCTCGCCTCTGGTTCTAGTGGGGGTGGTGGGGCTGGTACACCGCCCGCCTGACCTCCCTGTGTCATCTCAGCCATAACAGTCATCATCCTACAGAACAAGCCTGCCATACGATAATTCTCGACATTTTAATTTTGTGGTGGGGGGATTACAACCTCTGGTTCATCCGGAACTCTAGCCTCTGGTTCAACAGGAACCCACCTAGGCCTGCCTCTACCTCGGCCAATACCAGTTCCACCGCTACTATCTCCTGGTCTAAGACCCACCATTATACACCTATAAGAAATCACTCGACGTTAGAACATCTCACAAGTACTAACCCACCTAGGCCATGGAACCTATTCTGGCCGATAGTTAACCTATAGCTCTGATACCAACTGTGACGACCCAACCCCGACCCCAAGGAGGGATCGCGGATCGTACCGTCCAAATAAGGACAAGACAGGTGATCGATGTATTTTATACGTCGATTTTATATGCTTTAAGACTTAAATTATGCTATTTCATGAGGCTTTTGGCTACTGATATGTGTTTTCATTGAATTTTGTGAGTTACAGGGTTTTTAGTGAAAATATGCAAAGCACAAAGCTTATATATGCAAATTCCAAGAAGGGCCCAAAATGAAAATTGAAAAAGAAAAGAAGAAATCCCAAAATTTGGAGACCTTGCGGTACAAGTGTTTCGAACCTTGCCCATGAGGTGGACAATAAGCTCAAGAATCAAAAGCAGGAATCTTTGGAGACCTTGCGGACGCAAGGTACCCAGAACCGGCAAGGTGGTCAGAATGCGATAATGTCGTATTTTCACAGGAGATTCGATTGCAATATAACTCTATGGTATAAATAGGAACCGGGAGCCAAAGCCTAGGATATAGAAAAACGGCTGGAAAAAGTTTTGTATAGCTTTAAAGTAGATTTTAGGTTGTATAACATATTTAAATTGTGTAATTACAAGTATTGAAGATCAAATCATGTCTCTGTTCATCTCCATGTGCTGTTCATTGTCTATGATGAACTAAATCATCCATAATCTAGGAGGTGGGAGGTAACTTGTATCAAATTTATGTTTTAATTCATATTTATGTTCATTCAATTCTTGTTGATTGTGGTGATTATCAATCCCTCTATTATTTCGCTTTGAACAAATGAATGTAATTGCAAATAATAAAGGCCTAGAGGTGCGGATAACTGCATGACCAATGATATGTCGTACACTGGCTCACCATCACAATAAATTGGACCTATCGATGCACGAGAGTGATAAGTTAGGACCAGGTTCATACATGATTTAGGTGACAGATAAATCATATGTTCTTGTGCTTAGGATATAGAATGGATGAATGTTGCGGGGATGGAGGCTGAACCAATAGTTCAACAGACTATATCTATCTTTTGTGAACGAACCCAAGAAATTGAATGATAATTATTGTGAATTAAGCATAAAGGAGATACAAGTGAAATCCGAATCCTAGATTGTTATCCACCATAAGATCTTCATAACCTGTACTTACTGCTAAGTAGTTAAAACACCTAAATAAATAATAGTAGATTAGAATAAAATAATTATAAAAACCCCCTTAGATTAATAATTTGCTATCAATAAATTGCACTATTCATGATCTCTTGTCTCTGTGGGTTCGACTCTTGCTTCCAATACTATTATATAATAGTCTTGTCCACTTGCAAGGAAATAATTAAAATAAGACATCGATCAAAGTTTTTGGCGCCGTTGCCGGGGACAAGCTAGTTCACGTAGTTAGTTTGTTGGTAGCGTAATTTTTACTTTAATTTAATTTTCAGTTTTTATAAAAATAAAAATACAAAAAGATTTTATTTTATTTTGTTTTAATAGTTAGTTGTTTTTAAATTGCTTTAATTTATTTTATGCACGGTCGTAGATCTTTGAATCATAAATTGGTAGAACTGAATCAAGATATAAATAATATTAAAAAGAATCAAGAAGATCTTGAAAATCTAGCTCCCGAGCCTGATAATCAAGAACAATTGAATCAAGAGGATCCTCTGGTCGATCCTACAATGGAAGATAATAATCGAAATCCTGAAAATCCAGTTAATCCAGTTAACATGAATCAAAGAGAAGAAGAACCTGCTAGAAGAAATATGGAAGTGGTGGTAAATCAAATAACTATTAATGATTTCAGTAGACCTTCATTAAATGTAGTAACATCACGTTTAGTCATGCCTGATGCTGTAAGGAATTTCGAACTAAAAGGTCATTATTTTAACATGATACCATCTTTTCATGGAATGCCTCACAAAGATCCTGTCAGTTTCTTAAGAGATTATGAATACATGATGAGTACTTTTCCTTTAGGAGGGTTGACTGAAGACCAAGTTAAAATGAAATATTTTCCCAGTGCATTAAAAGAATTTGCAAAGCGATGGTTTATGAATCTAACACCTAGTAGTGTGTATACTTGGGCTCAATTATATGATTTGTTTATGAGTAAATATTATAAGCATGCATCTCTTACTGAATACAGAAACAAATCATGTCATTCCAAAATGAACCAGGTGAAACATTCCATGAGTCTTGGGATAGATTTAAAAATCTGCTCATTATTTGTCCTCATCATAATTTGGCTCAACATGTGTTAGTGTTTCAATTTTATCATGGTCTTTCGCCAGGCTTACAAACCATGGTTGATAGTGCAGCTGGTGGTTCTATTAATAGAATGACATCAGAAGCACTAGAGGAATTATTTGAGATGTTAAGTGTTAATTCTCAACAGAAAAGTGCTAGAAGTAAAAATAGGAGTCTATATCAAGTTCAAGAAAAATCAGATACACATGCTAAATTTGAAAAGGTTTATGAAGTATAGTATAGTAAATGAAAAGGTTTACTTTTTTTTTGCTATTTAGATACCGCACACACGCGCACATGCATATAAATATATTCCGAACTGCTACCCTACACCATAGCCAGCCTACCCCCTGCATGAGCCAACGTTAGACTGCATATAGTTTTTCAGGACACTTCAAAGGCCGGTTTTTGCATTTTAAATTATTGGGTCGGTCAGTCAAAAAAAATGTGTGTGCAAGTCAAAAAAAAATCTGCACAAGTCAAAAAAAAATGCGCAAGTCAAAAAAAATATAATAATGCACTGGGGCTGATTTATTATTTTCTAATGCTCGACTTAGACCATTTCGAATGGTGGATATTGGAAAGAGTATAGGCCCTTCGCCTGGGATCAGTCTGATCTCGGGGAGTCGAAAGGCAGGTGGAATACGTTGGTCCTATACTATGGAGAAAGAATCCACTGTTCCATGAAAAGTCCTGAGACTGTCAAAATTAAGCGGGTGCTTATCCGGTCAATTTGTAAGGAAAATAATAAATAATAAAATATACTAATAAAGGCACGCTGTACTCCAAACCCAGAAAGCCTTCAGCCAGCCTTCTGATACCAAACCCATTTTCCTCGAAACGGCGACCCGAATTTGGAAAGGCGAGAGTCTGAACGATGGCGAGTCGAAAGTGAGCAGATCGCAGTATAGATGCGTCTGAGGGGCTCGAGGGGTATGCTCTACTGCTCAGCTCAATGCGGCGGTGGCTAGACCAAAATTTGGGTGCACAGGCTGATCGTATAATGAGCCAAATGGCTAATCTGGTACAAAGCTTGAAATCTAGTGGAGAGGTAATCTCTTCCCCTGCAGTCCCCCAAGAAGCATCAACCTCACATGTGCTTCCAAACCCAAACCCTCAGCCAAACACTAACCCACCAAACACTGCCATCCCTCCAAATCCTAACCCTCCACCAACTCCCTACTACCCAAATGTCAACCCTTACCCATCATATCCTCCATATCCTTTCCCAAACACCAACATTCCCCAGAGTCCAAATGACCTCCCTTTTCCCATAATCAACCCACTCCAAAACAGCCCACATATGGATCCCCAAAGCTATAACCCATCAGGCCAAGTTATAACCTACTTACCTCCTGATGACCCTGGCCATCCAGCCGAAACCATCCAAAATCCACCAGCCTACACTACCCAAAATTCATATCCTGCCAACAATCCACCAGCTCAAAACCCGTATCATGTCAACAATCCACCAGCTCAAAATCCACCAACCCAAAATCTCTATCCAGCCCAGAATCCTTATACAACCCAAAACCTCTATCCAGCCCAAAACCCATATCCAGCTCAAAATCCTTACCCAGCTCAAAACCCATATCCGGTCCAAAATCCACCAGCCTACATTGCTCAAAACCCATATCCAGCTCAGAATCCATACTCAACCCAAAATCCATACCAAACACCACAGCCAGAAATTAACCCAGCTTTCCCTGATCCTGCCAACATATACCTAAAACCAACTCCCCCAGCCACCAAAATGGAAGCCGACATGGAAAACATGAAAACCATGATGCTCAAACTTCTCAACAAAGGGGAATTTTCTACGCGGGCTTTGGCATTACAACCTTCAGCAGTATTGCCTTCAAAGTTCAAAATGCCCAACATAGAAAAGTTTGATGGGACTGGATGCCCTATATCCCATTTAAAATCCTACTCCACTGGTATGCAGTCAAGGGGAGCTAGCTTTGAAGCTATGGCTTCCAATTTTCACCTCACCCTAGTAGGGCTGCCAAGCAATGGCTGATGTTGTCAGATAGTAGCACTCTGAATACCTGGGACCGGATAGCCGAGGAATTCCTTGAAAGGTATAAAGACAACACTAGCCCAGAAAATAAAAGAGACCTCGAGTCGTGCACCCAAAGGGAAAAAGAAACATGTGCTGAATTTGCAGTCAGGTGGAAACGGAAGTTGGCCCAGACTTTTGTGAGACTGATCAGGTGAGTCTGTAGAATGTTTATCAAGAACCTCCAGCCCATATACCTGGAACACATGCGGTATCTCCCTTACAGCAGCTTTAAAGAAGTAGTGGAGATAGGGGTTCGTATTGATGAAGATATACGAACCGGGCAATTAAAAGTCAATACACCCTCCAGTTCTTTCTAATACTCTAAAGGAAAGACAACCACACCAGCACCAGCCGTCAACATGGTAAGAGATGCATCAACCACTTTTCCTACCCAAAACTATAGTGCTACTCCATGGTCCTATGGACCAGACAGGTCTGTCAACACAGTCGGAGGGAATAACGGCCCAAACAGGAATTTCAGAGGCCAAAACAGGGTCAACCGGTACTATGACAGATTGCAAGCTCCTCAGTCTATGATATTACAGGGGCTAATGGCTCAGGGAGTGTTGAAGCCTTTGGAAAACTACAGGCCACCAAACCCCTGCCTGACAATTGGAACCATGCCCAGTACTGTGAGTATCATCGTTACAATGGTCACCTCACCGACAGATGCTACACACTCAAAAATGCTATCCAGGATTTGATAGATGACAAGGTGATTGAAAAACCTCCCCCTGGACCAAACACAGTCAATAACCCTCTACCTCAAATCAACATGATTGAGGTTGATGAAAAAATCACTGTGCCCAAGTTCGAAAAAATTAGCCACCCATTACCATATATCCTTATTCCCTTCTTTCCATCTACATCCATAAAAGAGCCTAGCTGCAATATGCTCTCTTGGGACACTATCCTGGGTAGCCAAAATACCTGCAACATCAAAAAAGCCACTTGGGTCGGTGGGGATGTTAGCCACCTTACTAGATCTGGTCGAGCCTACCAACCAAACCTGGAAAAAGGTGACCACTCAGGCAAAGACCAAGAGACAGATACTGGGGCTAAGGAGGTAGAAGATACTCTTTTAGCTCAGATGAAGAAAACTCAGGCCAACATTTCCATCTAGGGCTTACTTTGTGCTTCAAAAACCCACCGAGACACACTGGCTAAGTCCTTAAGTCAGGCAGTCGTTCCAATTGAAACCTCCCCGAATGAGCTTACTCAGATGATCGGAAACATTCATTTTGGAAATGTCATAATGTTTACTGATCTAGATCTACCCAAGGAAGGGGCTGACCACATCGATGCTCTTCATATCAGTGTGGGAATAATGGAAAAACGGGCCCCTCGAGTTCTGATAGACAACGGGTCCTCTCTGAACGTATGTCCCGCCAGCACCTTAGCCAAATTGGGAACAAAAATATCAGAACTCACTCCTTCCTCACAGACAGTAAAGGCATATGACAACACCAGTCGATGTGTCTTAGGGGTAGTCACTCTGATGCTGACTATTGGGCCACTAACCAAGCCGGTCGAATTCCAAGTTTTGGACATACCTGCCACTTTCAGCCTGTTACTGGGACGCCCTTGGATCCATGGGGTAAAGGGGTAGCTTCTTCATTACACCGTATCAAATTCATCCATGATGACCACATAGTAATTATTCTGGCTGACAAGATTGTGGAAAACAAGGAAAACGAGGATATCCCAATCCTCGAGATAGAGCATGAGGACACGGGTATCTTCCTCAGTGGTTTTGAGGTTATCCCCAAGCCGTGGTCAACGCCTTGAATACGGTCGGCCGACATCACCTTTGGAAAGAAAACCACATCCCTAGGAAACATGGTCCCTTTAAACATGTTTCGAAAAATGAATTATATGCCTGGCCTGGGTCTCGGCAGAAACCAACAGGGGCTTGTCAACCTAGTCCAGGATGAACTTAAGGAATGTATCCCTCCCTTTGGTCTAGGATACACACCCACTCCAGCTGAGGTAGCCGCTGTCATAAAACAAAAACGTGAGAAAAGAAAGGCAGAAATGAAAAGCGTCCTTACACACATCCCCCTCTCCGGCCATACAGAAAAACCTTAAATGGTTACTTCATAAGGAAAGGGGAAACAGAAGCCTATCTCATGTTCCCTGAGCCCTGGATAGACCAACACGGGAAAAGATGCCCTGGTTGGGAAATTTTTGAAAATGTCAATCTTCTCACAGACGGAATGGAACAGGTCATCCTGGAACCCCGCAGCACCGCATATAAAACTGTCACCATTGAAAATACTTGGTCTTTAGACAAAGATGATTATGCTTTGGCCCTGCTAGATGATGACGGTCTAGGAGACAGCTTCTTGGGTATGATAGACGGAGGCACTGAATATGCAGAGCTCCCTGATAAGTTCGAGCTTCTCACTGCTAAGCCTCTGCAAAATTGGTACATTACGACCGGTCCGCTCTTGACTCCCGCAGACCTGGTATACTGCTTCGGATATACCATCCCCCTTCCTTCTCCTAGCTTTACGGATTGGTCATCTACCGATCCGCTCCCTAATAATGAGGATCTTAAATCCCATGTCCTCAATAATGTAATAAGCCCCGTGCAGTTTGCTATTAATGATAATATGAATGTATTTGCTTATTCCTTAGTTGCACCTACATTAAAAGATACATTAAATAATCATAATAATGAGTCATTTGATGAAATAGACCCAAAAGATAAAAAATATTTGCTTGAGCTTGTAAAGTCAGTTGAGCAACAGGAACAACATCACTCGGCGGCGGTGAAGACTTGTCAATCATCAATGCGGGGCCGAACAATCAAGTCAAAGAAATCAAAATCGACAACTACTTGCAAGGCTCGAAGGTAGCACTCATCGACCTCCTCAAAGAGTTCGTAGATATCTTGGTCCTATGAAGATATCTGAGGCTAGATCCGACCATAGTCGAACACCGGATCCCCATATATCCGGATGCTCAGCCAATCAAACAGAAACTCCGCCGAATCAAACCAGAATGGTCACTGCAAGTCAAAGAAGAGATTATGAAGCAGCTCCATGTCAACTTTATTCGGGTGCTTGAATACCCGATCTGGCTGTCCAACATAGTGATAGTGAAGGTTCGAATCTGCGTAGATAGACTTCCGCGACCTCAACAAGGCACGCCCAAAGATGATTTCCCACTACCCAACATTGATATTGTGGTAGATGCCGTTCTTTGCTCACAAGATCGATCCTTCGCCGACGGCATGCTCGGCTACAATCAAATTAAAATAGCAGAAGACCAAGAAAAGACTTCATTCACCACTCCTTGGGGTACCCTGCGCTTGCCATGCCATTTGGACTCAAGAATGCCGGGGCTACTTATCAAAGGGCTGCCACCACTCTCTTCCACGACATGATCCACAAGGAGATCGAGGTCTACGTCGACGACATGATCGTGCATTCCAGCGAACGCCAACGGTGCTCATGTCAGAGACCTTCGAAAGTTCTTCGAAAGGTTAAGAAAGCATCAAATGAAACTCAACCCCACCAAATGCACATTTGGGGTCACCAGAGGCAAGGTCCTGGGATTCTTAGTGACTGAGCAAGGCATTGAGATCGAGCCGGCAAAGATCAAAGCTATCATAGAGATGTACCAAAAACTCCAACAAGTCAAAGGCTTCCTAGGCCGACTACAAGATATCGGCCGCTTCATCAGACAACTCACCACCACATGTGGGCCCCTCTTCAAGCTTCTAAAGAAAAATACTGCCAAGTCTGGGACGAGAAATGCCAGCTAGCCTTCGAAAAAATAAAAGCCTACCTTACCAATCCCCTTTGTGCTAGCCCCAGCCCATACACATAAACCTTTCCTCATATACTTAACCGTCACAGACATGTCAGTGGGAGCCATGCTTGCCCAAGAAAAGAAAGATTCCTACATTGAAAACGCCATATACTTCATAAGTAGGAAGCTGCAAGGAAGCGAGCTGAATTATTCGCCTGTAACAACTACCTTGAAGGTCTTCCGCTACTTCAATCTTTTCAATAGATTGCAAGTACCTTTCAAAGAATTTACTTAAAAGTTTTAAGTGTTTAATAAACTATTCAACCCCCCCCCTTCTAGCTTATTATTGTGCCCATTGGGACCCACAATTGGTATTAGAGCCTTACTCTTTGAAAACAAGTTTTTCCAAGATTAAACTCTTGAGAGATACGATATAATGGCACAAACACACTACATGCTGCCTACATCTAATGCTAACCACGTCCCAATATTGGACGAAGGTCATTTTGATGTATGGAAGGATAAAGTAATGAGATTTATGAACTCCATTGATAACAGATTATGGAAATGTGTTACTACAGGTCAACATATACCAATGAAGCCAAATCTTCTAGCCTCCATTCGGGAATCCTGTAGTACCAAAAAAGAATCGAATGGACAGAGGATGATAGAAAGTCGGTAGAACTTGACAAAGAAAGCAATCAACATAATCACCCTCTCTAGACACAAGCACATACCGCAAGTGATTCGATGTACAACCGCAAAAGAGATGTGGGAAGCTCTTGTAGAATACTTGGAAGGAGACCAAGACACAAGAGATAAATGTAAAATATACATACATCCAGCTTGATTCTTTCAAAAGGATCCTAAGGAAACCTTGAGACAAGCATACGATCGCTTCAGTGAGGTAATAAATAGTTGCTTTTCTCTTGGTAAAACGTATGACAAAAAGGAAATGAACATGAGGTTTCTAGGCTCCCTAGGTAGCCTATGGCATGTTAAGACCACGGCTATGAAAGAATCTAAGAACTTAAACGAGATGACTCTTCGTAGTCTCTACGCAAGTTTGAAGGTTTATGAACTTGAAGTTAATCAAGCTCTAGAGCAAGACAAACAGTTCAGAACTGTCTCCTTGCCAACGATGGTCCAAGAAGAAATCACTGTTGAAAACAAACCTTCTACTTCTTCCTAGTGAAAATGATTTTTTATCAGATGAACAATTTGCCATGTTTGTAAAACGTTTTCAAAAATTTGCAAAATATGGAAGAAAGAACACTCACCAACAACCTTTTAGGAAGAATGGTGAAAGCTCATATAAGGAAGAGCTTGTGTGTTACAACTGTAGAAAACCTGGTCATTTTGCCTCAAAATGTCCTAAGCCAAAATTTGAAGCATACCGAAACCCTCCTTCTAAAAATTTCAAAACAAAAAGGTATGTTGGTCGAGGACATAGAAGACAAACAAAGTTGCTACATGGTTTGAGACCGATTCGTAAGAGGAGGAAGAGGATTGTGAGCAAGCTAACATATGCTTAATAGCTCATGATTCAGCCCTACCTATGACTCAAAATGAAGTCGGTTTCACCTAGTCCTTTGGACAAAAATGAAACCAACAAAGGACAACTTCAATAAGGAAGAACTTCTCAAGGATAATCAAGATATGCTTGAAGAATTTAATTCATTTAGACTAGCCTATGTTAAACTAGCCAAGAACTATGAGAAACTTACAGCTGAGAAATCTTTGATGGCAGCTGAGATTCAAACTCTCAATAGTCCAACAAGAGAGTATCAAACCAAGGAAGAAAACAAATTCCTTTGTGATAAAATTGATTGTCTTTCTAGGCACATCAAAGGACTTGACCTAGAGAAAATTGCCTTGCAAAAGACAATTGACTCCTGGAACAGCTCCAAGGATGCATTCGAAGAAATCCTTTCAAGCCAAAAATCTAGTAATGATAAAACTGGCATAGGATATTCAGATCGAGAAAGGTGAATCCCCTGAGACTGCTAATGATATTTCCTTCTCTAAACAGACATTTGGAAATATAGGGAAACAAGGCCTTGGTTATTCAAGTGTTCCCTACGTTTACACCAAAGTTCAGAAAGGTAAAGCCAAAATGACCGACTCAAATGAGAAACCCGAAAAGGTAACTGAGAGAGTAAAGTCCGGCAACAACTATGCTAAGGCAAAGTCCGCCGGCGGTAGACCTACTAAACCTCTACCGGTAACTATCAAGTTTGTCTATGAAACAGGCAAGGCTCCTTTACCTGTTGAAGGTAAACTTAAAGGTATTCTACCAAATCCTCCTGAAAAGGTAATCAACAGAAAAGCTAAAGCTAAGTCTGTTGGCAACCTACCTAGGAAGATTCAAAAGAAACCAATTAAGCCTAACATCAACAATCAAGCTGAACCAAGAATGGATGTCAAGAAAAGAAATGATCATAAGCATTCTTCAGTTGAAGACACTAACAGTTCTCTGTGGACTTTCCATTTATGTCATTCTTGCAATTGCCTAGCCATCCGGCCCTGCATCGCCTCGCTAGGTTCACCCCAAGATCCGAAAGACCTAGTTCTCTCAAGGTCAAGTGTATGGGTTCCAAAAGGTTGCTAATCCTTAGACCCGAAAGAAAATAAAGGGTACCTTGTTGCTTTAATTTTTTCAGAATGCTTCATGGCTATAGAATCGAAAACAAAGACATCCGTAGCTAGACAAGGGTTGCTCAAGACACATGACAGAAATGTAAGTCTTCTTACGTATATAGTCAAGCAAAAGGACCCACGTTATTTTCGAGATAATGCAAGAGGAAAGACAATTGGATATGGCTCAATCACTAGAGGAAGTCTCTCCATCAACAAAGTCTCTCTAGTGAGTGGCCTAAAGCACAATTTGTTGAGCATATCCCAATTATGCGACATAGGTCTTCTATGTCAATTCAACTCCAACTAGTGCCTCATCAAAGACAAGTGAATCCTCGCTCTACAATACGACCGGAAATAGACAAGGAAATGTCTATGTCGTGGACTTAAATCTTCTAGGAGATTCTCAAACCCGTGTCTAGTAGCCAACAACGCTCGTGACAAACCGGCTATGGCACAAGCTGCCTCGCCACCTCAACTTCAAGCACCTCTCCAAGCTCTCCAAAAATGAGCTTGTCAAAGGTCTACCTACGGTGTTCACCGACCATGACAAGTTGTAAAGCTTGCCAACTAGGAAAACTCTCCAAGTCTTCCTTCAAAAGAAAGTCTGCTTTTATCAACAAACATACCTCTTCAACTTCTCGTGATATGGATCTCTTTGGACCAATCACAACACCAAGATTTCAGAGACAAGTACACACTTGTAGTAGTTGACGACTACTCTAGATTCACTTGATTGAAACTATGACATCAAAGATGAAACGTATGATCTAGTCATCGCTTTTTAAGACTTCAAACTCAAAAGCTTGAAGACATAAGTGACATAAGATCGACAATGGCACCGAATTCAAGAACAATGGTGTAGAAAAGTATCGCGATGACCACGGATCGACACAACTTCTCCGCCGGCATTCTCAACAAAACGATGTAGCCGAACGGAAGAACGTAACACCGATTGAAGCAACAAGAACAATGCCGCGTAAGCTTAACTTCCTAAGTATTTCTCAAGCGTAAGCCGCCAACACCGCATGTTTTACTGCATCCCCGGTAAACAAGTTTCATAATAAAACTCCATATGAAATATGGAGAGGAAGATCCCCAACATAGGATTTCTTAAAGAATATAGAGGAAAATTTGATGCAAAATCGACGAAAGGAATTTTTCTGGGTATTCCAAACATTCAAAAGCATTTCGCATTTTCAAGAAAACTAATTTAAAAATTTTAGAATCAGGCATGTTTCTTTTGATGAATATGACTTGTTAGAGCCTAGAAAGGCTCGAACGTTGCTAATGATTTCGATAATGATGAGACAGTACAAATACAAGCATCTACTTCCACTCCTAATCGAAAACGGCAACCGAGACCCCTCAAGTACCGATAACCCTTCACCTAGACGAGAACTCGCCTGCATCGATAACAACTCTTCTTGACCCCGAACCCATCTCTTCTATTTTACCCCAAGCACCTTTACGCATCACTCATCCTTCTTGTTCACCGTAAAATGAAAGTTTTGAAGATTCCATGTCTTCGAACTGCATTTTGGTGAATCTCCTTCTCAACCTACTCCGAATTCTGACGGAAGAACCCACCAGAAGTGATCTTCCTCCAACCGTTATTGAAGCCAGAGATCATCCCATTTCTCAAATCATTGGTGATCTCAACACAGAGTTCAGACGAGAAATAAAGTTCGAGAAGAAACTATGTTTGCTTATGCATTTGTATCTCGAACTCGAGCCAAAGAAGATTGATGAAGCTATCGAAGATCATAACCGAATGAAGCTATGCAAGAAGAGCCGAACCAGCTTTGAAAGATGTAAGGTGTGGAGCTTAGTTCAAAGACCGATCGATCATCCAAATATCGGCACTAAAGTGGGTTTTCAAAACAAAAGAGATGAAGAAGGAAATGTCACCTTAAACAAAGCTAGACCTGGTTGCACAGTGGCTACCGACAGAAGAAGGAATTGACTTTGATGAAACTTTTGCTCCTCGTTGCTAGACTAGAGGCAATCGAATCTTTCTAGCCTATGCCTCGCTCATGAACTTCAAAGTGTATCGATGGATGTAAAGAGTGCCTTTCTCGAATGGTGATCTTCAAGAAACTATATACGTGGAACAACCTCCGTGATTTGTCATTTCGCACAAACCGATCACGTCTACCGACTCAAGAAAGCTCTCTACGGCCTGAAGCAAGCTCCTAGAGCTTGGTATGAAACTCTATCCAAGTTCTTAATAGAACAAGGATTCGTGAGAGGAAGGATAGACACCACCTTATTCATCCTCAAGCACAAAGGCCATTCTCTTCTGGTACAAATCTATGTGGACGACATCATCTTTGGATCAACTAACCCAAAGCCTGTGCAAAAAGATTCGAGAAGCCGATGCAAAGCAAGTTCGAGATGAGCATGATGGGTGAACTTACCTACTTTCTAGGATCGCAGATACAATGCACTTCCGACGGAATCTTCATCACCAAACCAAATATGCAAAGGAACTAATCAAGAAGTTCGGCCTTGATTCAGCTAAAGGATTTGAAACTCCAATGTCTACCGACTGCCATCTTGACAAAGATGAGAAGGGAAAGCAAGAGAACATCACCAAGTACCGAGGAATCATAGGTTCACTTCTTTACCTTACAGCTAGTAGACCTGACATTATGTTTGTTGTTTGTGTTTGTGCTAGATTTCAAAGTGATCCAAAGGAGTCACATTTGCTTGTCGCCAAACGTATCATCGATATGTTTCAAAAACAACAAATCTAGGCATATGGTATTCCAAAAACAACAATTTCGATCTAGTTGGATACTCAGATGCAGATTATGCAACCGCAAAGTGAGCGTAAGAAGCACCAGTGGGACTTGTCAATTCCTTGAAATAGACTTGTCTCATGGTCTTGCAAGAAACAAGGATCGCTTGCAAACTCAACCACGTGTTTAATACATTGTTGCAAGTAGCTGTTGTTCTCAACTCCTATGGATGAAGCAACAACTAGTGGACTACAACATCAAGATCGCAACCGCCCAATCATGTGTGACAACACATCAAGCAATTTCGCCTCCAAAAATCCAAGAATGCACTCCAAGACAAAGCACATTGATATCCGTTATCACTTCCTCAAAGATCATGTGGAGAAAGGTAACATCAGCTTGGAATACGTTCCAACTGAGCATCAATTGGCTGACATTCTCACAAAACCACTGGATGCCACCAGGTTTGCTTATTTAAGGAGAAATCTTGGTATGTTTGATCCTACTGCTTAATTTCAAAGTCATTTGTTAATGTTTCTTTCATACCGGTAGACCTGGTTTTACACTAATCTGAAGACGAAGTCTCTTTACCTGAAGACTTCAAGGTTAGTATTACTACTTAGTCTATTTTTTAAAGAGGTTTCTAAAGCAAAAAGGGGGGTCAAGGATAAAATTTGGTACTTAAGAAAATATCTTAAGTTCCCGCTTTTTCATCTAAAATTTTTCGCCTTTAAATAGACCTTGAACCGCCTTTTGCCAAACTTTACTAACCCCTTTGACAAAAATATTTCTCTCTCTCTCTCTCTCTCTCTCTCTCTCTCTCTCTCTCTCTCTCTCTGTAACTGCTTTCTGCAAATCCAAATTCTTCTTGTTTCTTCTTCTCATCAACGACAATGGTACGTTCCTCTCTTCTCTACTTGAAACTTACTACGCATCGCTCGCATTTCATTTCATAACCTAAAAATTATTTTGGAATTCAAACGGTCATTTTCGAAGTTTCTACAAGATTCGCCATTGTTGTTCTTACAAACCTTGAATACTAACAAATGCTTATGTATATTCAATGTTTATTCTTATGAAAACTTCGTTATACTTTTCTGGTGTGGATACTCTAAACATTCTAGGGTTTCAAGTTTTCGCTTCAAAAATTCTAATTATTTCAAAAACCTTGAAATTCCTACTTGTTTAGATGTTGAGGTGAAAAGCCCCTAATTTTTATTTGCATTTCTTTCAGCAAAAACTTCAAAATCTAAGCGAGACAAATGAAAGAAATTGAACCCGTAAACCGACATTCCTCCCAAGACGGATGTCAACCTTCCTGCTATCCAACCTTTCCCGCCTCTCATGACATCATCGCCGCCCGACCCGAAGCTGTACATTCCAGGAATGTGCATTGACCTTCACCAATTAGCACTATAGCCGCCGCGCCAAAGCTTGCGAGGATATGAACGCCTCGGTATTCTACCCCTCTTCTCGCCTCAACGACAAAAATTACAAAGATCTTTTCCGCGTAAGAATTCTATCAGAGAATGGAGCTCATGAACAAGAACGCTCTACGAGGGTGGATTCGAGGCCGTCCAATCTCCATTACCGCTAAAACAATTTCCACCATCATCGGCGTGCACTTTGGTGGACCTCTTGAAGCAACCATTGCTGAGGCTGTACATGCCTGGGAAGCAATGAGAGGAGTAGACACTTACAGAGAACCTCAAGGGAAAATGCTCAAATCTGCTCTCTGACGTTCATCGCACAGCCACCTTATAGACAAGGGGCTTCTATTCAAGAGTGGAGCACATGATATGTTTACGGCCAACAAATCAACTTGACAAGTGCCGTATTTCTTCACTCCGCCTCAACCGGGGGCCATCATCTTCAATGAATTAAAAACAAGGTGGAGAAAGCCAAGAACAACCCCACTTGCAAGCGCCTTCGTTAGGCCGATCAATGCCCTTCTTAGAGATGATGCTAATGTCAACTCTTCCTTAAAGAAAGATGAACTGATTACAGTGGCCAAGGAGAAGCAGCTAACCGCTTCGTTCTTCAGCAAATACTTAGAATATGAGAACAAGCGAAGACTGCAAAAGGGTCTACCGCCCATCTCCATAGACAAAGTGGCCAAGCCTGCACCTATCTTGGTTACACGCTTCAACATGGAAGCACATGACGCTGCCAGCAGTAACCTTCAAGAAGGCCTCGCAAAATTTGACGATCAAGTGGCCGCCCCTCCATCAAAAGGCCAAAGACTTGGCCGATGAGGCGAGCAACTGCCAACCAAGATGGCGCCAAAGGAAAAGCAAAAAGACAAGGCCTGAAGAGGCCACTCCAACCGAAGAGGAGCAGCCAAATGGTTAGGAAGGAGATGAAGGAAGGCCAAAAGAACAAGGCACTGTGCCAATCCAACCCATCCTTCACCCACCACAAGCCCAACCAACCTCTCAAACTCAACAAACCACTTCCTCACGCCCACCTACCCAAACCACCAATCAACCTCACCATCTCCCGCACCCACTCCCAAACCAAAACGAAGGAGACTTCAAAACCTTTGAAGACCAGCCACCCAAGCACACTCCTGCCACTACCGATGAAGGCTGAGCCTCCTACTCACCGCTAAAGAAAAGGAGAGCCGCCGGTCCCAAACACTCTACCGCCAGCCAACCAACTACCACTACCCAACCAACTACCACTACCGACGCCCAACCAACCACCAACCTCAACCCCACCATCTACCACCACTTCATCTATTCCTCCCGAGTCATCTACTCGTGAGGAATTCACCACCTCCTGAGGAGCCTATCCCCTCAGAGGAGCTCTAAAACTCGTGAGGAGCCTGTAACCCCCACTCCTCCTCCTCCTTCACCCTTTAACTACTCACCCGACCCATCTACCCCTTCCTCACCTCACCAATCCCAACCAACTTCATCAACCACACCACAACCACAACCAATCCCTCCCACAAAGCCCATAGACTCTCGCCGCCAAGTTCTTTTCGAACTTCGCCAAGAGCGCACCTATTTATCCCTACCCATCAACCTCCTCAATCTTCCCTTAGAAAACCAAAATCCCTCTTCTACCCCGCCCTTCTTTCCTCGGTTTTCTTCTAACCCTCTTCCGAATCCTCCCATATCGCTGAAAATTCTCGACACCGATATGGAACCGGATTCCCACCAACACCACCTCCTCCACCCATTACCATATCTTCCTCCACCAACACCATACCAACCCAAGACTCGCCTTCTTCCGACTCCATCACTCCTCCACTCCAACCCATACGGCCTCGGCAGACTCTACTCCTCCGCACCATTCATATTGGCCAGCAACTACTCTTCTCATCACCAAACCAATAATGAAATTTTGTCACTACTGATGCCATATATGAACGGCTAGGCGCGCACAAAGATCACTACCGCTTACCGCCGAAATAGCCACTGCCGCTCAAAGGCCAATGACCGAACCGCCGCTTCTTCTTCGACAATTCCAAGAGGATGTCTGACTCGCTTTGGACAGATACGACACACGATTTCACAGATGTCAAGATCAACGTTGAAGCTCAACGAGAGTGTGTCCTCAGATTCCGCTCCTCCCTTTTCTATGAGCTTTTCCATGCCATCACTCTCCATCTCGCAACGGCCGTCGCCTCCCCGCCTCCTCTAACTCAACCGCATTGCTCGCGACTCGCTCACGACGCATGAATGCAATCGTGATCGTGATCCGCCATCACTGAGGAGAAGCAAATGAGGTCAATCAACGTAATGTCGATGGAAGAGAACAAATTGCCTTCGTGAAGAACTGACTACCGCTCGCTCCACCGCACTCCCACCGATGCGATGACTAAGTACAAACGAAGAATGGAAGAGCTAGAGCGAGAACGAAGGGAAAAAGAGGTCGCAGACAAAGGCAAAGGGAAAGACCTTGGTAGTTCTCAGATCTTTTCTTCCCTTACCTTTGTATCTATCTTATATTTTGAAACTCTCAGAATTGTAAACATCTTGTTTATAAATACGTAAGAATATTTGTTTTTCAAAATTGTCTTGTTTAAATTCTTATACTTTTCATATCTGCTTAGAATTTAAACGTTCGCTTTAAATTTATTTTAAACCGCCGCTAACTGTGTCGTTCTATGATTTTTTTACCCTTGTATGCACTTAGATTAGTTCTTTACACTTGAGGTGCTCGTCTGTTTGATAGAGGCATGTCTTCGCTACTTTATATATATAAAATTTACATGCTATTATCTATCACATAGTCTGCTTTTAGCCCTCATTTGTAGTAATGATGACCGATATAAATAGGAGGAGATTGTTGATTCTTATGTTAGATTTT
>CM028379.1:111375425-111430667 GCA_013146195.2 Codonopsis lanceolata | reverse complement strand
GGAGGGGAGAGTGTAACGCCCGTAACCTTGCATGTGCATTCTATGCTTGTATTTATGCTTTTCTTGGTTGATTGCGATCTTGTTTATTAATATATAAATGTCTTAGAATCATTGATGCATCATTCTAGAAGTCCATAACATGCTTAGAATCATATAAACTTGATTTGTTGAATCGGCTTAGTCGCTGCTAGGGTGGCCTTAGTTGTATTCCTCTCGTTGCTCGTATTTGCTTCTATTTCGACGCATTTAAGTGTTAGTTGAGTTCTTGGCTTTATATTCAGGTCTTATTCATGTTGAAACAAGTCTCTTTCATGTCCAAGATATCTAGTTTGAATGGCGTTTGATTGTAGTTTGATACGTTGTTCATTCGTCGCGTGGTTCGCGCCTTGTTCTAGCTTGTTCCGGGAGTTGTTCGGGTGTGTTTCCGACTTGTTTTGAGTAGGGTTAGACCTTAGAATGGTTGCCCAAAAGTTTGGGACCATTTAGATCAAGTTTAGATCAAATTTTAGACATTCCGGAGCCGAGGACATGCTGGGAGCGTGGCGTGGCCTGAGGCCCCGCCTCAAATCTGTGGAGCAATTGAGAAATGGACTGAACTTGGGAATGGTCCCAGAGGTCGAGGCGGCCGCATGGGCCTTTGGTGAGGCGCCCGCCTCACTTGTTTTGTCGCTACGGGCTGATTTCCTCTGTTCGAATTTGACGATTTGTTCACTTCAAACCCCTACTTAAACCTATCCTAAACCTCCCTAACCCTTCCTACTTAAGTCCTAACATCCCTAACTAATTTTAATGATGGATTAAGAAGGCTTGTAGATCATCCAAACCTTATCCTAAGAATCTCAAAGGGACCACAAGTGGTTGACACATGTCCCACTCAAGAATTAGACCAATATAAGCCCCAATTCAGATTTTTGACCCTCATTCTCACCCTCTCTCTTCCAAAAACGAATTTCATCTCTCTCTGCTGTTCTTCCATGGCTTGGAGCTAAACCCTTCATCTTCAACCATCCATTCATCCATTGCCCAAGAGCCTTTCATTAAAGTTGAAGAGCTCATCAAGGGAGCATTTCCATCCGAATAGTTTCTTCTATTTCTTCCGTTGGTGTATAACTAGTAAGTTACTCTTCTTCATTTTAGTTCCCATTGACCCTAAGGAAACAAAGTTTATGATGTGTGAGGTCAATGGGGACATAATTGCTTCTAATTTTGAATGCATAATTTTGTTAGGAGCATGTCTAGGTTGATTTCTTGCCTTTGAATGTTGAAATTACTCTTTCATCATGTTAATTGAGGACTTGAACATGTTAGAAATAATGTAGTATGTTGTTACGAAAGTGATATTATTTGGGAATGCCCTAAATTATGCCTATGTGGTGTTTGTGAAAATGGTTATGTGATGTATCCTCAATATTGGACCACATGAAGGACATGAATTATATTGAATTGTGTAGGTGAATTTATACCCTTGTGAACCTAGAAGTGACTTAGGTTGGGTTGTGAGCATATAGCTTCATTTTCCCAAAATTGGGAATTTAGTGAAAAGACTCAACTGAGTTGACTCTAGGGAAGAATTGAACACGTTAAGCTCTAATTTCAATCCCACGGTTTGAACGCTTTGATTTGGTTTACTCAAGTATGAGTTTGATTTAATTGACTTTAACAAGTTGTTATGAAAGGTTGGTAATTGTGCAATCTATTGCCTTGATATGTTTATGGTAGAGATTAACCCCTACTTGGTTGGTCGAATTCGCTCTTGTCGAATTCGGTCCTTATTTGGTTTAAGTCAAGTAAATATCTACTTGTGCATTGCATTGAGTCCAGCTGGCATTAAATGGTTTGTTTATCAAGTCAGGGTGGGACGATGCATCGCCTTCACGAATTATGGGATTCGTGTTTGCTATGGATCGCCGCACCTGGGACTTCACACACCCCTCCACTGTGGGCCGCAGTGGGGATGTAGCCCCTTTGCCGTATCCGTTAAGTGCCGCATTGGCTTGCTATTGAGATCGAGTACGACTCGACGATAGTCGATGAATTCACATAACATCGATGGCACGAACCAGTAACAGAATGTTTTGCAGGAGCTACGAAGCGGCCGTGACTATTATATCCTACTTGTATGATTTACTTTACGCACTTATGTGAACAATGTGCTAAGTGCCATATGATGATAATGTGCTAAGTGTTAAATGATGATAAATGCCATGCTATAACATGAACATGCATATTTTGGTAACTTACTAAGTCTTTCGACTTACCCTATCTGTTTGCTTTGTTTTCCTTAGATCAAAGCCGAGGAGACGTTCCACGCTAGATTCACGTATTCGCTTGGACGTTGTGAGCGAGGTTGCTCTTTTGGACTTTAATTGATTAATCTTTTATTTTGGAAAGGACGTTGGGAAGCAAGTCATGTAGACTTGGCTTGGGGTTTTGTATGTTGTAGTAACTTAAATATTTGGTACTTGTAATCTTTTGGTATGCCGACTTATATGTCGAGCTTGTTTATATGTGTGTATGGTTCATCACAGTTTCTTCCGCTAAAGCTTGTTTTAAGTGTTATTATTGTTGTTGTCTCCGGCATGTTGTGGCCGTTGAGGTTTTATAAGCATGTGTTAATTGTAGGAGTAGTTGTTGGGTTCGGCCGTAACGCCGCCGATGACTTGTTTAAATCGGGTTGTTTAGGCCAAGTGTAGCCGAGTTGTTAATCGTCTGAAATGTTGCGCCACGTGAATTTTAAAATCCTACTTGTGCATGCTTATGTGTTTAAACTTGATTATTTGGACGGCGCGACTCGGGATCTCGTACTGGGGTCCGGGTCGGGCTGTCACATAGTTAAACTACTCCATATAATTTATTTAACTAAATCTGACTCCGTAGAGTCAATTACAAAACAATTAGATCTCAGAAATATAATAATAAAATTACATAATTTTTGGGGTCTTACAAAAAGACTCCATTAGGACTTGTATTCATCGAAATATGACCATCTCAATATCACGTTAACAGACTAACTTTCTGGTAACAACTTACTGGAACAGCCACGATTTGTGACTAATGAAAAATACTTCCCGAACTCCAAAATTTATGAAACTTTGTAGAGAGTTACCTAACATATATAGGTATAACATAGTCCATTTTTAGAAAATTTCCCTTAGTGGATTAGTACCAGTACTTCGCCGAAATTTACCCAAAACAAAAGTTGAATTTGCATGGTTTGTTTTCCAACAAGTTCATGAACAACAATGTTTCCAAATCAAAGCTTGAACATATTTCAAACTAAACCCAAGACCAAAATCATCAAGTCAAGATCCATGGAAAAATTTCTAGATTTCATAGAAACATCAAATCGTTTTATAGACTTAATAAAACTCTTCCCTAACAAGATCTAAGCAAGATTTGTGAAGAAGCAAGCAAGGGGGTTTAGTAACGTACCTCAGATCTGAATTTCAAACCTAGATGAAACCTGAAATAGATAGAGGGGAAAACGATTTTGTAGTTGTAAGCAAGAAGGGTAGTCAAAAGGAGCTTCATCTCCACAATCCATGCTTGAAAAACAGGCAAGATGAGTTATAGAAATCAAGTTCAATATTCATGAACCTTCAAGACTTCCATGGCAGCCCTCCATTTCATATCTAGAAGAGCAAGAAGTAGCAAAAACGTACTCAAGGTTGATTGGAAGGGAAGTAATTAGAAAGAGCTTCGATTACCTTGTCTTGGCTTGGGAATCAGATGAGAGAAGCCATGGGAACTCAATCTTGAACACCAAGAACACCTAAGGCTTCCATGGAAAATCTCCCTCTCTCTCCTCACGGTTTCTTTGGGGAAGGAGACTGAACTGGGGACCCGACCTGGACCCGAGGTGGAACTGCGGGTCGGACCACCCAAATAGGAGGTAAACAAGTAAGCATATAAACATGCAAGGACCCAATTTAAGAAAACGACGCGACGCAACATTAGAGACGTAACACGCCTCGGCACCAAAAGGCTTGTATTTTTAAAACTTTTTAAACCTGATATAACAGTTAAGCAATTAAACCAAGTCATTGGCGACACTACATGCCGAAACCCAAGCTAGCAGTTAAAACGATGACCAAGCTCGGCTTACACAATGCCGGCATCAAAAGGAACACAAATACTACAAGTGTTAAAACTACTAGTAGCTAATGAAAGTAACAAGTTCAAGTTCTATACATATTCCCAAGCATAGTCTAGTTGACTTGCTTTAACCCATCGTCCTTGCAAAATATAAAAGGAAGGAAGAGGACATCTAAACCACCTCTTCAACTACAACGTCGGGCCAAAAGAGGAATAAAGGAGACACGAACACTGTAAGCCTCAGCGAGAAGGACCTGCTTTGCTAGGATCTAAAGAAGTAAAGAGGAAAGGGTAAGTCATAAAGACTTGTAAGCTATCAATCATGCATGTCATGGCAATATGCAACATACAAGGCAAGATATCATCACATAAGTATAGAGATCATATATCCAAGATGCACATTGTTTCACATAGGTGCTCGTAATTAAATCACATAGGATAAGGATATAGGGAGAGCCGGGCCGCTACGTAGTTCCTGCATACAAGTGTTATCTGGAATGTGAGGTGTCAGATGAATGTGAGTACATCGACCTTCCGAGGAGATGCCCGGGATAGACACACCAATGATGCTCTAATGGTTACAGCAAAGAGGCTACTTCCCCACTGCGATCACAGTGGAGGCGTGTGTGTACAAGGACAGGTATGCCAGCTGGACTCATGCAAATGCCAAGTAGTGTTTACTTAACAAATTCTCAAGTAGAGAACGAGGTCGACAAGAGCGATCTCGTTCATGACAAGTAATTATTCTCATCAATAAATCAAGTAGGATTGAGTTCGACAAGAGTGAACTCAACATGTCAAATAGGAATTCTATTATATGACATTTAAATCAAGCATGATAATCAATCCAATCCAAGAGTCTAGAATTAATATTTTCAGTGAAACGCATTTAGAACGTCGTAGGGATTGATCACTGAGCCGGTATTGTTCAATGACTCACTTAAATAGTCTCCGTTGAGTCGTCTCTACAAATTCATCCAATATAGTTAAAAACACTAATTGTATTAAAAACTCTTTTCTAAGTTCTCGTAAACGATAGACTAGGTCATTAATCCAAATAATAACCATAGCCAAGAATTATCATCCATTCAATATTTCATGGAACCCTAGAAATCATAATTTCTAAAAGTCATTAAAAGTCAATGGTCCAAGAACAATAGCTATTCCAAATGAGGCATAGAATGCTTTTAATTCTAGGCTTAGGACCAAAACAACAAGATGAACATGTCATTAAAAATTCCCAAAATCTCAAATCATCCTAGAACATGATATTAACATGGCAAAGGTATGAGAGACATGAAAGAAGGGGGATAGCATGGCATTTCTAGCATACATCCTAAGGGGAATCAATAGATTACCTTGTTCGAAATCCAATAGTTGAATGTTAAAAAAAAGTAGAGATTATTAATCTAGAGGACAAGAGCTTCGATTCGGTGGTCTCGGATTGAAAAACGGATGGCTGGAGCTCCGGCAATCAAGCAACCAAGGTAGAGCTCCCAAGCTTTCTCTTTCTAAGAACCCTGCTCAACAATGGAGGAATGAGGGAAAAATGGCTGGTAAGTTGGAGGTTAGGGGTGATGAACTCACTAAAAGAGTCAATCCAAGATTAGAGTTATTAGCCTTCTCATTGGTGGATGAAAGAGTACCCTTGATTAAAACACATCTAAGGGCTTAAAATAGGCTCAAAAGGGTCAAGGGTCAAGTTGGGGGTTGCCTTGGGTCGTACAAAGGGTCAAGTGTGCAAGACAAGGCTCATCAGGATTCAAAATCCCGTAAATGAGGAACTGAGGACCTTGCGGTCGCAAGGTCATCTTCACCTTGCCTTCGTAAGGTCTCCAGAACTTTGTTTCCTAAGTTGTTGCTTTCCATGAGAGGGCAAGCCCCAAACTACCTTGCGATAGCAAGGTCTCCAGATTGAAAAGCCTTCAAATTTGGCCTAGAATGAACCCCAAACAACCCAAGCAATTGAAGGGGGGTAAACCAACACTCAAAATACAATCGGAACAGGTCCGATCATCACCTGAAACAAGGAGGAATGAAGGGCTAAACTCGCAACGAACAACAAACGAATCAATGACGAGTTAAACAAAGATACAACAAGCATGAATGAACATTCTTAAACATGTTTAAGACTAGGATACAAGGTCAAGGATTCAAGTTAATATCTCACGAGACTCAAAGACACGAAACGAGGCAAGGAAAGGCAAACCGAGAGACCCTAAGAGTCAAAAGGTCAAATGCAGAAAGAAGGCTTCCGAACTCTCAACCAAGCATACAATGACCAAGATTGAAGTTATAAAACATGTTATAAAGGTACTAAGGCTCTAGTAGGACTTAGTTAAGTGCTAAGACGATACACGAAGCAAGTATAACAAGGCATTCAATGTATAGAAGGCATACAAGCAACTACGATCATGGTTGACCTAATACGAGCGTGGTATGAACAATATGGACTCTAAAACATATTAAGACACATAATGAACATATTAATCAAGTATATGAGACATGTTATACAAGTAGGGTTTGGGATCTCACATCCTCCCTCACTAAAAGGAATTTAGTCCCTAAATTCATACTGGAATCATCAAATAGGAAAGGGTATCTTTCTCTCATATCAAGCTCGATCTCCCACGTGGCTTCCTCAATATCATGATTCTTCCAGAAGACCTTGACCAACGAAATCCTCTTCGTTCTCAAGACTTGTTCCTTCGTATCAAGAATCCTCACCGGCTTCTCATCATAAGAAAGGTCAGGTTCAATAGTAATCTCATCATATGTAAGGACATGTGACTCATCCTTCAAGTACTTGCGTAGCATCGAGACATGGAAGACATCATGAACCTCCGATATAGAAGGTGGAAATGCCAACCGATACGCCAAAGATCCAATCCTTTCTAAGATCTCAAATGGTCCAATAAATCTAGGTGAAAGCTTACCTTTCTTCCCAAATCGCTTAGTACCGCGCCGGGGCGATACTTTCAAGAATACATAATCACCAACCTGAAACTCTAAGTCACGTCTCCGGTTGTCTGCGTAGCTTTTCTGTCTACTCTGAGCTGTAAGCAATCTGTCTCTAATAAGTTTCACATTCTCAGCTGACTGTTGTACCATCTCCGAACCCCAAAGCTTAGCCTTACCAACTTTATCCCAGCAAATCGGCGAACGACATTTACGCCCATATAAAGCCTCATATGGCGACATCTCAAAACTGGACTGGTAACTGTTATTGTACGCAAACTCGGCTAATGGAAAATGAGAATCCCAACTACCTTTGAAATCCATGGCACAAGCATGCAATAAATCCTCCAATACTTGAATCAATCTCTCGGACTGACCATCAGACTATGGGTGAAAAGCCGTACTGAAGTTCAACTTCGTACCCAAAGCCTCCTGTAAGGAATGCCAAAATCTAGAAGTGAACCTGGGATCTCTATCAGAAACAATGCTAACCTGAATACCATGAATCTCACGATATCCTGAATATACAACGCTGCCAACTGACTCAAACTATAAGTCATCGCAATAGGAATAAAATGTGAAGATTTAGTCAACCTATCCACAACAACCCAAACTGCATCAAAACCTCGACGAGTACGTGACAATACTGTCACAAAATCCATGGTGATATGCTCCCATTTCCATTCCGGTATCTCAAGTGGCTGTAGTAAACCGGCAGGTCTCTAGTGTTCAGCCTTAACCTGCTGACATGTCAAACATCTAGATACATACTCTGCTATTTCTCTCTTCATCCCATTCCACCAAAACTGTCTCTTCAAGTCCCTATACATTTTGGTACTCCCTGGATGTATAGTATACTTGGCCTTGTGAGCCTCATCAAGAACCATACACCTAACTCCATCGGTAGAAGGAACATGAACTCTACCTCGAAAAGTTAAGATACCATCACTGTTAATAGCAAACTCCGGTGTCTTACTATCACCCAATCCATCAATAATCTTCCTCAACTCAGAATCGATAGCTTGAGCCTTCTTAATCAACTCAAACAATGCAGGCGTAGCACGCACACTAGCAAAGATAACACTATGCTCACTCACAACTGGACTCCATTCACGGACATCCTCAAGCATCTTCCACTCCCTCATCATCAAGCAAGACATATACGCCTTCCTACTCAAGGCATCCGCAACAACATTAGCTTTCCCCGGATGGTACAAGATAGTGCAGTCATGATCCTTAAGTTTCTCCATCCATCGCCTCTGTCGCATATTCAAATCCTTTTATGAAAAGAGATACTTCAAACTTTTATGATCGGTGAATATTTCAAACTTAGCCCCGTAAAGATAATGTTTCCACTTGTGAAGCGAAAAAATAATAGCTGCCAACTCAAGGTCATGTGTCGGATAATTCTGCTCATAAGGTGATAACTTTCTCGAAGCATAGGCAATAACTCTCCCATTCTGCCTGAGCACACAACCCAAGCCTTCTAATGAAGTGTTGCTATAAACCACAAAGTTCTCCGAACCACTAGGTAGTGCTAAGATAGGAGCCGAAGTCAACCTCCTCTTCAACTCCTGAAAACTAGCCTCACACTTATCACTCCATATAAAAGAAGACTTCTTCTGAGTCAAATTAGTCATCGGAGTAGCGATCTTCGAGAATCCCTCGATAAACCTACGATAATAACCTGCCAAGCCCAAGAAACTACGGACTTCGGTTACCGTACTAGGCGTCTTCCACTTAGTAACGGCCTCAACCTTGGATGGATCCACCGCGATACCATCACTAGACACCACGTGCCCTAGAAATGAAACTTGCTCTAGCCAGAAAGCACACTTACTAAATTTCGCATAAAGTTGCTTCTTCCGCGAGATAGAAAGAACCTCTCTCAAATGATTCTTATGTTCCTCTCGTGACTTGGAGTACACAAGAATGTCATCAATAAATACCACCACAAAGCAATTAAGATACTCATGAAAAACCCTATTCATTAAGTCCATAAAAACTGCAGGTGCGTTCTTCAACCCAAACTGCATCACAACAAACTCATAATGACTGTAACGCGTACAAAAGGTTGTCTTTGGGACATCCTCCACCCGAACCCTCAACTGGTGATAACCACACTCCTCAAGTCAAACTTGGAATAGACAACTGAACACCGAAGTTGATCGAAGAGATCATCAATGTGTGGCAAGGGATACCTATTCTTGATAGTAGCCTGGTTCAACTGTCGATAGTCTATACACAGCCGTAGACTACCATCCTTCTTCCTCACAAATAATACCGGTGCACCCCAAGGAGACACACTCGGTTTAATAAACTCCCTATCAAGAAGTTCCTGTAACTGATCCTTCAACTCACGCAACTCTGCTGGAGCCATTCGGTAAGGTGCCCTAGAAATAGGCGAAGTCCCTGGCAATAGCTCAATACAAAACTCTAGCTCTTGGTCGGGAGGTAAAACATACTCGGTAGAAAAGACATCAGGGAACTCATTAACTACCGGAATATCTTCTAACTTAGCAGTAGACATGCTAGTATCAAGTACACAAGCTAAATACCCCGTACAACCACGTGATAAAAGTTGTCTAGCCCGCAAAGCAGAAATAATACGAACCCCGTTCATAGCATGATCACCCGAAAACACAAACTCCGGAATGCCGGGCATGGCAAAAGTTACTCTCTTACGACGGCAATCAACTAAAGCATGATGTACACAAAGCCAATCCATACCAAGAAGCACATCAAAGTCTCGAATAGGCAATACTACCAAATCAACATGCAAGAATCGATCATTAACAAGCACATCACAGTCTCTATATACCTCAGACGCCAACAAGCAATCACCCAACAGTGTAGACACCTCAAGCACATAAGGCAACTGGGCAAGCAATACACATAAATTCCCTAAGAAATGTGATGCAACATAAGAATGAGTAGACCCCGGATCTATAAGAACTCGAACATGATGACCGAAGACTGAGAGAATACCTCTGATCACAGAAGTAGACTCAGGAACACCTCGCTGATTGAGCGCGAAAACACGAGCCTGTGCCTTAGGACGCCCATCTGTGACGACCCAACCCGGACCCCAATGCGAGATCCCGAGTCGTGCCGTCCAAATAGACAAGATACACAAGCATGCACAAGTAGGATTATAAAGTTCATGTGGCGCAACATCGCATACGAACAATAACTCGGCTACACTTGGGCGGAAAAACAACTTAAAATAAACAAGTCATCGGCGACGTTACAGCCGGAACCCAACAACTACTCCTACAATATTAACACATGCTTATAATAACCTCAACGGCCACAACATGCCAGAGACAACAACAACAATAATAATAATAAGAGCTTTAGCGGAAGAAACTGAAGTGAACCATTAACATATGAACAGGCTCGACATGTAAGTCGGCATACAAAAGATTACAAGTGTTAAACCAATAAGTTTACTACAACAACAAAAAACCCCAAGTCAAGTCTATTTGACTTGCTTCCCAACGTCCTTTCCAAAATAAAAGACTAATAACAAAAGTCCAAAAGAGCAACCTTGCTCACAAACGACCAAGCGTGAATAAATCGAGTCTATCTCGGACCGTCTCCTCGGCTTGGATCTAAGGAAACAAAACAAACAAATAGGGTAAGTCGAAAGACTTAGTAAGTTACTACAATGCATGTTCATGTTATAGCATGACATTTATCTCAATTATGGTACATGATCATCATATAGCACTTAACACATTATTCACGTAAGTGTGGGGAAATAAATCATACAAGTAGGATATGATATAGTCACGGCCGCTTCGTAGCTCCTGCAATAAACTTTATTATACTTTATCGTGCAACATCGATGCTCGGTGATTACATCGACTTTTATCGAGAACCTACTCGATCTAGATAGCAAGCCAATGCGGCACGTATTGATACGGCAAAGGGGCTACTTCCCCATTGCGGCCAACAATGGAGGTGTGTGTTAGGTCCCAGGTGCGGCGATCCATAGCGAGCACGAATCCCATAATTCGTGAAGGCGATGCATCGTCCCACCCTGACTTAATAAACAAACCAAATAATGCCAGCTGGACTCAATGTGATGCACAAGTAGATGTTTACTTGACTAAACCAATTAAGGATCGAATTCGACAAGAGCGAACTCAACCAACCAAGTAGGGTATTAATCTCTACCATAAAACATGTCAAGGCAATTAATTGCTCAAAACCAATCTTTCATAACATCTTATTGCAAACAATTAAACCAAGCTCATATTTGAGTAACTTAATCAAACGGTGTCCAAACTTCGTCGGGATTGAAATTAGAGTTTAACATGTTCAATTCTTCCCTAGAGTCGACTCCGTTGAGTCTTTTCTCTAGATTCCCAATTTTGGAGAAATTGAAGCTATGTGCTTCATAACCCAACCTAGGTCATTCCTAAGTTCAACAAGGTTGTAAGTTCACCAAGGCATTGCAATGTGATTCATATACATCATAGAGTCCAATTTATAGGATAGAACACATAACAACTAAACCACATACAATGTAGGCTCAAATTAGGGCATTCACGTATTGTACTTATTCAAGCAACTTATATAATACATGTTTCTAACATGATCAAAACTTTAAATAGACAAGATGAAAGAGTTTTATAAACTTCCATAGGCAAGAAATCATCCTATACATGCTCCTAGCAAGGTCACACTTTCAAAATACAAGTAGAAGGCATAGGAAGCAATTATGTGTCCTCATTGACCTCAATCACCATAGGCTTTGTTTCCTTAGGGTCAATGAGAACTAAATAGAAGAAGAAGAAGAGTAACTTACTAGTGTTCAAAACCAAAGAAAGCAAAGAAAGAAAACTATTCGGTTGAAAACGATCCTCTCTTCGAGCTCTACACTTTTGATGAAGGTGGCTTGAGCAAATGGAGAATGGATGAGGGAAGATGGAGATGAGAGCTTCAAGAAGCCATGGGAGAGTCTTGGAGAAGAGAAATCCCGTTTTTGGAGAGTGAGGGAGAGAAATGAGAGTCAAAATCTGCAAGTGTGGTGTATATTGGTTCAAAAACTGAGTGGGACAAGTGTCATGACAATGTGGTCTCTTAAAATCTGATTTTTGTGGGCTTAATGATCACTAATGCTCTCTTAATCCATCCTTATAACTAGTTAGAGATGTTAGGACACAAGTAATAAGGGTTAGGGAGGTTTAGGTGGGGTTTAGAAAGGGTTTTGGATAGGGGTTTAAGGGTAGAATTCAAGAAACATCGAAACAGGGCAGACCAGTCTCGGGGGACCTTGCGGTCGCATGGTCCCCCTACCCTTGCGACCGCATCCCTCCTGGATGCACAACACCTCATTTTCTGGTTACCTTGCGGGGGCAAGGTCATTCTACCTTGCGACCGCAAGCCTGGCAGAACCAAAATGGCTCAAAACTCAACCTAAAAGACCCCCAAACACTTAGCCAAATCAAGGGGGTTTCAAACCCCAACAAAAATGAGTTTAAAACTCATCACAAGCACCCTCAAACAACACCCGAACAATCCAAACGAAGGAGGGAAAGAAGAAGGACTAACAAGCAATTCAACCGGCGATTAAACAAGCATGTAAATATGATTCTAAACATGTTAAGAGCTTCATGAATGACTTATGAATGTTTCTAAATCATATATAGACTAAGTAACATGCTCACAATCAAAAAGAAAACAAGAAGACAAGCATACAATGCACATGCAAGAATACGGGGTGTTACACCATCACTGTCCCTCTTAGATTCAGATTGCTGAACTGACCCCATGGACTGAGCTGCGCTAGACTTAGGACAGTCTTTGAGCTGATGACTAGGATCTCCACAACTAAGACAAGTACCAAGCCTAGTTCTGCACTTCTCACTAGAATGCCCAATCTTGTTACAGTAAGAACAAATCAAAGGTCCACTACCCTGAGTCTGCTGCCCCTGAGGGGTAGGAGCACTACTACCACGACTCTCAGACGGATGCCTATTCTGTCCACCAGACTGTTGCATATTCTGACCACCATTAAGACGATTGCCCTGATAGCCAGACCGATTCCCAGATGACTGATCTCTACTGGTCGCCTGTGAAGACTGCTGTTGAAAAGCTTGCACAGAAGGCTTCTGCATGTGCTCCTCAATGTCTCTCTCAATCTCATAAGCACGATCCACCGCACTCCGGTAATCTGCCAACTGTTTCCTATACTCGGTCTTCAACCCTTTCACGAACCTTTGGGTCCTGTGTTTCTCATCCAGCACCAGATGTGCACAGTAACGGGATAACTCAGTAAATTTAGAAGAGTACTGGGCTATAGACATGGATCCCTGCTCTAGTTCCTGGAACTCTTTCTCTCTCCGCTGTCTAACCACATTAGGCACATAAGAAGCTCTAAACTCGTTTTTTTTTTTGGGAAGCAGGACGGCATCTGCGGAATTTTATTAATAAAAGAAAGAAATACAAACTTGAGGGGGACAACCAGCCTTGCCCTTATAAATGGGAGGACAGAGGATCCTTACCTCGAAAAGGAGATACAATAAAAAAACTACTAACAAGAACATCTACGATTAGGCCTAAAAGAAGGAAAGCCAAAGTTGTCCATAGCAAGTAACTGTTTAATCTCTCCAGGAACATTCGATATCGAAATAAAATTCATACATCCCTTATGCAGATGAGCAAGACTAGCCAGACGATCCGCCACCCGATTCTGTTCTCTATAAACATGAGACATTCTGAAATGTCTAGATAAACTGCTGCATTTACGAAATTCATACACATATTGCCAAGGAACTTGGTGATTATGCATAATAACATTAACAGCCACCAAAGAATTCGTCTCCACGTCTACATTATCCAAGCCCAGCGAATGACACAACTGAAGGCCATCACAAAGTGCCCGAACTTCAGCTTTCATATTGGAGCCAGAGCCGTAGAAATTAGAGAAAGCTGAAACTAGAGATCCTTGATCATCCCGAATAACCCCACCTCCTGTGCACACCCCATTTCTAGAGGAACCATCCGTATTAAGCTTCATCTTACCATGAGTAGGAGGAATCCATTTAAGCCATCTCCCTTTCTGAAAACAAGGGTTCTTTATTGGAATAGACATTGAAGATAGATACATGGAAGCTCGGGGACTTATAGTAGTTCTCGGGACATAGGAAGCAGACATGTCTCGAAGATCACTCATAATTTTCTAAAATATATTATCTACCTTTATCGGAATATTATCAAATAAGGCGCAGCATCTCGCTTTCCATATCTCCCAGCAGGTGAACACAAAAACTCCCAAATGGCAAGCCTGAATCTGCCGGCAAAAAGATCCCTTAGCCGAAAAGGCGAAAAGCTGCTGCAAGCTGTTAGTCGCACCACCTTTTTTGAAGATCGAGGCAAATCTGGTCCAAAGTGATTGTGCAACCTCAGAGTGAACGAAGAGATGTTGAACTGATTCCTGATTCGGTAGAAGACTACAACAAACACACTTCGAGGCTATCGGAATATTGCGAGACTGAATGTTTGAATCTACCGAAACTGCATTGTTAAAAATCTTCCAGATAAAACAGCTGATTTTCGGAGGAATCCACGGTTGCCAAATCTTCTTGGCCCATCTAGGGGAAGGGTGTTTCAGATAGAAATACTGCCAGTAAGCTGCCATGTCAAAGGCACCCGAAGTGGTTAAGGTGCAAACCAACTTGTTGGGTATGTTTTGGACGCAAGAAATCCTCCTGATATCCTCATAATAAGCTGGATCTATTAAATGCGCCAAATCGTCAAAATTATCAAGGGCATTACGGACTAAAAGAGATCTGTCCACTGGAAGAGGACCACCCAGCCTTACGCCACACCAATTCGAGTCCCAAAAGGAGACATGGCCTTGTCCTATAATCCACCGGCTGACCTGTTGGATCTGCCACATTTGTCCCATAATAGCTTTCCAAGGAAGAGAAGCAGACCAGGATTCATTGAAGCCGTGAACCCCTCCATACTTATCCCAACAAAACCGAGCCCACAGGCTATTCTTTTGCATAGCAATCCAAGCCATTTTAGCGTGTAACGAGTTCATAACTTCCTTTAGAGGACGAATGCCCAGACCACCTTCGGACAAGGGCCGACATATCTTATTCCAAGCAAGCCAATGGACCCTGTGACTCCCATTTGTTCCCCAGAAGAAATCTGCCATCTTCTGTTCGATGCGGTGGATGATAGAGGACGGAATGGGAAGGGTTGCCATAGAGTAGACCGGAATGCTTCCGAGAATGGATTTAATAAGAGTAACTTTAGCTCCCAGAGATAAGATTCGAGTCTTCCAGCCAGTAATACGATTAGTCACCCGAGCTTCCAAATCTTCGAAATAGATTCTACGCATTCGACCTTTAAATAGTGGGAGACCCAAATACTTCATAGGCCAAAAGCGCTGATTGCAATCTGACCAGCGAACAATTTGAGCCGCTCTTCGATTTGAGCAATACTTAGAGCCATAAAAGCCACTTTTCTGCATGTTTATCAACTGACCCGAACTTTGCTGATAAGATGCCATAACTTGTTTCAGACCGAGGATTGACGACTTCCCGACATTGCAGAAGAGAAGCATATCGTCAGCGTACAGAAGATGAGAAATCTGGGTATCTCCTCGTCCATGATCATAGTTTTTAGTTCTCCCTTCAGCTATAGCCTTGTTAATATTCTGACTGAGGACTCCCTGGGCCAAGATAAATAACAAAGGGGATAGAGGATCGCCCCGCCGAACACCACGAGAAGATTTGAAAAAGCCATAGGTTTCTCCGTTTATACGCAGAGAATACCACACATTATTAATGAGATTTGTAATAAGCGAACAACTCTCTTTATTAAAGCCATGCGCAGATAGAGCTCGGAGGAGAAATTCCCATTCTAAACAGTCGTAAGCCTTTGACATGTCAAATTTAAAAACCACGTTGCCTCCTCTCACCTTTTTATCTATACGACGGACCAATTCGTGAGCTAGAAGAACGTTCTCTTGAATATTGCGACCCGGCACAAACCCCGACTGCTCCATTGAAATGAGGCGGGGCAGAATATTAGAAATACGAGTGGCCAGAATCCTCGAAATAATTTTACAAGAAAAATTGCATAAACTTATGGGCCTTAAATCTCCAAAACCATCTGGGGAGGCCACCTTCGGAATCAGGATCAAAGTAGTAGTGGACATACCACGAGGAAGAGGACTACCCGAGAAAAAATCGCGCACTGCCGCAATTACATCGTCTTGGATAATGTCCCAGCATCCCCTATAAAACCAACCAGTAAAACCGTTTGAACCCGGAGCACTGTTGGGGTTGAGATCTTTGATAGCAACCCAGATTTCATCGGCCGAAGGGATAGCAAGCAGCATTTTATTGTCCTCATTAGTGACTGAAGTCGGCACATTTTGAAAAAGATTTTCATCGATATTGCAACTGGAGGCCGAAAAAAGCTTGGAATAATGCTCTACAGCAACAGGCCCGACAATGTTAGGATCATCACTAATAGACCCATCATCCAATTTAACCTTCACCCTGTTGTGATGAACTCTATCCTTCATACTAGCATGAAAGAAAGCTGAATTTCTATCTCCATCCCGAAGCCACTGTTGTCTAGCTTTAGTGGCAGCCATCTCTTCATCCCATTTAAGCAATTGTGAAAGATGTTGCCTAGCAGTTGTTAAAGAATCAGCCATCGTACCATCACCACCTTGTTGCAATTCAAATTCCCATATGAGAATGTCATCTTGAGCCTTCTCAATATTTCGCTGGATATGGCCAAAAACATTCCAATTCCAACTTTTAAGTGCACGACGTAACAACTGAAGCTTTCTGAATAGGACATCCATTGCCGAGCCATATAAAGGAACATTCCATTGTTGTTTTACAAAGTCTAGAAAGTCCAGATGGTCCAACCACATGCGATGAAATTTGAAGCCCCCCTTCGGCTTACCAAATTCTTGTAAGTCTATTAATAAAGGAGTGTGATCGGAATCTGAGGTAACCAAGTGCCGCACCCTAAGACGAGGATATAAAACCTTGAAAGAACTGTTAACCAAAATACGGTCCAGACATTTCCAAATTCGCGACCCTCCATCTTGATTATTGCACCAAGTAAAACAACTCCCCTCAAAGCCAGCATCAACCAAACCTGATTTTAAGATGAAAGAGTTAAAATAATCCATCTCAACAAAGTTACAAGGAGCTCCACCGAGTTTCTCAGAAGATTGAGAAATAACGTTAAAATCTCCTCCGACAACCCATGGATCAGTACAACTGTTTGAGAAGGCCTCCAAATCTCTCCATAAAATTCTCCTATCCTCTATTGAACACTTAGCATAAACTACGTAGCCAAGGATTTAAAATTGTCGCCCATCTGAACCGAAATAGTAATGTACTGATTAGAACTATCCACCACATCAACGACCACCCTTGAATTCCAAAACAGCCATATATGCGTATTAACTGGATTTAAGTGAAGACAAGAATCAAATCGGAGTTTTCTACAAATGGAATTTATCCTGTCGCCTTTAATTTTTGGTTCCAAAATTGCACAAAGAAAAGGATTATTTTGTCGAATAAGTTGACGCAAGTAACGTCTAGTTGATTTATTCCCTATACCTCTTGCATTCCAAATGAGGATCGTCATATAGGAAATTAATGGGAGGGTTTATGACGGGCTTTCGACACAGCCCTAGTGCCACGAGTTGATCGACGAAGCTGAAATTTTCTGGTTTTACATGCCTTACCTTTTATTTCCTTGGCTCGATCACCACAATACTTTTTGAATGAATCTCGAAGAAGAACTCTATCTGCATCTTCTGCCGTAAAGAAAACTTCCTGATCTTGTATGATATCCTCGTAAGATCCCCCTGTGGAATGAGCTTTGCCGTGCTTACGAGGATTTCTATGAAGGATGTCCGTCCATAGATGTGCATTATTAGTATTCATATCAGTCCCTACATTATTGCATGGGATATTCTCTGTTGTACCTTTGCCGTTTTCTACTCCAGACTTATCGAGATGATCAGAATGGCCCTTCGGTGTATGGGCTGTCTCTTCCTTATTGCAGTCAGTCTCTATGTTATTTGGCACTAGAGCCGAATTGGGAGCGAATCCTTCTTCCTCCGATAAATCAACCAAGACTTCAAAAGAGTTGTTAAGAGGTACCGACTTAGGGTGACTAGAAGGAGCGTTATTCTTCGTATTATTCTTGCAAACACTTTTACCTTTATCAATTATTGGAACACTTGATGGACTTTGACCTACACATGTATTTTCAGATTCCTTTTCTTTACCAAAATCATCCTTTGCCATTGATACCGACGGAATAGAAGTTGCGTCAACTGTGCCAGCCAAAGGGACATTAGGGTCTTTAGGTGCTTTCACCGGAACCCATTGAACGTTGTTAGGACGTTTTGCTGGTAAAGAAACAGGATCGGGGGGTTTGTTATCCATGCGGGGGGCACCATTATCCTCATTAGCAACTGGAGCTTGGGCTAGACGTCTTGCCCCCTTACGGCACTTATCTTTCGTGTGTCCCAAGAGACCACAACCTACGCAATAATTAATATTCCCTTCAAAATCCAAAGATTGCCAGAATCCGTGCTCTTTGGACGTACCAATCCAAAAACGATTAGGGAGTGGCTTCGAGACATCGATTTCTATACAGATTCTTGCGAACATAGGTCTTGTTAAGGCCAGTGTTTTCTCATCTGCGCGAAGGAAGCGACCCAATGAATTGCCTATGCATTGTAAGAAGGACGGGTTGAAAAAGGTTAATGGTAGTTGATGAAGACGCACTCAAATAGCCACCATCGTGTTGTCTCTTTTAAATGCAAAATCTGAGGACCATCTGAAAGAACGATACATACATGATTGCATCATGTGAGATTCCTTAGATAGAGCCAATATCAGATCCTCTGCCGAGGAAAGATGTACCATAACGTGTCTAGGATCTAAAAGGCCGACAACAAAAGACCCATTGAGTTTCCAAGATTTTGCGATATCCTCCTGAATCGCGTGAACTGAAGGACGACCCGCCGAGAATTTTAGAATGATCGTATTGGCAAACTGTTTATCAGAAGCTTCTATTTCCATGGGGGAGAAGAGACATCCGGGTTCTCCATTGATACTAGTAGTTTGACGAGGAACCAGTTGCACGGCCTGCAGTACTGGTCCCGACGAGCTCACAAACTGTTTGGGCTGACCAAGTACGTTCGCATAAGATTTGACCGTAGGAACCTCACCTTGGGATGTTGCAGTGGGCGGCGAACCCTGAGCAGGAAGTCCTGGGTGGGGCCACATGCCAAAAGCAGTGAAACCCTAGATAGGGCAAGAAACGGGCTAGAGAGAAATTCTAGTGAGAGAAAATATTAAATCATCTTCTGAAGCCCTAAACTCTGTCTCAAAGGTAGGCCACACCTGTGCCACCCTATTTCTCTCCCAACTAGCATGTAGAACTTTCCACCAATGATTGGCGGCTCCCCTCAGCTTATAAACAGCTAACACCACCTTCTCTTCATTCGTGCAGTCTAGAGCTACAAAGATCTTCTTCAAATCCTCAAGCCATAACTCGGCTATACTAGCATCTGCCTCTCCCTCAAAAGATAGATGCTTCATCTTTAAGAACCTCTCTAACACAGCATTATTCCGTGCTCTAGCTTTCGGTGGTATAACATTACGTGGTGGCGACACTCTCGCCTCGGGTTCTGGAGGTGGTGATGGAGGTACATTCTGACCCTGGCCAAGCTGAGCCATCTCGGTCATAAACTCTCTCATGCAGCGATACATATCCGCCATCTGTGCATTCATATCGACTGGATTCGGTGGTGGAGGTGGCATCTCTACCTCAGGCTCATCAGGAACTCTCCTGGGTCTGCCTCTGCCTCGGCCTACACCAGCTCTTCTAGGAACCACCATTAAACACCGATAAGAATTCACTCGGCGTTAGAACATCACACAAGAAACTAACCCACCTAGGCCATGGAACCTTTCCTGGCCGATAGCTAACCTATAAACAAGCTCTGATACCAACTTTGGCGACCCGACCCGAACCCAAGGTGGAACTGCGGGTCGGACCACCCAAATAGGAGGGAAACAAGTAAGCACATAAACATGCAAGGACCCAATTTAAGAAAACGACGTGACGCAACATTAGAGACGTAACACGCCTCGGCACCAAAAGGCCGGTATTTTAAAAACTTTTTAAACCTGATATAACAGTTAAGCAATTAAACCAAGTCATCAGCGACACTACATGCCGGAACCCAAGCTAGTAGTTAATGGACAAGAACTAAATAAGAGCTAATAGGATGCTCAGCGGAAGACTTATACGTAGTGAACTATTAACAAGATAACCAAGCTCGGCTTACACAATGCCGGCATCAAAAAGAATACAAATACTACACGTGTTAAAACTACTAGTAGCTAATGAAAGTAACATGTTCAAGTTCTATACATATTCCCAAACATAGTCTAATTGACTTGCTTTAACCCATCGTCCTTGCAAAATATAAAAGGAAGGAAGATGACATCTAAACCACCTCTTCAACTACAACGTCGGACCAAAAGAGGAATAAAGGAGACACAAACACTGCAAGCCTCAGCGAGAAGGACCTACTTTGCTAGGATCTAAAGCAGTAAAGGGGAAAGGGTAAGTCATAAAGACTTGTAAGCTATCAATCATGCATGTCATGGCAATATGCAACATACAAGGCAAGATATCATCACATAAGCATAGAGATCATATATCCAAGATGCACATTGTTTCACATAGGTGCTCGTAATTAAATCACATAGGATAAGGATATATGAAGAGCCGGGCCGCTACGTAGTTCCTGCATACAAGCGTTATTTGGAATGTGAGGTGTCAGATGATTGTGAGTACATCGACCTTCCGAGGAGATGCCCGGGATAGACACACCAATGATGCTCTAATGGTTACAGCAAAGGGGCTACTTCCCCACTGTGACCACAGTGAAGGCGTGTGTGTACAAGGACAGGTATGCCAGCTAGACTCATGCAAATGCCAAGTAGTGTTTACTTAACAAATTCTCAAGTAGAGAACGAGGTCGACAAGAGCGATCTCGTTCATGACAAGTAATTATTCTCATCAATAAATCAAGTAGGATTGAGTTCGACAAGAGCGAACTCAACATGTCAAATAGGAATTCTATTATATGACATTTAAATCAAGCATGATAATCAATCCAATCCAAGAGTCTAGAATTAATATTCTTAGTGAAATGCATTTAGAACGTCGTAGGGATTGATCATTGAGCCGATATTGTTTAATGGCTCACTAAAATAGACTCCGTTGAGTCGTCTCTACAAATTCATCCAATAGAGTTAAAAACACTAATTGTATTAAAAACTCTTTTCTAAGTTCTCGTATACGATAGACTAGGTCATTAATCCAAATAATAACCATAGCCAAGAATTATCATCCATTCAATATTTCATTGAACCCTAGAAATCATAATTTCTAAAAGTTATTAAAAGTCAATGGTCCAAGAACAATAGTTATTCCAAATGAGGCATATAACACTTTTAATTCTAGGCTTAGGACCAAAACAACAAGATGAACATGTCATTCAAAATTCATAAAATCTCAAATCATCCTAAAACATGATATTAACATGGCAAAGGTATGAGAGACATGAAAGAAGGGGGATAGCATGGCATTTCTAGCATACATCCTAAGGGGAATCAATAGGTTACCTTGTTCGAAATCCAATTGTTGCATGTTAAAACAAAGTAGAGATTATTAATCTAGAGGACAAGAGCTTCGATTCGGTGGTCTCGGATTGAAAAACAGATGGCCGGAGCTCCGGCAATCAAGTAACCAAGGTAGAGCTCCCAAGCATTCTCTCTCTAATAACCTAGCTCAACAATGGAGGAATGAGGGAAAAATGGCTGGTAAGTTGGAGGTTAGGGATGATGAACTCACTAAAAGAGTCAATCCAAGATTAGAGTTATTAGCCTTCTCATTGGTGGATGAAAGAGTACCCTTGATTAAAACACATCTAAGGGCTAAAAATAGGCTCAAAAGGGTCAAGGGTCAAGTTGGGGGTTGCCTTGGGTCGTACAAAGGGGTGACTGTGCAAGACAAGGCTCATCAGGATTCAAAATCCAGTAAATGAGGAACTGAGGACCTTGCGGTCGCAAGGTCATCTCCACCTTGCCTTCGCAAGGTCTCCAGAACTTTGTTTCCCAAGTTGCTGCCTTCCATGCGAGGGCAAGCCCCAAACCACCTTGCGATAGCAAGGTCTCCAGATTGAAAAGCCTTCAAATTTGGCCTAGAATTGATATGATTCCTAGACGCGTACTCGCCATGGAGGAATCAAAGAGCACGCAGCACGGCAAGCGCAGAACGTCAATGAATTGATGGATTGTGACACCTTGACCCAATGCTACGATCCGTTATTGAACGTGGTACTCCGCGATCCAATTACAAGACGAACACGAACCATGGTATAATGAAGAACGCCACAATAGGGATGAATATCCTATTTACAAGTTCGGGTTTCGATTACTTAGCCTCTCACCAAATAATCACAAGTTCAATGAAGAACAAGGAGGTTTTGAAAAACACTCAAAAACTATATTAATCAATAATCAGAAAGTTGTCTCAAACAATAAACCACAACCCTTATTTATATGGGTTGTGAATCCTAATCCTAGAATAAAAGGGTAACCTAAAATAAAAGGAAACAACTCAACTTACCTAATCTATGTAGGCAACAATTAGGTAAGATACCTATTCTAATTAGGAAACATAAAACAACCAAAATAAGGAAAATCTACCAATCTCGTTTTTCTACAAGGCTCACTTTGTAAAGTGCCTAGAATCTTCCCCTAACCCTTATTTAACATAGGAAAACAACCCCTTAGGGTTTAGGAACCATAAGGACATCATTTTGGACCATTTTGTGCTCCCAAGTTGATCCTTGTGCCTCCTAGGTCGTAGACCAACCTTACAGGAACCCTTGAGCCTCGAACCTTGATCTCTAAGCTTCCAATGTCTCTCCCTTGCTTGTGAAAATCTTGGTTCTTGGTTGGTGGTCAGAATCATATCAAGAATGAACCCCAAACAACCCAAGCAATTCAAGGGGGGTAAACCAACACTCAAAACACAATCGGAGCAGGTCCGAACATGTCACGACCCGACCCAGATTCCAACACAAAATCCCAAGGTCGTGTCGCTGGAACAAACATAAGATGAGGACAAGCACTTGTTAAACAGTAGTGCGAGTCCAACAGTCGAGCTAACAAGCTCTAAACATGAACATAAAGCCGCACTAAAATACGGTATTTCAAAAATCGAATTAGCGGAAGCAATAAGTAAAAGAAGTCCCGAGCTATGAAGCTTGAAACAAAAGCCAAAGAAACCATGAGAGACATTATCTCTCAAAGGGGGAAAAACAAAATTTGCGTGCCGCAACACTGTAGACACTAAACAAACCATCGGCACTCCAGGCCGGCGTTTCAACAAAGAACCAACCTGATAACAATTACCCACGGCTAAAGCATACCGGGGTTTACCAACAACTATAACAATTTAGAATAAAGAAAAGCCCCAAAGCTACTGCGTGCCCGGGAGATAACTGAAATAAATACTAAAACCACGAATAATGGCACGACACAACCCGTCGGCCGAAGAAGAAACAATACAAATACCCAAGCATCTACCCGACCGTAAAGTCTAGAGAACTTTACAAAATCGATCTCACAAGAATAGAAAAGTACATAATATATGTGACGATGCTAAAAAGAAATAGGACTCCACAAGCTACTACTCGGGGATGTCTGCTGCTACTAGCATGAACCACACGATCTAATCTCGATCTATCGATCAGCTGCGCCCTACTACAGTCACGATCTACTCGGCCTCAACAGGGCTACCAATTTACTGCAACTAGAAACAAAGTACGAAATGAGTCATAATGACCTAGTACGCTACTACAAGAGATATGTAACATATAATTATGTAACATAAAAATAATCATGGTGTCATTTTACAAATGACAGAAAAACCCGTGAAGAGGCGTCGTATCATTTAGATACTCCACAAGATAGTCATTTCATCTTACTTACTAAACCGTCCAAATGAACTAGGGTGTAATTCCCTGTTCAAACACAAATCAAATGAATTAGAAGGTAGTTTCTATAAAAACATCATATGCAAGTATATATATCTATATATATACAAATAAAGTTGTTCACATAATCATTATATATAAGTGTGCATATTTATATATATACACATCAAGTCTCTCAATAACATTAACACATACAAACATGGTCAATATGATATCATGTTCAACTAACACTTTGTTATCACATAAGTGCCCATAGGAAGCCACATAAGGGATAGAGAAGATACCAAATCACTGTCGTCGTATTGCTCCTGCAATCACAACTGTTAATCATATCGTGCCAGCGATACCCGTGATCGGGTATCAAAGTATCGAGAAAGGGGGCTACTTCCCCACTGTAGCTAGCAGTAGAGGGGTGTGTGAAAACCGAATCCGGTACGGCGATACATTGCAACCACGAATCCCATAATTCGTGAAGACAATGCATCGTCCCACCTTCAACATGAAAACTCAAGTAATGCCAGCTGGACTTATATGCAATGCACAAGTAGATGTTTACTTGCTAATTCTCAAGTAGATATAATGATCTACTAAACTCATACGATTATGCACATGGTTACAATAATCACAAAACCACAATAGGAGCTCATTTGAGTCTCTAAATCATAAGTGTCAAGTTGTTCACTCTATTCGATTCAAGTCCCAAAAGCTAGTAATCTAGTCAAATGGAATATAATTTTCATAGGATCTCACCACGATCCTCGTAAGGTTCAATTGTTCCTTAACTCGACTCCGTTGAGTCCTTACTACAGTTTCATCAAAATAGGGTATGAATGCTATATGCATTTCTAGACCTTCTATGTTCTTGTTTAAGGCATAGCTAGGTTCTCGTTCCATTTAGGAACCCTAGTTCATGTACCAATAAGTCAAGTAGAAGATGGAAGCCTAAGTTGATTAATATCAAATCAAGCCTTAGTTCAATTCAAGTTCATAATCCCACCTATTAGTGGAATCCAAATTTCATAGCAAGTTAACAACCCAATAGTAGAACATGCTTGAAGGCAAGAAACACTATATGCTTTATAAGTCATATTCATCAAGTATGGAGAATCAATCCTTAACAAGTTCAAATATTACAAATCACTCGGCGCAGCAATCTTTCTAATTGCATTAAAAATTCCTCTCAACACAAAATGTACTGGATATTTCTTATTCAGAAAGTAGGCTCTTTAAACTATAACTTAGCCTTTTAAATCACTTCATTTGGACTTGTGTTCATCAATCTATGATCATATCAAGATCAAGCTAATAATTTGTTTTTCTGTTAAGATTATTCTGCCCAGTCAATTTATAAATTTGACCATTATTTTCTCACAACTCCAAATTTAATGAATTTTATTTATTCAGAAATTAGACTCTTGGAACTATAATTTAGCACTTTAAAGTACTCTATTTGGACCTGTATTCATCAAAATACAGTCACCTCAAGTTCATGTTAAAAATCTGGTTCTCTGTTGTGACTCATTCTGCTTAGTCAACTTGTAAATTCAGCCATGAATTTCTCACAACTCCAAATGAGTGGATTATTTCCTAGTATGAAACTAGACTATTGATACTATACTTTAGACTTTTAAATTGCTCCATTATGACTTGTTTTCATCAAAATACAGCCCCTCCAAGTTCATGCCAGAAATCTGATTTACTGATGTGGCCTGTACTGCATGTCCATCATACAAACTTCACCAAAAATTCCTCATTGATCCAAATGACACATATCTTATATTTCCAAAAAACTAGACTCTTTTATCTAGAGTTTACCATGTAAACTTGTAAACATGGTTATTATAAATGTAAATTCATCCAAGCAAGTACATAAGGATTCGAGGTCTCACATCCTCTCCTCCTTAAAAGAATTCGTCCTCGAATTCAATATTTCGTAAATCGAGCGACAAGGTCGACACTCGACCTACTATCACAGTCGATGCAACATCTATGGTGTGTCTCTCTTTTGGGTGTAACTCTCAAATGTTATCTCAATCAAATATCTATGTCGAGTCATGCTTGACTCTTGACAAAAATACTACTTCCAAACCAAATTTCCCCGGGTTTAACATAATACTCTGGTTATAAACGAATCTCTATAGTTCATCATATTCTCACACATTAAACATGTACTTGATCATGCAATCAATTAACATTCATCTCAGGGCAATACACATTTATTAATAAGAGCATTTACCACACCAAATTACTCATTCAGAACAAGCATTGCAAATTTCAATTGTTACAAACTACACACGTAAGGGCTGCTTATATCAAGACATCACATTCATAGTACAATTTTCATACACATAATGTACATATTTGCACAAGTATAGAAATACACCATTTTCTGTTCCATTCCATTTTGGTAACGGGTTCAGTCAATTCCTATCTTATATCATACCATTCTAGTTTTCCGACGAAGACCTCTTGATAATCAAGTCAGGGGCCCTCTGTAGTGACTTCAAAAGCTTTCGTCGTATAGGATGCGGGGTGTTAATGAATCACATAAAAGCATCCTTTATCACGGTCTCATGCACACATAATATAGTCATACAAAGGCATGATAATCAATATCATGTACATAGTATATTAATCTACTATGCAAGTATACAATACAAATACTTTCATCAATGTATTAGGTTTAAATCAAAGCAAACCAACGTCTCTAAGTCACTAGGTAACACGAGCACACATGATTAGGTACTACAATAACTATATATACTTATATAGAAATCATGGAATACACTAGGTACTAAGGGAGGCTTAGCCACTCCGCTCTCGAAGCGTAAAACAACGAACATTGGATCTAATGAACACCATGGCGATCACTCTTGGGACCGACAATCTCAACTTATCTGATCGTAACAACGGACTAAGAAACAATGGCTCTACAAAGCACACGCTCTTGGTATAACTGCAACTTAAAAGCAACATAGGAGGAATATAATATTTCTAAACACAAGCTTGCACTCACGGTAATCTAGACCAACTGAACTTGGTACTCCAAGTCCTACACTTGTACAAAAGAACATGCCACCAAGGCACAATACACAACACTTGACCGTAAATACTCGACGATAACCCAAACCCAACCTAGGCCATGGAACCTATCCTGGCTAAAAGCTAACATAAGCTCTGATACCAACTGTCACGACCCGACTCGGATTCCAGCATGAAATCCCAAGGTCATGTCTATAGAACAAACATAAGATGAGGACAAGCACTTGTTAAACAGTAGTGCGAGTCCAACAGTCGAGCTAACAAGCTCTAAACATGAACATAAAGCCGCACTAAAATACGATATTTCAAAAATCGAATTAGCGGAAGCAATATGAAAAAGAAGTCCCGAGCTATGTAGCTTGAAACAAAAGCCAAAGAAACCAAGAGAGACATTATCTCTCAAAGGGGGAAAATACAAAACTAGCGTGCCGCAACATTGCGGACGCTGAACAAACATTCGGCACTCCAGGCCGGCATTTCAACAAAGAACCAACCTGATAACAACTACCCACGGCTAAAGCATACCGAGGTTTACCAACAACTATAACAATTTAGAATAAAGAAAAGCCCCAAAGCTACTGCGTGCCTGGGAGATAACTGAAATAAATACTAAAACCACGAATAATGGCACGACACAACCCGTCGGCCGAAGAAGAAACAATACAAATACCCAAATATCTACCCAACCGTAAAGTCTAGATAACTCTACAAAATCGATCTCACAAGAATAGCAAAGTACATAATATTTGTGATGATACTAAAAAGAAATAGGACTCCACAAGTTACTACTCGGGGATGTCTGCTGCTACTAGCATGAACCACATGATCTAATCACGATCTATCGATCAGCTGCGCTCTACTATAGTCAAGATCTATTCGACCTCAACGTAGCTACCAATTTACTGCAACTAGAAACAAAGTACGGAATGAGTCATAATGACCCAGTACGCTACTACAAAAGATATGTAACATATAATTATGTAACATAAAAATAATCATGGTGTCATTTTACAAATGTAAAACCCTAGTTTATTGCATGCTTGTTTATTGCATGAGTTCATACATTCATAATCATCATTAGTATGTTAACTTAGCTCACTCATATGTTTAAAGTTGATGGCATGTTCATTGACGTCGTTTAAGATGCTCGTATGCACCTTTCCTTCACGAGATGCTTTGAAACTCGGGTTTGTGATTTATGTTATAAACACATGGATAAATGTTAGAGACCATTCATAACATCATTTACATGCTTAAGATGTTGGTTGAATGCTAGTTGCATCTTCGGTTTGGTTGCTAGTTTGATTCTAGGGTTAACCCTTCTCCGTTTGACCTTTTCGGTTCTCGTTCGGGAGTGATCTTCCTGAGTTCTTAGCCATGTTTGAGTGAGGTTTGAACCATTAATATTTAGGTTTTGATTTGTAGTCCTTTAAGGTTGAATTCTAGACCATTTCGTGCATTGGAGGACTTGAGGGTGCAAGGGGGAAAGACCTAGAACTTGCGAGGGAGCAAAATGAAAATGTTGTGGAAAGCAGACATGATGCGCTCGCATCATGTAGCTACCATGCGACTGCATGGTGGCAGATTCTGGTTACGGGAATTTTCTGCATTCTCATCCATTTGTCCAACTTAACCCCACCCAAACCCAACCTAACCTACCCTAAACCACCCTAGTTCGTCCTACCTATCCTCCATTGCATGCTCAACAAGTTGTGAGAGTTTTTAGGTGCATGTAAGCCACTTGGCAAGTAGAGACCACATGCACAAACATGCATTGGACACTTCCTCCCACCCCACTTCAGCCATAGAGTGACCAATACCTCCATTAAACCATTCTATTCAGTCATCCTCTCCAAAAAACGTGGCTGATCATTTCTCTAAGGTTAGAGAGGGTTTCTTGAAGGTTCTTGAGTGATCAACAATGGTGGCCAAGTCTTGAGGAGGCCATTTCCAAAACCCAACCATAGAAGAGAAGAAGAGGTCAAGGAGAACACATACCCACCTTTGCATGGACGTTTTGTTTAACTTGTAGGGCTGATTTAAGGTGAGTTACAACATCTCTTCTTATTTATTTTAGCCTCATTGACCCTATGGAAAACAATCTTGTTATTTGAGGTCAATAAGAGCACTTAGGACTTTGTAGAGATGCCATGTTCTCGTATATGCTAAATGATGAATTTTTGGTTGGATGAACAGATTATAAACAGATTATAAACCATGATTATGATGTTATTCATGTATAGTGATGTATGATAAATCACTCTATCTTGTTTGTTTAAGTGTTGGGAGCATGTTTGATGAAATGGTTAGGCTTGTAGAGATGCCATGTTCTCGTATATGCTAAATAATGAATTTTTGGTTGGATGAACAGATTATGAACAGATTATAAACCATGATTATGATGTTATTCATGTGTAGTGATGTATGATAAATCATTCTATCTTGTTGTTTAAGTGTTGGGAGCATGTTTGATGAAATGGTTAGGCTTGTAAAGATGCCATGTTTCACTAAATGCTAGATGATGAAATTTTAGTTGGATGAACATGTTGTAAATTATGATTATGATGATATTCATGTGTAGAGATATATGATGAATTATTCTATCTTGTTTGTTTAAGTGTTGGGAGCATGTTTGATGAAATGGTTAGACTCATATTTGATGAAATGGCAAGAATGAATATATATGCCTAGTTTGTGACTTTGATTCTATGTTTCATACTTAATTGTTTGATTGGGGTTTTATGGGTTTAATGACCTTAGTAACCTATTTATTTATATTTGTATGGACATAGGAGAGTATTGAGGCCAATGGCTTCTATACCCTAATTTTTGAAAGATTGATTATGACTCAATGGAGTTGACCATTGGGTTAGTATGACATTAAGGAGTAATATGCCTAAGTCCTACGAATTTTGGGGTAGTATTAATGGAGGTTAAGCCTCCAAGCATTTTAAAGTGTATGAAGAACACTTGATGATTAGAGTCTTGATTTTATCTCTAATGTGATTATGTGCTAGTCTTGAATTAAAAGCATGACTAGATGATTGTAGAGTACATGCCTACTTATTTGAGCATATGAAAATGTATTACGTGTGCTTGAAGTTTGAGTCCAGCTGGAGTCAGTTTGTTGAGTCATTGACGGGACGATGTATCATCTTCACAAATTGTGGGATTCGTGATTTTGATGGATCGCCGCGCTGGGTTGCACACACCCCTCTATCGATGGCCACGGTAGGGAAGTAGTTGATCTTAGTTGTAGTATGGAAACATGACTTTGATAACTACGAACTTCGGCGAGGAAATGTCTCGGGGCGTCGATATCCACGAAAGGGATATCGAGGACACATAAAGGTTTTGCACGTGTTTTTGCAGGAGCGACACGACGGAAAAATGGTAACGGTATCATATCCCTTTTTGTATGAATTGACTCACGAGTGCTATATGTGAATAATGTGCTACGTGAATATAATATGATATGAAATGATGGTTGAATGATTTAATGAAATGTTATACTTGTTGATAACATGATATTCAAGATTGTTAAGTATGAGTACCTTGACATGATTATTTATGAAATGTATATTATGCCAATAGCATGAATGATTATTGTTGAGTATGAATGCCATGATAGGAAGTTATGTTAGTAACTTGCTAAGTCTTTATGACTTACTCCTATTTGTTTTGATTGTTTTCCCTAGATCCGAGCCGAGCGAGCGGTTCGAAGTGAGTATCGAGTTGCGTTGGTGAAGCTTTTGACGAGGTTGCTACCTTGTAATTTTAGTACCTTTTCTTTTGGCAAGGACGATGGGGACATAAAGTTATGTAAACTTTATGAGGGGTAGCAAGACTTTATGTGTTTGATATTTGAACTTATGTTAATTAGTACTTAATCTTTTGAGAGCCGACATGTGTTAATCGTGCCTTGTGGATTTATGATGATCATGCTTTAGTTGTTTTAACCATGTATTGGTTAGTTTATTATATTTGTTATCCGGCATGTTTTTAGTCGTTAAGCATGTTAGACTAGAGTTGTAGACTTAGTTTAATGTTGGGTTCCGACCGTAACGTCGCCGATGACTTGGTATATAATTGCTATAAATTGTTATACGTGCCTATTGTTGCGTCACATGATTTTATTTTTGGACCAAGAGATTCATTATCTCTAAGGTTGTGTTAGTTTGAGCTTGTTAGCTCGGGCGCCACCGTTTAATTATATTACGCTTCCGCATGTGTTAATGTTATTGGCGTATCGCCGTTATGGCCTTACCCACTATTTGCTATTTGTTTTTGTTATGTGCCTTTTTGGAAGCGGCACGACCTCGGGGTCTCGTCTTGGGTTCCGGGTCGGGTCGCCACAACAAATGACAGAAAAAACACATGAAGAGGCGTCGTATCGTTTAGATACTCCGCAAGATAGTCATTTCTTCTTACTTACTAAACCATCCAAATGAACCAAGGTGTAATTCTTTGTTCAAACACAAATCAAATGAATTAGAATGAAATTCCCATAAAAACATCATATGTAAGTATATATAATTATATATATACTAATCAAACTGTTCATAGAATCATTAAGTATAAGTGTGCATATTAATATATATACACATTAAGCCTTTCATAGAATCATCAAGTGAAAGTATGTATATCTAAATATATACATATCAAATCGTTTATAGAATCATGATGTATAAGTATGTATACATACAGATATACACCTCAAGTATTTCAACAATACACAATCAAGATAAAAACGGTCAATCAGATCTCATGTTCAACTAACACTTTGTTATCACATAAGTGCCCATAGTAAGCCACATAAGGGATAGAAAAGATACCGAATCATTGTCGTCGTATTTCTCCTGCAATCACAACTGTTAATCATATCGTGCTAGTGATACCCGTGATCGGTTATCAAAGTACCGAGCTCTCTACTCGGGAAAATAGCACTAGCCAATGCGCTCAATTGGTTACGACAAAGGGGGCTACTTCCCCACTGTAGCTAGCAGTGGAGGGGAGTGTGAAAACCGAATCCGGTACGACGATGCATTGCAACCACGAATCCCATAATTCGTGAAGACAATGCATCGTCCCACCTTCAACATGAAAACTCAAATAATGCCAGCTGGACTTATATGCAATGCACAAGTAGATGTTTACTTGCTAATTCTCAAGTAGATATAATGATCTACTAAACTCATACGATTATGCACATTGTTACAATAATCACAAAACCACAATAGGAGCTCACTTGAGTCTCTAAATCATAAGTGTCAAGTTGTTCACTCTATTCGATTCAAGTCCCAAAAGCTAGTAATCTAGTCAAATTGAATATAATTATCATAGGATCTCACCACGATCCTCGTAAGGTTCAATTGTTCCTTAACTCGACTACGTTGAGTCCTTATTACAGTTTCATCCAAATAGGGTATAAATGTTGTATGCATTTCTAGCCCTTCTATGTTCTTGTTTAAGGCATAGCTAGGTTCTCATTCCATTTAGGAACCCTAGTTCACGTATCAATAAGTCAAGTAGAAGATGGAAGCCTAAGTTGATTAATATCAAATCAAGCCTTAGTTCAATTTAAGTTCATTATCCCACCTATTAGTGGAATCCAAATTTCATAGCAAGTTAACAACCCAATAGTAGAACATGCTTGAAGGCAAGAAACACTATATGCTTTATAAGTCATATTCATCAAGTATGGAGAATCAATCTACGATCATATCAAGATCGAGCTAATAATCTGTTTTTCTGTTATGATTATTCTGCCCAGTCAATTTATAAATTCGACAATTATTTCCTCACAACTCCCAATTTACTTAATTTTATATTTTCACAAACTAGACTCCTGGAACTATAATTTAGCACTTTAAAGTACTCTATTTGGACATGTATTCATCAAAATACATTCACCTCAAGTTCATGTTAAAAATCTGGTTCTCTGTTGTGACTCATTCTCCTTAGTCAACTTGTAAATTCATCCATGAATTTCATACAACTCCAAATGAGTGGATTATTGCCTAGTCTGAAACTAGACTCTTTAAACTATAATTTAGACTTGTAAATTACTCCATTAGGACTTGTATTCATCAAAATACAGCCCTTCCAAGTTCATGTCAGAAATCTGATTTTCTGTTGTGGCCTGTACTGCGTGTCCATCATACAAACTTAACCAAAAATTCCTCATTGATCCAAATGACACATATTTTTCATTTGCAGAAACTAAACTCTTTTATATAGAGTTTACCATTTTAAAATACTCCAATTGGACTTGTATTCATCAAGTCATGGTCCTCTCAAGTTCAAGACACAAATCTGATTCTCTGCTATGACTTACACTAAGTGTCTATCATAGAAAATTCACCAAATATTCCTCATAAATCCAATATAATAAATATTACATTTCCAAAAACTAGACTCTCTGAAGTACAACTTAGAATTTTAAAATACTCAATTCAGTCATGTAATTATTGAAATATGGTCGCCTCAATATCATATTAACAGATTGACTTTCTGGTAACAGCTTACTGGAACAGCCACGATTTGTGACTAATGAAAAATATTTCCTTAACTCCAAAATTTATGAAACTTTACAGAGAGTTACCTAACATGTATAGGTATAACTTACTATATTTTTAGAAAATTCCCTTCAGTAGATTAGTAGTAGTAACTTCCCAAAATTTGCCCAAAACAGAAACTGAATTTGTATTGTTTGTTTTCCAACAAGTTCATGAACAACAATGATTCCAAATCAAAGCCTAAACATATTTCAAACTAAACCCAAGACCAAAATCATCAAGTCAAGATCCATGGAAAAATTTCCAGATTTCATAGAAGCATCAAAACATTTTATAAACCTCATAAAACTCTTCCTTAGCATGATCTAAGCAACTTTAATGAACATTAGCATGACAAACAATCTAGCATACAAAATTCTGGAAATTTACAGCTTACCTTAAGCCCATTAAAATCTGGAGAAAATGAAAACAAACCAAGGATTAGTAGTCTCCTCGTCGATAGCTACGATTGGGTGGTCTGGAATCCAAAATCGGGTGGCCGGATCTCCGGGAAATCACAAAACACACACTAATCTCATCAAGAATCTCCCACACACAAGCTCTCATCAATGGTGGCTGAAAATATCTAAGGTAGGAGGTGTAATGAGTGGAGAAAATCTGATATCTCAAGGCACCAAGGTTAGGATGTGAGTGGATTCCATGTGTCAAGCTATGATAGGTCAATTTTTAAGTGAGATTAAGTCCCTAATTGAGGACTTAGTGCTAAAATTTTAACTTAAGCTTAATCCACTCTAATTAAGGTCTCAAGTCAGGTTTAGTGAAATTCATTAAGGGTCTCCAAGTAAACCCAATAAACAAGGAAAAACTCAAATTTATGGAAATACCGAGAATAACTGATTCAGTAAACTTTAAAAATGCGCATGTACTGAAATACAACTCCCAAAAATATGCAAGAGGGTTAGAAAGATATTGAAGTATAGTTTCTAACGCATCAAATGGATCTCAATTACGAGTTGTCTACAGAAAACTATAGCTAAATTACTACATCCCTATATTGTCCGAGGCGAATACACAAGTCACACCGGAAATGAAACACGAGCGTGTTCAAACTTAAACACGACCAAACCAAAATAATACCAAGTTAATCCTTAAGGTCCCCCTAGTCATCCAGGGCCAAACCTAGGATCAAAATAATACTAACCGAGTAATAAGACAACACGATAACTAAAATCGCGAATCGAGGAATCAAACTTACGACGACAACTACTATGAACGTCGTGGCCACTTGTAAACTTGTAAACATGGTTATTATGAATGTAAATTCATCCAAGCAAGTACATAAGGATTCGGGGTCTCACAGTCTGAGTGATCTGTCCAATAAAGTGAATTCTTTTTACAGATCTCAGGAGAGAGAAAAGATCATGCAATATCAATGATGTCAGGCTTCACGAGGATTTGAATGACTCTTGAATCCTGAATGCTTTTGTCTTTTGTCTTGATCTGCTGCAGTCTTGACTTCTTTGAAGCACGTGCAGAATAAAGTCTGCTGGTCTGATGTCCAAGGATGAGCCTATCTTGAGAGAAAGACTGTTGCTTGTTGATGTGAACATTCAAACCGAGACAGATCTGCTGATGGGTCTTCAAGGTGTCTTCGAGATGCACTTGACAAGTTTGCTGGTGAGGAATCCTTTGATACTTTGTCACAGTAGCACGTCTGCTGGTGGCGAGTCTTCAGGGTGTCCTTTAGTGCATTCAACAAGTCTGCTAGAGACGAGTTTTGTGAAGAGCCTTTTGAGACTTCAGCAAGTCTGCTGGTGCTTTGTGCATATGAAGTGCGGTTCTATTCAATCATCTATGAGGAGGTTAGGACTAGACTAGGACGACCTAATCTTAGACCTATGTGTTTTCAAACAAGCTGCCACACTAATCGGCACGTAGACCTTTTAGTCACTTGTTATGACACACGATAATGGGAACAAGCAAATCAAAATATTAGGGATATGCAACAAGATAATTTGATTATCAAGAAGCATATTCCAACATATACACGTCAAGTCATTCATGAAATTAGCAAGTGTACGCATGTATATTCACATATATGCATATCAAGTCATAGAATTATCAAGTACAAGTATGTATACCTACAGATATACACACCATGAAATTCAAAAAGGCACAATCAAGATAAACATTGTCATTTTCGATCCCATGTCTCAATTAACACTTTGTTGTCACATAAGGGCTTGAAATAAATCACATAACAAGAGGATATATTATAAAGCCGCTGCCGCAATATAGATCCTGAGATGAAAACGGTTATCTTGAATGTGGGTTGTCGGATACACGTGATTGATACATTGACCTTGAACACGATAGTATTATTCCAAGCGCCCTAATGGTTACGACAAGGTACTCTTCTCCACTGTGATCAAATAGTGGAGGGTGGGTGCATGATGATGGGCTGGCGACCCATCACTACCACGAATCTCACAATTCGTGACGGTGATGTATCGTTACCATCAAGACAAGACAAGTATGCCAGCTGGACTAATGGAATAACAAGTAGATGTTTACTTGGCATTAAACAATCAAGTAGGGAACGAGCTCAACAAGAGCGAACTCGTCCATGTCAAGTAGATGTTTACTCATATTAAATCAAATAGGAAGCGAGCTCGACAAGAGCTAGCTCGACAAGAGCGAGCTTGTTCAAGACAAGCAAGCATGTTATCCACGACATGTTCACGATTAATCACATACATTACTTTAAGAGCTCAATTGAGTCTCGAAAATACAAGTGTCAAGTTGTCCATCAAATATTATTCAAGTTCCAAAGGCTAGTAATCTAGTCGCATGGATTTCTAAGTGTCAAGGATCTCACCACGATCCTAGTAAGGTCCAATCGTTCCTTAACTCGACTCTGTTGAGTCTTCGCTACAATTATTCCCAAATAGAATACAAATGCTATATGCATTTCTATCCCTTCTCCATGTTCACAGTTCACGTATATCTAGGTTCGTATTTTATTAAGAAGCCTTAGTTCAACAAGTTCACCATCTCACTTATTTGTGGAATCCAAGTTCAATACATGTACACGAAACAACTTTCAATAGGGTATTCAAGGGTAAATCATGCTTTGAGCCAAGATATAAAATATACTCATTAAATCATATTCATAATAAAAGCAAGAGAATTCAATCATTAGCACGGATCATGGTCATGCTTTCTACTATCACAACATAAATTAGAAATGGAAATTCATATTGTCAAGACGGGACATAATTACGTCTCATAAGCCAAAATATTGAAATAGACACGGAAGGTTATTTCTAGAATAATACAAGTTAAGTTCATAACTTAATACTCACAATTCACATTATTCTCGAGGCTACCTAGATTGTCTAGATTTACCAAATCAACAAGGTCACACACTATTCTTTCCGCATTCAAGTCCTTGAAGGTTCAAGATAAACCATGTTATAACACTACGAGACTCCGTTGGAGTTCTCTAAATGATAAGGGCCATGCAATATCCTCAAAGGATAAACTCATAGGGCATAGTCAAGATTCTTCAAGGTGTCTGTGCGATACTAACTCGCAAGACCGAGGCAATACAAGTGTGTCGTAGAAAATAACTTAGTTGTCTTCGCGACATTTCAAGTAGACTCTAAATGTAGAATGCTAAGGTATATATCATCACTAATTCCAAATCATCCCGTAGACGGATTTTCTAATTCACCATCGAGGATTCCTAAAGATGTTCACAAGATTCTCAAGCAAGATTTCTAGCGAGTCAAGGTAGGTTCATGCTCACAAGCGACTCTTGTGAGTCGGGGTTCCTATCATATTAAACTCCAATTTCCCTTTTAGGTCTACTACAGTCTAGATTGCACTCTCACAAGACATAGCACTTCATTTGAAGTCCACAAAATATCAATAATCTTAGTTCATGATTTGACCATTTCAAATCTCCTTTATTCGAATTACACATTTGTGACCCGAGCCTCCATAATATCCAAAGACTAGTGATAAATTCACACTTACATTATCCAAGGACTTCTATTAGAGTCTTAAGCCCTAAACCAATACCAAAACACCGAGTTGGTCTTACTCGATTAATTCTCGAGTTCTCAAAATTGCGACCCGACGAACATGAAAGGTCATAGGAATTTATCCTAAGGCTCAAATAACAATTTTTATAATTAATTGACTCCACTTGGGTCAAATTACAAGTCCCAAATTCTAGGTCAATGCACAAATTCGGGATTTAATAATCTTATGGGTTTCTAAACCCAAATGACAAGTGATTCCATACTACATTACTCCCATGAACACAATAAACCCATCGAGATTCAAACCCAACTGTTCACTAATCAAAGCCCCAATTAAATCATCCCATTTAAACATGCAAAACAAGAGGAACCAAGGGAGACAAGCCTCCACAACCTAGCATCATTTTAAGCTAGAGAGGGAAAGTAGAGGATGTAGTCACGTACCTATATCGGCCAACAAACCTATTCGGATCGAAGATTGAATTGGTGGAAGGTGTGCTACTCGCCAAGGGCTTCGATTTGGTGGTCTCCAATCAAAAATCGGATGGCCGGATCTCCGGCAATCAAGCATGCAAGATGAAGGACTCCCAAGCTCTCTTTATCTCTCTAGGAACCCAGCAAAACAATGGAGGATGAACAATGGCTGTCAATGTTTGAGTTTGGGGAGATGAAGACTCAAAGGGTTCAATCCTAAACATGAGTTATTAAGCTTCCCATTGGTTGATTAATGTGTTCCCTTGATTAAAACTCATCAAAGGGGTGAAATTAAACCTAAAAGGGTCACAAATAATGAGGGGGTTTGAATTGGGTCGGATAGGGTTCAATGGTTCAGTCCAAAAATCAAAATGGAAGAAATCCCGTAATGCTGGTGTGGGTTGGGCAGTCGCCCAGGGTATAGGCTGAGCGAGCGCTCAGTCTCAGACTCAAGTTCTGAATGTACTAGATTCTGCGCGGTCGCTCAGTCATAAGGCTGACCGAGCGCTCAGTAGTTTGGATGGCCAAAATGACTTGAAAACAAGTGCTAAATGTGTCCAATGCAACTCCAAACCATTAGGGATGTTTAACACACTCAAAACACGTCCAAAACAGGTCCGAACATCACCCGAAACAAGAAGGAATAAAGAATGAAACTCACGACGAACATCAACCGATTCAATAACGAGTTAACGGGTATATTACAGGCATGAATGAATTCTATAGAAGTGTAGAGCTTGTTGAGGACAATACTTTCCACCGATTGGTTTTCTATTTTCATTTCTTGTGTGGTGATTCCAAGTAAGTTACTTCATCTCTTTCTTTTTGATTTTGCCTCATTGACGCTAGAGAAAACAATCTTTGTGCTATTTGAGGTCAATGAGAGCATTTAGGGCTCTTAGTACCTGCCATGATGTTTATATGCCTACTATGTGATTTTGGTTGGATGAACTTGCTAGAGACCATGATTAGGATGATATTCATGTGTAGTGTAGTATGTTAATTCATTCCATGTTGTATGCTTAAGTCTTGGAAGCATGTTGGTAAAATTGCTATAATGTGTATATGCTTGAAAATGTGGATTTTGTAATATGGTTATTAATTGGGTGTTTTGTTGGGGTTATTATGGTTTGGTGACCTTGAGAACATAGTCATTGACATTAGATATGAACATAGGAGGGTAATGTGGCCAATGGCTTCTATACCCTAATTTATCGAAAGTGTAGAAAAGACTCAACGGAGTCAATCTTTGGATTATTATGACTTTAATGAACTACATAATATAAAGGATATGGATCCGACGTGTCCTAGAGTAGATGCTTTTCAGAAATTGTGTCGAAAACTTGGTAAGAAGGTTACACAGAACAAGTGTGATCAAGCTAATATTCGGCTCACAAGAGCGAGAGTTCATAAGGCTAATTAAGGCCTCAGTTTCACATTCTTCCCAATAATTTTTATGTCGATTATCATTTGGAATGTGCGTGGTATTGGGAATAAGGAGACAGTTGATTATGTGAAGGTCCTAATCGGGCAACATATGCCGGCTTTGTGTGTTTTTCTGGAACCAAAGATTCTTGGTGATAGAATTCAAAGAATAGCACGTAGATTAAAGTATAATCATTTCATGCATAATTGGCCGATAAATAAACATATATGGTTGATGTGGGATGATAGAGTTGGTGTAGATACAGTTGGGGTTTCTAAACAGCAAATCACGATAAATTTGAATTTGAATAATGGTCATGTTTTGTTATCTTCTTTTGTGTATGCATCATGTACAAGTTTCGACAGGCAGGAGTTATGGAGGGACCTTTCTAATGTAGCGAATGGTTTAACGATGCCTTGGATTGTTGGAGGGGATTTTAATATTATCGCAACTGTGGGTGAAAAGTTAGGCGGGGTTGGCTATGATACTCTCGGCATGTCCGATTTCAATGATTTCATGATTAATGCAGGCCTTGGTGATGCGGGTTTTCAAGGAAGTAAATTTACTTGGAGTAATAATCACACGGATGGTACTAGAATCTGGCAGAGGATTGATAGGGTGCTCATTAATGGTCAGTATGCGGCGAAGTACACGGGCATTACGGTGGATCATTTAGGTCGTGTTATGTCGGATCATTCCCCATTACTAGTAAGTTTTCCTTTTGTATCAAAACCAAAAAGTCAATTTCGATTTCAGCGCATGTGGGTGGATCATCCTGGTTTCATTAATTTCGTTAATGATCAGTGGCATCGTCCGGTTACGGGGGACGCAATGGAAGTCTTGCACATAAAGTTACATTATCTTAGGAAAGAATTGAAGAAGTGGAGCTGGGAAGTTTTTGGCAACGTTCATCGTTTGTTGGCTTAGCAGCAAGATAAAGTCCAGTTTTTTGAAGACTTATGTATGCAACATGGGAGTGATAATGCCTTTCGGTCATTGGCAGAAGCTAAATCGGTGCTTGCCCAATTTGTTAAATGGAATGCGGAATTATTGCAACAAAAATCTTGCCAGTTATGGGTGCATGATGGTGATCGTAACACCAATTATTTTCATGCAAGTTTGAAAGAAAGACATAGAAAGAACACAATTAAAATGCGGAATGAAGATGGTTCATGGTGCACGGATAATAAAGCTATAAGGGATGTAAGACGCTGAAAATTTACAAGTTTGACTTTTAAGCATGGTTGACTTCTTGTGTGAGTCTTCATGTGTTTAGGTTAATTGGACTATGACCAATACCCTAGAGTTGTTGGAGTTTCAAAGTGTAACTTGGCGTTGCTGGGAACTCAACTCGGTAGAGCGTTATCTTCCTTAATTCGTATTTGCGATATTTGAAATATCCTAGGTCTTCATGTACTTACTTGGACACATTTAATATCATTGTAATCTTGTTTATAAAGTTTACTTGTGGTCACAATGTAAAACCCTGAATTATGGCTTGCATGTGTTATGCATGGATTCATACACTTATAATCATCATAAATATGTTCATTTAGCTCACTCATATGTTTGGAGTCAATAGCATGTTCGTTGACGTCGTTTGGGATGCTTGTATGCATTTTTCTTTCGCGAGATGCGTTGAGTCTCGGGTTTGTGATTTATGTTGTAATCACATGGATAATTGTTAGAAGGCATTCATAATATCATTTACATGCCTTGGATGTTGGTTAGATGCTTGTTGCATCATCGGTTTGGTTGCTAGTTTGATTCTAGCGTTAACCCTTCTTCGTTTGACTTTTTCGGTTGTCGTTCGGGAGAGTTTTGCCTGAGTTCATGGCCTTGTTTTGTTGAGGTTTGAGACTTGATTGTTTTGGTTATTGTTTGGAGGTTATTAAGGTTGGATTGTAGACCATTTTTGGCTTGGAAGGACTCAAGGTTGCATACGGGAGAGTCCGGGATCGAGCAAGGAAGCAACAAAGGCCGGGAAAGGGGAATGCAGAAGTGAGGCGCCCGCCTCATGTGAGCCCATGCGGCCGCCTCAAGTCCTGGGGCAGATTACGGGATTTTCAATCCCTTTACGCACTGTCCGATTTTTACCCCCCCTAAACCCAATTTAAACCTAACCTAAACCCTTTTACTTAGCCTAAGACTTGTCCTAAACACTATTAGAGGTTTTAGGGGTTGATTAGTGGATTAATTAGGAGAGTTAATCCCCCCTATTTAAACCAAAAACCAACGCATTCTATCACTAGTCGGCCAAAACAGAATACGACTTCTTCTCCTTGCGTCTTCTGCGAACACTTCAGCCAAACTTGAGAGAGAGCTTGAGAGAAGGTGATTTCTAGGATTTTGAAGGGTTCTTCCTTGGTGGCCATTGCTAGGAATCTTGTTTTCCCAAGCTACACCATGAGATTGAAGTGAAGGTTGAGAAGAACAACCTCCTCTCTTGGAATCCGAATTTGACAGTTTGTGAGGGCTGAAATTGGGTAAGTTTCTACCTCTCTTCCTTTTCTTTTGGGCTCCATTGACCCTAGGGAAACAACCATTTGTGCTATGTGAGGTCAATGGAAGCCATTGTTAGGGTTTGTAGAAATGCATGAACCCTAGGTTTTCAATTGATGATAGATTTTGATTGAACCTATGTGAGACCTTGATTTAGGTGAAATTCATGTGCTAAATAATCTATTAAACTTGGCTATGTGAATTTCCCATGGATATTGAACTTGATTTGGTTGAGATTCTTGGAAGGGATTTTTCCCCAAATTATGATTTGGCTTGTTAAACATGATTGTAAGCCTAATTACTATGTTATACATGTTTAATAGAGTATATTAAACTATGTGGTATGATTTAATCATGATTTGGAAATTATGATTGGTAAGAGGACTTGAATGAATTTATGCACATAATGGCAAATTGTTCTATGTTACATTGTTAAATGTTTCGTTGGGTTTATATGAGTTCATTGAACATTGGGGGCTTGGTTATTGGCGATAGTTATGAACATAGGGGGATGTTGAAGCCCATGCTTCTATTCCCTAAATTTTCGAAAAGTTTAGATTGGACTCAACGGAGTCAACCCTTGGGTTATTATGAATCCTAGGAACTATAATCTTAAGTCCTACGTAATTTTGGGTAGAAATCATGGAGGTCGAGCCTCCAAGAAGTTTTGAAGTGTGTGAAGCACACTTGATTACGAGAGCTTATATGATTCTCTATTGTGATATTTATGCTAGTTGTGGATGAAAAGCATGACTAGTTTGATGGTAGAGTGTTTACCTACTTGTTTTGAGCATATGAGTATATATTACTTGTGATTAGGTTTTGAGTCCAGCTGGAGTCTGTTTGTTGAGTTTTTGGTGGGACGATGCATCGTCTTCACGAATTGTGAGATTCGTGATCGCGATGGATCGCCATGCCGGGTTTGCACACACCCCTCCATCGATGGCCATGGTGGGGAAGTAGTTTATCTCAGTTGTAGTAATACACATGACTTTGATAACTATGGAACTTGAGCGGAGACTGTCTTGGGGACGTCGATATCTACGAGAGGGATATCGAGGGCACATAAAGGTTTTGCACGTGTTGGAGCGACACGCGCGGAAAAATTGGTAATGGTATCATATCCCTTTTATATGAATTGTATCACAAATACTTATGTGAATAAAGTGCTTGGTGGTTTGGATATGATATGATGGTTGATTTGGTTTTATAAATGTTATACTTTATAGATAACATGTTGTTTAAGGTTGTTAAGCATGAATGCTTAAACATGAAAATTATTTGAATGATGTATTATACCAAAAGCATGGATCATTGTTGTTAAGTTTATATGCCTTGACATGAATATTATGGGAAGGCTATGTTATAACAATAGCATGAATTACTATTGTTAAGCTAGTAGGCTTTAACATGAATATTATTCGAATGTGGTATTATGCCAGAAGCATGAATTATTGTTGTTAAGCTTATATGCCTTGACATGTAAATTATTGGAAGGCTATGTTATACCAATAACAAGAATTATGATCGTTAAGCATAAAATGCCTTGACATGGATTTTAGTGAGATGTTATACTATAATGATAACATATTTATTTAATGTTGAGCATGGATGCCATAACATGATTTTATATAAGGTTATTTCATGACGATAGCATTGTGTAATTTATGATTGAGCATTATGCCATGATAGGAAGTTACGGTTAGTAACTTACTAAGTCTTTGTGACTTATTTTTATTTGTTGGTTGTTTTCCCTAGATCCGAGCCGTGCGAGCGTGTGGCGACCCGACCCGGATCCCAAGACGAGATCCCGAGGTCGTGCCGCTTTCAAAAGGCACATAACAAAAACAAATAGCAAATAGTGGGTAAGGCCATAACGGCGATACGCCAAAAACTTTAACACATGCGTAAGCGTAATATAATTCAACAGTGGCGCCCGAGCTAACAAGCTCAAACTAATACAACCTTAGAGATAATGAATCTCTTGGTCCAAAAATAAAATCATGTGACGCAACAATAGGCACATATAACAATTAATAGCAATTATATATCAAGTCATCGGCGATGTTACGGCTGGAACCCAACATTAAACTAAGTCTACAACTCTAGTCTAACATGCTTAACGGCTAAAAACATGCCGGATAATAAACATAATAATCAAACCAATATATGGTTAAAACAACTAAAGCATGAGCATCATAAATACATAAGGCACGACTAACATATGTCGGCTCTCAAATATTAAGTACTAATAAACATAAGTACTAATAACCAAACACAACAAGTCTTGCTACCCCACATAAAGTTTATATAACTTTATGTTCCCGTCGTCCTTGCCAAAAGAAAAAGGTACTAAAATACAAGGTAGCAACCTCGTCAAAGCTTCACCAACGTAACTCGACAATCACTTCGAACCACTCGCACGACTCGGATCTAGGGAAAACAATCAAAACAAATAGGAGTAAGTCATAAAGACTTAGCAAGTTACTAACATAACTTCCTGTCATGGCATCATGCTCAACAATAATAATTCATGCTATTGGCATAATATACATTTCATAAATGATCATGTCAAGGCATTCATACTTAACAATCTTGAATATCATGTTATCAACAAGTATAACATTTCATTAATTCAATCAACCATCAATTCATATCATATCATATTCACGTAGCACATTATTCACATATAAGCACTCGTGAGTCAATTCATACAAAAGGGATGTGATATCGTTACCCTTTTTCCGCGCATGTCGCTCCTGCAAAAACATGTGCAAAACCTTTATGTGTCCTCGATATCCCTTTCGTGGATATCGACGTCCCCGAGACATTTCCCCGCTCGAGTTCCTATAGTTATCAAAGTCATGTTTCCATACTACAACTGAGATCAACTACTTCCCTACCGTGGCCATCGATAGAGGGTGTGTGCAATCCGGCGCGGCGATCCATCAAAATCACGAATCTCACAATACGTGAAGATGATGCATCGTCCCGCCCCAAAAACTCAACAAACCGACTCCAGCTGGACTCAAACTTCAAGCACACGTAATACATTATCATATGCTCAAATAAGTAGGCATGTACTCTACAATCATCTAGTCATGCTTTTACTTCACAACTAGCACATAATCACATTAGAGATAAAATCAAGGCTCTAATCATCAAGTGTTCTTCATACACTTTAAAATTCTTGGAGGCTTAACCTCCATTAATACTACCCCAAAATTCGTAGGACTTAGGCATATTACTCCTTAATGTCATACTAACCCAATGGTCAACTCCGTTGAGTCATAATCAATCTTTCAAAAATTAGGGTATAGAAGCCGTTGGCTTCAATACTCTCCTATGTCCATACTAACATGAATAAATAGGTTACTAAGGTCATTAAACCCATAAGACCCCAAATCAAACATTTAAGTATGCAACATAGAATCACAGTCACAAGTTAGGCATATATATTCATGCACAAGTCATCAAACATGCTCCCAACACTTAAACAAACAAGATAGAATGATTTATCATATATCTCTACCCTTGAATATCATCATAAACATACTTTACATTCTGTTTACTAAGGTTATTAAACCCATAAAACTCCACTCAAACAATTAACTAGTCAACATAGAATAGAAGTCACAAACAAGGCATATATATTCATTCTTTCTATTTCATCAAATATGAGTCTAACCATTTCATCAAATATGCTCCCAACACTTAAACAAACAAGATAGAATAATTCATCATCTATATCTACACATGAATATCATCATAAACATACTTTACAACATGTTCATTCAACCAAAATTTCATCATCTAGCATATAGTGAAACATGGTATCTCTACAAGCCTAACCATTTCATCAAACATGCTCCCAACACTTAAACAACAAGATAGGGTTATTTATCATACATCAATACACATAAATAACATCATAATCATGGTTTATAATCTGATTATAATCAGTTCATCCAACCAAAAATGCATCATTTAGCATATACGAGAACATGACATCTCTACAAGCCTAACTATTTCATCAAACATGCTCCCAACACTTGAACAACAAGATGGGGTGATTTATCATACATCAATACACATAAATAACATCATAATCATGGTTTATAATCTGATTATAATATGTTCATCCAACCAAAAATGCATCATTTAGCATATACGAGAACATGACATCTCTACAAGCCTAACTATTTCATCAAACATGCTGCCAACACTTGAACAACAAGATGGGGTGATTCATCATACATCAATACACATAAATAACATCATAATCATGGTTTATAATCTGATTATAATGTGTTCATCCAACCAAAAATGCATCATTTAGCATATACGAGAACATGACATCTCTACAAGCCTAACTATGTCATCAAACATGCTCCCAACACTTAAACAACAAGGTAGAATGATTTATCATACATTAATACACATAAATGACATCATAATAAGGGTTTATAATCTGTTCATAATTTGTTCATACAACCGAAAATGCAACATTTAGCATATACGAGAACATAGCATCTCTACAAGCCTAACCATTTCATCAAACATGCTCCCAACACTTAAACAACAAGGTAGGGTGATTTATCATACATTATCACACATAAATAACATCATAAACATGGTTTATAATTTGTTTATAATCTGATCATACAACCAGGATAGGTTCCGTGGCCTAGGTTGGGGGTTGGTTTTGTGTTATTTGTTATATCTTAACGTCGAGAGTTATAGTATGTTAAGATGCTTAACTAGAATGGGTGTTAGCACTAGTAGAGGTGCCGGTGTTGATAAGTATAAGGTGGTACTAGTAGTATCCATGATTGGGAATCCACCGGAGAATTGGTGGCAAATATTATGATATTGTGATTCAATATTTATGGATTTTCACAGAATTAGCTCATTAGAGTAAGAGTACTTAGTACCGGATGAGACTAGGAAGACTCCATAAATCGTGAAAGAGTTAAGGATTAAGGATGGGGTATTACAGGCAATTTATCCTGATACAGCTTACGAATTATCGAGGGGCTGTGGTTTATACTCATGAGAAAAAGTTAAATATTAAGGAACGCACCTGAGAAAGGACCTCAAGGAATATTAAGGTTGATGATGTGGTTAGAGGATAGTAGGTACCTCCTGAAACTGTATAGGCAAATCCGTAGACTAATAAGCGGAGTGATGCTTTTACCTAAAATCATAGATGAAGAGGTGATAAATTGTTGTATAAATTTCGTTTGAGAAATGGGACACCAAGTGTAGGTGTTGGAGCGATATAGACAAGTGTTTAGTTTATGGTGGTGATCACATTAGAATGGATTGCCTTAATTTGAGGATTAATGACTCTAAAAGCGCTAATAAGCAGTCTAGTGACCCTTAGTGAAATGGTTATAGACGAGCTAGGGTTTGAGGTTGTATGCGTACGTGGCGGTTGGCCATTGCGGAGTTTTGAGACCTACCTTGGATAGGAGGTAATTCATTATACGGATATTATGGTTGCTATTATCGCTATTATGAGTGCACGTTGTATCGGTAGCTCAGATGCATTAATACATACATTGCATTGTGTGTTGAGATTTAATTATTTTTGCTTTCCTCGATTTATGGATATTATTGAGGAGGATGTCCCGGTATGGGATTGGTTTACGGTTTTGGTTGAAATTTTGATTTGTCGGTAGACAGTCGATTGCAGTAAAGTAATACGGTTATGTAAGCCTATATGGATGGCGATGTTATACATATGTGAATATTGAATATATGATAATGCTACTAGTGGTAAATACTAGTGGTGCATTAAATTTGTATACTCTATAGAGATGTGTGTAAAAGTAAAATAATTATACATTATTGTGTGATTTTTATGCGAGTAGGATGCGCTTGAATCACACGATTGATACTTGGTGGTTTTGAGATGGATTACGGTTATTACGAGCAAGTGTACCGTTAAATCGCGACTAATAGTGTGTCGTTGCTGCGCGAGAGTATTTCGTGTGTGTTTTGACGAATACGAGATTTGGGACTAAGGTAATGAAAGACTTTACAGAGTTTTGACGGTTGTGAGTACTAGAGTGAATGTTACCTCTTTTCTTTGGAGTTACTACGGAAGTATTGTTAGGCGAGTATAGTGAATATACGAACCTTGTTATTTGTTAGAGTTGCCACTGTCTAGAAAATTATCACGAGGAAATTTTTATGCGTACGTCTTCTCGGTTTTGTGATATAAACATGTACAAATAGTTTAGAAATCTCATGTGCTATAATAGTTGTTTGATTTACCGATATGCATGGTTATGAGTTACATGAGTTTTATGCATTACATGAATCGTGGGAATTACATGGAGTATATGAGATGATGTATGATGATACTTGGTTATTTTATATCGTACTTGCATGATATACGTGTGTACATGCGACATTGCGAATGATAGGAATTTTATCATTTCGTTGATGATTAAATTATGAGTAAAATATATTTGTGATTATGAAGTATAGACATAGCTTGTACCGGTGCGTATATTATTTTAAAAAGGAAAATCAATGTATAATCTTTATATATGAGCATGCATGGTAGATGCATTTTGTTAAAAGAAAAGACATGGTTTACAAAAGCAATAAATATGTCTAACGGAAATAGTTGTATTTGAGTATGAACATGCTTATATGCATTAGTAAGCAATGTAATTTGTTTAGAGTATAGCGAGATAAAATCTTGATTCTCATGCCTTATGAATATACCATGATTACACTGTTGCATGATTATGTGAGACTGTAGTAAAGGATGCTTAAGATTTTTCTCATAGCCCTTCGCATCCTTGCAACGAAAGCTTTTGAAATCCAATTTAGCCGGTACCCTAAATTGGTGATCAAAAGAGGTTCGTTGGTGGACTAGGATTGGTAGTAAGTAGGTTATAAATTGACTAAACCTCTTACCAGAAGAAAAGGAAAATAAATGGAATAAATTTTCACATGATGCTATTATGTGCTCTTATGTGCATTGTCTTTGATTTGGAAGTTGCGAGTATGACTTGCATGATCCTGAATGTTAACTTACTTGTTTTAGAAGTGTGTTGTGGAACACTCTTCCTTAAGTTGTGAATTGCTCTATCGGCCATCTTTACCTCTCATGATTTAGAATTCTTGTATTTATATTTCATGTTGTAGCTCCGAAGCATATAGTTTCGGGAGACTTATGTTTATAAAGTCCTTGGATACGCTCCGATGATATATTTGGAATTCACATGCTTAATTAATTAGTCATGGAATTTGTGAGTGCTATGCGACTCAAGTATGAGTCAAGATATTTTCAACCTAAAGTGCTTGGTATTATGGTTATTGAAAATTTTCGAACTTGTGAATGTGGGATTTTTGGTAGTTTGGTTTTTGACTACTTGGTTGATTTTTAAGATAGTAGACTCGGAGATTGAGTCTAGGTTTATGGTTTGAGTGGGGATAAGGAGTATGAGTTCACGATGAACCAAGATGGGTTTTTGACTTTCAAGAGTAGTGTTTGTGTTCCTTCAGTTGATGATGTGAAGAGACAAATAGCGGATTATGTGTCGAGGTGTCTCACTTGTCAGCAGGTGAAGGCGGAACACCAAAGACCCGCGGGTGGTTGCAGCCGTTGGATATCCCGGAGTGGAAATGGGAACATGTTACGATGGATTTTGTTCGGGGTTTCCGCGTACCCGTAGAGGTTTTGATGCCGTTTGGGTTGTTGTTGATCGGCTCACGAAGTCGGCTCATTTTATTTCGATCGCTATGACTTAATCATTGAGTCAATTAGCGGCATTGTATGTGCAGGAGATTGTTAGATTGCACGGGGTTCCAGTTAGTATTGTTTCAGACCGGGATCCGAGATTTACATCGAGGTTTTGGCAGGCTTTGCAAGAAGCTATGGGGACCAAGCTGAATTTTAGTACAACTTTTCACCCTCAGTCAGACGGACAGTCCGAGAGAACAATTCAGTTACTTGAGGATAGGTTACGGGCTTGTACGATTGATTTTAAGGGGAGTTGGGATACACATCTTCCTTTGGCGGAGTTTGCGTACAACAATAGTTACCAATCGAGCATCGGGATGGCACCGTATGAGGCTCTTTATGGGAGGAAGTGTAGATCTCCTATTTGTTGGGATGAGGTTGGAGAAGCCAAATTATGGGGTTCAGAGATTGTTCATCAGACAGTTGAGAGCGTGAAATTAATTCGGGATAGATTGCTCACCGCTCAAAGTCGACAGAAAAGTTATGCGGATAATAGGAGGAGAGATTTGGAATTTCAGGTTGGAGACTTTGTATTTCTTAAGGTATCGCCTAGAAGGGGGTACTAAGAGATTTGGGAAGAAAGGTAAATTATCACCGAGGTTCGTTGGACCTTTTGAGATTCTGGAGCGAGTTGGGAGTTTGGCATACAGGGTGGCCTTACCGCCGTCTTTGTCAGAGATTCATAATTTATTTCATGTGTCTATGCTTCGGAAATATCTTAAGGATGATTCCCATGTTCTTGAGTATGAGGAGATTACTTTTCAGCCGGACTTGTCTTATGTTGAGCAGCCGGTGAAGATACTTGACACCAAAGAGCAAGTTTTGAGGAGCAAGAAAATTCCATTGGTGAAAGTCCTTTGGAAGAATCATGAGATCGAGGAAGCAACTTGGGAGACCGAGTTGGAGATGCGTGAGAAGTATCCTCATTTGTTTGTTGACCACGGTAAGAATTTAGGGGCTAAATTCCTTAAAGTAGGGGAGAATGTAAAACCCTGAATTATGGCTTGCATGTGTTATGCATGGATTCATACACTTATAATCATCATAAATATGTTCATTTAGCTCACTCATATGTTTGGAGTCAATAGCATGTTCGTTGACGTCGTTTGGGATGCTTGTATGCATTTTTCTTTCGCGAGATGCGTTAAGTCTCGGGTTTGTGATTTATGTTGTAATCACATGGATAATTGTTAGAAGGCATTCATAATATCATTTACATGCCTTGGATGTTGGTTAGATGCTTGTTGCATCATCGGTTTGGTTGCTAGTTTGATTCTAGCGTTAACCCTTCTTCGTTTGACTTTTTCGGTTGTCGTTCGGGAGAGTTTTGCCTGAGTTCATGGCCTTGTTTTGTTGAGGTTTGAGACTTGATTGTTTTGGTTATTGTTTGGAGGTTATTAAGGTTGGATTGTAGACCATTTTTGGCTTGGAAGGACTCAAGGTTGCATACGGGAGAGTCCGGGATCGAGCAAGGAAGCAACAAAGGCCGGGAAAGGGGAATGCAGAAGTGAGGCGCCCGCCTCATGTGAGCCCATCGGCAAGTCTGGGCAGATTACGGGATTTTCAATCCCTTTACGCATGTCCGATTTTACCCCCTAAACCCAATTTAAACCTAACCTAAACCCTTTTACTTAGCCTAAGACTTGTCCTAAACATCTATTAGGAGTTTAGAGGTTGATTAGTGAGTTGATTAAGGAGAATTAATCCCCCATATAAAATCAAAACCAGCGCATTCTCTCACTATGTCGGCCAAACAGATACGACTTCTTCTCCTTGCGTCTTCTGCGAACACTTCAGCCAAACTTGAGAGAGAGCTTGAGAGAAGGTGATTTCTAGGGTTTTGAAGGGTTCTTCCTTGGTGGCCATTGCTAGGAATCTTCTTTCCCCATTCCATACCATGAGATTGAAGAGAAGGTTGAAGGTTGAGAAGACAACCTCATCTTGGATTCGATTTTGACAGCTTGTGGGGGCTGAAATTGGGTAAGTTTCTACCTCTCTTCCTTTTCTTTTGGGCTCCATTGACCCTAGGGAAACAACCATTTATGCTATGTGAGGTCAATGGAAGCCATTGTTAGGGTTTGTAGAAATGCATGAACCCTAGGTTTTCAATTGATGATAGATTTTGATTGAACCTATGTGAGACCTTGATTTAGGTGAAATTCATGTGCTAAATAATCTATTAAACTTGGCTATGTGAATTTCCCATGGATATTGAACTTGATTTGGTTGATATGCTTGGAAGGGATTTTTCCCTAAATTATGTTTTGGCTTGTTAAACATGATTGTAAGCCTAATTACTATGTTATACATGTTTAATAGAGTATATTAAACTATGTGGTATGATTTAATCATGATTTGGAAATTATGATTGGTAAGAGGACTTGAATGAATTTATGCACATAATGGCAAATTGTTCTATGTTACATTGTTAAATGTTTCGTTGGGTTTATATGAGTTCATTGAACATTGGGGGCTTGGTTATTGGCGATAGTTATGAACATAGGGGATGTTGAAGCCCATGCTTCTATTCCCTAAATTTTCGGAAAGTTTAGATTGGACTCAACGAGTCAACCTTTGGGTTATTATGAATCCTAGAACTATAATCTTAAGTCCTACGGAATTTTGGGTAGAAATCATGGAGGTCGAGCCTCCAAGAAGTTTTGAAGTGTGTGAAGCACACTTGATTATGAGAGCTTATATGATTCTCTATTGTGATATTTATGCTAGTTGTGGATGAAAAGCATGACTAGTTTGATGGTAGAGTGTTTACCTACTTGTTTTGATCATATGAGTATATATTACTTGTGCTTGGGTTTTGAGTCCAATTGAGTCGGTTTGTTGAGTTTTGGTGGGACGATACATCGTCTTCACGCAATTGTGAGATTCGTGATCGCGATGGATCGCCGTGCTTGGGATTTGCACACACCCTCCATCGATGGCCACGGTGGGGAAGTAGTTTATCTCAGTTGTAGTAATACACATGACTTTGATAACTATGGAACTCGAGCGGAGATCTCGGGGACGCCGATATCTACGAGAGGGATATCGAGGGCACATAAAGGTTTTGCACGTGTTTTTGCGGGAGCGACAGCGGAAAAATTGGTAATGGTATCATATCCCTTTTATATGAATTGTCTCACAAGTACTTATGTGAATAAAGTGCTTGGTGGTTTGGATATGATATGATGGTTGATTTGGTTTTATAAATGTTATACTTTATAGATAACATGTTGTTTAAGGTTGTTAAGCATGAATGCTTAAACATGAAATTATTTGAATGTTGTATTATGCCAAAAGCATGGATCATTGTTGTTAAGTTTATATGCCTTGACATGAATATTATGGGAATGGCTATGTTATAACAATAACATGAATTACCGTTGTTAAGCTAGTATGCTTTAACATGAATATTATTCGAATGTGGTATTATGCCGGAAGCATGAATTATTGTTGTTATTGTTAAGCATAAAATGCCTTGACATGGATTTTAGTGAAATGTTATACTATAATGATAACATATTTATTAATGTTGAGCATGGATGCCATAACATGATTTTTTATAAAAGGTTATTATGTAAAGATAGCATGATGTAAATTTATTATTGAGCATTATGCCATGATGAGGAAGTTACGGTTAGTAACTTACTAAGTCTTTGTGACTTACTTTTATTTGTTGGTTGTTTTCCCTAGATCCGAGCCGGCGTGCGGATCCAAGTAAATCAAGAAGGTTACGTTGATGAAGCATTACTTTTGGCAAGGTTGCTACTTAGATAGTTTATTTTGCTTTTTGGTGAGGTCGTTGGGAAAGATGAAGTTATGTAAACTTCATGTTGGGTAACAAACCTTATTGTGATTTGTAATATTTGATTATGTTGTTAGCCTATTCTTTTGGTAGCCGACAAGTAGTAGTCGTGCTTGGTGTTTATTTATGGTTATGATTCCATATGCTATCCTATTGTTGGTACTTGTATTATTGGTAGCCGACTTGTGTTAGTCGCGCTTGGTAAATTTGGTGATCATGTTTTTATATGCTTTCATGATGGTAAGTATTATGCTTGTTCTCGGCATGTTTTTAGCCGTTGAGTTGTTAGACTAGAGTCTTAGACTTAGTGTAATGTTGGGTTCAGGCCGTAGCTTCGCCGATGACTTGGTTTATAATGCTATATATTTGAATTGCATGACGGGGAGATTAGTCTACGTGCCCAATGTTGCGCGCAGCGAGTCGAATTTTTGGGACCGAGAGATTAATATCTCTTTGGTTGTTTTTAGTTTGAGCTTGTTAGCTCGGGCGCACTGTTTCATATGTTTTGAGTTATTGGCGTATCGCGCGTTATGGCCTACCCATTATTTGCTATTTGTTTGTTGTTATTTGTTTCCCGGCGGCACGACCTTGGGATTTCGTCTTGGGATCCGGGTCGGGTCGTCACAATCTGTCTCATGTGAAGAGAGAGTGTGCCAAATATCACGCTTGGGTGTGAAGAAAGGTAAACCTCTCATTCTTGTTTGTGCCGAGGTTAATTTGGTTTCGAGTGCCTAGACATACTTGGTGGTTAGATTCAGTGCTCCTACTCACATGCATGTGTCTATAAAGGTTGCACGAGGTTGCCTTGAAGCCAAGTGATGCTGAAAGATTCATCTATGTGGGGAATGGAAAGTCGTTTGAGGTTGAAGCAATAAGAACATTTAGGTTATTGCTTAAGACTAGGTTTTATTTGGATTTATTTAAGACATACATTGTACCGTCTTTTAGACGAAGTTTGATTTCCATTTCTACTTTGGACAAAGAAGGATATGTTAGTTCTTTTGGTAATAATGGATATAGTCTATTTTATGATTCTAAATTTATTGGATCCAGTACTTTATCAAATTTTGATAACCTATATTTGCTTGATACAATTACCTCATTTAATGAAAACTGCATGTTGAATCACTTGGCCAAGCACTAGCAATTGTGAAGACTTTCTTTGTTATAACAAGCAGCTCATATTTCAAAACAGCTAATTCAAAGGCTTATGTAAAATGGGATTCTTGGTACAATTGACACTATGGAAATTGAAATATGTGTTGAGTGTATTAAAGGCAAAGAGACAAACAAGAGAAAATTAGGTGCCGAGAGAGCTAAGGATGCCTTAGAACTAATACATTACAAACATTTGCGGGACCATTTTCCACACCTGCCTTTAGAATAGTCCAAATGTTATAATATTACTCTTAGATTGTGGCTGCCTATTTTGGATACACGAATCTCAAGCTTTGGGCGTTTTCACAAAGTAAAATTGAAATCCAAGACATGGCAAAACCATAAAGAGGTCGAA